>CM024240.1:90070548-91270548 GCA_013421045.1 Propylea japonica
AATGAAATATCGTCGGCGAAAAGGATTGTTTGGTCTGCTGTTATATTTTCTGGCAAGTCATTCATGTAGATCACAAACAGTTGGGACCCAGCATCGATCCCTTTGGTATTCCTTGCTCGACCCCTTTCCAGGAAGATGTTCTCTGGTCTACACAAGTTTTCTGCGTCCTACCTGTGAGATAGCTCCTCATCAAGTCCAGTGCCACTCCTCGAATACCATAAAATGCCAGTTTCTCAAGAAGCACTGAGTTCTTAATGCAGTCAAATGCTTTTGATAAATCGCATGTTTGTAGGCTGCATTTCTTTTTACCATCGAATGATTCACTTATCCTTTTCAATATTTCAGTAAAAGCTGTTTCTACTGACCTATTTGCCAGAAAGCCATGTTGTTGGGTGCAAAAAAATTTTTTTTTGTTAAAGAATTGAATCATTCTATCTCGTATGATGGACTCGAACAGTTTCGACAGAACAGGAAGAATCGATATCGGCCGATAGCTTTCAGGAGAGCCGGAATCACCTTTTTTATATATTGGAACTACTTTTGCTCTCTTAAGTTGTTCCTGAAAATATCCTTCATGTAAGCATTTTGATATTAATGAGCATAAGGTTGATTCTATAGAGGGAAATATTTCTTTTAAAATTTTGGTAGTCATACCAGTTTTATGCTGTATACAAATAATTTTGACAATATAAAGGGTGTTTTTGAATAGATGCGAAAGATTTAAGGGGATGATTTTTCAGATCATTTAATGGAAAAAAGTTCCAAAAAATTTAGGTCCAGAAATGCATTGTTTCCAAGATAGAGGATGTTGAAATTTTACTCAAAAACTGACCGAAAAAAGTTGTACGCCACTAAGATATTTCAAACTAACAATTATATTTGCATTATTCGATCAATTTGTGACAAAAATCTCTTTTACCTTTTTTTTCTGTGAGACCCGTTTTATGGGAATAAATAAAACATCTCAACGTTGAGCCCCACGGCCCACGTACTATGTGTTAAAGTGAAGTCTAATACGCGGTAAGACGTTTTATTTTCTTACATAAAAACGGCGCTCCGCCCGAAAAATAGGTAGAAGGTTTTACTACAAATTGAACGAAGAATTCAAAAATAATCGTAGGAAATATCTCAGTGGTTTTTGAACAAAACTTCAACACGATTCATCTTGGAAAAATGCATTTCAGGACCTACATTTATGAGAACTTTTTTTTCATAGAATGATCTGGGACATCACCCCCCCAAATCTTACGCATCCTGTAGATCCGTATCAAATTCAAATGGAAATGTCTATTCCCAATATGAGATTGATTAGTCCCATTTTGAATGTGTTTATTTCTAATTCGATTGCGTTTACCATTTTGAAGTTGCTTATTCTCATTTTGAATCTGTTTAATCCCAATTCGATTGTGTTTACCATTTTGAAGTTGATTAATGTCATTTTGAATTTGTTTAATCCCAATATGAATGTGATAAGTCTCAATTTGAAATTGAAAAGGTATAGTGACTCTAACCTTATATCACGAATTTTTTGCATGGCAACATGAGATTAGTGTGCTGGGGCGTTAGTTCGCGTTGTCCTACATAAACGAAAGACAGAGTTCTCTTGCACTAAAGACACTCTGGTTAGCCCCTGGCCTAAAAGAAATACTATCTAGAAATAGGCAAGTAAAATACCATCAGTTGTGACAGGACCGACCAAAACAAGTTCCGAACAACTTCGTCCACCAATTTCCTTTTTCATCACTCCCAGTTCTTTTACATACATATCCTTGTTGGTACATAATTTAGCCCATACGAACAAAGACTATCATTCTCTACCAAATAGAGTCGCGTTGGGCATAAATAGAGGAGCGGAAAGGATTATACGATTAATAATGATAATAGATATTAGACATTTGTATTACGTAGCGGATGAAGGTAGCCGTCGAACATTGTGTAGAACACGTGTTCATTTAGATCCGTTCGATGTCACCGGTGATGGAAGATAAAGGTCCGTTTCCACCTGACCAAATTGATCAGATATGGCCGATTTGTTCACGTGTGGAAATTCATCAGGATTCTTGATGAAACACGACTCATTGTTTGGTGGCGTATCTTTCACTTTTGATCATGTTTTTTTTAAACGGGGTGATACTTTGAGTTTTTATTGACGATTGCAGAATCTATTGATGTCCCTCTACGAGTTTAAAATGAAAAAAATTGAAGAAATCCCTAATAAGAAGACAACAGCTTTTACGTACCGACTCATTCATACTGGAAAACTAATTATTCGAATAACAATAATGCACTCTAAAAAAATCCTGGTGTAAACGTTAACACTAAACTGTCAAGGATAGTATCGATGTAATTTTTTTTTGTCACAATCTTATCATTTTTATCGAATTTAAGAAAATATATTGTTGAGTGGTGTGATTCATGAAACACATTATCATAAACAGAAACAAAATGAAGAATAAATAAAAAAATATTTGAAAACACACTGTGTTTATCAAACTATCACCAATTTAACAAACAAATTGCTCCATAGATCAGAAAATCATCTCTTGGCTGAAAATATACACTGCATGTTTCGAGTTCCAAATAATCATTTCACAGAAATGATCAGGTGTTACTTCTGAAGCTTGTAGAAACAAAAAAAGCACCTGGAAGTGTTTTTCGGCAAAATCAAGTTTCAAAATTTACACCAACGGAATCAAAATACGGATCAAAAATATGAAAACCCATACGTTTACTTTAGTTCGTCTTCAGTATTTTTACATGGTTGCCAGATTTTGCCAAATTATGAGCGGTCACACAGTTAGAACCATGGTATCTGATGAACTGATTATTCCAATCGAATAACTTTGGCAACAATGTGAATAGCAAGAGTCCTCAGCATGGTCAAAACAGGACTTGCGAATGATTTCACCTTCTTATCTATCTCTGTTTATTGTATGTGTCTTTGTGACGATGAAACGATACTGTGAAATTAATGGAGGTGAAGAAAGGGAAATGCGTGAAAATTTGTTTTGGATACAGAGAAGTTCATTTTGGCTGATGATACGAGAACAAAATCAATAATACTGTTTGCAAGTATCACATGGGCTGAAAAGTCCCGGGCCTAACACATAGATAGCGCTAGTTTTGTCGCAGTCACCTTTTTTTCAGTTAATGCTAACCTTCAAAAGATAGCTGTTAAAATTTGACATTCTATTCATTATTGATACCATATACTTTAACTATATAGAATTATGTGATTGATACATAGATAAATTGAAAATAGTAATCATCGAAATGAATACAATCTTCAATTTATAGGCTCACAGAACCTTCTTCATGCGGACTGGGATGATTACTATTTTCAATTTATCTATGTTTCAAAAATTTGTTAGGTTAGCCTCCTTAAAGGCAAAGAAATTTTTGTTTGTCATTTTTTCTTTATCTTAAAATTCAATTCATTAGTTTGTGATTTATTGTGCTAAGAGTTTTTTTTCATTTTCATTTTCATTTTCAAAACAATGGATTAAAAACAGGTTCGTGGTTTAATTTGACACTGCTTCTTGGTGGGAAAAAATACCGTTCAGGCGAAGCAATGGCTTGAAAAGTGTTATGGGGACTGCGCTAAATCAGAAACAACAATAGAACGTTGGTTTGCTGACTTCAAACGTGGTCGTAGAGACATCGATTATGCAGAACGCAGTGGACGTCCAAATGGCGGTAACACCAGAAAACATCAAAAAAATCCACAAAATCGTTTTGAATGATTGAAAAGTGTACTTGCGTGAGTTAGCTGACATCGTAAAGATATCAAAAGAACGTGTTGGCTTTAAATTGCATGAGCATTTTAATATGAGAAAGCTCTGGTCAAAGTGGGTGCCGCGTTTGCTCACTGTTGACCAAAAACAAGAAAGTTTTGATGCTTCTGAGCAGTGTTTGGCCATGTTTAAACGTAACAAACCGGAATTTTTGCATCGATATGTGACAATGGATGAAACATGGATCCATCACTTCACTCCGGAATCAAAACGATCGTCATCTGAGAGGACAGCAACTGGTGAACCTCGTCCAAAGCGCCCGAAAGCACAACAATCGGCTGGAAAGGTTATGGCCTCTGTATTTTGGAATGTACGTGGTGTAATATTCATCGACTATCTTGAGAAAGGAAATACCAACAACAGTGAATATTATAAAGCGTTTTTGCAGCGTTTGAAGGCCGAAATTACAAAGATACGACCGCATATGGCAAAGAAAAAAAATGTTATTCCATCAAGACAACGCACCGTGTCACAAGTCAATCAAAACAATGGCAAAACTACGTGAATTGAACTTCAAATTTCTCCTACATCCACCCTATTTGCCAGATTTGGCTCCCAGCGACTACTGGCTGCTCACAGACCTGAAAAAAATGCTCGCCGGTAAGAAATTTAGCACGAATGAAGAGGTTATCGCTGAAACTGAGGAATATTTTGAGGCAAAAGATTAATCGTTCTACAAAAGTCGTATTGAAATGTTAGAGCGGCGCTGGAACGATTGCGTTGCTCTTGATGGAATTGATGGGTTAACGTTGATGAATAAAGCTAATTTTGAACCAAAAAAACCGTGTTGTCTTTGTTAGGCCCGGGACTTTTCAGCCCATGTGCTAAGTACTACGAATTTGAACTTAAACTGATTCAGGTAACTTCCTTCAGTTTTCACAAGCGTTGAAACTTTCTATTTGTATAATATACCTAATCAGGTAATACGTTAGAAATATTTATTATGACTTCTTTTGATATTATTTACCCATATATTTTCAATTGACGGAAACATTGCTGAATCATTCAATGCATATGTGAGAAAAGTTCAATCCACTGAAATATAATATGTACAAATTTACATCCATTTATATGTATAAGTGCTTATATCTGAGCTTTTCTTTATTTTCAAGCTAGTTGAAGAAGCTTTCTTAAGGGTGTTTTTGGAAGATACCTCTACTGTCAACCCACCACTTGGTCTACCATCAAGTACATATCTATCTGTTCATTATGTATTTATCAGTGTAAAGAAAATATATTTTATCAACAGGAAAATGTTTTTTGATTTGGCAAGAAATATTGTTGTAATATTTCATTGTGAATGAATTCAAATGAATTGAATTGTTTCAAAAACCTGCACAGTAAACGAATACACTAAAATGCTTTTCAGGAATAAAAATTGCAGAACATAAATAATAAACAAAATATTAACATAGCGAGTAAGTACCTAGCTGAATAATAATTAATAATTTATGGTTCATGATCTGCATCCTTTCAGCTTCGAAAGAACCTGTGTAGCAAATATCTGATATTCAAATTGCGGAATTGGACTTTTTTTAATTCAGATAATAATTTGCCATTTCTCATCTCAAGGGTAGATATAACATTCAACTAAGTCAGTGCTAAATAACACCGAACAGGTTATTGCAACCTCACTAAGCTAGTGCAAATCAAGACTGATACGGTGCGATTTCACACCGAAACAGATCTAACTCGCATCGTTTTCACATTAAAAAATTGTGAAAAATAACTGAGTCAGTGTCAAAACACTCTGGATGATCAATTGAGATCACACCGCTCTAGTGTGATTTAACACCAAACAAGTGCAAAGTCGCAACGAACCGAATGAAAATCACAATCGCTTCAGTGTCAAAGTTGATTTATTTGTATGAAAACAGCAACTCCTTTGAAATCATGATACACACCAGAAAATAATTGAACGTCGGTGTTATTTTAGAAGGTACGAAATAATACCAAAATATCAGCACCTCTAAGGAAATACGGCTGGTGTCAGCTGGTGTTTGAAAATTTCTTAGAGTGTGGCCTCGCTGAATTTCTGATGTTTCCTTATGCTGTTATCAAATTAAATATTAACTAATATCTTATCATTTTTCCTTTGAAAAAATAACTCTTTGTGACATCTCACGCTGACCTAGTTTCAGCGTTTATGTAAACTTCATTTTATTAATAGCAAATTAATCCAATTCAAAAATGAATATTCCATTCGACTAATAAATTATTGAATCTGTCTATCAAAAGAATTGGCATATGTCATTGAAGTTCTCCTTTCAGGATAATGCCATATAGGATGTCGAAATTGACGGTGAGCACACAGCTTTATGTTTGCTCAATTTATGTGACAGACACGTGCTTTATTCGAAGTTTCGTGTATTTTAGTAGACACCCTATTTTTTATTGACCAAAGACAATCTCTCATGACACATACTTATAATATTTATATGAATAAACGAAATTACTCTATGATGTTGGCAAATTTGGAAGTATAATCGAAGGTACCTACTTTAAGTATCTATTTTCTGGGATCATATTTGTGGTTTGTAGTTATTTAATTTAATTAATGAGGGCTATACCACGAATGAATTTTCCGCTAGAGGCGCTTGTGTTGCATGAGGTCCACAATAGTTAGAAAATGTATTGTTTCTTTTCAATCACAACGCAGGTGTGAGGAGCTTCGCATAATTATTTCGATTAATTACAGAAAATTTGAATTACGGATCAATGAATATCACTAAAAGAACAGCTAATTCAAAGGTGAGTTTGATTACTGTTTCAATACACATTTCTTGTGAAAAGTATGATTATTTATTGAGTTTACAGTTATGGTTTTTTTTACAGACTCCAATACTATGATAGGAATGATTAACTATTCCAGTGTAAACGCATTATCGTAAATTGAAATAAGTTAATTGCAGAAGTAGGTTATCATCTCAAAAGTAATTGCTTTTTATTATACTTACATGATACCTGTCATAGATGAAAAGTGTAACAATTAGGAATATAAGTGAATATATAGAAAAAACAGTATGTACGAAAAGGAAAAGACAAAAGACAAAGACCAATAATAAGTATATTAACTGATGACTTTCATTGAGAAGTAGGGTAATTTATTTATTAACACAGGTCTTTTGATATATGTATATTTTAACAGTAAATGTTTTTCTCGAGTTGGTGAGTTGATTGATAACAAACATAAAATGTTTATAGTTGTAAAATCCAGCATAAATTTGTACCAATAAAATTTTCAAATAGAAATATGTTTCTGTTACTCTCATGTTGAGCTCTCTTGAATACATATTGCTTTTCCTCTGCAGTTACACTGATTCTTGAATTTTCGAGTTCCTTTCTGCGTTCAACTCTTTCTACTCGTTTTTATTCCTATCTCTCCTTACTTTCCTGGTACCCACAAAATTAGCTAGGTAATGCTTTCAGTTTTAATTTAGAAATAGCAAGAAAATTTTCAGCAGTAAATTACAAGAAATTCAACTATGTATGTATAACTTATTCAATTGTAAAAGTCAGGTGTCTGAAGCAACATAATGTAAACTATTTTTAGGTACTCACGGTTTTCTGTATTAGAATAGTTAGGCGACGTAATCGTATTATCATCATGTTGGAATGTTTTTTACAAAGACGTGATTGTTTAAAGGGGTAACATCAACTGCTTCTGAAACTTATGTCCTCCCATTTTTCTGAATAAAACGGAACTGCACAAACTCTACGGCATGCTCGATATTGTACAGTTTTTACAGATTATGATATAGGAATGAAACTTACTCTTTTTTCACACGACTAATAACATCGAACGTTAATAAAATAGGAATTTGTTATAATAATATGAATCAATGACAGTACAAGGAACTTTGACAGGACCTCACGCAACTGAGGCGCCAACTAGTGAGAAAAAACGGCAGCCTTCATTCGAACAATATAAAACCAATGTACAAAATGTTCACAGTCTTATTTTTTTCCCGCTCGTTTCTAGGAAAACACCCAGTAATGGTCTCAAACCACTCGGTTGTACTCAATGATGAAAAATTTGGTGTAGAAATGTACCTATTATAGAGGTTTGAAATTTTATTTCTCGATTATTCCTTTTTCTGACTCACTTCCGCACAGAAGTGTTCAGATAAGTTATTTGTTTACAAGATATGTTGAGGATAAGTTGAGGAAGTAGGATAAATACTGAATTAAAAAGTGGGCATCAAGATCTTTAATACAATATCAATATAATCAATACTTCAAAACCAACACATTAGATACACCTTGGGATTGAAAATAAAAGTTGAAATCTTTTTAAATTCCCTACCCACTTCAGAAACAATTTTAATCATATCGCTGAAATTTTGACCTCTCATGAAGAGGGTGGATAAAATCAGGTATACAAAAATTCAACCCTGCCGCTCATTAAAAAAATCCGATTTCTTCTGATTTTTTATTTTTCTTTACTTTTAATGAAGTAATGCTATAGTTCAAATTGATGCATATCTCGAGAACTAGTTAAGTCATTCGAATGATAATAATCAATAACAACTTTTAGCATAAGTTATTTATTCTATCATTTCGTGAAAAAAAATCATATTGTTCAAAGTTCTTCTCGATTATGTTTTCAAATCAAAAAACGTCCGCCAAAATGCTCCATGTAGATCATAATCGTACAATTCCATATTCCCAGTCATAATTTCCACAAGAACCCATGAAAAATACACCCAGGAGGACATCAGTTAACGGAATACCAGAAATACCGAATTAAATTGTGATAAATCCGGGAGGCATAAAAATGTGTGTGGCATATATGTAATATTATTTATATGTGTTATTAAAAACCGGACGGTGGAATAAATATTACACATAGTCCAACTTTATGCATAAATAAGTAATTAAGGGCTATAATTTATCGAATTCACATCCAACTGAAATTTATACGTTCTTGTATGGAAATCCGAATGGGATAAAGTGAAAGAAATGGTCGGTCATCAGCGAGAGGAAGTTACAGGTGTGTCAAAATATTTCTACGTCTATTAACATTTTTCGATAAACGTCTTAACTAATTTTCATTGAATAAATTTAATGAGATATCGTTATTTATTTAGCTGTTGGATTGCAAACTGAATATGATCGGCTTAGGTAACAGGCGAACTACACTACTGGAAAAAATTCCAAATTTTTCGGCAATTTTCAACATGCCGTAACTTTGAGAGGAATGGTCGTACAAGGAATTTAAAAAGAGGGAATTGTAGCTCCAAGTGTCTAGTTTTTGGATTAGAACTTCAAAAATTTTAAGTTTCAGTGGTTTTCGAGTAATGATAGAAAAATCAGCAACAAAAAAATTCTCAAAATTTTATCACTTTTTTTTTCTTGTCTACGAGCGTGGAAATTTTATTTTTGCATAATCGTTATAATGATGGGATACTTTGTCAATTCAGCTTTAATTTATTTTTTTATTGACCTCAATACGTCCACTTCTCGCCGATATATCGGTCTTCAAATGGAAAAGGATCCATTTGTCTTTGATTATCGATTTCTCAGCAACCAATGATCGCACAGAGAATTGAAGGAGGGTTTCAAGACCTTAAATAAACTCCCATTAATGAACAACCATTGCTTATTCATAGAAATTCATTTTTCTTCATGTCGCATCAATATAAAAATTTAACAAAAAAAGGGCTTTTGGTGGTTTCTTGGAAAATCTACTGCTGGATCGAAAATGTTGAGGAAACCAATAATGTTAAGTGTTACTTTCACAGTTCAATATGTTGATAAAAACCTTACGAAGAGCCAACTCAATCCAGCGAGCCGTTTTTTTGTTTGACTCGATTGAATTTTTGAAAAAAATAAGGATCACGTTTTTTACTCTGAGAAGCTCATAATCTTTAAAAAAGGCAAAAAAGAATTTTCTCGAGCTTTTTCCACATTTTAATTGCAGATAGTACATAAATTTCAAAAAAAGAAAAATAAAATAAACTAACTAACTAATTCTTATTGAATTGATTTAATGGGTTGATGTTATTTATTCAGCTGATATTCGATTGAAAACTGAATACAGCTTATGTAATAAAGGGTTTTCCAATAAGAGGTGTTATTTTGATATTCAAAGAAAAATGTAATTTTTCAATATAAATGATCGGATGTTTATTTCATAATAAAGAAGAAGCTATGCCGTTAATAGTGGAAAATAACATCAGGCAAATGACCACCACGACCACGCTTACAGGACCATATCCTTTTAATAAAATTTTCCATATCCAAATCGCAAAGTGGCTGCCCTATGTCCTCGATAGCCTCACGAATTCCATCTTTGAGGTCTTGAATCGACGCTGGGCTATTGGCGTAACCTTCTCTTTCACGTGGCCCCAAAGGAAGAAGTCGCAAGGTGTTGAATCACAAGATCTCGGTGGTGGATTGTGATCACCCCTTCGAGAGATAACACGGTCCGGAAACTTCTCCCGCAAAAGATCAATGGTTTCGTTGTTTGTGTGGCACGTAACGCCGTCTCGTTGGAAGCAAATGTTGTCCAGATCAATACTATTCAATTTCGGCCATAAATAGTTATTTAATCAACTATGGTATTAAATACAGTGACTAATGTTCAAGATATTTTAACGCATGAGCATTAAAAATTTAATGAAAGTATGAATGTAAACCAATTCAAAAAAACTTTGAATAGATTATTGTTGAAGAAATCTTATTACTCTGTTAGAGAATATCTTAACGATAACGAATTAGAATTATAGCAAGGTCAACTTGATGTTGCTGGATTCAGTTCGTTAAACTTTTTTTGTTTTGTATTTTTTTTATCATGACTTGTCCTATACTCCATTGTCCAAAAGGATCAATAAACATTATTATTATTATTAATAGTTCGAGACCATTAGTCGCTCGATTAATAACCGCGTTGATTACAAGATTTTTCCAAAGATCTCAATATGAATTATGTGTGAATTCTTGATACAAATACATTCTCATTTTGCACAAGAATTATATTTGACATAATAAAATCTATGTATCTATGTTCCAGTAAAGATTTGACATTTCTCGTAGTGTTTCTCAATACTTTGTGAACGGTTGCCATGAGGATTGCACATTAAAATAGCATAATATATTGAGCATTAAAATGGGTCATTCATGATCAATTTCGTACACATTAAAATCACCTTTTATTTCGAGATCGACGGAAAAAATCATTAATCATCTCTCTATAGTGCAATCCATTCACCGTAACTGTTTCTCCAGCCTCATTTTCGAAAAAGTAAGGTCCATGGACTCCGCCGGATCATAAACCGCACTAAACAGTCACACGTTGAGGATAGAGAGGCTTTTCAGCCCCAGATGCGACAATTTTGCTTGTTGACGAAGTCACCGAGGTGGAAATGGGCCTCATCACTCAAGATGACTTTTCGATGGAATTCCGGATCATTTTCATGCATTTCAACGACCCAATCAGCAAAGACACGACGTTTTTGATGATCAGCCGGCTTGAATGCCTAATTCCAAAGAACGACGAGGAATGGACAAACTTGGGTTTTCTTCAACACCTTCGGCTACAGCAGCAATATTCTCGGCTGTTCTTGAGCGACGTACAT
Organism: Propylea japonica; assembly: GCA_013421045.1. Lineage (NCBI taxonomy): Eukaryota > Metazoa > Arthropoda > Insecta > Coleoptera > Coccinellidae > Propylea > Propylea japonica. Next base: position 90,081,923 of record CM024240.1, read on the forward strand.
GGGTTTTATTCTTCACATCACTAACTTGTCCCAACAGCTCTAATTTTTCCACCAGTTTCTTTATTGCGGTCCAACAAGGTGCTTCACGACGAAACAAAAATGTTCGAGTTTTACAAACCGTCTCTGCCAAATTTTCACCATTTGTATAGTGAATTTTAATAATTTCAATGCGTTCTTGAAGCGTGTATCGTTCCATTTTTGTTAATGACGTAGTATCTACTTGTCAAATGTCAAAGAATGACAGCTTCAAACGTGACATCTACCGTAAAAGCGGGCTATTCAAAATATCACTTCTTATTGGAAAACCCTTTATGATCTGTTTCTCGAGTACAGCTCTGAGAGCAACCTAGAATCAAAGGAAACGAAGAATAGTATTCCCTTTCAATAACAACACAAAAATATTTTGTGAATGAAAGCACGTTGAACGTAGGTAACCAGCCATGTTTACTCCAGAGAGGATGAATGTCCCTATTAGAGATTATGTAAATGACATGAGACCAAGAATAGTCGCGGTATTATGGGTATTATACATTATACAAACCCGTGTCTCCTGCGGCGCGGCAGCGATATCTGTCTAGGATATCTCCGAGAAATTTATGATCGCTCTCTTCGGAATTTGTCCAAGTCTAATTTCTACTGTTTTAAATATGTTTTCTACGTGTGCTTGCCACTTGTTTTACACACACGCGGTGGGCGGTGGAGTGTCTCGATTTCAGTTATAAATGACCGTTTTTATGAGTGACCGTAAGTGCGATACCTTTGTTGGATGTAGGTAAGTGATTAATTCAACTCTGTGGTTTTTCGACTTGAAATATAGGTGGACAGAATGAATATTTGTAAAAATTCCAGAACATGCAACTGAGATGGTTGCATTCGCGATGAATTAGAGATTCTCTACTGACGAAGTTTCTTCAGGTTATTGAATAACAAAAATTGTCTTTTAGAAAAGAATGTGTGCGCCGTGTTTCAAGCAAACATAACTTACCATGCTATTGACTTGCATTCCGTCGTTTCTACTAATACTTATTATACAGGGTGTCAAGGAAAAAAGTACTCTGCATAGTGCCACGCGATAGAGGGCCATAAAATATGAAAAAAAACTCCCATGAATACCTATATGTCCGAAACTGCTTTCTTTAAGAAATACAGGGCAAGTTTTGTGGACATAAAGAAAATGGCGGCTGAACAGATAAACATACTTCCTAGACAAGTCAAACACATCGGACTTCCATTAGATACTGTGTGAATCTGATGGTTCAACACCACTACTGCTAAGCGAGCACCCTCATGAAAACACCACACACGAGTAGTGATACAATTCAAAAGCATTTACATGGAAGACACCTGAACGAGGTCACCCAGGAATATATCGATATTCCTGCGTCGAACTACTGGCTGACTTCTGGAAGAAGTTTTCCTACTTGCCATTCAAGATCAAATATCGATTGAAATATATTCTGGGAGGATTCTGCATTTCTTAAAAACTTTATAGGTTTTTACTCCCAGTCTCTGAAACAGAAATAATTAAAAAAAATTTAATTAAGATGAAGTGCTCCTGCGAGAATCTTTGCACTTATTTGTCAGGAGCTAATTGGTCTTGGAAAAATTGTTGCCTAACAGTAAAACTGAAAAAGGAAATTAATTAAAAGGATAATGTAACGTTTCGGTGTCTATATCAGACACCTTCTTCAGACAAACTTGTAAAATCTTCAGAATTGTACGTTTTCTCATTTGCAATCTGAATAATCTTAATTAAAAATTTTTTAATTATTTCTGTTTCAGAGACTGGGAGTGAAAACCTATAACGTTTTTAAGAAATTCAAGATCAAGTAGTGCAAACTAAAAACTACTAGAAATATATCATGAAGGATAGCAGCCTCATCGCCGATAGATGCCGCTATGGGTGCCAAACGTCAGAAACAATCCAACATATTACAGGAGGCTGCCAAATGTTTGCTGGAAATGAATATAAGAGTCGGCATGATGCAGTTTGTAAAATATTAGATACATCAGAGCTCGCCATTCAACTGAAGATTCAGCAAGCTTAAACAATTCCATACTATAAGTATATCAGACTGAAGTAATACTGGAGAACGATCATTATAGTTTATACTGGGATCACACAGTACTAACAATCTTAATAGTTGCTTATAACAGGCCAGATATAATTCTAGTGAAGAAGAAAGAGAAGAGAGCAATCCTTATAAACGAAGCCATACCGAATAACAACAATCAACGTCAAACATACGCTGAAAAATATCGAATTATCGGGATCTGGAACATCAGATCAAAAGGCGGTGGGGAATGCCCAGAACAAGAACAATTCCTTTTCTCATATCAACCACAGGAATTATCCCTAAGTTTCTCAAGTCCAACCTCAAGGAGCTAGATTTGAATGAAAACCTTTACAAAGTAATGCAAAAAGCAGTGCTCCTCGTTACCGTTAGAACAGTAAGGCATTTTTTGTTCACGACGGACACCAGGAACAACCATGGAGGAAAACATTGCAAAACCGACTACTAGGACATCAACCGAGAAATCCAGGAACAAGCAACGAAGGACGAACAACCCAGGACCCAAAAGAAGAAGACCACCGAAGACCTCAGAGCTCAATCCCTCTGATACGAGTACTTGCTATCCGGAATAATTGAATGTTTCCCTTCAGCAGGGAGTGTGATAGCCGATCGCTAGGGGGTGTGAGAAATCATACCCTTTCTACGCTTATAGGCTCAAGTCGATAGCTCGTTATGCGAGAACACTTAATTATTCTCCAAATGTTTATAAACCCAGCGAAAAGCATAGCTTTTTCGACGGCATTCGGTGGACTTTTTCAGGTAAAAAAAATTGTGATGATTTCACCTACCAATACCAGAAAACTCTTGAAGCTGTCAGGAGTTGAGTTTGGGGTGAAGGTAGGAACTGCTGACAAGGCAATGTCGGTACAAGTCGTATGGAAAAGACAGCAGATGAGATTTGCAGGCGTTGTGGATCAGGAGCAGGATCAGCTGAACACATAGCATTCAAATGTTAAGAGCTGGCTAGCCTCAGAACAAATCAAATGAAGAAACCGGTCCTGGGATACCCAAGAGGTAACGACAAAGGCTCCTAAGGAAGTTGTCGATCTTAAAAACGCTCCTTCATGGGTTTCCATGAATAAGTATGGTAGAGAACAAACAATCTACATGACCTCAGTTCTCATAATTATAATAATTATACCTCGTTATGTAAGAAACCTGAATTATCCCCCAAAATGTTTATAAACTCACCAATCAAGCTCTTGTTACCTCGTTGTCGACGAATCTCAACAGTCGACGACTTCCAAAAACAAATCTCATAACCTTGATTACATGCAGAAGAGGCAGGTCGACAGAAGGGGCGCAAAGCAAAAGCCATGGCGTTCTTAAAAGGAAGAAACTTTCTAATTACAACAAGTTTTCTGATTAATCACAGTAATTAATTAGTCCCGCAGAGTGCAGTTTTGAGAAAGGACGAGGGAGGGCGAAGAGCGTCGCTTTTTCGACGTCACTGCCGGCGTCGTTTTAGTTTTATTATTGATGTTTCTTCTTGCGCACCAGATCCCGCTGGTTCTTGTGTTTCGCCGACCGGGATGAATTTCGGCCTTTCCAATTCGACCGTGAGAAATTGGCGAAAATTCGCGGCAGTCGGAATTATAAATTCGGAAAACTCCTCTGCGATAAGTTTTTGTCATGATTGAGGAGGTCTAGGATTGCCATCTGTCTCTGTGCTCTTGTTTTCTTTATTAGTCTGTGGTACAGACTGATTGTCGGATTCAATTTATTGTGTAATTTTGATGAATCTTCGCAATATAAGGTTTTAGTAGGTATAGTTCGTTCACGTTTGAGTCATCGGTTGGCCATGACAATTTGGCATTATTCAACTGTGTATATTGAAATTTTAGGTTATGTTGTTTATTTTCTTGTCAGATTGATACGCAGTGCTGTCAGTATTAGAAGAAAAATGTACCTATAAATCGTGGATTTCTTACAATGTCAATTTACATCTGAAATTTGACAGAGATAACGCAATTTAGACAGTTCTAAATACGATTGAAATTTCACATTACAGATTTACTACTTGAATTGAATGAAAAGATCATTATTTGAACAGTGTAAACTAATGATACCTATGTTAAATGTATTCGAGAATTATCAGTTTCATTAGTCAAAATAGAAGTGCGAATGAACAGAATCAAGTCAACTTGACTCGCACTTTAATAAAAAACCTCCCAACCGATTCTTAAGACTTTTAGCCACTTCGCTGAATAGGTAATCAAATTCCATTTGATCTATCACAAACGATATATTCCTATCTGAAAAAATTAAGTAAAGGGGTGCGGGGCGTAGGGGTGAGAAATATCAAATTCAAAAAAGCATGGAAGAAATTGCTTTTGAAATAAAAGAAAGACGGCTGCGGAGATTTTCCTCAATATGTTATTTTTCTTACAAGAATTATTGACGGAGTTAAGTTCCTTTCTTGGCGCGCTGTAGCTGCTTTTCATACAGTTCCGCACTATTCGTCGAAATAACATATTAATTACTTTTCTTGAAGTGAAAAATTTTCTTCTGAAGATTTACAATTTCTTCAATCAAGGCAACGAGGAACTAAATGAAGCTGATGATAAGAATACCATATAGGTTATTTCAACAAACGAATTAACGACGCTTACAAGTTGGTACTTAAATAGGTTTACTCGATAATTTAGTCATATCCAGCTATGGTTCATTCCCAATTATAAGGCAGCTTTTTTTGGAACGTATAACCTACTAGAAAACTACTCAAACAATATGAATTATTGACGAACTAAGCCTAAATGTTCCGACTATATGTATTCGATTCTCTGAAAATTGGTAATTTATAATTCTTTTACAGGATTGAAAGTTTCTATATTTTCGATTATAGAGATTTTCACATGTTTTTATATAATCACTGAGCATTTCAGTATGAAATTTGAGTTCAATCGGACTACTTACTTATTTTAATAAGAAAAATATCTCTATTTAAAATAATAGGAAACTATTCGACTAATATGACTCATTGATGAATATAAGTGTTCGAACCTCCACAAACCCTAAAAATTTCAGATTATTACGTAGGAAAGTTACAGTGTTTAAGATCGGAAAGACTTGGTTTTTAACTCAGATTTTCGAACTGAGTCGTTTTGAACTACTTTCGGCTAGACGAAAAAGTAAGAAAGTCACATCTACCACAATAAAGATCTTCTTGATTAGCTTTCAACATCAAAACATTTGGTTGGTGTGTTTCAAATCGTGTCAAATCATAATCTGGAAGAGATGGACAATCAGGTTGTATTGAAGAAGATTGCTGTTAGAATTGACACACCTGGACACAGGCAAGGAAAAGACAATTCGGCTATCTTCATCAGAAGTTCATCTTATACAAGCTCCTGACTATTCAATAAAAAAACATATTCAGCACATTCTTGCCTAACAGCATAGAACATATAATAAAAGAAATGCGAAGTCCTCACTATTCTGTGGAAACAAATTGTCGGCCATTTTGAGTGGCCAACCACTGGTAGCCACTTTAGGAACTAATATCTGTCTAATTCTGTAGTTACGGCGGTAAAATTCAAATTAATTGAAAATATTAATAGGTCGCATTTTTATTTTCATCACTTTTTTCGGTGAATTTAATCTGAGTGGAAGATGAAGTATAGTCTTTGTACCCAAAAATTTAGAGACATATATTCTTTGCTTGTGGCTTTCACAACCCACAACCTAAAGATATCCCATCGAAGAGCAGGACACAAAAAGGATCAAGCTCGGTCATATATACAATATGAGTTTTCAGATGTTTAAATGAAACAGATACCAAAATATCTTGAAGGGACTTGGGTTGAACGAAAGGTCGGAGGTATGTAGTTATATATGTTACTTTCTACATGCCTTCTGATAGGGCAATAATTTGGTTGAACTTCTGGGAACTCGAAAGAAGAGCTTTTTGAATTATAGGAATTGGTACAAGAGAAAAATTTATATTGAAGTTTCGATAGCGAAGGGTACATTACTAGTATTCCTTTTACCCACTTCAACTGAGATGACAGTAGTTTCTCAGTTGAAATGGGTAAAAAGAGTACGCGTATTGTTTGATGAAGAACGATAATACATATATGATATGATGAATGGGATTGAATAGTGCATTAGCTTCTCTAGCCAGAATAGAATAGGGAGAATATAGTGAATTACCCAACTATTTTAAAAGAAAACAATAAAGGTTGAAAAAATTCACTGCTAACCACTCCACACATTTTTCTAACAAAACTGAATTGTCAAACGTTAAAACATCCATTCCATTCAGAGTGAGACATACATGGAGGGTTCAGAATACACGTGGACCAAGTCCACTTTTCATCATTTTGAGTTAGCCACGCTATAACTTGTATAAACCATATAAAATTTCAGTGCAATAATGAACCAAGTCCTAGTTCTGATAATATCCGCTTGGCAGAAGAAGTTTTATTGCCTAGTGAAAGATTATTATTTTCTTCCAGAATACTTCAGAACTAAGTCCAGAAGAAATTTGGCCAATAAAACTTATGTAAATGTCTCTGTTACTCCACGAATATCTTAAATGTAATAAATGCTTTTGAAAAATATTAACAGCCAATTTTGATATGAAGCTGTATTTTTAGACTTCTGTAGCTCAGAAGTAGCTAAAGTGGACTTGGTTCACTTGTATTCTTAACCCTCCACATATCATCTTCCATCTCCCTCAATCTTAAGTGGCCACCATAGAGTATTCTGTTTTCATCATAGCCGCAGCAGTTTCACCCCCTGCCTCACATCAAATAATGTCATTCTGAAGATTTTCTCCAATCAAAGCGACAAGGAAATGAATGAAGCTCAAGATAAGAATACCGTATCACTTCACTATCTTTCATAAACATCAGGAGTCAGGAACTTAAAAATTCCAACAAACGAATTAACGACGCTAACAAGTTGGTAATTAAATAGGTTTACTCGATAATTTAGCCATATCCAGCCATGGTTCATTCCCAATTATGAGGCAGCTTTTGTTGGAACGTATAACCTACTTCCCTGATGCTTTCGAGGCCAATTATTTTGATACTCCGTGTATTTCCCAATGATCTCTATGAATGGCACGCTCAACTCTTTATTATCATTATTCATTTGCCTATAGAGGTATACCGCGTTAACAGTGTTGTCAATATGTCGGTTTAATAATATAACTTTATCAGATAATAACTGGCCCTGTAGGAAATACTTTTCAGGTTCAATGTCATGCGTCTGTCGACTACGAATCTGCGCCCTTATTTTTTGTTCAAATCTTATTCGTTGATTCTTCGTTGATTCCTTAATTTCTTGTCTCTTGCTTTGTTATCGAAAATAGTTGATTTTGTGAAAACAACTTGACTCTGAATATTCAATGAATATTTTTTTCAAAGCTAAGGAGATAGTCATCATTTCTTGCGAAAAAGTATTCACCAAAAATTCTAATAATTCGAGATATACAGGGTCATAAATAGCTACACCTGTTTTCCTCATAAAATCTTGATGAAAGATTGTTGTGCAGGTAACTGAGCCATGTTTACGTATCTAAATTTTCCTATTGGATTTGTTCGCCTGGTTTTTCATGTGCTCTTCTATCTCACAAGACTCTAGAGTGGTTGGTTCTAGGACTCAAATTTGCCCCTCTGCGTCTTGCTGGCATTTTAACTGTACTAGTACTAATATATCAATACTAAACTTTATCTACGATTTCTTTTATATTTATCTTTATCTACGGTTTATTCAGGATAATTGTAAATTTCGAATTTGAGGCAGCTTTTCTTGGAACGTATAACCCTACTTCCCTGATGCTTTCCAGGCCAATAATTTTGATACTCCGTGTATGATCTCTATGAATGGCACATTCAACTCCTTATATCATATCTCTTGCCTATTGAGGTATACCGCGAAAATAGTGTGGTCAATATGTCGCTTCACTAATATATAACTCCCGTTCACGAAAGTTTGAGCCGTCGGTTGGCCATGACAATTTGGCATATTCCACTGTGTATATTCAAATTTTAGGTTGTGTTGTTCATTTTCTTGTCAGATTGATATGCAATGTTGTCAATATTGCATAGAGTTCTCTGATAACTCGCAAGTTCTTTGGACGACGCCAGGTACATCCGGCAAAGTTGACTTTATTTTACGTTGTGACAGCAAATACTCCCAACTTCAGATAAATAAACAAACGCCTACTATGCGCTCAAACTAACGTGAACGGACTTTACTATGAAATTCAATTAAACAAGAACTTATGCAAATGTTATAATTATTAGGTATTCGGCAACCGTCCGGGTACACATTTCCCGGCGCTTTTTCTCTGAGAAAGTAGCACTTTCCGGCCTAGTCCGGAAAATATGTACTTCCCGGACTAGGACGGGAAGTAAATAAAATTTTTATGATTGCAGTTGATCACCCCATAGCAACGAAACAACGGCTGACAGTTCATATAAAATCAGTTGTCAACATTTGGCATGCTTTGTATCGCACTTCGCAATAATTCATCAATTCGATGGTGTTCCTTCACGGTTGTCGAAGAAATAGTGTACGCAACATGTCCGAAAATAGTTTTTTCGTACTCGCAGACTTCCAGGACTCGCCTTTTTGTCTACTCGTTGAAAAAAACCTACTTTCCGGACTTGTTACGTAAACTACTGTTCCATAATAAAATACAACATTCGAAGTTTATGTTGAGACAGTTTTAAAGCCCATATCTACAAAATAGTGTCCATCAACGGACAATTCTGTCCAGCATTTCGTTGGGTATGTTACCGTTAGCCAAACGAATGTTGTTCTTCAAGGGGGTAGGAGTTCTGGGACGATCATTATAAACATGTGATTTGAGATATTTCCATAAAAAACGCTTGGAGCTAAATCAGGCGAATCTTATGGAGCGCTAAAAACTATAGATAACCCAAAGAAGCAAAAATTCCTAAATCACGTGGACATAACGGTCAGAAGTCACTGAAACCGCTCATTTGCTTCAAAAGATGTAGGCCAATTATCCCACATCGCGATAGTGCACACCAAATAGTGACACGTTGTGAAGATCTCTGGGGTTCTTAGCACTCCAGCGCAGTCGCCTGATAAAGCCCCTGCGATTTTTTTTTTTAATTGAAATACCTAAAATCACATGTTTAAAGTGTATAAAAACCAAGTTCAAGATCTATTGACTTAATTATACACAGTGGACATTATGAACAATTTTCACTAGACAGTTGACGATTTTATTATTATTATTATCAATAAACAAGAGTTGAGTTGAGGAAAACCTATAAACTCAAATATACAATAAAAAATGCATATATACAGGGTGAGTCTTTGACTTGTACATATATTTTAACCGTATATTCCTGGGGTCAAAAGAAACACTTTTTTCCCCTACCATTTTTTCCGATTCGGCCTAAATAAGAATATATAGCCCTTTTTTGTTTTCAGAATGAGCTATGCCGCCACTGGTAAACTAACCACTGAATTTTTGCAAGTACGAGATATAGCATTCAAACCTTTGAAATAAGCTATTGTATCAAAGAAACGAGTAGATATACCATTCGAAATTTTCAAATAAGCTGCTGTATTAAAGAAAGAAATATGAACTTACTTTTCCAATACCAGTTGTATATTTTCTAATGCAATGATTGATTCATCCAAAATTTTGCTAGTGATGAAAACAGAATAATCTCTTCTTGATGTATACTTCATTTTTGATTATATCGGATTAACGTTTAAACCACCTATTCTATTCTAGCTATAGCATTCATTTCCAATATCTCTTGAAATCTTCCGTGCAAGAGTTTCCGAAATCAAAACAACAACTCAACCATAAAATAAGTGCGAGCTGCCTACTAAACACTCGCAACACGCATGACATTTCACGTTCATAGAAACCAGTTGGGGAGATTGAATTTCAGGGGGTGTCCGCATGGTAAAAGTGACAGACGTGACACTAGATTTTTTGACATCGGTGTTCTGTGGTTAGTTTTGAACATTTCTGTGCTCCTTTTTTATCCAGCTTAAGAGATATTTATGTTCTGTGATCCAGCTCTTTTTAATTCTCTACATTTCAAAATAATTACTATGTTTTTCAAAATCATACGACTTCATGAATAATAACTTTATTAAGGTCATTTCAGTAGTAATAAATATGATGAATAAATGAGAAATTAACGTATTCTAACGTAATGTAAATTTGGATCAACGTATGTCAAAGCTCAACGAAACAAAATTGCAATAGGTACTTCGAAAGTGTTGTGGAAATTTGCTTGAATAGATAAGGATTTACACTGAAGAAGTATAGAGGTGAGCTCATTCATTGTAACCCCATTTTTAAAGAAAATCCGCTAGTTCTCTTACCATTCATCATTCCAGATAACATATTCTCGAATTATTCTTGAAATTTGTCAAATTGACCACATAGCGAAAATTGAATTCTGTGAATATTTTCGACAGAGTTGCATTCAGCCAAAGTACCCAATTTTTCGAATTTCTAAGATTTTTTTTCTTTCAACATCGAATTACTCGGAATTTTGTATTCGGGAAAGATTAATCATATTTATGAAAAACTATGTTCCAAAAATCATTTCATTTGAAGAAATCGTTTGCGAGATATTACTGAAAATTTATGTTTTTCATGGATTTTCAACAGCCTGTATCTTTTTAACCAGGCCGAATCAGAAAAAATGGTAGAGGAAAAAAGTGTTTCTTTTGACCTCAGGAATCTACGGTTAAAATATATGTACAAGTCAAAGACTCATCCTGTATATGGCAAGAAAAACACAATTGAAATGCAGCTCATGAAGTATGAAAAAAACCAAAAAGGAAAATATTTCAACAGAAAAGTAATGGTTGTTGTTCAGATTTCCGTCTCGCTGACAGACCGAGACTGGACAACGGAGTCCAAAGAGTTCCAGGTGTTAAAGGCTCTGTTGGGAAGGAAATTATGACGCTAATTGGTTTTAAAATTCTCGCTTCTCAAGTTGAATCTGTGTCCTCGGAGATCGTGGAATCTGCCCACTAGTAAACCATGCATAGCTCGGAACGAAAAAAATCCTTGCGAATACGTCTGTCTCCGAAAGTAGTAAGCCCCATGGATGCAAGATGCTGCTCATATGTGGGCCTAAGAGGTCCACAACCAATACTGGTAGCCCACCGCTGAGTTTTCTCGAGTACACTCTTCTCTCCTTTTGTATTACACCACCAGACAGGGCCTCCGTTAATTGTTCCTCAATTAATCCTCCATGAATTCATTCCATTTCTAAACATTTGCAAGAATCGAATTTGATGGTCTATGGAGTATAATGACAATAAAAAAATTCTTGTCCACAAATTGGCAACATGGCTCCGAATACTCACCATTCCTCATACACCGACACCCGTGATGTTATGGCACCTGAAGTATGGATCAAAGTCTTGAGAAAGCCTCACGATTAGATCCCTTCAAGTGCTCACGAAACCCTAAGTGCCAGCATGGTGGTGTCTGCTCATTTGCAGGTCTCCTGCACCTGTCATTAGACTGTGCTATCTCCTAATTCAAATGCAGAACATTCATATACGGAGCCATTGCGGAATTTCAAGTAGAATTGGCAAATATGAAAATCATAATAAAGGTCTGGTCTAAACACCTAATTCTATTGACTTGAATATTCAGAGTGGAAATCGTGGACAGTTTTTATTTGACAGTTGGTGTTTGCATTATCATTTAATCCTCCATGAATTGATTCAATTTCTCAAAATTTGTAAAAAATCGAGCTTGCAGCATCTAATGCCTGACGGAGTATGAAAACAATAATAAAATCCTAGTCAACAAATTGGCAACATCGCTCCGAATACTCACCATTCCTCATACACCGACACCCGTGAAGTTATGCCGCGTGAAGTATGGATCAAAGTCTTGAGAAAGCCTCCCGATCGATTAATCTGTCTGTCCTAATGACATTAAACGAATTTATCTCGTCGTTACCTCAGCGTCAGATTCCCTTCAAGTGCTCACGAAACCCCAAGTGCCAGCTTGGTGGTGTCAGCTCCTTTGTCGGTATCCTGCACCGGTCATTAGACTGTGACTCAGCAGGACGGTTTTCGGACACGTCGAAACATCGAAATGTTTGACGGCAGTTAGATTAATGTTTTCACGATATTAGTTCCGAGCCGAGAACGCCAGGTTCTCGAATCGTACCCGGTGACTTTGCTCTTTTTCGGGACTATCACATATCATTTCGTCGTTTCTATTTCCAACGTGACAGTAAGGAATTTCGCCCTGGAACTATCGGCTCTATGGATGATAGTTTGATATTATTTTGGGGAATGCGTGTAATCGATATGTGGAAAAATATCCTGAACAGGACAAAAGCCTATTGGTATTCTAAATGAGAACAGAAAATAGTATCAATTACTGAGCATAAAACAAAGTAATAGTGTAGAAGAACGAGATAGCAGGGATGCCAAACATTTTTTATTTTCTGATGAATGAAACAAAGGAGAAAAGTAGTGTTACTTGTTACTGTTGTACAGAATCGAAAGATTCCAATAATTCAGTACTGCATTACCTTAATTAAAAGAAATAGAAAAGTAGTAGATTATATTCATGTTATGTTCTCGTCTTTTGATTGGGTGGTTTTGGAAGTTCGGCAACTTGGAAACTATTATAATAGGCTATAACTATAACGATATTCTAACCACGCTCTCGAAATAAAAACATCTTTGGGACAATATAGTGAAAGCAGAGAATAATATTAATCGATTAAAATCAACCAATATTAAACTCATACTTCGAGGCTAATTTCGACCTCGTTCAAGACAAAATGCAAAGAAGTGGTATCAAACAGAGCACTTATGGATGGCCATTTCGTCCTTATTAGGACTCATCAGCACTATATTGATATTCATGGCGATGTTACGCGTTATACCTTTTCTTATTAAAGACTACGTGATTTGAGTAAAAATGTTGTTCTGTCGTATTTTTCCTTTTATTATCCTTATTGTATTATAATTATTATTATTAAAGTGAATCAATGAAGTAAAGTGTGGATAATCATTGAAAAGTATTGCGAAATTCAGTTATGTAAATAAGGCTCCAAAATGAACTATTTTCATTATCTTTTTCCATCATCATTTCACAAAATTCCATTTGGTATAGTCTTCTGGAAAAATATCCTGAGTAGTTTTAACCTTATAAGATCGATAAGTGTTACCACCTTTTATTTCTGAAATCTATCGAAGTTTCCTTCAAAATCTACCAAAAACTAAATTGCAGGTATAGCGCTGGCGCAAATCAGAACCACAGCAGTATAGAGCAATTAGAGCATAGCAGTCCGCAACTACACTACTCCACAAATCATAATCATAGTTTTAGGCATGATATAAGAAACATGTATTCTTATATCATGGTTTAAGGATAGGTTTATTCCGGCATAGAACAATTATTCAAGAATCACCCCCCAAGGGGTTCGCGATTCGACAACTTCGAGCAACTTTGGTAAGTTGGTCGACATTTTGTCGATTCGCGAACACGACATATTTCAAGAATCGGCCCCCAAAACAATTGAAAATTACATATGATCTAGACATAGACAATTTTATTAAGAAGGTATCACCATATGTCGATTAGAAGGCTCTTGGTTCCGAAGTATACAGGGTTTTCCTTTTAAGTTGGCCTATTAGACGTTTTAGGAGAACTAGTGGATATGTCGTTCTGAAATTTTTGGTGCAGCCTTAAGGCTGAAGGAACTCTTCGCCTAAAATATTTTCAAGTCGACAGTGTTGCCACGTCTATCTCAAACGCATATCTACTTTCTTATTTCAAACGGAACTACCTATATTTTCATTTATGTATCGATTCAATACCAAATTTGCAGTATAACCCACTCAAAAAAATTTCTCTGTTATGCACTGTTGCTAAGTTATTCACAAATTCCTGGAAATTTTGACATTTGCATTGCCAGTTTGGTCATAGTAAAGACTCCATGCATTCATGTGGTATATTCCGTATTTTGATACATCGTAAGGTTTTTCGGAGATATTGCTGCAAAAATGTGAAACTCAAAATTGAAATATTTCGAGATTTTCAAATGGCAACCCCATATTTATTTTACAGCATTCGATTCGAAATGAAAAATGAATGGCAGTCTCCTTTTACACTAATTATTTATTTTGGATAGTTTTCGAATGAGATGAAAAATACTGAAATTTTTCAGTATTTATAGTTCATGATTTATGGTTCTGTTTACGATGAAATGGTTCTATGATTATGGCGTGAATATTTGAAGTAGATTCTATGGTTGAAATCATAAAAATTATTCGATGATCATGGATGTCATAGAAAAAAATTTACCCATATTATTCGAACACGATTTGGGTTGTTTCACAATTCACGGGAAATGCCAAAAATTTATTGAAAGGACCTGTAGGACCTCTTTCACAATCGTTATTCACATTTAGCAAGAATGACTTGAAAGAAATTCCGAAAATTGTTTAAGCTTTCTGTAATCCTGGCCTTATGTTCACTAATTATTTTATTTGTTTCTCATTTGTAAACGTCAGTTTCCAAAAACACAATATTAATCAAGGAAGTTTATTTTATCAAGTCACTAACTTGTAAAATTGACAGTTAACTTGTAAAAGTTTTACAAGTTAGTAGTAATCAAAGATTATATAGTATAAAGATCGGAAACGACACGACTACAGTATATGAGCGCCATCTCTGGGTCAAATGTGAACTAATGTCATAGAAGGGTTAAAATTTTGGTTCTATGATTATAAGTTTCGAAATCAATATACATGGGAAATGTCATTGATATAAAAAAGTGCCAATCAATTCGTTTGTACAAATATTTTTTCACTTCGAACGGCTTTTGCCGTTAGTGTCGTCTCGAAAAAAGTGAAAAAAAGATGAGTTTGTACCCTTCAGTAATGCAGATTACGAACGAGATAGTGAAACTGGATGATCAACTGGTGTTTTATGGATGTATGCAGGTAAAGCTATATCTTGGCTTGATCAACGTCAAACATCTGTTGCTATTTCCACGATACAGGCAGAAATAGTGGCTGATAGTGAAGCTGTACGGAAAATGAAATGATTAAAGTGACTATTCAGGAAAAGTTTTCCGTTCAATTCAAACAGTGATGGTGGACAACGAAGCTGCAATTGAACTGAGCCAGCAACTGGAATTCCACAGACGCATTAAGTATATTCATATTCAATCCATGTATAAATCTTATAATAATACCCTAATATTTCTGTAATATCTTCTATAAATGCATAATAAAAATATTACACATGGAATACTGAATTTTATTGAAAATTATGGATTTAAAATATAAAAATGAAACATCCTGAAGAGAATACGAATTTCGCATCAATTCTTATTACAGTTTTCTTTATATAATTTCAAATCAAAATTACAGATTTCATATAAAAATTGAACTTCGGTGCCATCTCTGGGTCAAATGTGAACTAAAAAATGTAGTCGTTTTTTAGTACTACGAATGCAGGGCCGTTTCCTATCTTTCTATACTCTATAATCTATGGTAGTAATATTTACATTGAAAGTTGTCTTGTACTTGCTTCTTATTTCATTCATTCTTCTAATATCAGAGTTCCTGGAACAAATGTATTTCTCAATAAACGTTCTCAAACTATTCAAAAACGATATTCGTACCTTGTTTTATTCGTATCTATTTGTTTTCCTTTTCACGTACTTGCTTCTAATTTCATTCACCCTTCTAATTTCATAGTTCCTGGAACGAATATTTTTAGTAATAAACGTTATAAAAGTATTAAAAAACGATATTCATACCTTGTTTCATTTGGATCTGGCCTTTTTCGTCAGAAATTAGCAAATATTCTCGAAGGACCTCCCTCTCGTAAAGCCACTGACAGTTGTCATAATTTTCCGATGTCATAAATAATCATAAATAGCTTACGACATTTGCGACAAATTATTGAGATTTTTTTGGAATTTATCTCACCTTTTTACAAACGAGAAACAAATAAAATATAAAACAATACACGCAAGGTAACGGGTTTTACTGGCTCAAGGAGGTAACTGACTCGCCTGCGGCTCGTCAATTATATCCTCCATTCGCCAGTAAAAACCCTCTTACCTTGCTAGTAATGTTATATACTATATTTTGGGCAGTTTTCAAATGAGATGAAAAATACTGAAATTTTTCAATATTTATAGTCATGTTCAATGGACATAATGCTGTGTGATTATAAAGTGAATTATCGGAATGAATCCTATTGTTGAGGTTATGAACATAGGGCCAGAATTACAGAAAGCCTAAACAATTTTTGGAATTTCTTTCAAGTCATTCTTGCTAAATGTGAATAACGATTGTGAAAGAGGTCCTACAGGTCCTTTCAATAAATTTTTGGCATTTCCCGTGAATTGTGAAACAACCCAAATCGTGTTCGAATAATATGGGTAAATTTTTTTCTATGACATCCATGATCATCGAATAATTTTTATGATTTCAACCATAGAATCTACTTCAAATATTCACGCCATAATCATAGAACCATTTCATCGTAAACAGAACCATAAATCATGAACTATAAATACTGAAAAATTTCAGTATTTTTCATCTCATTCGAAAACTATCCAAAATAAATAATAAGTGTAAAAGGAGACTGCCATTCATTCTTCATTTCGAATCGAATGCTGTGAAATAAATATGGGGTTGCCATTTGAAAATCTCGAAATATTTTAATTTTGAGTTTCACATTTTTGCAGCAATATCTCCGAAAAACCTTACGATGTATCAAAATACGGAATATACCACATGAATGCATGGAGTCTTTAGTATGAGACTGCCAGGTTTGGTTCCGTTCGCATGAAAAATAATCGAGATATTGCATTTCCAAACTGGCAATGCAAATGTCAAAATTTCCAGGAATTTGTGAATAACTTGGCAACAGTGCATAGCAGAGAAATTTTTTTAAGTGGGTTATACTGCAAATTTGGTATTGAATCGATACATAAATGAAAATATAGGTAATTTCATTTGAAATAAGAAAGTAGATATGAGTTTGAGATAGACGTGGCAACACTGTCGACTTGAAAATATTTTAGGCGAAGAGTTCCTTCAGCCTCAAGGCTGCACCTAAAATTTCAGAACGAAATATTTACTGATTCTCCTAAAACGTCTAATAGGCCAACTTAAAAGGAAAACCCTGTATGTCTATCATTCTAGGTATTGAACAATAAATTATAAATTTGAGGGAAAAGACAAATTACTGAAAATCTACCAAAAAAGTAGAAATCTACCAAAGGTGGTAACACTGGATAACCATTTCTTTTCAAAATATTCTGAATAGTTCTATCACTCATATCGACTTGTTCGGCAATTCGATTACTCGAACAAAGTTCACTGGTTTCAACAGCAGCACACATTTACCTCTCTATTCAGACGATTTTCATTTATGGTTTTGGTGGGTTTATCAATTCTGCATGATCTTGAAGGTTTCGTCCTATCTTCAAAAGCAACAATGAATGAAATTATTGTCTTCTGAATTGATTGACCACCAAAATACCATTTTATCATTCGAATTTTTTCTTGTAAACTGAATATAATTAATTTTCAAACCGATATGGTTTAATGCAAATCACGTTTAGATTGCGACTGATTGCATCGCGCAAGCAGGTCGAGAGACCCGACAGATCCCCACTATCACTTGCCAGCGGACGTTTGCGATGACCAGATTTTTACTTGATATGGCATCACACTCAAGTTTTGATTCTTTCACTGTTCCATTGGAGCCTGAGCAACTTGGAGATTTGTACGCTAAATCCTATGTTTCCAAGTGAATTTTCCAAACCTGTATATGTATATGTAACTAACTTTTTACATCTCTTCCTGAAGTTTTTTCCTTGTTTATTGTACGAATGGTCTTTTACAATTCGTTCCGCTGTATGCTGTGACAGAATCAAGTGACATTTAAGTAATATACATATATAGTCCGTTCACGAAAGGTTGAGCCGTCGGTTGGCCATGACAATTTGGCATATTTCACTGTGTATATTAAAATGTTAGGTTATGTTTGTTATTTTCTTGTCATATTGATACGCAATGTTGTCAATATTACAAGAAAGATTTATAAATCGCGGATTTTTTACAATGTCATTTCACATCTGAAAATTGACAAATTGATAACGCAATTCAGACAGTTCTACATATCGAACGATAGAAGATTGAAATTTTACGTTACAAATTCACAACCTGACTCGAATAAAAATATCATTGTTTGAAAAATGGAAACTAATGGTATATTAAATGAATTCGAGAATAATGTAAAACATGTTGTGGTTATGTTGGACCTTAATAATTGGGAATAAAAGAAGAAATCAAACCCAGATGAACGTTGACGACGTTTCAGGCTTAATCAATCCCACTATTTGGAGTATTCGAGAATTATCAGTCAATAGAAGTGCGAATGAACAGAATCAAGTCAATTGAAGAAAAAGTTCTGAAGCAAACATTATGTGTACAATGAAAACATTGTACCTATATATTTATGCTCAAAACGAATCAAGATATATCTAGAGTAATAAATGTGGATGCTTTGCTTGAAGTGCAACCCACATCTTCATAACATCTTCTAGAAAATCAGTTATCTTTAAGATTGTTGATAATGTGTAAATATGGACTTGAGAATATCCTATGGATTAGGAGCTTGAAAGGATTAATTTGAATTTATCCTCCTGAACCCAGAGTTTTTCAATTTACACTTTATCGAGGATTTGATGAATTAACTCATCTATACAGTAATGATACCTGTAAATGCAAAAGTGCTTTGAGCTCAAAATAATGTTAAATTTCATATCTTCAATAGTTCAATAAAAATCATGTTCAATAATCTCTGACAATAAAGTTATTAACTAATATTAATTGAGTTGAACTAAAATCAATAGTTTACAATGAAGTAGGTACCTACCTAATGTTGAAAAATATTAAATTGAAGGTAACAATAAAAAAATTCAAAATAGGTCATATGCAATTGTTTATAATTGAAGAAGTTTTCGATTTACAATTTAACAAGTGTTTAGTTAATTTACTCAATATAGTTATGATGCTCTTAAATGAAGAAGAAGAACTTTGAGTTGAATCCTTTATTATATCAACAATTATTTCTATCAATATTTATAAAATATTTCAAGTAACATTCGTATTCGTAACTTCAGGTAATAGAATTGCAATTGTAAAGAATTATAACAGGAAATAAAAAACAACAGAGTTATCAATCAACACTATCCATATACAATACAATGAATCAAGGTAGAATCAAATTATTAATGCATTTGAACAGAAATATTGGAAAAGAATTGGAGAAAATATACGATTGAAATTTGTACTGAATATAAGGATTTGAACAATTCAAGTGAAAATCTACCCAAAACAAATGTAAGAAAAAACAATAATTATTATCATAAAACTCCGAAATTTTGTTGTCCATGCTGCCATATCATGGATTCTTTTTCATCTTTTTCTCCACTAATCTTCTGATTATAGGTAACAATGTTCATATGGAGGTATATGGATTATTTACCACCAAATTCAAAGTTTCAAAATCCAGTTATATTGCAGAAAACAATGAAATTGCTTACATATTTCACCATCTTCAATTGCAGTAACGACCTAGAGAGAGAGAGAGAGAAATTAAACTTATTGATCTTGCAATTAAATGGTTATCGACCACAGTAACGACCTACAATTCAGAAAGTATTCATTAATGAAAGTATGATTCCAAGTTCATTGTTTTACAAGTAAATATAGTATTCACAATAATGAATTATTACTTTGCAGGATAAGGACAGAGCAAACTTATCAATTCTCAAAATTCATTCAGCGACAAGATGTATAAATCCATCCAATACTCATCATCAATCATATATAACACATCTATTTGATGGATTTACATCTCAAACCTTTAATTTGTAGGTGCCTGATTAAGCAGACGAGAGCTTGTGAAACGCTGTTGAATATATTCTGAGAATTGGTAATTCTTTGTCCATATCCAGCAAAATAACTGATTATTCTGGACACTTATACTAAGAACATAAAAGTATTATCATTTAGGATATTTCCATCATCAATAACTCCTCATCAACGCCCATATAAAACTTCTAGTGCCTCTTTGGAAATCGAAGGTTATACTTACTCACATTCTCTTACAATTGGCTCAACTTATACAAGGCTATGTACCCAATCTCAGTTTGAATCTTCGTCATTAACATATAATATGTAGTTCATTCATACTTACTACAAAGTACATCAAACATTTTATTCTTAATGAACCGGACATACACAACCATCCATGCTCTCACCAGGATTCGAATCTGGACCCACCGGTCCACAGATTACCTTCTAGTTGTTACAATTTCATACCTGAAATGAAACAAAAATTATAGAATGTTTTCTGGATAATATTCCTTTTTTTTAATGAAAATAACTCAACTTCATTTAAAAACGATATATAAGCATAAAGAAATTACTCACATTCATGAGTGATGACCCTCAAAATTTTATTCGTCCACATCCATTAGTTCATTGATTGAGTCTGACTCATCATCGGGTGATGAATCTGAATCAGACTCCCCCAATGAAAAAATGATTGGTGGAATATTTTCTATCGGAAGATTGCCCATGTGCTTGGTCCAGTCCTCTGTGATAAGTCTGTCACAATGTGAATAGAAATTTTGCCACAAGTCCGTCGTACATTTTGAAAGAGCTAATGACCATAAATTGAACACCCTATCTTTAGAATAGGGATGTGCATTTATGTTCTGATTATAAAAGTTCTTACAAAACGCCCACGCCATTTCAATAGGGTTATATTGACAATGATATGGGAGCAATCTAAGAACCTCATGACCATGCTCTTTCAGAATATCGTCAACAACATATCGTTTCTGTCGGTCAGTTCTGTAAGGTAAAATTAAATTCCAAAGCTGTTTTTTGCTGAAGGTCAGATCAAATTTGATTTTTTTATTAATCAACCAATTCTGCATCTCACTTTTTTTGCTGGAACTTGTGGGTGGCTTATCCAATTGCACCGAATGATAGGGTGCATTGTCCATCACCACCACACATTTCCCAGCAATCTTTGATAAAGCTGGAATTAGTTGATTAACAACCCAATTTTGAAAAATTTCACTTGTCATGGTCTTGTGATAGTCACGGTCATTATTTTTTGAATCTAACATCAAGTCACATCCTTCCAAAAACCCAAAATTACTTCCTGCATGCAACACCGTGAATCGCTTGCCTTCATTTTTTAATGTCGATGGATTCGACTTCATATCAGATTCGTGTGTCCATCGACGAATAGATGAACCATTTTGGTAAATCCAAGTTTCATCTAGGAACACGAATCTGATATTTTCTACAGATTTAAATTGTAAAAATTTTCGCAGTAAAGTAATTCTGGCTGCAACAACATGCTTCTGTTCACATAAAATTTTGCGTTCATTAACCTTTTTGTATTTATACCCCATTGACTTTATAATTTTGAAGAGTTTTGTACGTCCTTCGTTATATTCCAAATGTTCCCTAGCATAAGTCAGTAGTGCGTTGATCGAAAAGTATTCATTTTTCAAATTAAAATTCCAAATTTGTCGTTGCAGATCTTTTCTAAATATATAATCGTCTACTGTGGATGTCTTCTTGGGTCTTCCAATAGAACGAAACTCTTTGTCATCATCTTCATTAATGACTCTTCTAATTGAAGTCATGTGCATCTAAAATACAATTTCTATTAATATAAAATATCTTATATTCTTCTAACTTACGTTGAAAATGTTCGCAACTTTCGTTATGATTGTCGATTCCAATATGTTGGTGTGTGAAGCATAAGCTGTTTTCAATTCCAAATAACACCGCTTCACACACTGCCTCATTTCAACGGAAATTCTTCCTGGCATTTTGATTATAATTCTATAATTATATATAATAGAATGATTGTTTAACTGCGGCAAATTGTTATTATAAGAATAATAAACAATAGTGTAACCTCACTTTGTTTTACTGCGAACCAGAGTTCTCTGATCTAAACTCGCAAGCTCGTCGGACGAGGCCGGGTACATTCGGCAACGTTGAATTTATTTTACGTTTTAACAGCAAATACTGCCAACTTCAGATAAATAAAAAAACGCCTACTATGTGCTCAACCTTTCGTGAACGGACTATAGCTATCCACTCTTCTTGTGCCATTAAGATTTGCAGAAATAATGAAAGACGTAGACAGTGCTTTTCAATAAACACAGGCTTAAGCCGGATTTCATAAAACTCCGATCAGCTTGATCATTGAAATGTCATCATTTCTGTGCAATTTGCAGTTCATTTTTGACGTAAACCATCGACTCAATTCAAAATCAACGATTTGATTGCCCGATCAAGTTTTATGAAACCCACTGTTACAGTTACAGTTTTTTGAGAACACCGCGACATGATTCTGTTTACCTTATTCGCCAAATTGTTCTTATTGTTGAATTTGGTCTAAAGAAAACCGGTTCAATAGAATGAGAGCAGTGCATTACCTGGAAATTAGCATTTTTGACAACACAAACCTTTCGTATCTACTGTGAAAACATATCACAAGTACCGAGTAAACCGTTTTTGTTGTTTTTATTTATGGAAAATAAGGTGTTCAGTTTTTTTCATTATTCAACTGCATAAAAAATATAGGTATACATCTTTTGTTGTTCTAAAAAATTGAATACAGAAACAGTATTTAAGCCTGACCTGAGTATTTCAAGAAAGGACGAAATAACTGAAATAAGGGTTAAAAACAGGAGCTATTGAACAAAGTTGAAATTGCTCAAATGTCTTATAACTCGAAAACAAAAGAAGATATGGAGCAATGCGTTTAACACAATTATGAGTTCTTCGAAAAAAACGCACCAATTCTGGCTTTCTGTACGTACAACACAAAGAGGAAAAATGCCCTCTTTCAGCGAAATGTTTAAAGATGCTTTTAATATATGCATGAATAAAACAAAAATTGCTCATCAGTTGATCAATCATTTCGGAAATGTTCAATAATCTACATTTTTTGCAGTTTCATCACCACGAAACAAAAGAAGAAGCTTGAATCTTGTCCATCTTCCAGTAGAGGAACAGCTAGCAAATATAACTGATGGAGGCATGAAGTAAACATCCTTTTCCATAAATAAAAACCGGTATGTAAATCTCCTGACAACTACATACGTTATCTCATTCAGGCCACGACGGGGTATATAAATGATAAGAGGAAATCTTAATTTCATGTTGCTGTGGTGTTAATGTCAGGAACACTACGGGATTTTTTATGCGTACATGTATGAATTTACAGTGAAAGGGCGAATTAATTCAGCAGAAATATGTCTATTTGCGTTTACTCTTACATAGTCATTAAAATGTACTCTGAAAATGAATAATTTGAAAACCTGTCCTACGGTGGATGGTTTGTTAGACGTTTAAGGAGAACGGATCATATCATTTTTCTGAAAATTTTGGATTTACGGAACATCAATAATAATAATAATAATAATAATAATAATAAAGCCCCTACATGGAAGACACCTGAACGAGGTCACCCAGGAACATGTCGACATTCCTGCGTCGAACTACTGGCTGACTTCTGGAAGATTGTTTCCTGAGACAGAAGGTTTCCTCCTTGCCATTCAAGATCAAGTAGTGCAAACTAAAAACTATCAGAAATATATCATGAAGGATAGGAGCCTCACCGACGATAGATGCCGCTACGGATGCCAAACATCAGAAACAATCCAACATATTACAGGAGGCTGCCAAATGTTTGCTGGAAATGAATATAAGAGTCGACATGATGCAGTTTGTAAAATACTTCATCAGGAACTCGCCATCCAACTGAAGATTCTGCAGTCCGAAACAATTCCATATTATAAGTATCAGCCTGAAGTAATACTGGAGAACAACCTTTACAGGTTATACTGGGACCGCACAGTACTTACAAATTTAACAGTTGCTAATAACAGGCCAGATATAATCCTAGTGAAGAAAAAAGAGAAGAGAGCAATACTTATAGACGTAGCCATCCCGAACAACAACAATCTACGTCAAAAATATGCTGAAAAAATATCGAAATATCGAGAGCTTGAACTTCAGATTAAAAGGCAGTGGGGAATGTCTAGTACCAGAACCATTCCCATTCTCATATCAACCACAG
The DNA here is from genome assembly GCA_013421045.1 of Propylea japonica. NCBI lineage: Eukaryota > Metazoa > Arthropoda > Insecta > Coleoptera > Coccinellidae > Propylea > Propylea japonica. The sequence goes on from CM024240.1 coordinate 90,106,157, forward strand.
GAATTATTCCTAAGAGCCTCAAGTCCAACCTCAGGGAGCTAGATTTGGATGAAAACCTGTTTAAAGTAATGCAAAAAGCAGTACTTCTTGGTACTGCTAGAACGGTAAGGAAGTTTGTAGGTCACGATGGACACCAGGAACAACCATGGAGGGAAACATTGCAAAACCAACTACCACGACATCAACCGAGAGATCCAGGACCAAGCAACGAAGGACGAACAACCCAGGACCCAGGAGAAGAAGAACACCGAAGACCTCAGAGCTCAATCCCCCTGATACTTGCTATCCGGGATGAGTGAATGTTCCCCTTAGTAGGGAGTGTGATAGCCGATCGCTAGGGGGTGTGAAAAATCACACCCTTTCTACGCTAATAGGCTCAAGTCGATAATAATAATAAGTCGCTGCCTGAGGATCGTCAGGGCATGTCTGGAGCTGGCGCTGGACATGACAGCATGCGGGACGTCAGTGGCAGGGCGCTGAGGAGGCGGGCCCCTGTCATACAAAACACTACAGCTCAACAGGAAGAACCAAGGAGGCAAACAACAGCAGTGCCACCCCCTACAAATAGTGCTACGCAGGATCTTCAACCAGCGTTCACTCAAGCAGGGTTACCCAGAAGACGCATGAAATGGACAAGTTGTATCAATGAAACGATCATGCGCATCTACTATAAAATAACAAACCTGGGTCAAGAACTAACTGGATACAGACAACGGTTATTCAATGAATTCAAGCGATGTTTTCCAGATCTACAAGTAACTGAACAGAGGATAGCTGACCAATATCGCGTAATCCTCAGAAACAAACTTATATCAGAAGACAGATTGCAGGAAATTAAAAATGAAGTTGTCAATGAATTAAACAACGAAGAAAACCATAATAGGGAAGAACACACAACTTCTGGAAACAGAGAGCACAACCATGGAGCAACACATGAAGAAAGAACAACTGAACTCCAATTACCGCTCCAAGAAGATATTCAAACAGACGACGAAACACAGAATGAACATTCATCACCTCAGGTTCATACCTCGGTAGAAACTGCCCATAAAATTTCGAACGAAGAACGACAAGCTCTAGTGGAACGTCTTGAATCAGCAATGCACAGATTATTCACCGAATACAACGGCACTGATCCATTCTCCAGACCAACACTACCTAGGATCAGATCATCCAAAAAGCTTGCAGTCATCCTCAAGATAATGAACACTGATGTCATACCAAAATTCCTTTCAATGGCAACACAACTGGAAACGATCCATCTCATCCTTTATTGTGCCGCAACAACTGTAGTGGAAGTGCTGGGCATGAAGACCAAACCAAGACAGCACTCAAATCAACCCTGTCCACAACCTCGCCTACCTCACTGGCAAAGGAGGCTGGAGGAAAAAGTTCAACGCTCTCGGCAGGACATAGGAAGGCTGACACAATATGAAAATGGCATCAGAACAATCAAGCTGAAATCGTTGGTGGAATCGATAATCTATCGAAATCGCAAGCACTCAAGCTATGAAGAAGAAAACACAACAGTAAAGCAGTGCATCGACACACTGAAACAAAAACTCAGTGTCTACTCCGAGAGATTGCGAAGATATAAAGAGAGCAACAGGAGGAAGCAAGATAACATCTCCTTTGAAAACTCGGAGAAAAATTTCTACAGACATCTGGATGGAAAACAACAGAACTCCCCAAACATCTATCCGAATAAGGATGACATGGAAACATTCTGGACCGAACAACTGTCAACACCTACTACTTACAACAAAAATGCCGAGTGGATAAAAAACGAAGAGAAAACTCAAACCAACACCGCACAAATGTCCCTTACGGTCATCACAGAACAAGAGCTTTCGGATATTCTCAAAGAAATGCACAACTGGAAATCACCTGGACCAGACGGGCTCCACAGTTTTTGGCTGAAAAAATTCAACTGTTTGCATAGTAATTTAACTAACGCAGTTAATGAAATTCTACTAGATCCAGAGAGTATGCCCTCCTTCCTGACAGAGGGTATAACTTATCTTCTGCCAAAAAATCACCAAAGTACAGACGATCCAGCAACGTACAGGCCAGTGACATGCCTGCCAACTATGTACAAGCTCATAACATCTTGCATTACACGTCGACTATACTCCCATTGCGAACGAAATAATATAATTGCATCAGAACAGAAAGGATGCTCCAGAGGTGCAATGGGATCCAAAGAACAACTGATAATCGACTCTATAATCTGCAACCAAGCCCATAAGAAGAGGAGAAATTTGTTCACGGCTTATCTTGACTACAAGAAAGCTTTCGACTCCATGCCGCATGAATGGCTCATAAAAGTTTTAGAGATCTATAAAGTAGATCCAAGAATAGTGAGCTTTCTCAAAACAGTTATGTCAACTTGGCGAACTAACATCGAAATCAGCGGAACAGGCATAAGAACTGGCACAGTATCCATCAGGAGAGGAATTTTTCAAGGAGACTCTTTGAGTTCATTGTGGTTCTGCATGGCAATGAACCCGTTATCAACTATTTTAAAATCCTCCAGAAAGGGATTCAACCTGAAAGGCAACACTAGCAATATTTTGATTAACCATCTTTTATACGTCGATGACTTAAAACTGATTGCAGCAAACAGAGACCAACTAGAGTGCCTACTACGACTAGTGGAGATGTTTTCCAAAGACGTCAGCATGAACTTTGGACTGGACAAATGTCGTTCCCTAAATATAGCAGGAGGGAAAATCCAACAGACACCTCTCACCTTATCTAACGGAGAAGAAATAAAGGCAATGCTGGCAGGTGATCTATACAAATACCTAGGTATGAAGCAATGTCAAAGGATAGACCAACGAGTGATGAAGGACGAACTAACAGCAGAGTTCGCCAGAAGAATGAGGAGCGTTCTGAAAACGAAACTGAACAGCAGAAATCTCACAAAAGCTGTTAACAGCTACGCTTGCTCAGTTCTCACCTACTCTTTCGGAATAGTAAAGTGGAGTAATACAGATCTCGATCGTCTCCAACGGAAAATGAGAACACTATGTACAAAGGCCAACAAGCATCATCCTAAATGCTGTGTTGAAAGAACAACAATTCCAAGAACTCAAGGCGGACAAGGCTTTGTGGACATAAAGAAAATGGCAGCTGAACAAATAAACAACTTGAGAAATTATTTTACAGATAAAGCAAACACATCGGACTTACATAAGATACTGATTGAAGCAGATTGTTCAACACCTCTATTACTAAGCGAGCACCCTCATGAAAACACCACACAGACGGATAGTGATAAAATTCAAAGATGGAGAGAAAAGCCCCTACATGGAAGACACCTGAACGAGGTCACCCAGGAACATGTCGACATTCCTGCGTCGAACTACTGGCTGACTTCTGGAAGATTGTTTCCTGAGACAGAAGGTTTCCTCCTTGCCATTCAAGATCAAGTAGTGCAAACTAAAAACTATCAGAAATATATCATGAAGGATAGGAGCCTCACCACGATAGATGCCGCTACGGATGCCAAACATCAGAAACAATCCAACATATCACAGGAGGCTGCCAAATGTTTGCTGGAAATGAATATAAGAGTCGACATGATGCAGTTTGTAAAATACTTCATCAGGAACTCGCCATCCAACTGAAGATTCTGCAGTCCGAAACAATTCCATATTATAAGTATCAGCCTGAAGTAATACTGGAGAACAACCTTTACAGGTTATACTGGGACCGCACAGTACTTACAAATTTAACAGTTGCTAATAACAGGCCAGATATAATCCTAGTGAAGAAAAAAGAGAAGAGAGCAATACTTATAGACGTAGCCATCCCGAACAACAACAATCTACGTCAAAAATATGCTGAAAAAATATCGAAATATCGAGAGCTTGAACTTCAGATTAAAAGGCAGTGGGGAATGTCTAGTACCAGAACCATTCCCATTCTCATATCAACCACAGGAATTATTCCTAAGAGCCTCAAGTCCAACCTCAAGGAGCTAGATTTGGATGAAAACCTGTTTAAAGTAATGCAAAAAGCAGTACTTCTTGGTACTGCTAGAACGGTAAGGAAGTTTGTAGGTCACGATGGACACCAGGAACAACCATGGAGGGAAACATTGCAAAACCAACTACCACGACATCAACCGAGAGATCCAGGACCAAGCAACGAAGGACGAACAACCCAGGACCCAGGAGAAGAAGAACACCGAAGACCTCAGAGCTCAATCCCCCTGATACTTGCTATCCGGGATGAGTGAATGTTCCCCTTAGTAGGGAGTGTGATAGCCGATCGCTAGGGGGTGTGAAAAATCACACCCTTTCTACGCTAATAGGCTCAAGTCGATAATAATAATAAAGTTTATTCTTGATATACGCTACATAAATACAGATATCAAATTATCCTAGCTGAGAACAAACATAAATGGAGGTATTATAACGAATATGTATAATACCTGTTTTAATTAACTTGAACACAACAACTAAACATAATACACATGTAAGATCTTTGGTTTCAAAAGCAAGAACATAATAAATAGGTATATACAGGCACAGTATAGACACCAACCAGTAGTTGCACTCCGTGGATTTTCTTAATCCAATTTCGCCTCGCGCACCATCTCCGTAACTATAACCTCAAATTTTGTTGAACTCTTAGATTTTATGGATTTTAATGGTTTTTATTGTTTGATTGTATAAATATTATAGAAATCCTCGATTCTCTGCTGTATTGTATTGATATTAGACTTAGATTGGGAATAGTACCAATATTATAGTAAAACTATTTTTTCTTTACTCAAGCTTTAGAGATTTTATTTTCTCTTCGCCACAAGAACTGTGATCAAGTAATGGAAACATAAACTCTTTTTTCTTTATACATTTATATAGTTCATTTATATTTTCATTACTATTTTCAAAGTTCCCCTGACGAAGAGATCATCTCAAAAGCTTGAGCAATTACATAGAGCTGAGTCACAGTCAAGACTCCGGATTCCTGATATATTCTTGAGGTGGAATAGGTTTTCTTTCTGCCCATAATAATTTTCAAGACCCATTTCTGAACAATTTCCACCCTTTTTAGGTGACAACTGCGAGCTCCGCCCCAACCAAGTATACCATAAGTTAACTGGCTCTGAACTAACGAAAAATATAAGGTTCTTAGCTGCGAGAAATTCAGATATCTCCTCAGAATGGCGAACCGGCCCAATAGAAACCTTATCTTGTTGACAATATAACCCACATGATGATCCCAACGCATATGTTGGTCCAAAATAATTCCAAGATATTTAACAGTCTTCTGTTCGCGTATTTTCACATCAGGAGAAACCATCAAGCTACCAAGATCTGGTGATTGGCCAGAGTAAGAATTAAATGTCATATAGCCAGTCTTTTCGGCGTTCAAAGTTAGTGTGTGGAATCTAAACCACTTAAAGACCTCAGTTAACTCTTCCTCCACTTTTATCTTCAGGGATTGCCAAGCATCATCGTCAAATAGGAGTACTGTATCATCTGCGAAGCTGATTGCACGACCCTTTAGTTTTTTCTTCAACAGCGAGTTCACGTATATGGTGAACATAATCGGTCCCAGTACTGTACCTTGAGGGATACCATATGAGATGTTCTTCATGGAGCTTCTGAATCCTTTCACCTCAACAAACTGCTGTCTATCATTCAAGTAATTTTCAAACAAATCGTAGCATACTCCTCTAAATCCACACCGATACAGCTTCTCGAGTAGTTTCCTATGGCCAGGGCCGTATCTAGGTACTACTGCGCCTGTGGCAAGATTCTCTTCAGCGCCCCCAAATTGGCGTAGATTTTTTCTTCCCTTATATATCCGTTTCCAGATTGGGATAAATGTTTTCAAGAGTCAGATCATATATATCTCTCAATATTTGTAATGGTCCCATTTCATTCAAGTTTTCTAAAATTAGGCTACTTTGAAATTTGAAACTTTCGATTTCCACTGAAAACTCATTTGCATCCAAAGGATACTTCATTGCAAGATCTGCAACACTTTTCTTTAAATCGTCAACAGTCATTGTTTGAAAAGCATTTCCATTAAAAAAACTGAAGTCGTCTGCCACTTCGTTCAGAGCAACGAATCTATTTTCAATCTTTTGCTTCAATTCCAATTTTGTCTGCTTCAGTTTTCGAAAGTTCCATTAATGGTGTAAAAAAGTTTTCTCTATAAGCTTTCAATTTTTTCAATAATCCAAGTATCATTCGTGAGCCTTTAGAAATATCTAGTTGCTTTTCTTGCAAAGATTGATTGATTCTATTTATTTTACCCAATAGAATATTCCAGAATTTAAGATATATAATAAATTCATAATTTGTTATCAAATTCACCAGGGACGTTTCTTTCAGCTCACGAAGAATTTTAATGATTTTATCTAATTGTGTCTTCAAGGAATGTACAGCGTTTGCTTTTGAGGACCAGCGAGTATCGCAAAAACCCTTTAGAGTGTGGCGGACTTCTGTTTTGAGTAATTCCCACCTCGAAGAAGATCGAACAAAAAAGTTATATATTTGCTGAACAGTGGCAAAGAATATTTTCCTTTGTGAGATTACTGCAGCAGCATGAACGCCCACTAAATTAAGGCTGTGAGCAGTGCAAGGAATAAGTTTTGCATTATGATTCAACATTAAAATTCGAGCTTGGACACCTTTGTATTTTCCAGCCATATAAGCCCCATTATCATAAGACTGCCCTCTTACATTATTGATATTCAAACCATCGGCAACAAATTTTTCTACTATTTCTCTAGAAAGACCTTCACCAGTTTTTTCGCTAGTGTTAATGAAGTCGATGAAACTTTCCTTAACACTGCATATTCTGTTGTTATCAATATGTACGTACAGTAACCGTGACATGTTACCCCAATATTTGGTTGGCGCTTCTATATTTTATTCTTCGAATTTTGTAAGCGCTCAAGATTTTTTTCATTTGATATTTTTTGGCGCCCCTGCGGACCTTGCGCCTGTGGCGGGGGCCACTTGGCCACACCCTAGATACGGCCCTGCCTATGGCATACAGTATCAAAAGCTTTTGACAAATCGACAAATACTCCAATAGTCGGTGTTTTACTATCAAGTCTATCATATATTAAAGATGTTATCTCCTTGATTGCATCCTGAGTGGATCGATTTGGTCGGAATCCATATTGATTGGGTGATATTATATTGAACTTTTCGAGAAATCCATTCATTCGCTTGGCAAGAAGTTTCTCAACAACCTTAGCAATATTAGATAGTACCGTGATGGGTCTATAATTGATAACATCCGTTTTTGATCCGCCCTTGTGAATCGGTTTGACAGCTCCCACCTTCAAAACATCCGGAAATATTCCAGTTTCGAAATACAAATTCGACAAGTACGACAAAGGCTTACATATACAACTCTTTATTTCCTTTAGAGTTCTTGCACCGATTCCATCAAACCCAGCAGCTTTTTTTGTTTTCAATTCGTCTATTATAGACCCCACTTCTGCTGCATCTGTCGGATACATGAACATGGTCTTCTCTATGAACTCACTATCGTCACTGTAGTCTTCGGGTGGTATTATCTTGTCAGCATAATCTTTTCCCAACTTTGTGTAGTGGCTATTGAAAATTTCAGCTATCTCCTTCGGATTCTCCAATGTTGAATTCATAAATGAATATAATGAAGCTTTAGAAACCTGAACTGTAATGATGGTTTTCCCAATACTAGCAGTCCTTTATACAAGGTTCTTGAGGGAGACAAACATCAAGAAGTTATAGCTCGTCAAAAAACATGAACAAAAGATTCTATCAACTTAACCTCTGAAGAGCACAATTTTCGAGATTTGACATTGAAAAAAAGTAAATATCTTCTAAACCTTTTATTATAAAGAAAATCACGTAGCATTTTCTTATTGTAATAAGCTATATTTTTTGCGATTTTTTTTCTCAAGTCTTAATTGGTGATGGTTTTGAAAGGTTAGTGGTTGTTTCTCTCCCAACCCCTACGCTAGTGGAAAAAGTACGATTTTTGAAACACCATTTAAACTGCCAATGTTTTCTACACGAAAAAGGTACCACTGGTTATACGCTCTTAAGTGAATATTTTTAAATATTCAACTTCTCTAACAGCTTTTTTTAAATCTTTTCTACTAACTGTGAAAAAATAGACCATGTTTTCCAACATAAAAGTAGATTTTTTTCAAAAATGGTCGACGTTAGAGCGTTTGACTTGGAGAGTACCTTTTTTGTATAAAAAACATTGACGTTTCAAATGGGCTACTCAAGAATCGTACTTTCTCCATTATCATAGAAGTTGAGTGGAGAAGCACTCACTTACCCTTCCCTAATTGATGCTTCAGAAGAAAGCCCATTAGTGTCAGAAAATACTCATGAAAGCTATTTTCTGAATATTTTTCTCAAACTTCAACAGCCTGTAATGGTTTAATTGAATCTTACGTCTATCTAAAAGTCCGGAAATATCAGAATAATGCAATTTCAAGAATAATCTTTTTGAAATTGTTTACAGGGTGTTTGTTTACAAATGCGAAGGACAGAGAAATTAAACAGAAATTTTTCAGTATATTTCCCTCATCTGTTATTCGAAAAAAACGTCAACCAGTTAAGAAAATATACTCTAATGATGTGAAAAAGTAATGGTTGCCTGCTTTTTTCCGGGTACCACTGTAGGGTTGCCAGGTTTGAAGAGGTGAGTCAAAGAGGTGAAAATAACCTCATCTGTTATTTGATCTTATCTAGTGTCGAATGAAACCTTATTTTATTCTATTGTATAGGGTTGCCTCATTTAAAAGTGGATTCAGTAAATGGTTGCGACAATTTTAGATGGATATTTTAGACAGGAGCCGCGGTGACAGATATGAGTTGCGCGCTCAACTCTATGTTTCAGACAATGATGAAACGAATTCCTATTGATGAAGATTTCTCTCATTATACAGGATGTCCCACCAGAAAATACATCATAGAAAACATCTTGGACCTATTCTATTCAGTCCTTTTCTACAACGCGCGAATAGCTGTCTTTAGACGCGCGAGGGTTCGAATCTCGGTCGAGATAAGGAATTTTTATGGGAGCTGACTTATTGTGATCTTTGCGATCTTTTAAATGATGATTCATTATTTCATTATTCAACAGCTATTATTCACTGACTTGCTTTATGACTATCATAATTCTTCATGGTTATTTAAAGCCTAAAGGGTTCGCAGGTGATCCAACACCAGTAAAAAGTTGAGGATGTTCTCGAAATATCGGAGGGAAAAATAAGCGATGAATCAGATTTTCAAGTGACCACTTCTGACGAGTCAGAAACAGAATATTAATTATAATTTGCACTGAGTTATTCTACTAATAAAAAAAATTATATAATATAATTTTTCATTAGATGAATGTTTAATGATAATTCTTTATTTTTGTTGATATTTACTCCGATTTAATTCGATTGATAACCCGCTTATTCTATAATATACAGGCTGTCCCACCAGGAATGCCCATCAGAAATTTATGGAGAAAAAATCATTCGAATACTTCCAAATTTTGTGTGAAGAAATAAGTAAATAAGACCTTCATTTATGATATATTTTTAAACAGTGACTTCCGATTGCACCGGAAATGGTATCAAATTTCTTATTTCTAATGGAACACTCTGTATATTATGAATGTTTTGGATATATCTTCGAATTTCATATACATTTTATGTATCATTCCCTATAGCCATCTTATTTATTCACTGTTTTATTATGCTCGTAGCTAACAGTTATTCCTGAATATCTTGAAAATAGTGCATTGTAGATATAGAGAACCCTTCGCAAATCGTTATTTGAATGAAAAAATACTGTTTCCATTTGAAAAAATCGAGAAAAAATTTCTAATGGACACTCCCGATGGCACACCCTGTATAATGAGAGAATCTTCATCAATAGGAATTCGTTTCATCATTGTCTGAAACATAGAGTTGAGCGCGCGACTCATATCTGTCACCGCGGCTCCTGTCTAAAATCTCCATCTAAAATTGAGGCAACCCTGTACTGAATCCACTTTTAAATGAGGCAACACTATACAATCGGATTGAGAATAAAATAAGCTTTCATTTGACACTAGATACGATCAAATAACAGATGAGGGTATTTTCACCTCTTTGACTCACCTCTTCAAACCTAGCAACCCTACAGTGAAACCCGGAAAAAAGCAGTCAACCATTACTTTTTCACTTCTTTAGGGTATATTCTCTTAACTGGTTGACGATTTTTTAAAATAACAGATGTGGGAAAAAAACTGAAAAATTTCGGTTAAATTTTTAAGAATTTAACATCATTCGCAACAAATTTAATTAGGCAACCCATGTGGAATGTGCCGATATAAATGTTATCTATCATTTATTTCTTGTCACTTATAAATAACAGATGAGGGTACAATATATTTCTTATACCGGATCTCAGACTATATGAAGCCCTCTACAGCTATAAAAAGCGAAATGTCTAGTCCAGTCCTGTATTGTAAGCTGTATGCCCCCCCACGTAATCAAGATGATTGCAAGTTATATTGTATCGCTTTGATCAAGGAGATCGTGTTTTTTACGCTCGGGATATGTCATTGTTTCCTCCAATGGGAACGTAATCTCCTCTCCTGCATCCGACCTTCTTGTCTCTTATGCGTGCGTAATGACTTAACTGATGAATTAACAGAAGGACGTCCTTGTTACAAATCTTGTCTCGTTCTATTTGAGGGAAGAACTGGAGGAGATGATAGGACAATTATTTATAGGACTTTAAGAAATACATACAGGGTGTTTACTGATTGAATGTCAATATTTATGGCGGTGATTTTTGAGCCCATATTAAGAAAAAACTTCATATGAACATATGTCCTAAACGTCTTACCTTTTGAGTTACAGCGTGCTAAAGTTTTCAAAAATAAATAATTTTCCATTAATAACTACAACAACAATTCAGATATTTCAATGAAATTTGACATACATGTACTATGAATCAAGAGGCATTTTTTAATGTATCAATCAATCAATCTCATGTACATGTGCACTGTTGAGCCAAACAGGGCAACAATGTTCGGCACTAGAGTACACTAAGGCTAGAGCTGCCGTACGAAGAGTTGTTGCGTCAGCACCCCATGAAGTACCGGCAAGTTTTTGAATAATATTATTTCTAGTTTTCAATTTCATACGTGAATCATCCAAATGGGCTTTGAAATTCAGAAAGAATCTAGTTTAACGCCTAGATATTTAGGATTGAACTTATGTTTAAGAGAAGAATTACCAAAAGATATGTTCAATTTTCTTTATTTTTGACGATTATCTAAATTGTAACACGGACAGTTTTATTAGAATTTGGACATAAACGCCAGTCAAAGAAATACAGTGGAATTTCCCTATAACGAATTGTGTGTATAACGAATTTCTCTGTATAACGAATTTCGTACGAGGCATTGCACCTTCAATACAAATTCCATGTTAAAAACACCCTCTAAAACGAAGTAAATTCTCTCTATTACGAAATATTCAAAGAATATCACTCTTTGAATGGGCATTGGTAAGAAGGTATAAGGGTGGGTTTTTTCCGAAATTTTTCCGGACGTACGTCATAAATCCTGACCTTAAACTAAATCATTACGGCGGGCAGAGAGATCCTTCTGAAACACTTTTAAATACACCCCTGGCTGTTTGGTTTCAATTCAACCATTACGCTAGTGTGAAATTTGTGCGAAAATGTCTTAAAGTAAGTGTTTAAGTTTGAACGATAAACTTAAATTTATCAGTGAAGTCGACCGCGACATTGCCGACTAAAGAAACAAATTTTCTGTATAACGAAATTTCTTTATAATGAACTTTTTTGCCGATTTAGCGCTTTCGTTATAGAGAAGTTCCACTGTAATTTTTTGAAACTTCTAAATCTGCAGTAAGATTATTTTCTATGGTTTTAAAATCTGAATGATGGAAAGCTAAAGCAATATCATCGGGGTATATGAATTTTTCAGAAGATATTGTAGGGATATCACATAGATATAAAATAAAAAGAAGAGGTGATAAGACTTATCCTTGTGGAAGACCCTTATAGCTACTAGAATCGGAGGATCCTTTCCTTTTTTTTAAATTGCTATGACTTTAGATTTACGAAATTCGGTCGGAAAATCGCCAGTATTCAAAATATTATTATTAAATGAGAGTAACCAGGATAAGACCCGTTTGCCCAAGTATTTGATGAATTCTGGATAGATGCTCTCATCAAAAATGTTCAACGCAACGTCGATTGCTCAGCTCGTGAGCTTCGATGCACCAGTGTCTGCATTCCTCAGACCTCAGTTTCTCTACTACATTCATTATGCACATTCTGATCATGTCGCAATAAAAATTCTTCAATAACAACGTGACACCGGTGTCTCTTCACTCCCCAATACACAAGATCCAACATGCCACCCCTCGGGCAAGCGCAACCCCGTAAGGAGACGAAATTAATGTCCTTCTCTCGAAAACCGAACTCGAGGACGTTGTTAGTCATGTGGTCTCCCCGCATTTTACACCTCTTAAAACGTACCCTTGTGGGATACCACTCGAACGCAAAAAACAGATACTCGAGTGGCGTATCGCAGTAATGAATAAAATCAATCCCCCCAAAGGGGCGCACATGTCACAGACGGCTTAGCGGAAGCTGATGAAGTATCATTCTTGCGGTTGGGACAGTATCCCTCAATTTCTCTCCCCTAGGCTCTCTTTAATTTTAAATACACTGTTAAAATCTGCGATTGTTCCCCTTTTTCAATCAGAAGGAGATGGGGGTTGTTTGTTATCGAGGAGGAGGGAGACTGCGATGGGAGGAATAAGAGAAGAATTTTGGTGTCTTGAGCTACCAATAAGGGATGAAATATTTGTTTTGGAAACCGCGAGTTGAAGAAGTTTGTATTTGCTCTTTTCTTGTTTCAGAGAAAACGTGATAATTGGAATGAATGGGTTGATTTCTACGAAAAGTTCGATCCCAAAGTTTTTTCTTACTTTTATCTGATAATCATTCGAAAATTTGAGAACTATTTCCATCTTCAATTAAAGGTTATAACGAAAATTCTTTGGTGGAGCAATAAGACTATTACCGCAAAATTTTATACAGGATTTGAGATCGATACCAAATGAATCTCAGTACAATCAGTTTTGTTTTCTTGAAATAATTCAAAAAATGAAATACCTATGTAAAAAATAAATAATTACAAAAATTAAATTCTATGGTTCTGATGGTGCGATCCTTTTGAAATTTAGCATGAACCTGTTATAACGTGAATTCAAAAAAATTCGTGGTCAAGTAGGCTGTGGATTCTATTTTTCCTAAGAGTCTATGAGGGGAAAATAGAATCCACAGCCTCACTTGTCACGTACCATGACTGTGATATTACTTTTGAACATCTCAGTTTTTTTATGGCTGTCAAATTACACAGATTCCTCGTCTTCTTCAAAACAGCATCTTCTCAGAGCTACCATCTAGCTGAAATTCCTCTACACCAAAATTGCGAGAGTTGTAGGTATTCCTAATCTTTGATGAAGTTTAATAACACTTACCCCCCGTCATCTTGACGACGCGAAAGGGTTGCCTTAAATCCTGAATTATCATTAAAATTGACCAATTTGAAAGTTTAAATAGACAGATCAATTGTCGTAAGTAATATCATAAGGGCATCTAATTTTTCCGAAAAGAATCGAAAAAACACGATGCTAAGTAATATTTTGACAAGAAGCATGAGTGCTGGTGGCAACAAAAATCCGAGTCGAAGACGAGGATTTTTGCACCTGCACGAATGCTTTTTGTCAAAAAATATTACTTTGCAATGTGTTTTTTCGATTTTTTTCACAGGAAAAATTAGATGCCCGAATGGTATTTGACAAGACTATTTCCTGAGTGACAACAACTGTCAAGTTTTGCCGCGGGTAAACGCGAATAAACTGCTGACAGGTCCTGCCAAACAGTTTTTCCACCTAGAAACCATTTGTAATTCAAAATTGCGCGTTTCTGATTGGTGCAAATTACGACGAGGAAAATAGTCAATGAAATCTGTCAATTGACGAATTAAATGTGTTAATGGACATACAGGGTGGACCATCCATAACTTTCCATCCCGAATTTTGAGCTTTGGGATGGAATAACGAAAAAACGCCCGGACAGGTCAAATTTTGTTTGAAAGGGGGACAAATAAGGGTGTTCGAATGAGTTTGATATCACTACTCCTCTAGCCGTAACCACTAACAGCTCTCATTTTGGAATAGGGAAAAGGGGTCGAGCAGCACCTTGTTGGAAATGCAATTCAATTTCCTGCATGAGTGCATTTTTTCTTCATCGCTTTACTTACAGAGTGGCTCAGTATTCCATCAATAGCTTTCACACGCCGAATTTGGACCTTTGAGATGGGAAAACACTCGAAAAAGTCAAATTTTATTTACAGAAGGACATGTTAGTGTGTTGAAATGAGTTTGATATCACTAACCCTCTAGCCGCTACCATAACAGCAATTATTTAAATTTAACCGAAAGCGCACGATTCACCTTTTAAAAAATAAACTCATGCATGAAATTGAATTGCCTTTTTAACAAGGTGCTGCTCGGCCTCGTTTCCCTGTTCAAAAATGCGACCTGTTAGGGGTTGCGCCGAGAGGGGTAGTGATATCTAACTCATTTGAACACCCTTATTTGTCCCTCTTTCAACAAAATTTGACCTGTCCGAGCGTTTTTTCGTTATTCCATGCCAAAGCTCAAAATTCGGGATGGAAGGTTATGGATGGCCTACCCTGTATGTTAATTTAATTGCAGTGGCACTAAAACGTACTGGACTTGTTTGATTTTGTTTATAATAAATGTTGATATAGATCAAAAACTGAAACAGCAATACTTTTGCAGTTTTTGATCAAATAGTATAGCGTTCTTCTCTTCTCAACTATACATCGAACGAGTGAAAACTCCATAGCAGAGATTCTTCAAAACGTCATCTTCTTAGAGTTACCATCCGGCTGAAATTCCTCTGCACCAAAATTGCGAAAGTTGTAGGTATTGCTAATCTTTGATGAAGTTTAATAACATCGGAGATAAGGATTGTCTGAGATCTCGCAATGCGACGTTTTCCATCTCGATGAACCTGTGAAGAAGCATCAATTCCGGCTTCTGGGTGGAACATCACCAGCCAACCCTAAGGATTCTACCCCCCGTCATCTTGACGACGCGAAAGGGTTGCCTTAAATCCTGAATAATCGTCTGTGTACGTCTTGACATTAAAACAAAACCCGGCCAAGATGGATTCCGCAATTCTAAAATGCAAATGAGCTGTAAAAGATCGTCAGCAGGCTTAGTTGGAGACGGGGAGATGGCGGTTCCACCGAGCATTACGCCATTAATAATTAATCTTTCTTAATTGCGCGTCTGGCCGCCACCTAGCGGTAAGATGGATAATTACAGGGGGGCCTAATAGCTAATGTAATTAGCGACAGGGGTCCCATTATTAATCGGCGAAAAAGTTCGTCTTGGACCTCGCGGGTCTTGAAGGGGGACACGCCCATCTCGAGATGGTTGGAGACAGTTTTGTCGTTGATTCCGGCAGGAATGACTGTTTGGAGAATTATTAGGAAATGAAGAATAAGCATGATGCATGAATAAAGGAATGACTTACTGAATGGGGTTTCAAAGGTTTTTCTGTGGTGGAACATAAGACTTTTTCGATCAAGAAACCATATTGACTGCAAATTGTTGGAAAATTCATATTCTTCAAAAATGTTATTATTCTGTGACCATGAATTCGGTGAAATTATTTCGATATCGAAGAATTTGACGAAGCCTGAATTGAAATATATGTTAGAATAAATGAATATGTAAACGAAACCACTGCCTGGTCGACCCAGAGTAACACAGTAATTAGAAGAAAAATATCTTCCATCAAAGTAATCCCTGTCTCCCATATTCATGAAGAAATATTTCCATAAACTGAGATATGTATTCTCTCAATATGAAATTCGACTCTTTTCTTGATAGAAAAGAATACAACCTTAGACTGATGCTGCTCAAAACCTCTCAACAATAACTCATGAATGTATTGATAGGAACTTCTCAAGTTCTTCAGCCAAAATTCTCAATTATGATTATTTGGAATGATTTTGATACCTACCTGAAGAAAGTCTTGATTTCAAAAAGAGTCTTTCATATTTTTGAAAAGATTCAACAAGCACTACGAACAAAAGTGTGTTGAGTTCTAGTGAAATTAAGCATAGCTAGAGCTTATTTGAAGAGAACTGGAAAACTCAATACAAGATACTAGCGATGCATTTGTTTCAAAACTTGTACACCACTCATTTTGAAGTTCAACTCAAATCGAAAAATATCAATAGTATTAGTGGACCCGTTGACAATTCTTGATGAGATAAAACATTTATAATTCCACTAGAAATCAGTCCACTTTACTCCAAAAACAAGAGGTACTTGTTCAAAAACACACAATTTTCTTAATTAATAGATTTATTAGTTCTAGAAATTCATATGAGAATTTCGACAAATTCAATTTAAATCCATCTGTTCTTTTGGTGTGATATTTTAAATATTTCTACTGAAAATAAACTAAAAGTTTCGTTTTAAGGCCCTCTTGTTCATATGAATACTATTTAGTTTCTTGCAGTTTCAACAAGATTCTTCGGAATCCTTGGTCTAATGAAATAATTAAAAAACGTTACAGGGCCATGATTAACAGTCTTCGATAGAAATGAAAGAGTTGGAGATGTTATAAATAGTATATTTCCTGAGTTACATGTGGAATAGTACATTGGATAATATTAACCATTCAACAATTCTTCATTTTTCAAATGGCATCAAGGTTTTCACACATTATTAAGAAAGTATAAAAACTATCGAGTACTTTAAAAAGCTCATATTTGAAATATATATCTATAAACAGAAAAATGATAATTTTATGAAAATTTTCGCAACAGTATACTAAATACAAAAATGGAAAATTAAAACACTAATAGACAAAAATAATAATAATTTAAATTATCAATCAAGTACACAACACAAAGATTAATTTAACTTCTTGAAGAGATCTGTGCAGAGGTACCTTGAAAGTTTGAAAAAATTGGGGAAGATTCCAATCTCGTAGAAGCTCTTCCATCGAATTATCGGTAACGAAGCTGGAATGATCACAATGTCCTGCCATCCACTTCTACCAAACACACAAACGTGGATGAACTCAAAGATCCCTACTCCGGTTGTATTACCATTGTTTAAACGCTGTGTCTAGAATCCCGGTACCGGTAACCAATTTTTTCCCGGTAGATTTGATGACGTCACCCATATAATGCAGCGAGTACCGGGATACAAGTGAATCCCGGTAAAAAATGTCGTTGGCGGTCTCGAACTGAAACACATAACCTAACTCTAATGTTTTTGTTGTTATATTGATGCGTGAAAGTGTAAAGTGAATTTACGCTAATAATGATTTTTAGTGTTGGACAAACTTTCGAAAGTTTTAAAGAAGGAGACTTTGAAAGTGCATGAAAAAGAGACATTTGCGAAGTATTGGAAAAGGGACGCCCGATTAATTTCGTCCAGCAGAATAAAAAAGGTAATAAGACCGGAACTGCGGTATTACGAATTGAAATACTGTTGTATTTTCGGAGGGCAATGTTTCAGAAAAAAAGAAAATTGCTCGAAATTGACGAAGACATTTAAAAGAGAAATTCCATGTCCTGCCTTTGTAGCTCTACGCGTTTCCCAAAATGGAAAATTCCTTGAGGTAAAAAGCATTAATAATGACCATAATCATGAGACCAGTAGAGCTCTTTTTGATTTTTTGCCGCAACAGAGAAAATTGCCTCATGAAAATAAAGAAGAGGCAAAAATGTTACTCATGTTGGATGCCAATAAAAAACGCGTTAGAGAGAAGCTAGAAAGAGATACATGTCTGAAACTGACATTAAAAGATCTATCAAATATTAAACAAAGCGCTACAAACAAAGCCCCTATTGATCTAGATCAGTGCGTGCGAATTTTGAAAGATAAATATGATTGTGAAGTCAGTATTTTAAAAGACTCCGAAAATAATTTTAAAGGAATGTTTATGCAAACTTTCCAGATGAAAAGAACATACGAGTATGATGCTTATCCAGAGTTTCTGAGCCTTGACGGTACTTATAAACTGATAAATATGGGGATACCATTATTTTTGATTTTATATGAGAGGATGGAAATTGCCAAACAGAGATTGTAGCATTCTGTTTACTGTGCAATGAAGATGAAGAAAGTTTTCGGTGGTTTTTAGTGGAATTCAAAACTAGAAATTCAAACTGGACTAAAACTAAGTGCAAATAACAGATAAGGACCTATTAGAGAGAAGACTTGTGAAAGAATGTTTTCCGGAGGCTCATACGATTATATGCATTTTGCATTCAATGCGTGCATTTGGAAGACAAATTTCTGTACAAAAAATGGGAATCAAAGAATTCTGAGTCTGGAAAGTTTACAAAAAATGGTTTATACAAAATCTAAGGACGGACTTAAGTATGACTTGAAAAGAATTAATCATTTCGAACGGAATTATTGTAACTGGCACATAAATTTGCATAATTTCAAATTCTCAGAATAACCAAAAAATACAGAATCCAAACACTTAGTTACGCATCGCTCAAAATTAACTGCCATAAAAATTGACTTCATTTTAAATTTTTAACATGATTATAAAATACAAAATGAAAACACCGGGATTTACTTAAATACCTGTACAAAACACCGGGATTTACTTAAATCCCGGTACCCGCTGCGTCATGTAGGAGACGACATCAAAACTGCCGGGAAAAAATTGGTTACCGGTACCGGGACTCTAGACACAGCGTTGTTTAAATTCCTTAAACAATGGTATTACTGATGTCTTCAGATGTCATGCGCAAAACATCTATTTGTAAACCCACATAATTACAGCTTGCGACTTGCGAGTAGAAGAAGCAAAACGATCACAATCTCTCAGCTACCCTGTATATACTTATGTTGGTTTTGAGCGCGAATAATAACCTTCTTTACCTAATATAAAAAAAAATTTGAAGGTATAAACCGGAAACAATTTCTAGTTCGAAAGCAGCTCAAGAAAATTTTTGTTAGCATTAAAATTTTTGTTAGCTTATGAGACTTTCTACTCTTTAAACTATTAAAAAAAAACTAAATCGTTTCACTTTTCCATTTAGGAACACCCTATATTTTGTATTTATTGTTGAAATTGTTGACTTCGATTTATTCAACTCAGAAATCACCCAATGTATACATAAATAATATAACTTCGTAAACGCCCAGTACTTGTGAAAAATACATGGTTTCAACTTCGTTATAAAGAGCTCGGGGTTACTCAACTTGGTAGGAACCAGAAACATATGGTATTCGTTAACAAGTAACTGCAGGTACCACTTTGTGGTTTTCTGCTCGTGCCGGATCCATATGTGATTTTCGAATATACGTTACCACAAAAAATTGGCTCATTTCAATTTACGTAATCATTGTAAGTGGGTACTTGGTTCCAAAAAAAAAGTATATACCAACCACGATATCTACTAGGTT
Organism: Propylea japonica; assembly: GCA_013421045.1. Lineage (NCBI taxonomy): Eukaryota > Metazoa > Arthropoda > Insecta > Coleoptera > Coccinellidae > Propylea > Propylea japonica. The sequence continues at coordinate 90,125,709 of CM024240.1, forward strand.
CTTCCGCATCTACTAACTTTAAAACAAAATACCAATATGCATAAATAACCGTAAGGTGTCAGCAAAATTTATGAGTTTCCTTTTCATCAATCGACAACTAAACGATTTGCGGTTTTACTATTCAATTTGTTCTTATCCAGCAGGGGTTCGCAACCTTTTCTTGAACATGGACCACTTTCAAATTATTCTTGTCTGCTTGTACCACTATACAGGGTGTCTACTTTTAAAGTGGACAAACTTCGAGGGGGGTTTATACGAGTAATTTGCAAAAAAAAGTTATACTTATAACACATGGTCGAAATTTTGACTGTTGTTCTTCAATTCAACATTTCTTGATTTCACGAAATATTTCGAGTTTTTCCTCTAAAATAATCATTATTCAGTTTTCCTCGTAGTCTCATCAAATCTGACCACATAATTGGAAAGGGGAATAAAGGACCCCGCACATTTCTTATGGGAATTGGGTCCCGGTGGATTTAGCTGAAAATTTGATATGATGTTCTACTAATCCTTCTGATCCAATGTCTCCACAGTCACGAAGCTGAAAAATGCATACTTCTAGGAGTTTTTAGCGATTTTTTGTATCCAATTCACGCAGTATAGATCGATAGCAATTGATGTCACATCAAGTGGTGGTCTCCCAAATGCAGCACGGCGCAAAACAGCTACATTTCTTTTTTCAGCATTGTCATCCCCACTGATCCGAGATAATTGTTGAACATTGAATAGATCATCACATACATAACAACGTCGTCGATTCCTGTTTGGCATGGTTCAGGTTCACTAAAGCTGTATTTTGGATACAAAAAATCGCTAAAAACTCCTAGAAGTATGCATTTTTCAGCTTCGTGACTGTGGAGACATTTGATCAGAAGGATTAATAGAACATCGTATCAAATTTTCAGCCAAATCCACCGGGACCCAATTCCCATAAAAAATGTGCGGGGTCCTTTTCTAAAAGATAAGAGTATCTGTGTTCGGAAAAAACTCTTATTGCGGGCGTGGTAAGGAGATAAATAGCAGGATTCTGAGTTTAACAAATTTTGTGCTATTTTTCCAATGGTTTTTTCTATGAAATATTGATAATTAAGCATACGTTTTTTTCAGTAAAAGTTACCTCATTTAGTGTACTTTCGAATGACATATCAACTTTTGTGCTAGCTCCTCAACCTCCGCCATAATATCAAGGCTAACATGATAACGAAAAATTCTAAAACCTAAATTTGCTCTATTTTGAAGGTTTTTGGTGATGGAATTACAATGTGGTTTTATGACAATCATCATCTTGAATCTAAATAATAACGAAAAAGATAAACCTCCTTCTTCAATATATTTCACATCGTAATGATAGATAGATAGATAGATAAATATCTTTATTTCAAAGTATGTAAACATAGAGTGAAATAGTGTCAGAAAAAATATACATTACAATTAACTACCCATTGATGAGTTACTAAACCTAAAATCAAAATACTCTGACAATGAGTATGGTTCTAAATCTATTAACATTTCTTTTACTTTTTTCTTGAAGGATCTTACATTATTTATAACCCTTAAACTAATTGGTAAATGATTATATATCTTTATACAATTATAAGATGGATGTTTTTCACTTAAGCTCAATCTATGCTTTGGATAATGTAAGTCCATAGTTCTTGTATGATAGTTATGAACTGTTGTGTGCAGGTGTGCTGTAACATTGTTTCCTTGTTCTTGAAAAAAAATATCAGGCATTCAAATAAGTAAATACCATACACAGTTAAAATTTTATGTTTCCTAAATGTTCCCCTACAAGTCTCTAAAAACTTTAATCCGAATAACACTCTTATAATTCTTTTCTGTATAATAAAAATGTCATTCACTCTTGAACTGGTTCCCCAAAATAAAATGCCATACCTCAAAAGTGATTCAAAATTTGCAAAATAAACCACCTTAATACAATGCTCACTTAGATAGTTACGGAGAGACCTTATTCCATACCCTACTTTGCTCAATTTCATCGACAAATATTCTATGTGAGATGTCCACTTCAAAAATTTATCTATATAGATTCCCAAAAATTTGGTTGAATCTTCTAGTTTAATATTATTTCCATCCAAGTTGATGGACTCTTCATTAGTTACCGATTTACTTGTACTGAATAATACTGCAGCTGTTTTTTCTTTGTTCAAGATGAGTTTATTATTATTGAACCACAATTTAATATTGCTGAAACAGTCATGTGCATTATCTAGTAGATGTTGTAGGTCACCAGCATGTATAACAATATTTAGATCATCCGCAAAACCAGTTATGAAATCTGAAATCGTTGAATATAGGTCATTAATGAAGATTAAAAAGAGAATGGGTCCCAAAATACTACCCTGTGGCACACCAAATTTCGACTCTAATATTTCAGACTTTGTTTCTTTTCCGTTATCAACTATACTAACTCTTTGCAGACGTTCAGTTAGATATGAGCGAAACCATTTCCCTGCTGTATTCTTTATAACCAAATTTTCTAATTTTTTTAATAGGAGTTCCCGAACTAAACAATCATACGCACTTGACTGATCCAAAAACAACCCTAGGGCTAATTCATGTTCCTCAAGCAAACGAATAATTTCTTTAGTGAATTGGTATGTTGCAGACTGTGTAGACTGCCATGCTGAGAACAACTTAGGATGTTACATTCTTCAATAAATTTCAACAGTCTTGTACACATTGCTTGTTCAAAAATTTTGGAAAAGCACGACAGCAAACTAATTGGTCTGTAATTTTCCATACATGTTACTTCTCCTTTTTTATAAATTGGCCTAATAAGTGACATTTTCAATCGTTTTGGAAAAATTCCATATTGAAAGGAATTATTCAGTATATAAGAGAGAATATGTTTGACTTCATTTACACAATGTTTGACTACTCTGGGGGGTACACCATCTTCTCCACTTGTAAATTTATTTTTGAGTTTATTTATTATTTCTTCTATTTCTTCTGGCGTTGTTGGTTCTAATTCAAATGATTTATTGTTTGACGGAATATTGTGAGAAGATGGTGCATCCACCAAGTCACCGAGCAATTTAGGTATTTTCTCCACAAGAAAATTGTTGTATTCATTAGCCTTTTCTCTTGACCTGAAAATCCCCTCACTCGTATATCTGTTCGTAGAATCTCCCCTTATCTCGTTACAAATCGCCCACATAGTTTTGTTTTTATTCTTCGATTGTTTAATCCTATCATTGTAATGATCTTTCCTAGTTTTTTTCAATAATATTTGGTATTTTAATCTTTCTTTATTATATTCGTCCTTGAAAGCATTGTTTTTTAATTTAAGTGTTAAAAGCATATCTAGTCTTTTTTTACAGTTTATCACTTCCTGAGTGTTATAATAATTTTTTGGCCTATTGTGACTTTTGAAACATTTCAATGGAAAACATTCCTCAAAAATAAGCAAAAATGTTTGCATAAACATTTCCCACTGCCCATCAATATCGCCCTCATCAATATCAAGCACTCTTTTCCAATTTTGATCACTTAAAGTAATTTTGAATCTATTCAAGGAGTTTTCATCAAATAGTCTTCTATATATTGGTTCCTTCAGATTTGATGTAGGTATTTCAATTGAAATTTTTTGCCCAGTATGATCAGAAAAATTTGTAAAAAGAATTTCAGCTTGCGCAACATGCACATTACTAAATATATTGTCTAAGCAAGTTTTTGTACAATTAGTTATTCTAGTAGGTTCGGTAATAGAAGGTTCCAATTGAAATGACCTCATTAGTGTCAAAAAATCAATTCTATGCTTACTGTTATCCAGAAGGTCAATGTTAAAATCACCGGCGACTATAATCTGTTTATTTTCCCTAAAAAGCATGTTCAAAGATTTTTCCATTTGCTGGAGAAAAATATTCACGTCACTATTTGCACCGCTCGGCCTGTACACTGATAGCACTAGTACACTTCTTGTACCCAAAAACACTTCAGCAGCTGCACATTCAAACTGTCCAATTATTGATAGTTCTTCTATTTTTTGTTTTTTTGTACTTCTCAGAGTTGAATGAACATATACAGCGGCTCCTCCGTGCCTGCCTTGACTTCGGCATAAACTGGAAACAAGCTTCAGTTCTCCTAGAGTTTTCCTTAGTTCCATTGTTGACATCCAGTGCTCAGTCACACATAGGATTTTACAATCTTTTTGATTATTCAAAAGATGTTCTAGCATGTCAACAGAATTTCCCATTGATTGCAGATTCTGATGTATAATGCTGCATTTAGATGTTGATTGGCCAGGAGGTTGATGACTTTCAGAGTCAAATTCCTCACTTGTTTTTTGCGAGCTTCCTACAAAAAATTACCGGCAGGCTTATTTTTTTCATAAGCCTGGAAATTGAAGCGTTTAATCCCAACATTTTCTGGCCAGAACTCAGGATTGTTCAGTTCATCTTTTTTAAGGAATGCTACCTTTACTAAAAAACTTTTCATATCGCCTTTTGTCTTTTCAAATTCTAGTTCTTTCACTTCGATTGATTCATCTTTGAAACCAGGTTTATTTCTTATGTACTCTAGTATAATATCTTCTGTAACATGGCTTTTCACACGATTTATAAAAAACCATGCTTTCTTTTCTTGTCCTGTAAATTTATTTTCATTACTGCTTACATTGTTAATTTTATTCGTTCCCAGCCTTAATTTTCGGTACCTTCTATTGCGTATTACTTGCCATTCTTCTTTTCTGGAGTTTCGAGTTTCCATTTCCACTTCCTGAATTTGTGGTTTATTTATCCCTGTTTTGTTTACCTCGTTGACTGATGTAGATGACTGATTGTTTATGTTTATAACTTCCGTCATTTTCTTCGCTTGCGTCCTTTTCATATTTTCGTAGGAGTTTCTTGTTACGGCTTTCGAATATTCGAGATTAATTTCACTATTGTTTGTTGCAGTATCCTTAACCTCATTTGCCGATCTGACGTATTGGGTACCCAATATGCCGCTTCCACTCGCTATGTTATTTGTTGTGGTTTTTTTTGCCATGTTTGGATTTATTATCTGCTTCTTAAGATGCTCAATTTCGTTGTCCTTGACTGAAATATCATTTTCAAGCCGGCATATTTTTTCTTGTAATAGATCCTTGTTTTCCTTTAATAATTTATTTGATTCTTCCAGATTTAGTATGATCTTCACTAAAAAATCGACTTTTGAGGACTCACCACTGATTGGAACTTTCGAATCTATGACCATATTTGGCTCATTGGTTAACTCTTTCAGACACTTTTCAATTTCTTCATTTTCGCAGCAAATTAGTGCGGATTCGCTCAACATTTTGATATTTTTCCGGCGTAGAGCACACGAAGGATGATATGTACTGTTACATTTTTCACATTTTACGGGTTTTACCACGGATCTCCTGCACAAATTGCAGAGCGCATCGGTAACGTCTTCTTCGCTCGCCGCCATACTTGGTAATGAATCTACACCTCTGGAAATTTCTTAGTATTTCTGATGCATTTATGCACCACACCATTTTATTTTGTCGATGAGATCATTCGAGTCTGAAAGCGAATTGGATATACTTTATATTTCAAAGTATTCTAGACATAAAAATAGAAAGGCGTAAGGTCTGGGCTCCTGGTTGGCTATCTGACCGTATCTTCCAATCCATTGTATTGTAATATATTCATTAAATAGATCTTAACTTTGCGACTATTATGTGCTGGGCAGACATTCATGTGAAACCAGACATTTTATCTGTTAGACAGGTGCATTTGCTGTCTGTCAAGTTTGCTTTCTAATGAATTCTTCAGAATTAAAGTGCTCGGTAAGTATAACTGGTCCAAAAAATTCTTCTCTCGTGATTTGCAAACCCCCCAATGATACTTAACTCATTTTGGAAAGGAGAAGCAATGAGGGTATTATCTCTGCAATACATGGTTATTTCCTAAATTAGTCACACCTTATTTCGTGAAAGTGACCTCATCAGTCCATAATATCCTATGCCCCCCCTCTCTTCCAAATTAAGTATTCTGGTACCACCTAGAAAATGTGAGTCTTGATGTTTTTTGTGTTTTCGCTTTGTCAGCTATACTTTTTGTCTGAATAATTATTCTTCAGTTTTATATATGCTTTACTGAAGTTTGCAAGTTTGCATTATTTCGAATATTTTGCTAAGATTGGATAAATTCATCTATAAGTCGTCATATTTTGAAGAACAGGTGTGTTATCTCGACTGAAACCTTACAACACTTAAGAAACAGCACCTTATTATGTTCACCTATTAACGAATAGTTCAACAGTCCACATTCACAATGGTGTCTCAAATATCCTCTTGTCAGCTCAAATCGAATGGAACATACGATTCGAACTCAATTTATGTGCCAAGAGAAACGAGACGGTGTCGACAGATCGTAACACGGCCCATCTGTCTGATGGCGAAAAACCGAAAAACGATCCAGTCAAAAATTGAACCAGGTCCCGCTAGCTTGTTCACCTTTGACACTCTGAGCTCGCTTAAATTTGAAATGTGAACTCGACGCTCATATTTCATAGCCGGTGCGGACCTGCCTTAATGGCTACTAATGTTTTACAACCTCTGAAATATACCCGTAAATACTGCTCCGATGACGTGAGGTTTGAATTAGTGTCGGATTTATGTTTCGTAGCTGCAAATACGTCGTGAAGTTGTTCGGATATTGATTGAGAATAATTTTTATTGGTTGTAAATTATTGGGGAATATATAAAATCAATTTGAATTTTCGAGGAGGCGTACACGTCTAGAGAAAAAAAGTTTAATGTTTGAAAATTGCCTGTATTTATGGCATGCGAATAATCAATTATATGCGAAATATTTATGGATCATTAATGTGACATGCAGCGCCGTATTATCGTGACGGTTTGTCAAGTTTATTTTCTTTTCTTTTTTGTTTGATATTCAGCACGTTCTGATATAGCAGTGAGGAAGAAATTGCGAAGGAGAAAGAGGCAAGGAAAGGAAAGAGAAATTGCTGAGGGAAAAGGGGCAAAGACTAGGGAGTGACTAAACACGCTATCCTCTACCTGAGCGTAGGAATAAAAGATCTCATTCAATAAGTGAAAGTCAATTTCTGCTGTTTTTAACCAACTTTACCATTTTCGCAATTGAATTTTCTATGCTTCTGTTTACACTATGGCCACAAAATTTTTCATGAAGCTCATCATGAGCATCTTGCATATGGCCGCAACTTTCATTCCGATGGGTTTCGTTTTGTCTGAGATATTGAGGAACAAAAATTTTGAATAGCCATATTTTATGGAACACCCTGTACGATATGACTGGTTAATAAACTTAACCGAGCCATTTGGGAACCAAACTCACCCTAAAAATTTCAAGTCTCTAGGACAATCCCTTCGAAAGTTATTGTGCTAAGGGCTGGGGGACGGGAGTAGAACCCTATCGTTTGAGGCTCAAAATTCGAAAATTACAGACATTTGGGCAAAACGATATAGTAATCGTTTAAGGAGAACGAGCGCTCAAAAATAACAAAGTTAATAATTCTTTTGAAAATGTTCATGGTCATTCAATTCGCCAATTTACATCCTCGAACTCGATTTCATTTCAATCGAAACTTTTTTTGGTGGGAATATTAGAATTTTTTTCGATATTGTTGTATTAGCGCTTCTTTCTTTTTGGGTAATGCTATGAATTTTTAATGAACATGTTACTACAAAATTTCAACTCGTTCGAATTGAAAAATTCAGAATTACAATTATTTGATAAACTGATGGCAGGGTGAGAGGTTCAGTTTTTGACACCCTGATAGTGATTGACATTGTGCACATTATACCGATGTAATAAACTATTGGTGCTTTCTAAGGTTTCCTCATCTGTCTCCACCTATTTCAGAATATTTTATTTCTATTTGAGTCAAGTCCAATGAGGGCTGCCGTTTTTTTCCTCGCTAGTTGGCGCCTCTGTTGCGTGAGGTCCTGTCAAAGTTCCTTGTACTGTCATTGATTTATTATTATTAAAACAAATTCATATTTATAAGTGTTCGGTGTTATAAGTCGTGTGAAAAAAGTGTACATTCTATTCCTTGAATACTGTACAATATCGAGCATGCCGCAGGGTTGTGCAGTTCCGTATTGTTCAGAAAAAAAGGGAACGATAGGACTGTCCTAAAGCAGCTGATGTTACCCCTTCAAAACATTCTTATTTTCGTGAAAAACATTTCAACCCTGGTTATAATACGTGACCTAACGATCCTAATACAGAAAACCGTGAGTACCTAATAATCTATTACATTATGTTGCTTCAGACACTTTACTTTTACAATTGAATAAATCTAGTTATACATAGTTGTATTACTTGTAATCTACTGTTGAAAATTTTTCAGCTATTCCCAAATTAAAACTGAAATCAATACCTAGCCAATTTTCTGGGTACCATGAAGGTGAGGACAGATATGAATAAAATACTAGTAGAGAGAGTTCTTGAACGCAGAAAGAAATTTGAAAATGCAAGAATCGTTTCAACTGTAGAGGAAAATCAATATGTAGTCAAGAGAGCTCAACTGATACTGCTTTTTTGTCGGAACTTGAGAGTAATAGAAACATACCTACTTCGAATTGAAAATCTAATTGGTAAATTTTACTCTGGATTTTACAACTACAAACATTTCATGTTTGTTATCAATCAACTCACTTACTCGAGGAAAACATTTACTGTAAAAATATATACCAAGAACTTGTGTAAATAAATAAATTACCCTACTTTAAATGAATGATTAGTGATTAGTTAGTATACATTGATCTCTGAGGTTTTCCTTTTCGCACATACTGTTTTTTCTATATATTCACTTATAATTATAAATGAAAGGATTGTGTGAGGTTTTTTTGTTCTACTCCAAGTTTTAACACTTTTCAGCTATCACAGGTATCATGTAAGTAGGATAAAAAGCAATTTCTCTTGAAATGATAATCTACTTCTGTAATAAACTTATTTCAAATCATGATAATGCGTTTCCACTGGAATTATCATTCCTATCATAGTATTTGGATCTGTAAAAAGAAAAACCATAACTCTGAACTCAATAAATAAGCATACTTTCCGCAAGAAATGCGTATTGAAACTCTGAACAAACTCACCTTTGAATTAGCTCTCCTTTTAGCCCGCTTAATTGGGCAACTATCTTCTGTAATACCGCTTTCAAAGCAGTGATATTCATTGATCCGTGATTCATATTTGCTGTTATTAATCTGAATATGTATGTGAAACTCCTCACATCCTCGTAAAGATTGAAAATAAACAGAATACAGATTCACAATTACGTTTGAATATTGGACAATTCAAATTCTCGTGGACCTCACGCAACACTAGCGCCTCTAGCGGAAAATTCATACGCGGTAGCCCTCATTTCCTCAGATGGTCTTTCTGAAAACGCCATTATTCGATATTTGGCATGAGATGTTGCAGTAGTGTCAATAAGTGTATATATTTACTTAAGGATAGCGACTGCACATAATTGCTTATATTTTTCGATTTTGTTCATATTCATTCATATTCGTTAGAAGTTTCTATTATTTGGAAGATTCCAAGGAATATTTAATCGATGTAAGTAAACCCTTCAATAATTTATATATTAAGGTTAAACCATATGTCAATAACTGTGACAATAATATTACATCGAACAGTGATTGACATAGGGTTCAACATTAATTTATAAATCATTGAAGGGTTCGCTAACATATATTAAATACTCCTTGGAAGCTTCCAAATAATAGAAAATTTCTAACGAATATGAAACAGAACAAAATCGAAAAATATACACAATTATGTGCAGTCGCTATCCTTAAGTAAACATATACACTTATTGACAATACTGCAAAATCTCGAGCCAAATATCTAATGATGCTCTCAAATAAAAATAAAACAAACTGAAATATGGGGGACACAGATGATATATACGAGTATGTGAAGATCACTAATACTTTTTGCTATTTCTTTGTTTATATGGAATAAAATTGTCTAAACCTTCTTATTTCTCTATCATTTTTAGTATGAATGTCTCAATGACTCATATTATGAGAATGTAAAAGTGAGAGAAAGCAGAATATCATAAACAAAATTGATGCAAAAGTGAGATGAAATTATGTCCATCGCTACCTATATCATACTGGATGTCAATAACTATCGAAGTATGTCAATGACTACCAAATATGTTATTTCGATGAAATTGGTGTGATATTTATTGAAAGTTTGAAGGTAATACCAAAATATATCAACATTCAACTATAGTTCCGTAATAATAACCATATTGTTACAGTAAAATAAGGAACCGAATTCGCCTACTGAAAGTATCTATACCCTTAAGGTGTCAATCACTATAGCTTTCACACTATTATTATTTGAAAAAACTGAGGGTACTTAACCCTGTATGAGTTCAACCCATCAAAAGAGAAAGTGAGTTTGAGTGATAACCTCAGAAATGCCAAGCTTGACTTAAAACTATCATTTGCCAGATTACAATACCAGAGTTGTCCAATCCAGAAATAATAATGACACCCCTCATAGTGAAATAACAAAATAAACCGGTCAGTGTTGCTGTTCACTGTTCACTTCTTCAAAAAGAGTCAGTAAATGCACCTGCGTGAAATGAAAGTTGATTTTCTCGGTAATACCAGAACACTTCCCATTCCGGTTCTCGAAGTCTGCTTGACAATATGCTTCATGTCGCGAAACAATAATATATACATGAAAAATCTCAACACGATCAAAATTATTCAAAATATGAAATATATTAAAAACCATAACTAAAAAATAACAAATTTCTTTGGTTCTGATTTCACAATCCTTTTGAAAATTTGCATGGTCGATAAATTTCCCAATTCACATCTTCAAACTCGATTTCATTTCATTTTATTATTTGAAAAAGCTGACCGTACATAGCCTTGTATGAGTTCAACCCATACAAAAAAGTGAGGGAGAAATGACGAGCTTTACGATAGAATTATCATTTGCCACATTACAACATCAGAGTTGTCTAATCCCGAAGTAATAATGACAATCCTCACAAGGCATTTTCGGAAACTTACTCAGGGTTACTAACTCGATCCATTGGGTCATGTGACGGATCTACACGGATCACGGACCCGGGTTCTAAGTTTACGAACACATCACGTTTAGGATTTGAAGTGACAATCGTACCAATAACATTACCAAATATTTTATGGATTTATTTTTTCAGTCCCAGTTTATTTTCGGATTGTCTCTAGCTTTGCTTGCATTTATTGGCTTTTGTGAAATATTTCTTATAATTTGCGCGGTGCCCTTCCATGCTCAATGTTATTTTTGATTACCTATGTTAAAGAAGTAGAGAATTTATTTTTTCAGTTCCAGTTCATTTTCGGATTGTCTCTAGCTTTGCTTGCATTTATTGGCTTCTGTAATCTTTCTTATAATTTCTGGTGTGCCGTCGTATGTTCACTGTTATCTTTGAGTACCTATATAGAAGAAGTAAAAAGTGCTTCAGCTTTAACGCAGAAAGATCTGCATACAAAGTTATAAGAAGTTGTTTCACATTATTTTCTCGGCTCATGGAACCACACATTTTACACTGAGCCAAATTTGCCTCTTTCCATAATTTTTAGGAATAGAATATATGAAATTACTAAGAAAAGAGTAGAAGACTCATTCCCGCCCTTTTCAAATACAAAATTGAACTGCAGTGCTCATGCGGTGACTCTACGACCCTGCTCTCGTGTAGGGTTTCGACAGATCAACCTGAGTCAGTGATCGAGTTAATAGCACCGTACTTTCCGAACACGGGTTGGATGTTTGGGTTAGGTAAACGAACGCCAAGGTTAGGGATCGAGTTAACCCGAGTAAGTGTCCGAAAACACCTATAAATAGTGAAATAACAAAATAAACCGGTCAATGTTGCTGTTCACTTCTTCAAAAAGAGTCAGTAAATGCACCTGCGTGAAAGTTGATTTTCTCGGTAATACCAGAACACTTCCCATTCCGGTTCTCGAAGTATCGACTAAACAATGTGCTTCATGTCGCGAAACAATAATTAATACCTCGAACGCGTGGGCCACGGGATGAGAACGAGAGGTCACAGGTGACATTTGCCGTACCGCCCCCCGCAAGCCGCATATTTCACTCCTGAGGACGTAGGTGGTAAATTAAAGGTTGCAGTATGCTAACAACTCTTGCATTTTTTACGTTTTTCGCGTTTCTTGCTGGTTATTTATAACGACGATCGGAAAAATTAATTTGTACTCAAATGTTCCGTGGTTTCCGGATGTACTTCGTGTGATAGTAGTAATAAAATACAATATACTTCATACAAGAATCGGATTGAAAATTTTGACTTTGATATTGAATGAGAATCTTCTACTTCTTGTTTAATTAAAAACTTAAGTGTCGAATACGGAAATATTTAATTTTTAATGAAGCAACAATGAAGCGTGTGTATTTATCAGTATAGCTAAATCAAAAAAAGGCATACCACCTTTCTACGTTTGATACAATATCTATTATTATACAGGGTGTCTGTAAACAAATGCGAGAGATGATTCCTCGAGGAAAATAAGCAGGGGTAGTTCAAATAAAATTTTTTTCGAAATCGAACCCCCATTCCAAGATTGGCATTTCTAAATTTTTTATGGCTTCTTAAAAACACTGAGTCATAAAACTATACGTAATATGAAGCACTAAGTAGATGTTAGTCACACAAATTTTTGAGATCTCATAACTTCATTATTAGGTTTCTTAGAAACTTTATAGGTTTTCACTCCCAGTCTCTGAAACATAAATAATTAATCGATTTCATTATTAGGGGTTGAAAATAATATCACCCTATGATTTTCATTCAAAAATTGTTTTCGTGGGATAGATTTTCAAGAAATAAGATTCTCTTATGGCCTCCCATTCAATTCTGGGTAAAAAAAAAGTATCATGCAAAATTTCGATACAGTCGATACTTATCTCAGAAAAAATAAAAACTTACTAGCAGTAATGATCACTGTTTATTCTGTCAAAACCAATTTTGAGCATAAACAATATCTTAGAATATGTATTCTATAGAACATACGATGAGATGGAATGAACAGTGATCATAACTGCTTGTAAGTTTTTATTTTTTCCGAGAAAAGTATCAACTGTATCAGAATGGAAAGGGAAACCATAGGAAAATTTTATTTTTCGAAAATCTATCACACCAAAACAATTCTTGGAAGAAAACATAGGGGGTTGTTATTTTCAACCCATAATAATAATGTTATGGGATCAAAAAAAATATGTAACATCCTTGTTTATGTAACTCTAGTTGTCCAATGAAGTGTAGTTCGGGGAGTTAGCTCACAGAGGGAGCTTTGGTTTAGATGTGCCCATTCATACATTCAATTTGAATTTTACTACGAATTCATTGCGCGCAAATTAAGAAAGTCAAATGTTGCTAAATAGTGTAGACGAAGATGGGGATATATAAAAAAGAAGAAGCAAATAGTGAAGTTGACCAAAACTCCCTCTGTGAGCTAACTCCCCGAACTACACTTCATTGGACAACTAGAGTTACATAAACAAGGGTAACATCTAATTAATGAATCCTATTATGTATAGTTTTTTGACTCAGTGTTTTTAGTCCCACGCATTTGTTTAGAGACACCCTGTACAATGTTTTCGAATTTTGTGCCGGTAGTGGTCTCAACTTGACTTGGTTGGACTCCGAGAATCCGAGGTAAAAGTAATTCTGTGATAAACATAAATACTTCCTACATTTGAATCAAATAACTTGTTATGGAAATGTGAAGATCATTCTTTTCAATACTTCAATTGAATTTTCTATGATTCTATTGACACTATAGCCACAAAATTTTGCATGAGGCTCATTATAAGCATCTCACATATGGCAGCAAAATTTCATTCTGATTGGGTTCGTTTTGTTTGAGATATCGAGGAACAAGAATTTTAAATGGTCATATTTTATGGAGCACCCTGTACGATTCGGCTGGTTAACGAACTTAACCGTGACATTTTTAAACCGAACTCATCCTGAAAATCTCGAGTCTATAGGACAATCCTTTCGAAAGTTATCGTGCTCACGGCCGGCCGGACGGCCCTACGGATAGAATTCAATTTGACCACGCATTCGTCATCAGGGAGTCGAACTCTATCGTTTGAGAACATTTTTGGCTTAAAATTTGAAAATTACAAAGCTCTCAGAAAGTAAGTAAATTGTCAGGATAGCTTTGAGGCAGTTATTGGAATATCAGTATATCACTTTTTGAGCTATAGGTGAATAAAGCGCATATTGCATTAGCCCCAAAAAATGTTCAATGAAATGTGCTTCATATGAGGGGCCATCCATAAAGTACGTCACACTAATTTCATGAGTTTTTGAGCCCCCCCCCGTCCTTGTCACAGGTGGTCACATTTCTGAGACCCCCCTCCCTAGTGTGACGTCACATGTTTTGCAATTTGACATCGAAAAATTATTAAATTAAAACAGCAGTTCAGAAATTAGTTTTATTTCCATTTGAATTAAGTACTTTTTTATGAAATCAACAAAATATCAAATATTTGAAACAATAACAAAAAATAAACTAATGAATAATGAATTAACTTCCTGTATATGCTGTTTTTTTTTATCAGTCGCACTGTATGTTTCGTATAATCTACGGTAAAGATTACCTAAATCTATCTTTCTGTTCATTTTGAACTTGATTTATTAAACTACACTACTGGAAAAAATTAAAGGATCAAGAAAAAATTCCAAATTTTCGTCAATTTTCAACATTCCGTAACTTTGGGAGGAATGGTCGTACAAGGAATTTAAAAAGAGGAAGTTGTAGCTCCAAGTGTCTAGTTCTTGGATTAGAACTTCAAAAATTTTAAGTTTCAGTGGTTTTCGAGTAATGATAGAAAAATCAGCAACAAAAAAATTCTCAAAATTTTACCACCTATTTTTTTCTTGTCTACGAGCGTGGAAATTTTATTTTTCAATAATCGTTATAATGATGAGATACTTTGTAAATTCAGCTTTAGTTTATGTTTCATTGACCTCAATACGTCCACTTCTCGCCGAGATATCGGTCTTCAAATGGAAAAGGATCCATTTGTCTTTGATTATCAATTTCTCAGCAACCAATGATCGCACAGAAAATTGAAGGAGGGTTTCAAGACCTTAAATGAACTCCCATTATTGAACAACCATTGCTTATTCATAGAAATTTTTTTTCTTCATGTCACATCAATATAAAAATTTAACAAAAAAAGTGCTTTTGGTGGTTCCTTGGAAAATCTACCGCTGGATCGAAAATGTTGAGGAAACCAATACTGTTAAGTGTGACTTTCACAGTTCAATATGTTGATAAAAACCTCACGAAGAGCCAACTCAATCCAAGAACCGTATTTTTGTTAGACAGGATTGAATTTTTGAAAAAAAATGAGGATCTTTAAAAAAGGCAAAAAAGAATTTTCTCGAGCTTTTCCACATTTTATTTGCATATAGTACATAAATTTCAAAAAAAGAAAAATAAAATAAAATTTTTATTAATTTAATAACGGGTATTGCCACCCCTGTTTTCAATAACGGCTCTCAAACGTTCAGCCATGTTAATGGATCCTTTTAAATTTGAAGACCGATATTTCGGCGAGAAGTGGACGTATTGAGGTCGATAAAAAAATAAATTAAAGCTGTATTAACAAAGTATCCCATCATTATAACGATTATGCAAAAATAAAATTTCCATGCTCGTAGACAAGAAAAAAATTATTCGGAAACCACTGAAACTTAAAATTTTTTAAGTTCTAATCCAAAACCTAGACACTTGGAGCTACAATTTCCTTTTTTTAAATTCCTTGTACGACCATTCCTCTCAAAGTAACGGCATATTGAAAATTGCCAAAAAATTTGGAATTTTTTCTGATCCTTTAATTTTTTCCAGTAGTGTATGTTTATATCCACAAAATAGCACAACTAAAAAACGACGTCGTTCACTCAGCGAAAACAAATTGTCGAATGAAAGATAGAAACAAAAACATTACCTACGCGAGGTGCGGTGCGTTTAGCGGTATTAGTCAAAGGGCTCGTCGGCGATCGGCACGTGTCAGAAGCGGCTATGAACTTGTCAAAAAAACAATTTAAACCGTATTGCCCTAAATATAGAGTTGGACATATTTTTTAGTTTAATTAATATTTCAAATTACGCGATGAGTACCTCAAGATTTTGAAATGTGATGTCACGAAACTTAGGACCCCTCCCACCCCTTGTCACACCATGTCACACTTTGTCGACCCCCTCCCTCCCCCTTTACGTGTGACGTACTTTATGGATGGCCCCTGATGAGGAATCTAATGTTTCAATTAAACGTCAAGCCTTTGAAACAGTATGAATTTATTTCTTGCCAGTTACGTCAGATCAACTAAACCTGTAATAATCTTGTTATACAAAATGGAATTTAAAATAATTTCAACAACAGGAATTATGTAGGTTTCTCTTCTGCAGGCTCTGGGTACCTATATTACCTATACATCAGAGTAAGGAGTAAGTTTCTTCTTACTCTGAGGGGTATACCATCAAAAATGTCACGTTTGCCCACAGGAGACCGAAAACCAAATATTTGTTACAGTTATTTTCAACATTTCAACGCATTAACTTCGTAATATCCACAAATCATTTTCGCCGAAAAAATGTAATAACATGTAATAGATTTTAGGTGCTGAGGTGTGTAGGAACCCCTAATTTGAACAATTCACGATGTTCTTATAACAATAACGTAAAAGAAAAGGGACATATCGTCATGACCAAAAGTACTGCACGAAATTCGCGTTAAGTATCACCAATGACCAGTTTCCGCAGTCTTTCATTTTCGGTCCATCTTCAGTATGGCACCTTGCACGCGACCTCGACCTTTTGGTTCACGTGAAGTTTCGGCCACAGGTAACCAGTAATTGGTCGAGTATTCCCACATTTTCAGGCTATTTGATGGATAAAGTAAATGTACAGCTCCACGAGAGTAAAAAAGCGGCCTACAGACGATCAACTTAGTTGAAGACTATGTTTTCAACTAGGTTGTAAACCAAATGAAAGTGAAAATAGCGGTTGTTAGCCAAGTTGAAAACATCATTTCAGCGGTGGTTTCCGTCTAGTGAACTAGTCGGCTGATTTGGAGGACTTATCGAAAATTGGAGAAAGATCTTTTATTATATGTTATTTTAAAAGATTTATGCGACGATGAGGTTCAGCACACTCCCAAGAATAGAAGAATTTGGACGAAAGAGTGGTACAAAAAATCGGTCTCAATTTTCCCATTTCGGTTTAATGAAAGAACTTTTCGAATTCTGAGCCGAAAACGGTCTCAAACGATAGGATTCGACTCCCTCAATTTGGTCCATGGGGCCGTCCTGCCGCAAACACGATAATTTTCGAAGGGATTGTCCTACAGACTTGAGATTTTCAAGGTGAGTTCGGTTCTCAAATGTCAAATCGTACAGGACGTTTCATGAAATATAACTATTCCAAATATTCGTTCCTTAATATCTCAAAACGAAACCAATCGAAATAGAATTTCTCGGCCACATCCAACATGCTCATATTATTTATTTATTTATTTATTTAAATAATGACAACACGGAGAAAAATGTTTACTGCTGGGTAATAAAAATTTACCGTTGCTAAATGAAAACTTTAACTAAATAGCGGACACATAAACAGTTTCATTATCATGAATAAAACTATTGTTCTGAAAGCGATCATTCATTATAAATAGTAAAAACCATTAAGAAAAGTTGATTAGTTGCAGATGACGGGATTTATAAACCATATCAGAATATATTCACTTGCAGTACGAAGTTAAGTATTTGTTACAATTGATGAGATTAGTTATCGTGAGTAAATATTATATCTAAAAGTTTATTCGCTGTAATACTGGTCAGTAAAGTGTTTACTAGCAGGTAGTAAACAGGTTATCAGTGAATCCTTCACAGTTCATGGGTGGTTAATAGACTATTCATTAGTTGATATCAAACTTTTTGTTAATAGCTGTTAATGGGAAAATATGTAGCTATTGCATTAAATGTTGGTTACTAATGTACTGTATGCTAGTAGCAGCTATACTGTTTATTTGTGACCCCCAAAATTCTTTATTACCTATTAGTGACTTTTTTAGTAGCTATATTTCATTTTGGAAATTTCCTAATAATGTTGAATGTAAGAAATCTGAAATATTTGAAATATAGATTTACATGAAATTGTTTAGGACTGATATGGTATATTTCACGAAATTAGACATTTCATTTTTGAAATATCTAATTAAATATATATCAGTCCTAAACAATTTCATGTAAATCTATATTTCAAATATTTCAGATTTCCTGCATATAAGCAGAAATTAATTGAGGGAAATGTGACAGAAAAACAAAAATGAATAGTAAAATTATTATATTAACAAAGAAAAGTTACCATTCTTGTACAAATGAGAATATCACAAAATCATAAGAAATACAAAAATTGACATCGCTATAAGTAAAAACACAAAAAATTTATATTTTCAGAAAACAAATATATATATATATTCATATAATTTCTTATTATTATTAAGACAAGACATTTTTTTATACTACCGGGCAACACAATGGCAAATTTATTATTTAAACTATTTGTTATCATTCTTGCACAAAATGAGAATATCACAAAGTCCTAAGAAATACAAAAAATAGACATCACTATAAGTAAAAACATAAAAAATTTATATTTTCAGAAAACAAATATATATATTCATATAATTATTATTGAGATCATGAGACAAGATATTTTTTTCAGTACC
This sequence comes from Propylea japonica, assembly GCA_013421045.1. Classification (NCBI taxonomy): domain Eukaryota; kingdom Metazoa; phylum Arthropoda; class Insecta; order Coleoptera; family Coccinellidae; genus Propylea; species Propylea japonica. The sequence continues at coordinate 90,144,491 of CM024240.1, forward strand.
AGGTAACAAAATGGCAAATTTATTATTTAAATTATTTGTAATTTCTGAGAACAAGCATCAGCTGCTTTAAGATTAGGAAGGATATGTTAAATACAATGGAATATATTTCTTTTCATCAATAGCTGAAATGACAAGACTAGAAACAAATGTCAAATTACAGTGCAAAATACATTTTTTTATACAAATATTTGTACAAATTTCATAAGCATAGAGATGGCCATTAAATTTTTTTGTTTCATACTGATCATAAATAAAACCAACAACATCTGAATCATTTTTCACTATTAAGTTTATTTTACCAAATAGAGGAAATTTTTCATTTCCGACACATATTATATCTCCAACAGAATAAATATGATTATCAATTTCAATTTTCTTGTAAATATTCACATCATATTTGAAAATATTCATGACTCCATTTCTGTTGATATCATCAAAATCAGGCAAAATTTCAGGAAGAGATTGAATAGATTCAGTGTCTTTGAAAACTAAACTTTTAAAGATACCCCTTTTAGAAGCAAAACGATGAGCTAATTTCAGCTGATGCTTTATACTCAAGCTCTGAGTTATATTTACACGGGAAGCAATAACATTAGCGCTTAGTTTAGACTCGCGATGTTTCGATTCATATCTCAAAGAAGATAAATACTTCAATGGGCCCACCTGTTTCATTATAAAGGGATAATGAACTAAAATATGATATTTAGGCTTCAAAGTGGTATCAAATAAGCTCAAAAATAAAGTGTGGTGCTTTGCAATCAAATCTCGTAAAGATTCATATGAAGTAGCAACAATAGCATCCAAAAGAATAATATCCAACATTTCTCGCAGCAAAATATATATATCCCAAAATTTATTTCCTATTGGAACAATTGGACCCAATATTAGGCCAAAATATAAAATTAAACACTTTGTTTCTGCACATGACATTTTCAATTTCTTCTTCTTTATATTATCTAAAGTTAACAGAGGAGGTTTATTTGATTCCCTTCCATAGTTGAAATATTTAATGCGATCGTTTACCATGTCAATAGAGAATAACTTGTCTACAATCAAATATTGATATAATAGTTCAGTGATATCATACATTGCTACACCCTCGAATATATCGTGTGCTATGTCTACAGCAAAGTTTTCTGTGACATGGAAAGAATGAATGTCGTTGAAAACACATTCTTCCTTGATACCAGTTTCATTGACTTTATTACTATTTACATCTAATTGATAATTATAGCGAGTTCTCATGAAGTTTGTAGCCTCTTTGACTTGATTTTCTGTTTCTGTCCTACTACATTTACAAAACCGGCAAAAAAATGTTGACCTAAAACTTTGTGTGAATCCTAGCATGGTATTCAACCCTAAATTATCCCCGAGAAATAAAAGAGGACAGAAATACACTTTGTAAACTTTTTCGGAAATATTCAATGTTATACCATGTTCCTCTAGATCATTGCATTCGTCGATTAGTTTTGAAAATATTATTTTATTTCCAAATTGTTTGAGATCAGAACTATGAAAGAGAAGTGTTAAAAATATATTTTCTAATCTAGATTTATATTCTATAGGTAAAAATGGAAGGGAAAAGTAAACTGCACCTAGTTTATGTATGCCAGAATGAGACCCGAGTGGATTTCCACATTCATATTCATCAAAAAAAATGAATAATGGGAGGACAACAGATTTTTTTTCGAAACTATTATTTTTTTTTCTTTTCCAAAATTCAGTTTGTAGAACATTTGAGACATGATGTTTTTCTAGGTCCAATTCTTCTAAATATTTCAAAGTTTCCAACAATATATTTGGCAGATGAAAGAATGCTGTCAATATCTTACTAATCGGAATATGTTGGGCTTTATAGCTGATTGGAGTTACTGACCTATTTTTGATACCATCGAAACGTTGCCCTACAACAAACTCTTCAGGAGGAATAAAAACATTCAGAGTCTCCATAACCTTGAATCTCTGATGTTCAGTACTGTATCCAAGAAATAAATTTTGTAATTTAGATGAAAAATTAATGAGAAATTCTTCATCATTTTTTTCAATGTTATATTTATTTAAAAAATTTAATAAGAATTCCTCAAACATTTCTAAGGGCTCTTTAAGTAGAATATCAATTGAGTTAATCACAGATTGAACTTGTTTCCGAGTCAAAGTGCTATCTGCATACATTTTTGTGATGAATATCAATGTTCTGTGATTCATTTCTTTTGAAAATTTATCAGAAATATCCAATAGATTTGTATTAAGAGAATTTGAAATATCGTTTTGTACAACATTGACAATAGGATTTTGTTCTCCTTCGATCCTGAACTGAGGAAAATGATTGGAATTCAGGTCAACTACAGAATTGCTATTATTTATAGATGCTGAACTGATATTGGAGGACTCACTTATATCAACAGAAATGTTGTCATGTTTTTTGTTTAAATGTTTCCTATATGAATCAACTGAAGAAAAGTCTCTGAAACATTTATTTTCCCCACATTGAAATTTGCTAGAATCCGTAAAACAATGAATCAACCTCAAATGAACAATCAGTGCTTTCACACTGATGAATGTGCTCTCTAGCTGTAAACACCTGCAATTATATGCTCGTCTAATTGAGTGAATTTTCACGGAAAAAGTTGCCGTTTTGAAATTATGATTACGCTAGGGCCTTCATAAACTATCCTACTAAGTGCATATACCTGAGAATACATCAATTTACCTGGAATATTGGTGAAAAATCGAGTTTGTTTCGGCTAATTCCTGAAATTACAAAGGGAACAGCTGTTCATCGAGATTGATAACAAAACATTTCCACCTGTTCGTGATTGTTTGGTTCCTGATTTCGATTGTTTATATTTCAAAATGGTAAAGTGTAAACAGTGTGATAGAAAACTAAATAAAAATACGGATTTCTTGATACAGTGTTCATTGAAGTGTAAAAAATGGTACTGTTCAGGTTGTTCTGGCCTAACAAATGATGAAATTGAAGAATATAATGATTTGGATAAAACATTTGCTTGTTCCGAATGTTCCATTAGCACAAGAAGAAAAAGAAGGTCTGTAAAAAGACCAGACTCTCCTAGTGGTGTAGAGCACGACAATGATAATATAAATCAAACTGAGTTTGAGGTCACAACTGCACAATCATTGAATAAACTTATGGAAAAAGTGAATGAGCTAATAGATAGTTTTCAAATCTTGAAACAAGAAAATTCACAGTTAACCCAGATCTTGAAAAAACGCGATGCTGAACTGGAATTGTATAAGGAAAAGGTTAATTCTCTGGAGAATCGACTGGAGCAGGTAGATCAAGCAAACCGCAGCAATAATATTATTATAAAAAACCTGCCAAAACAGGATGAAGTTGAACTTGACACTACAATTATCACTGTTGCAAAAAAACTTGATGTTGACCTGGGTTCGGATGACTTCGAGTCTGCAAGGTTGTCTAATAAAGCTGATTCGCCTGTTTTAGTTAGGTTCGCTAATCCTAGGAGAAAAAATGCTTTTTTGTCGAAATTTAAAAAAAACACAGTTACCACGAAAATGATTGGTTTGAACAATCAGGACACGAAGATATTCGCAAACGAAGATTTAACTCCGTTGAGGCGTATTTTGTTTTCTAAAGCTAAGGCTAAACAAAAGGAGCTTGGTATCAAGTTCGTATGGATAAGTAATGGAACCATTTTCATGAAGAGAAGTGAGGACTCGGGCAGAATAAAGATTAAGAATGAGGATGATCTTTCCAGACTGGTATGAGGAGGGCCTTCTAATATTGGGTATCTGTGGGGCAGCTTTTTTCTTATTATTAACGCTTTTTGCTTTTTTTCTTTATTTCTATAAATTAGAAGCTTTAGATTTTCACTTATTTTCTCCTGTTTTTCACACATTTTCTGTATTTGTTTTCTTTCACTTTGCTTATACTGGTTGCTGATAATATTGTTTGTTTTTGCATATGAGGACACACTTGAAGATTGCACATCAAAATTGCAGATCTCTGGTAGCACATATAGGAGAGATCAGGGCTCTAATTGAGACACAAAATATTGACATTCTTGGTCTGAGCGAAACTTGGTTGTGTACTGGTGTTGGAGATGATTTGCTGCGTGTGGAAAATTTCTCATTGGTAAGAATGGATTTTGATAGAAGGGGATCCGGTTTGGCTTTTTATGTAAGAAAAAATATAAAATTCAAAAGATTAATTTCGAATGATAACACTGAGAATTTATCACTGCTTATAGAAACTGATACTAAATTTATTGTAACCGTTACATATAGAAACCATCGGCTTCATTATAAGGTTTTTCTTGATCAATTGGAACAGTTGATAGCTGAACACTCGACCATGACCGATCGTGTTATTGTTTTGGGTGACATGAATTTGAATGTATTTGACTATTCAGATCCAAAAATATTGTACTATAATGAATTTTTGTCTGAGATGGGTTTAACACAGATCATTAAAGACCCAACCAGGGAACAGGCTTTGTTGGACCACATTTTGTGTAATAACATGGAATTTGTTCATAATTCAGGGGTAAAAGACTCGTTTGTATCAGATCATGAGTTGATATATGTTGAAGTATATACGAAACAAAGCAGAGGTAAACTTATTGAATACACTTATAGAGATTTAAAACGCGTTGATGTAGATAAGTTCAGAGCTGATTTGTGTGGAACTGACTTACAAAAAATATATTACATAAGAGATGTTGATAGGAAAATTGAAATTCTGAATTCCATAATTATCTCACTTTTGGACCTACATGCTCCCTATAAAACCGTAAAAACAAGAAAAAATTATGAACCTTGGGTAACAGATAACGTAAAATTTTTCATGAAATTAAGAGACAAGGCTAAGAGGGAATATTTGAGAACTAAGTTGGTGAGTAAATGGGAATATTATAAACAACTGAGAAACACGGTAACAAGTATGATAAGGAATGAAAAAAAGGCGTATATAACCCACGAGTTAAAATCTCGAGATTCGAAATCTACTTATTCCTTGTTGAAAAAATTAGGGGTTCACTCTAGGCCTGATATGAATTATAAAGACTGGCTTGATGCGAATGCACTAAATGACTATTTTTCCGATATTCCGGTCCATCATGCGGGTCACAGTCCAGATGAGCAAGCTGTAATTGATGATTTGTATTGCACGTCTGATTGGGAAGGTGATAGACTCGCTTTTAAAACAATAAATGGGGAGGATCTACTCAAACATTTAAGTAAGATAAAAACGGGTGCAATTGGAGTTGATGGTATTTCAATTTTTGCTTTAAATATGTGTGGTCCAATTATACATCCTGTTTTGTTGAATATACTTAATTCTTGTATACTGTCGAATTACTTTCCAAATTTGTGGAAGGAATCTTTGATAACGCCTTTACCTAAAACTGATAAACCGGCTTCGCTTACGGATTTCAGACCAATTAATATCCTGCCAATTCTATCGAAGGTATTAGAGTCAGTATTATGTGAACAGCTCAAAAAACATCTGAGCTCATTCAACATACTCCCTGATAACCAATCTGGTTTTAGAAGCAATTTTAGCTGTACTACAGTTCTTTCGGCTATAACTGATGATATATTGCATGCATCGGATCGTGGTTTGTGTACACTTCTAGTTTTATTAGATTTCTCAAAGGCGTTTGACACCGTCGATCACGGTTTACTGCTTAAAATACTCGAGTCAATTGGCATAGATGGGGGAGGTGTTAAGATGATCCGCAGCTTCCTTACTGGTAGGTCTCAAAGAACAAAATTGGGTGACAAACTATCTGAAAGAAAGACCACATCCAGAGGGGTGCCTCAGGGGTCATTACTTGGGCCTCTGTTATTTATTATTTACACGCATAAGTTCATAAGAAACATCATCCATTGTAAATTTCACTGCTACGCTGACGACACCCAATTGTATATCTCGTTCAGACCAGATGAGCTGAATGAAGCCTTGGATAAGTTGACATCTGATTTGAGGCGAATATATAACATGTCAGCTGCACATTCATTGTATATGAACTCGACCAAGTCCTCGGTAATATTGTTTGGAAAAGATAAACATTGCCAGTTATTGCGTGACAGAATAATAATTAAAGTAGATGACATTGCTCTCCCGGTTGTCGACAATGTTAGGAATTTGGGACTCATCATGGACAATACCTTTAGATATCGTACGCATATTTCGAGGTGTGTCCAAAAGTGCTACGGAGTGATGCGAATGTTGTACCCGTTGAGAAGATGCCTGCCAGTCCACACGAAGCTTTCATTGTGTAATTCGTTGGTTCTGTCTCAGTTCAGCCACTGCGCACAGGTTTTTGCGCCAGCTCTCGACCAGGAGTGTCAATATAAAGTACAAAAGGTTCAGAATAGCTGTCTTAGGTATGCTTATGGTGTCAGAAAATATGAACATATATCACACAAGTTGTCTGAGGCCGGTTGGCTGAACATGAAAGATAGGTTTAATTTTCAAACTTTGGTATATTATCATAAGATATTGATGACTAAATCTCCTCCATATTTATATAGGAAGATAAAATTCAGAACAGACATACATAATTTGAATATAAGGAGAAGAAATGTGCTGACACCACCTGTTCATAAATCAGTTAAATTTGAAAGATGTTTCAGTTTTGATATATGTAGGAGATATAATGCTTTGCCTTCTGTATATAAAAGTTTTGAGTTGAATAAGTTTAAGAGGGAGCTTCTGAATTATCTCAAGTGCAGAAACAGCTGATCAGTATGAGTCTATGTTTTCATGTTAATGTTACTCTTGTGTGAATTGAGCATATGAATTATTTTGGGGGTTTACAGTTTCATTTATTGTTGCTGAGACTTGTAAGGGTTAGGTGGAAGAACAGAGGGAGATAATTCTCTACTCTGAACCTCGCCTTTTTCCTATTTGTACTTTTTATTTGTGATCTAAATTTGTGACAGTTACATAAGGAAAATAAAGGGTATTATTATTCTATACATATACTAAAAAAATAAGGACCAGAGAAAATTAAGTCGTGACAATTTTAATGCCCGCGTAGCGGGCCCCTAGCGAGCGAAGCGAGCGCAGTTTTTCGCGAGCGAAGCGAGCGATCGAAAGAGGAAAGTTGGACGTTTCCGTAGAGGGGTCGATCGTCGGGCTGCGCCCCCGGGAAGTTGCCGAAAAAAGATCGCAAACTCGGGGAAAAATCGCAATTTTCGACCCGTGGAGCTTCAGAGTGCGCGAATGATTTCCGTCATCTTAGCGTCTCGAGTTTTGCTTACGGTCGTAATCGAAGCTCGAAATACGTGGGCACGGCGTAAAGTAACGTTTGGTTCCGGAGCCCCATCGGAAAGTACCGAAAAAAGCTGATGAAAATAGCCAAAATCTGACGTTTCTCGAAATCTTCCCAGACCATCGACCCTAAATTATTTATCTAGATGACAACTGTCAGATCTGTTCCGGGGACGGAAGTGTTTGGAGAATTTTTGCTCATTTGAGAAGGAAAAAGGCCAGATACAAATGAAAAAAGGTACGAATATCGTTTTTTAATCGTTTTATAACGTTTATCACTAAAGGTTTTCGTTCCAGGTACGATTGAATTGAAAGGATAAGCAAAAACGATTACAACTGTCGAGCCAGTTTTCAAGTCAGAAAGGCCTCAGGAAAATGCAATTTTCAAGCGGAATACGAAGAGATCCAAATAAAACAAGGTACGAATATCGTTTTTGAATAGTTTGAGAACGTTTATTGAGTAATACATGTGTTCCAGCAACTCCAAACTTTGAAAAATATGAATGAAATCATTGAAGCCAGTACGTGATTTCTGTCAAGGTGATTTAGAGGTCAGCAATTGGTTCGTGTTTGAAGGAATTTGAATATTATTGCGTTATTTGAATCGGAATACGCAAGGAAATGATATAAACTGTATGTATTTTGATAATTATCGATATTTCAATACATTTTTTCGATATCCTGATATGTTTTACATGTATTTCGATTCCTAATAAAACCCGTTGAAGTCTGATATAAACAGTGGTGACGTCACACCATTGCATACGTGATATGTGGATCCAGTAGTACCGGGGTGAGTCAAAAATTTTCATGTTCTGCTTTCAATGAAATCGGTGAAATTATTGAATCGAGTATTCATTTAATTTGAATTTCATCTATTTGCCTAAGAATGTCGAAAATATGTTTCTGATTTATACAGGGGTGAGTCAAAAATTTTCAATTTTTACGTTATAGCAGGAAGCTTTCAATCAAATTGAAGGGGCTTTTGAATTTCGAATGATTTGTTATAGGAGGTGGGAGTTTAAATATAGATGATATGCTTCGGATTTATACAGGGGCGAGTCAAAAAGTTGAATTTCTGCGTAGCTTTCAGTGGAATCGATGAAATTATTGAATCGAGTAAAGTATTCATTTAATTTGAATTTCATCTATTTTCCTAAGAATGTCGAAAATATGTTTCTGATTTATACAGGGGTGAGTCAAAAATTTTCAATTTTTACGTTATAACAGGAAGCTTTCAATGAAATCGGTGAAGTTTTTGAAACATGTTGAGTATTCCTTTGAATTTCGTTCGTTTTTCCAGAAATGTCTCGAATATTATTCTGATTTATACAGGGGTGAGCCAAAAATTATTGATATCTGCGTTATTACATGTAGCTTTAATGAAATGGGTAAAGTTTTTGAAACATGTTGAGTATTAATTTGAATTTCGTCTGTTTCTGATTTATACAGGGGTAAGTCAAAATTTTTCAATTTTTACGTTATAACAGAAAGCTTTCAATTAAATCGAAGGGGCTTTTGAATTTCGAATGATTTGTTATAGGAGGTGGGAGTTTAAATATAGATGATATGCTTCGGATTTATACAGGGGCGAGTCAAAAAGTTGAATTTCCGCGATATAACAGGTAGCTTTCAGTAGAATCATTCAAGTTGTTCCTTTAGGAAGTTATTGGGTTTACGGACCATAGAGCTATATTATATTTGAGTTTTTTCTGACCCGGTTTTTTTCTATGGGTTCTTTAAACTGTTTTAGGCGTATCTGGGCGAAAAGGCGAATCCACCGAAAAGGTAGATCTGGGCGAAAAGGCGAATCTACCCGAAAGGGAGATCTGGGCGCATACTAGTCTATAATACTAAAAATATAAGGACCATAGATGTGACCGGAGAAGGGGGGGAGGGGTACCGAAAAATCGGGGAAAAGGGGTTCGGGAAAAGGGAGCTGAAGGGGGCCGCGGTGGCGATCTGGCAACAGGCGGGGTGTCAAATTCTAGAGCAAAGATCGAGCTACGCGTAGACGTCGAGATCGCGTTTTTATTCCGACGGGAAGTGTTCGAAAATTGCGCTAGAAGAAACCCTTTTTCGCGATTTCATCAAAAAGTGCCCTCACTATCTCGCCTTATTCGGGAGAACCGCTACGAGGAGAGGGACGCGAGCGGTGTATAAAGAAAGCCGAAGAAACGACACGTTGCTTAGGCATATTCTCTTTCCCGAGATCCAAACGGAAATTGGCGAGAAAAGATCGAGAAAATCGGGAATTTTGAAAAACCGGGTTTGACAAGGGGGAGAGCACAGAAATAATACATCGAATAATTACGAGAACTGTCAGATCAGTTTACAAGTCCCAGGAATATTGCAAATTTCAAACTGAAAACGAACAGAACTGAATGAAATAAGGTATGAATATCAATTTTGAATAGTTAATTAGATAATTCAATACATTTTTTCTATTTCCCGATACGTTTTCAAATCCTTTCTTGCTTTGTTTGACATTTCATTCCACGGAAGAATGACCTTGAAAGTGTTTCAAGTTCAAACGATAAATACAGGGGTGAGTCAAAAATTTTTGGTATCTGCTTCATAACAGAACCTTTCAATGGAATCGGTGAATTTTTCGAAATGATAAATTATAAAGGAAGAAATTTTGAATCGATTATATTTGAGATTTATACAGGGTGTTTATATTGAACATGTCGAATATAACTATTAGGCTCATCCTGTTCATATGTGAATTCAACTTTTCCATTCAAGCTTTAAGCAACCTGGGAAATTTCGATTTTTCATGCTTTTTCTTTCGGAAGTTATGGGGTTTACGGGCGGCCGATAGGCCGACCGCCGGCCGTCAGGCCGGCTGTAAACCCGAAATATGTTTCTGATTGATACAGGGGTGAGTCAAAAATTTTCAATTTCTACGTTATAACAGAAAGCTTTCAATTAAATTGAAGGGGCTTTTGAATTTCGAATGATTTGTTATAGGAGGTGGGAGTTTAAATATAGATGATATGCTTCGGATTTATACAGGGGCGAGTCAAAAAGTTGAATTTCTGCGATATAACAGGTAGCTATCAGTAGAATCATTCAAGTTGTTCCTTTAGGAAGTTATTGGGTTCACGGACCATAGAGCTATATTATATTTGAGTTTTTTTTGACCCGGTTTTTTTCTATGGGTTCTTTAAACTGTTTTAGGCGTATCTGGGCGAAAAGGCGAATCTACCCGAAAGGTAGATCTGGGCGAAAAGGCGAATCTACCCGAAAGGCGGATCTGGGCGCATACTAGTTATCTATAATACTAAAAATATAAGGACCATAGATGTGACCGGAGAAGGGGGGGAGGGGTACCGAAAAATCGGGGAAAAGGGGTTGGGGAAAAGGGAGCTGGAGGGGGCCGCGGGGGCGATCTGGTAACCGGGGTGGTGTCGAATTGAAGCGCAAAGATCGAGCTACGCGTAGACGTCGAGATCGCGTTTTTATTCCTACCGGAAGTGTCCGAAAATTGCGCTAGAAGAAACCCTTTTTCGCGATTTCGGCAAAAAGTGCCCTCACTATCTCGCCTTATTCGGGAGAACCGCTTCGGGAAGAGGAACGCGAGCGGTGTATAAAGAAAGCCGAAGAAGCGACACGTTGCTTAGGCATATTTTCTTTTCCGAGATCCAAAGGGAAATTGGCGAAAAAAGATCGAGAAAATCGGGAATTTTGAAAAACCGGGTTTGACAAGGGGAAGAGCACAGAAATAATACATCGAATAATTACGAGAACTGTCAGATCTGTTTTGGAGACGGCAGTGTTTCGAGAATTTTTGCTCATTTGAGAAGGAAAAAGGCCAGATACAAATGAAAAAAGGTACGAATATCGTTTTTTAATCGTTTTATAACGTTTATCACTAAAGGTTTTCGTTCCAGGAACGATTGAATTGAAAGGATAAGCAAAAAAGATTACAACTGTCGAGCCAGTTTTCAAGTCAGAAAGGCTTCAGGAAAATGCAATTTTCAAGCGGAATACGAAGAGATCCAAATAAAACAAGGTACGAATATCGTTTTTGAATAGTTTGAGAACGTTTATTGAGTAATACATCTGTTATAGGAACTCCAAAATTTGAAAAAATGAATGAAATCATTGAAGCCAGTACGTGATATCTGTCAAGGTGATTTAGAGGTCAGGAATGCTTCGTGTTTGAAGGAATTTGAATATTATTGCGTTATTTGAATCGGAATACGCAAGGAAATGATATAAACTGTATGTATTTTGATAATTATCGATATTTCAATACATTTTTTCGATATCCTGATATGTTTTACATGTCTTTCGATTCCTAATAAAACCCGTTGAAGTCTGATATAAACAGTGGTGACGTCACACCATTGCATACGTGATATGTGGATCCAGTAGTACCGGGGTGAGTCAAAAATTTTTAAGTTTTGCGTAGCTTTCAATGAAATCGGTGAAATTATTGAATCGAGTAAAGTATTCATTTAATTTGAATTTCATCTATTTTCCTAAGAATGTCGAAAATATGTTTCTGATTTATACAGGGGTGAGTCAAAAATTTTCAATTTTTACGTTATAGCAGGAAGCTTTCAATTAAATTGAAGGGGCTTTCGAATTTCGAATGATTTGTTATATGAGGTGGGAGTTTAAATATAGATGATATGCTTCGGATTTATACAGGGGCGAGTCAAAAAGTTGAATTTCCGCGATATAACAGGTAGCTTTCAGTAGAATCATTCAAGTTGTTCCTTTAGGAAGTTATTGGGTTTACGGACCATAGAGCTATATTATATTTGAGTTTTTTCTGACCCGGTTTTTTTCTATGAGTTCTTTAAACTGTTTTAGGCGTATCTGGGCGAAAAGGCGAATCCACCGGAAAGGTAGATCTGGGCGAAAAGGCGAATCCACCGGAAAGGTAGATCTGGGCGTTACTAGTTATTATTATTATAATGTATCTTTGCACACATAGCATGAAGGCATTTTTTTTAAAGAGTTAACGGAATTAATTATTATTTTTGTTCAATTTGTCAAGGTGAAATTTAATATCTGAAACAACACAAGCAGTGCTGCCAATCTTATTCGTTACATTACTTTTAAAAACAATTTCTTGAATAAAATACCAAATATGCCTGCTTTCGTTCGGATACTCCAAATTCAAGGCATGGAAAACCTTATATAGAAGCTCAAGGCATCTGATAGATGTATCACATTTGTATTTTATATCTTTAGTTATATAGATATAAAATTGCCCTTCTCCTACCATTACTCCAAATGGTTGGAAGGGTAAATCATATAAAATAAGTTTACTATTTCTTCTCTCAATTACTTCTGCAATTTTCACAAATTCCTGAAGAAAAATTTCAGAATTACACAATCATCATAAATATAATATAATTATAAAAAATATGCCCATTACTTAAATTGAATGACTTTCAAAATGGGAGCACCAAGAATTCAAGCGAGCAAAACATATCAATCTACCAGAATTAGACATTTAGTTGTTTTCAAGTGCTTCAATGATTTCGATATTATACAAAATATTCTTAATTTTTAAAATTCAGTATAAATAATTGAAATAATTTACCTCAACTCTGAAAATGAAGCTTTCCTGTATCTCAGAGCGAGATGGCCTCCATATTCCGTGTTTTTTGGAATGTTTAACTGTTAGAGGTGTGAAGAGAAGAGGTAGCAGTAATAATGCCTTTGAAGAAATATCTACAAAATAAATAATATTCAGTGCTGATGAAAAATTCGAAAAGACAATAGACTAGTAGATGAATTCATATCCGCCAAATCAAAGCAAAACATTTTTGGGTCAATTTTCATTCTAGAACTGGGTTATTGAATATTCTCACCTTCTACAATTTCTTCTTTAGGAAGCAAATGTCTTTCTTTAGCTTCTAAAATAATTGCTTCTGCTACTTTCGGCCACTCGCTATATACAATGTTAATCTTACTTTCGAAACTACTATTGAAATCTGATTCCAACTGAAATTGAAAAAAAACATTCAGGGTTTTAATTATGAAATCCAATGGAAGACTAGACTAGAAAGCTTTCAATATTGTTCAACTGAAAAATTTGAAGTAGAGCAAGTCCTACCTATATGAAACATATTTATATGAATTATCTGCATAAGCAAAAAAAGATATTTGAACTTACTAAATTTATTCCATAGCCTAATTTTAAGCATGGAAATTCGTTGTATATTTCTTCTAGTTCAGAGTCCTTGTAATGGTTCTTTCTATAAGTAAATGTTTCCTCCCAAGCAGTTAAAATTTTATGGAATGGTTCCAGAGCCACTTTAAGAAATTAACTTTTTCTTTTATGCGAGAATCTTCTTGTACAGCCGTTTCCTTTTCCTCCTCTTTTTTTTCTTTTTTATAACCACCTGCCAGTCTCAAAGCAGCTTTTAAATTCAAGTACCTGGACCAGAGTTTCCCTCTTGCAGGCTGTTTTCTCAGACCTTTATTATTGTGATACGGGATGAAATATGTTTCTTCACATTCTCCCGGGAAGAAAGAAGCAATTTCTTTTGCTGCCTTTGAAATTTCTTCAGATTTTATACTGCAAATCAAAGGATTGTTATTGGAGAGGTAGATTTAAATTAATTTTGTCACTGATTATTTGATCAAGCTGAGCACAATGCATGATCTTTCACTGTAGTCTATAAATGCTCATAACTCATAACAGTGAAAATTTTTTGACAGTTCTAACAACCATTCAAATTTCGTCATTTTGAATCATGTGGAACAATTTCAACCAATCACGTCAACATTACACTGATAACCCTAGGGAAATTATCACCCACGATCATAGAGAAAATAAGTTTGTCACGATTGAGTGTACATGACCATAGACAAAACTCCGTGTAGTTAGTCTATGGTGCATGACAGCTTCATTCGACATAGTTATACATTTTTTCAACAGTAAAAACACAAGAGCTTCTTTTTATCGTATAAATTTCTCTTTGCAACGAAACAGTTTTGCTAATCACTAATTTTACGAGAAAAACTGACATGATAAAATCGCGACACCGAAGGTGGAGCGATTTTATCTGATGTCAGTTTTTCGAGCAAATTTAGTGATTGGCAAAACTTTGAGTTGAAGAGAAATTTATCTGATAAAAGAAAAACTCGAGTGTTTTTTGGCAAGATAAATTAACGACAGAATATAATAATAATTTCTCAGTCGAAACTTCACCAAAACGATTCATCTTTTGGGTTCTTATATCAACAAAGTTAAATAATTACCACACAGATTCAAAATGAAAGCACTATATGTTCAAAATTCAAAAATTTTGACAGACTAATTGACATATTGAGGAAGAGAAGTTTCTATACGATAAAAAAGGATGCACCTTTTTTATCGATGTCAAAGTGACAATAACATTTCCAGGTCTACGATATTTAATATTGAAGTTAATTTATCGTCAAAAAATTTTCTGCCGAATATCCCTTGGACATTGATAAATGCCTCATAATTTTATGACAACTCGAGCTCGTTTCTTGGTAACAGCTTTCGATTGTCATAAAATTATCTCGTCTATTATCAATGTCCTAGGGATATTATTGCTGAATTCAAACTGAGATAAAAAAAAACATTACCTTATATTCGATGTCCCATCCTTGTATTCTACTAGGGAAGATACAACAATTTTGGCAATTTAACTCCTCAAATCATTGTTGAGTTTTTGCTTATTGGCTAAAATGAGCCTACCCTCAGGGCTCCCTTGGAATAATTGCTCCAAATTCTAAAAACATTGAAGACATTTAAATTGAGACATAATTATCAATAAGCAAGCTTCAGTAGTAATCACCTTGATTGAAGCAGAGTCTGCTTCTGGTTTGTGCCGTTTAGAATTTGATGGATATTCTACATCAGCATCTACAAGTAGATCACACACAGAGCTTGAAGCTTGAGGAAATTTTATTGATTCCAGAAAATCTGGGTCTGCCTCAAAATAAGAAAAGGTGCTATCGGTAGAAACTGATTGTATATCAGTAGAAACTGATTGTAATTCAATAGTTTCTTCAGGCTGAAATGTTGAAAATGCATTATTAAATCTAACAAATCACGGAAAAAATTTTCTTTCAGAGAGTAAAGGGGTCCACTCACGAGGCATCCTGGGCAGCTAGCGGATTTTATGGCCTTTGATGCTCAAGCCAAAATGCTCAAAAAGATGCCTCGTGAGTGGACCCCTCCAAATGAAAAGGAGATAAAAATCAATTACCTGATGCACTTCAGTTTTCATTCTATTCAAATAAGCTTTATAATATTTCCTGAAAATCAATCTTGGACCACATTTTGGAAATAAAACTGCTATGGTCTCATCATCCAACAAATTAAAACTTTCATCATCTATTCCTTGTTCTACAAGATGATAAATGATGAATTAGTGCATCATCAAGAATGTTTAACAAAGACAATTATTTGAAGCAATTTTATGCGTATATAAACAGAACAACGAAAGTTATAGAAATTCCAGTAGGTGAATGGTGATTCATAAAAATAGAAAAGATTTTCTGAATAGATCTCCCAAAAATATCAAAATTTTAATATATTGAATATCTTTTAGCTTCGAAAAATAAAATAAATACATACCTTCAAACAGTGGAATGGATGATTTCAATCCCCATTCCTCTAATAATTCTTGAAATCCCATTTCAGAGTTTATATCAGTCACTATAATAATTATTCTAATTAATATTCACTTCCCAATTCACAATTTTCACCAGAGGGATCCTGTACAAAAGCACGCGGCAGCGGAACTTCTGTTCTGAATCTACGTGATCTGACCGACTCGTGCCGCTGCGTAGTAAATGGAATTGGCGCGATTTTCTGGCGGCTTCATTGGTCTCGCTCCGACCTTGAATCATATAAAAAACTGCATAGGAACCGCAGATATCTCTGATAGGAACGGAATAGGAGCCGACGAAACGACGAACGAAGAAAACCGAATCAAGCCGAAATGAACAGAATGACTATTTACTTATGAATAATAAAAACTTTGATGACGGCTAATGAACAGTCAACTATCACAAATAAAATTTTATTGAATAAAAAAGTTAATAGTGGATAGTATAAAATTATTACTTGCAAATTTCTTGATTTTTAACACCTAGGAAAAGATAATTTGTAGCAAATGAGCAATATCAGAAAACTCATTTCGCTCATCCTTGTAGATTGGGTTGTTGTCAGTAGATGAAAACTCTATTCGTTATTGATAAAATAAGTTCAAACAAACTGTTCATTAGGACGATTTTTCTCAGTGAAGGGTTGAGATTATTAAATCTGTAAACCCAACTCAAATACAATCATAATAATACAACTGAAGGAACTATAAGTATTGTGTAAACAAAACATGGTAAAAAAACAAAATAAAAAATTAATTTCGACGCCATCCATCTAGCCTGTTCTTAAAAGCGTTCACAGAAGGGGCCTCCACAATCGCCGTTGGTAGATTATTCCATGAACTGAATACTCTGTTAGGGAGAAACATTTGCCGAGGTGTCGATTTGAAGGCTTCCTTAGATAGTTTATACCGATGCCCTCGCAAGCTGTTAGTATTGAGGCAATACATGTCCTGGATTAAGGCTCATGCAAAATTTTGTGGCCATAGTGTAAACAGACCCATAGAAAATTCAATTGGAATATTGAAAGGAAGAATCTTTATATTTCCATAACAAGATATCCGATTCGAGTGAAATTCATTTTGTGAATGAAATTTATATACTGGATGTTCAAGCGAATATTTAAAAAGAATCGCATCATCTGAACCATAGAATTTAATTTTCGTCTAATCATTGATTTTTACAAATTTCATTTTTTCAAATAATTTTAAGAATATAATTCCAAGCATGCTGAGATTTTGCATTCATTCACTTAACATGAATCTCAAGTACCATACAGAATTTTGGTGATAGCATTATTGCTTCACCAATGACCAAGCGCTCGAAAGCCCCTGCCCAGGGCTTTCTTTATATATCTCGGATTTTATTTTCCATAATTCGGGTAGATCTTTCAAACAATCAAAGAAATCTACATAAACTTGAATTTTTGGAATATTGCTCATATTGTCTAGTAAAATTATTAACTTTCCTCGAATACGTACGACGAATATTGAATATGCTATGCGATGTTCATTCTACAAGGTGGAATTCCAACTGGTGTTGTCAACCTAGTCAATGACTACCACACAGACGTTCCAACTTAGTCGTCAATATCGGGCCCCGCCCACCAAATATCAAACCGATTTGATCTCGCATGAACCTAGTCTTCAACCTGGAATATCAACCACCAACCAGCCTACAGACGTTCAACTTGGTCGTCAACACGCCGTGTTTACAACTTAGTCTTCAACTAGGTTGATCGTCTGTAGGCCGCTTTGGGATATCGTATTCAATCGTTTTGAAAAGTATGCAATCTTCAAGAAAATCGCTGTAAAATCATTTAAAACTCAATAACAACTTGAAGCGATACAATAAAAATCAGTATGAGACATTTCGTCAATCTGGTCGCCTTTTTTCTGAAGTTTGGTTTTTTGCATATGCTTCATGAATGTTCTTGTTATGAAAGGGAGTCAGTTTATCAACTGCATCGATTTGAAACGAGTTTCCTGAAAATGCCATGACTCAAATTAACAACCGCTGAGGATAATAGGGCTATCGGAATGCTACACGATGGCCTCACTCAGGTTGTTGTAGCGGAAAGGCTCCAAGTCAGCCAAAGTGTGATATTTCGACTTTGGAATAGGTTCAGGGAGACAGGTTACGTGTTGGAAAGACCAAGGCTTGGTTGGCGACGAAAAACAACATCTGCTCAGGATCGTTTATCACCGCTTCGGCGAGAAGAAACCCTACATCTACGTGTAGAATGTTATGGAATACTCTTCACAATGCAGATGTGGTCCAAGTTTCCATCGAAACCATCAGACAACATTTGAGACATGTGAATCTAGGTTCTAGGCGTCCATTAAGAGGAGTTCCATTAACACGTTACCATAAGCGTCAAAGACTGGAATGGGCAAGGCAACATATTAATTGGAACGATCAATGGCGTTGTGTCCTTTTCACTGATGAATTAAAGTTAAACGAATCAATATCTCTATGTGTTGACAACTTTCAATGTCAATTAGACTACAGACGAAAAAAGACTCCAGTCCGAAGATTTTCCAAATTTGTCTGAAGAATGAGTCTGATATAGAGACTGAAACGTTACGTTATCCTTTTCATTTATTTCCTTTTTTTAGGCAATTTTTCCAAAATCAATTTACTCCTGACAAATTAATGCAAGGATTTACGCAGGAGCATTTCATCTTATAGTCCAGTCAAATAAGCATTTAACCTCGGAATTCGAGATACCCAGCTGTAAATCTGTAAATACTTTTTTTTCTGATCGAATCAATGAGCAATATCGCCTTCGTTACCATATGTCATAACACACTCATAATTATATCCCAAGGGAAATATGAAACGTCGAGTCTTATTGTCCCAAGGGAAATATGAAACGTCAAGTCATATTTTACTCAAAATAGTATATTATTATTATTATTATGCAACCTTATACATAAGAAAAAAGTCATTTGGTGCTTCTATCAAAAATTCTTGATCTGCTCCCGGGACAACACTGCTGATTTTTTGGGAACGGATCCTTTATTTTTGTTCTTAACAAATGTACTTCCACTTCATCGAATAATTTGACATTAGTTTCTTCCTTCAAATGCCGCATGGATCTTAACATAGATAATTTTGGCCATAACGTGTTTGGTGAATATTCCTGCAACAGGAGATCGAATGAATTAATCATATTGAAAAGAACAAGAATCAGAGCAACATACCAAATCTTCAAAATATGCTAGCAAAATATTTTCGCTGACACCGTCCACCAAACTTTTTCTTTTCCACTCCCGAAAGCCTTCATACTCTTTACTATGAGCAGCTTTAGATTTGGCCGGAATCAAAAATTCACGGGCTTTCGCCGCTTGAGTTTCGACGTAGTTCGACATTATTTCAATGATTTTATTTCTGACAAGACGTCAAAATAAAACCAGTCAACCATGATTCTCACAAACACGGCCCATAGCAACGTTAAAAATCCAATTGAATTAATAATTTACAATATAATATTAATTTTTCCATTTCAAGAATGATATTGTATCGATCAGAAAAAAACTATTGATTACAACACGGGAAATATGAATACATTTCCCACGGTTGCCTCATACATCCCTCGGGCTTCGCTCTCGGGATGTAACTAGAACAACCTCGGGAAATATACTATTCATATTTCCCTAGTTGTAATAATAGCTATTATATTGACTCCCTAAAAGTTGTCCCAAAACCTACATATGATAGGGTGTGAGCAACTATTAAATTTTGAGGTCGAAGGTCACAAAAATCGGTTTTTTGTGCTTTTTTTGGAAGTATCTCATTTCCTATGGGTTTTTTCCTATTTTTAGTTATTATCAATATTGTAGAATACAAAATTATCTACAAATTTTGTTTGAAAAAAATTTCGATAAGGTTGACGGTTTTCGAGATAGAGGGCGGAGAGCGCGCGGTCACAGCATCACTTCAGGTCAACCGGCGCCTCCGGTCGAAAACGCTCAATATACAGTTGATGAACTATCGCTAAATCAATTATTATGAATATTTGTCAATTTTTATTGATTATTATGTTATATTTTATCATTTTTTTTAACCTATCCACTGTTTATTCAGTATCAATTAATTTAACAACACTTACCTGCCCATGTAATTGGAGAATTGTTAATGGAAATATAGGAATTCTATTTGAATTTTAACCTTATTAATAGTAATAACTTCTTACATGATGAAAAAAAACAAATAAATAATGAATTAATTTTTTTGTTAAAAAATATCATTCAATTCATTTATTTTTATTGAAAGTAAAAAATGGAATAAAGGGTACAAAAACTACAAATCATAATTTAAATCATCTTCTTCCTCTTCATCGTCGTCTTCTGGCTGCTGGTAAATTTCAAACTGGTCTTCATTATCGTCTTCAACGACATTTGTCTCAAGTTCTTCCATGATTTCGGGGTCAAAGGTTCCATCTTCGTCAATGTCGCTCTGATATGGTAGAGCATTGAGACAAGCTTGCCCATTACATTGTCCACAAGCTAAAGAGCATTGCAAGCCTGCTTTCCTGCATCCGCATCACGAACCACAACCACTTTTGCAGTTGCAGAAAATTGTATTCAGCAAATTTTCTGGAGCAGGTGGTAAAATTGTCATGATAGGCTCCAGAAAATCATTACGCATTGCCCAACCACATACTTGGGGTTCCAAATCATGTCCTAACCAAGTTTGAACTTGATAATATACTCTTTTGAAATGTTGATGAGCAGCTGCACTTGTCGGTGGTATATTTGAAAGCTGCACAGGTTTATTAAGTTTTGTAGACTTGACGTAATGCATATTGCGAAGATGATCGAGACTTTTCACCGATTTCGGAGCATTATAGACTGCCAATAAGGTTTGAGTTCCACTCTCTAATAACCTCTGGGCCGAACAATTTTCTTCCTCAAATGCTGCAGCTAGTTCATCCAAATTGTCTGTTTCTCAAAAACTTTTCAAAATGTTTTTTTTCCATTTTAAAAAGCGCAGAAGTTGTGTCACGGCCACTCAATGCTTGCAGAAATAAAATATGTTTTTTGGAATGGGGATAATTATCAAAACTTTTAGTCGAGTATATCTCCGTTTTTACATTTCCTTTCACAACTTTTTTAAAGAAAATTTCTTGTTCGTAAGACAGTGTACGACCAATTAAAATGACAAGTAAATCAATATCTTGTCCTATTATAACTGCAGTTGTTTTAGACTTTGATTCTTCAATTGCAGTTTCAACAATAAGAACATCCGCATCATCTCTGGCTTGTTTAGTAGTAATATTTGCAGCTTGTAATTTTTCAATTAACATATTAAGGAGCTTATCTTTGTTATTTCGATTTGATAAGAAGATTTCTTGAGTAACTGGTACAACCATTGTTTCATCGAAACAGACTTCATACGTTTTTAAAGTGCAGCAGTTCTTCTCTGCTGCTCCATAGCTTTTACGTTCTTACTGTAGTCTGAATATCCGTCAAATACAACAATTATTTTGGAACTGTAATGCCTTTGTAAATAATTTATGTCTTTATCAAAAATATAGAAAAAGTATCTTCTCTGCTCCATACAACATGATGAAGAAGAAATCCGCCATGAATAATGAACGTCGATTGTTCATCAACACAACTGTATATTGCGCGTTTTCGATCGGAGGCGCCGGTTGACCTGAAGTGATGCTGTGACCGCGCCTTCTCCGCCCTCTATCTCGAAAACGGTCAACCTTATCGAAATTTTTTTCAAACAAAATTTGTAGATAACAAAAAAAAGCGCAAAAAACCGATTTTTGTGACCTTCGACCTTAAAATTTAATAGTTGCTCACACCCTACCATATGTAGGTTTTGAGACAACTTTCAGGGAGTCAATATAAAAGTATTTACAGATTTACAGCTGGGTATCTCGAATTCCGAGATTTTGGCCAAATTTTGTATTATTTGACTGGACTATTAATTAAAAATTTTTCAATGTTTAAGAGACTGGGAGTGAAAACCTAAAAAATTTTTCTAGAAATGCAGAATCCCCCCAGATTAAATTTTAATCGATATTATCAGTCTTCCCACGTACATCATCCCTGTAGAGCAACATCCGTGAGAATAAGTCAACTAGCCAAAACTAAACCTCCGGTCAGATCTCACCAGAGTCAATAACCACCCTGTAATTGGCGTCACTTTGCTGCAACAACACGCCAAAGGGGTCTCTCTCACGAACTCCCTGCTTGAATTAGTGAGACAGCGTCGATACCGTGAGACTATGAGACTACCGGTTGGTCGGGGGACACGGTAGCCGGTCGTTAGGCCCCCCCGCGGTGTTGACAAATGTCCCCTTCGATGTTCACGATACATATACGACTGCAGGAAAGAGGAGTTTTCTGCGAATGCTTATTTTCAAGCTACTCTGAGCGATTTATTCAAGTTGTTTCACTTCTAGTCCCAACTATTAATTTTTTCATTACGAATCATACCACGTCGAAAATATTTTTTCGGTAACCGTTCAGAAAGTACCCACTTTTTCTTTGAGACATATCATTTCCCGGCCTTATGCAGGAAGTACGTACTTCCACGGCCTTCTAAAGACAAGATTTAGAAAGCCGTGGTACTTCCCAGTTCCCGTACAACGAAATAAGGGTTGACACCTCATATGAAACTAATTGTTCAAAGTTAGAATGTATTTTTATTTTTATCTGAATTAGCAATAAAATATGGTAAGCGGCAGCAGTTGCCAAAAAAATATTATTTTTCTGGACTCGCAGAATTCCAATACTCGCTTACCTAGATAAATGAAATGTTGTGGCCAAATGCAAGATGCTCATAATTAGCCTTATGCAAAATTGTGTGACCATAGTGTGAACAGAACAATAGAAAATTCAATTGGAATATTGAAAAGAAGAATAATTATATTTCCATAACAAGATATCCGATTCGAGTGAAATTTATTTTGGGAATCGAGACTGATATAATGAATGTTCATGCAAAATTTCAAGAGGATCGCATCATCTGAACCATAGAATTGATTTTTTTTCATTTATTGAATCGTAGAAAAATACTTCATTTTCAACTATAATTTGAGCTAGAACGAGTTGTTGCAGAACAAGCTGTGGTAGTACAATTTGTAGGAAATTTTATGTGCTTTCATTTTGTGTGGAAAGGTTTTTCACGAAAAGTTGATACTTTCCGAGTGATAAGCAAAAAACTGACCAAGAATGAGATTCAGCACCCAAAAAAACATAAAAAATGAAAGAAATCAAAACTACCTCAAAACTTTCTTGCTAAAAGCACAATTCGACTGGATAATGGTGGTAAATAGTATATTATTTTATAAGGAGGAGAAGTGTCACTTTTCATGGCGAGCTTGAGTTTGACAGCCGAACGCAGTGAGGCTGGCAATTGAAACGAGCCATGAAAAGTCACTTCTCATCCGAATGAAATATGTTATTTTATTTTCAAACGTTTTGAAATTCATGAAAATCTGAATATCCATCTTCGGATTGATTTACCTATACGCACATGATTCTATCCATTTACGATCGTAATTTTGATTTTTTGACACTTCTTAAAATTGATTTATTTATGACATCGGAAAATTCTGACAACTGTCATATGTGTGTTTAAGAGGAGGAAGTCTATCGGGAAAATACTCATTTTTGAAGGAAAATAAATAGATACGAATAAAACAAGGTACGAATATCCTTTTTGAATAGTTCTATTACGTTTATTGATTAAAATATTCGTTTAAGGAATATTGAAATTACGAGAAAGAACGAAGTTCATTTGTGGATAACTGAAGACCTATCACAGAGGAATTTGATGAAAAGAAATAATGTATTTATTGTTACAATTGAATTTTATTATAAAGTCAGTATGTATTGGTGCTTTATATAGATCCTTCCACGATTTTCATAACTGTTTAAATAGT
Organism: Propylea japonica; assembly: GCA_013421045.1. Taxonomy (NCBI): domain Eukaryota; kingdom Metazoa; phylum Arthropoda; class Insecta; order Coleoptera; family Coccinellidae; genus Propylea; species Propylea japonica. The sequence continues at coordinate 90,168,274 of CM024240.1, forward strand.
TTTGAAGTGATGATTGTTATTGACATGTCCTGTCAGTGGTGATTGAAGGAACTTGAATGTTACCGATATGAATAACAGTAGGTACTTGAAATTTGCATTTATTGATCTGTTTAAAAAGTTAGATCATGGTTATTACCGATTCTTATTAATCTTTTGCATAGTAACACTTTTCCTGCCGCCGGACGGAAAAGTGTTACTTAGCAACACTTTTCCTCCTTGGCGGAGAAATAGAAATTTTCGATGATCCTGTCAGTCGAAAAATGACGTTATAATTGTACGTTTGAAAATAAAAGATTTTTGAGGAGAATTGATAGAATAATCCTTGTTTTTATTTTTGAATTAAATGAAACTATGTCTCTTTGACAACAACAAACATATTTTTTTCGGTTTCAGAATAGATTAAAAGGAGAGACAATGGAAGCAGAACAGGAGCGCTAGTGCGCCAGTTAATAACTTCAGGTGTCTCGAGGTCTAGCGTGTGGGTTTCCCTGATGCTACCGTCGAGATAATATGAAAGGATATTAGGTTTCCTCATGTTTTTTCATCTCTGGAGATCCAGTGGCGTATGGTGATTATGTAGAGACGTTAATTTTGGATCCGATAAGATACCTCGTAAGTAAAGAGTTTTCCAATAAGAGGTGTTATTTTGAATAGCCCGCTATTTCGGTAGATGTCACGTTTGAGGCTGTCATTTTTTGACATTTGACGAGTAGAAACTACGCCATCAATACAAATGGAACGATACACGCTTCAAGAACGCATTGAAATTATTAAAATTCAATATAAAAATGGTGAAAATTTGGCAAAGACGGTTCGTAAAACTCGAACATCTTTGGGTCGTCGTGAAGCACCTTGTCGGACCGCAATAATAAAATTGGTGGAAAAGTTCGAGCTGTTGGGACAAGTTAGTGATGTGAAGAATAAAACCCATGCACTTCGCTCAAGAACAGCCGAGAATATTGCCTCTGTAGCCAAAAGTGTTGAAGAAAACCTAGGTTTGTCCATTCCTCGTCGTTTTTTGGAATTTGGCATTCCACAAACGTTATTACACCGTATTTTTTACTTTCAACAAGAGGGCGCTACGTGCCACACAAGCAACGAAACCATCGATCTTTTGCGGGAAAAGTTTCCAGACCGTGTTTTCTCTCGAAGAGGTGATCACAATTGGCCACCGAGATCTTGTGATTTAACACCTTGCGACTTCTTCCTTTGGGGCCACGTTAAAGAGAAGATCTACGCCAAAAGCCCAGCGTTGATTCAAGACCTCAATGATGGAATTCGTGAGGCTATCGAGGACATAGGGCAGCCACTTTGCGATTTGGTTATAGAAAATTTCATTATAAGAATATGGTCCTGTAAGCGTAGTCGTGGTGGTCATTTGCCTGATGTTATTTTCCACTTTTAACGGCATAGATTTGCACTTTATAATGAAATAAACATTCGATCATTCATATTGAAAAATGGCATTTTTCTTTGAATATCAAAATAACACCTCTTATTGGAAAACCCTTTTCATGACATGCAGATCATACCTATTGCTTAACTTTTTCTTGTTCTGATTAAGTGTATATTTATATTCATACTACTTCTACTCTAGATTTGCACACAATGAAAAATTATTCAATTTAGTGTCGTTTCCGCCTAAATCTCTACAAAAAGTTTCTTTTGAATAAATAACAGATCTTTCAATGCTTTCAAACACAATTTTGTCTCTTAATATATTGAGGTGATTTTCAATTCTTTGGATCTGAAAGATAATTTGGGAAATAAATCTACATTTAAATTATTGGAGTCCAAGAAGGAAAGCTTATACTAAGGATATGAATTCTACGCCTATGACTACCATCAAGTTACCTTATGGATTTGAACATAACAGATCGAGTAGATAACACAGACATTTATGCATGAGACCAGCTTCACACTGCAAGAAACCTTGGTGGCCGGAAGTTCCTAGTTATTTAATTTTTTCGATATTGTACGATTCATGTTCCGTTGGAGCACTGATTCAAAAAAGCAGAACTCTTGCGCTAGTACTATATATAATTGATATGATTAAAACAGTTATTATCAAGAAGAAGAGTCAAATCAGAATCAATTGGTTCTATAAATTTGGGTTGGGAAATTTTCAGATAGGAATTCCATTCTGAATAAAAAAAAATTTAAGAAGAACCCTGAGCATCAGGTGCTTTTGAGCGCTCGTTCATTGGTCGAGCAATACAATGCTATTACCTCAAAATTTTGTATAGGACTTGAGATTCATGCCAAGTATATGAATGGATGGATCTTCATTCACGAAATAAATTTTACTAGAATCGGATATTTTGTAATGGAAATATAGAGATTCTTCTTTTCAATACTCCAATCGAATTTTCTATGGGTCTGTTAACACCATGATCTCAAAAGTTTGCATGAGGCTCATTATGAGGATCTTGCATGTAGCCGCAATATTTCATTTCGATTGGTTTCGTTTCGTCTGAGATATTGAGGAAAAAAATTTTGAATGGTCATTTTTCATGGAACACCCTGTACGATTTGGCTGGTTAACGAACTTAACCTCGGCCTTTGGGAACCGAACTCACCCTGAAAATCTCAAGTCTCCAAGACAATCCCTTCGAAAGTTATCATGCTTACGGCCGGACGGCTCCAGGGACAGAATATGACCACGGATTCGTCACCAGTGAGTTGAACCCTATTTGGCAAAACGATATAGCACTCGATTGAATTGAACGAGCGCTCAAAAATGTGAAGTCAGACAATCGGAGCAGGCTAAGAAAACTATAGAAATTAAAGATTGCTCTGACTTAAATCAGAAGTTTTTGCGCCTTTGTGAATAATGGTTAAAACAATAATTCAAATTTGTATATCCTGAGTTGGTGGTTTTATTCTATTCATCCATAATTTGAACTTCCTCTTCAGATTTTAAATCTACCTTGAAAATTTCAAGTTTCGCAATCGAAAGTTATCGGTCCACCAAAATTTTGGGGGATGGTCTGGATCCCATCTGACCCCTCCTTTCGCTACGGCCTTGAGGGCGGGCGTAAACACCATAACTTTCAGAAGGAACAACTTCAAAACTCTCACTCAAAATTTAGAGACATTTTGGTAGAACTATAGAATGCTGTTCCTCTAGCAACAAATGCGCAAAAATATTAAATGTTTGAAGATTCTTGAGATGAAATATCATTGCTCATTTCGAATGGTTCGGAGTTTTATTCAGACTTCAGACTTATTCAGACTGTGACTTATAGAAAAGTAGAGGAAGATTGTAGATTGTTAAGGGGGTTACATTACACTGCGACCTTGAGGTCTATTGAGCTGTTCTTCGCAACTATACTATTCTACAGCTTGGCTTCCAGTTTCAGAGCCGTAATGTACTAATGATCTTTTGCGGAAAAAGTTTCCGGACCGTGTTATCTCTCGAAGAGGTGATCACAATTGGCCACCGAGATCTTGTGATTTAACACCTTGAGACTTCTTCCTTTGGGGCCACGTGAAAGAGAAGGTCTACGACAATAGCTCAGCGTCGATTCAAGACCTGAAAGATGGAATTCGTGAGGCTATCGTTTTTTTAAGTTTTTGAATTATTAGAAATTGACCTGCTGAAGAACTCGAATGAGATATTCAGGTCCCACATCTATCCTGAAAATTTGAACTTTCAAATTCTTTCCTTCCGAAGGTTATGTGTGTTTGATTCTAGACCAGCAATACTTTTCGAAATCTTTTGATGTTTCGATTCTGACGAAATGAAGTACGAATATGCTCTTCGCTGGCCTAGTTCATAATAAGTTTGACATTGATCAGATTCCATAAACGGTTAAAATTACAGATATTTGGGTAAAACCACCGCACCGCTGTTCCCTTAGAAACAAGCGCGCAAAAAATACTGCCCGATATTTTCAAACTTTTTTCAATTCATAATTAATGACATTTTTCTGGAATTTAATTGAAATTTCTACCACTGTTTTCAGAATTTTTTCCGACTGCTTCGAAATTTTGTCAATTGCTTCGAAGATTCACCAACTGCTTCGGGAATTTACCAACTCTGATCAATATTTGGCACGACCCTAGACCTATATTGACATTTGTTCAACTGCTTCAAAAATTCACCAATTGTTTTGAAGTTTTTCCAACTGGTCTGAAATTTTTCCAACTGCTTAGAAAAACTACCAACTGTTTCGAAAATTTGCTAATCAATATTGGCACGCCCCTAGACAGACCAACTCCATTGACATTTGGTCAATTATTTCTATAATTTTTCCAACCTCTTCGAAGTTTTGTCAACTGCTTCGAAAAGCTACCAATTGCTTTGAAAGGTTGCCAACTCTGATCAACCTGTATCAACTCCATTGAAAATTTTCCATCTCTTTTAAAATGTTTTCAACGAAAATTTACCAATTGCTCTGAAACTTTGCCAACTATTTTCTACATTGGGGGGGGATCATTTCCTTTGATTCCCGAATCACCGGGAACACAGACCATAGAGGGGACAGTTTTTCCATTTGAACAGAGAGTGTTGACGATTCGGTTGGATCAAAAGCTATTATTTCCTGCCCTGGAAAAAATTACTTGTCTTCGGTTTCTTCATCACTTAGTGTAACCGAGTCGTCGTCACTCTTGGTTCAAAAGGAAAAGCTGTTATGCTCACCAAAAAAAAAGCAAGGCTGAAAAAAATAAATATTAGAAAATTTGTGCAATACGAGAAAAATGTTTATCCATTGTGAACGAAAAACGCAAAGTTTCTCAATTAGCTACAACGTGTCAAATGTAGGATCTTCTTGCGTGAAGCATGCCAAATCGTGATTTTCAATTAGGCATACCGACCCTGTAATTCTGTTGACCGTTCGCCTTGGGCCATTTCGACCCAACAGCTCGATTAGTGTGATGTTAATGAGATCGGATGATGCACTAAATTGAACTATTAAGCTACATTACTCAATAATTATTAATAATAAGTTGTTTGGGATTATTTATATCGAGAGATTTGGGTTGTTCTGATATGGGTTGAGCTTTTGTCCGTGAAATTTGACCAGAATTTCCTTTCATCAAATGGGGGTTATTTATAATTTATGATCATTTCAGCATAAAGGTACAGAATAATGAAATTGCAAACAATTTCTCTAGGAAGAGGAAGAAATAATTGGTATTGTTTTCAGGATGGATGTAGAGTCGGAATATTATGTCGGTTGAATTCGTTGATGCACCAACTCGGTCACATTTACCTAGATCTCGAATTATAATATGAGAGTTGATTCATCGAAGATTTTTAATACTAAAAAACAGATCAGGTCAAAATTTCGTATTTAATTGTCCAACGGTACGAAGATTCGTACAAAACTTCAACTTGTCCATATAAACATGGGTCCGCAAAAGCTTCGTTACGGGTGTTACAATTTCAAAAAAAAAATGGTTTTGTCTTTATAAATCCTGAAGTTTTTGAGATATTCAGTCCAAATTTGGAATGCGAGCTATCTTCAACAGTCTCCATCATTGCACGTCCTGAATCTTAACTAGAATCTACAGGATGTCCTCCTTTTCCCTTTCAAACTTTTTTGCGGTACGCTACCGGTCAGCGTAAAACCAATTTAGGAACATTTTTGACTCCTGTAATTTTTTCGTATCTCTAACCGTTTTCGAGTAAAAAATTATTGAACAATTCTGTGTTATTCGCTATACTCGATAGGTTTGCCCAAAATTTGCTTTTATTTTGATAGCTCGTCATCTGAGACTCAACTTAAACTTATTCAATATCAACATAGAATCGTTCAATAATTTTTTACTCGAAAACGGTTAGAGATACGAAAAAATTACAAGAGTCGAAAAAGTTTTCAAATTGAGATATCAAAAATTGATTTTACGCAGATCGGTGCCGTACCGCAAAAACGTTCAATTTCAAGAGAACAGGGTTTTTAATACTTCTTCTATAGTGGTCCTATTTTCATGAAATGTTTGAACGTATCGAAATATATATATTTTCAAACGAACATCCCAATAGATTCTATTCCTCAACATTGACTTGATTGAGATATTAGATATTACATATACAGGGTGACTGGTGACGTAAGGGACAACGGCTAACTGGAGATAAAGGACCTCAAACTGAATGAGGATTGTGGGGGTAGTTTCAGAGATACAGGGTGTTTTTTGTAAAAGTGCTAAAATATAAACTCCCATATTTTCGTCAATATGGCAAATTTTTCGCTGATATTTGGCAACCTTATTACTATACATATTCTACATCAGATCGAGAAAAAAAAATTTTAATTGCAGGTCCGCATTCAAAAACTTAAATTTCCTTGTCAGGTGAGAAGTATCAATCGGTATATGAGATAAAAAAAATTGAAATGGAAAATTGGAATCTGCAAAAAACACTCAGTAATAATCTGTTTTTATTTTGAATGGCACAAATTTCTTATAGTTTTTATGATATGATGAAAGTCGAATATTACAATTTATTGATATTCACTTGAAGAAAGAAGAAACATACTATTCCTGATAGAAAAAGCACTGAATTCGAGATGCTTCAATAATTCTGACGCATTTCAAATATTCCTTCAGAAGAAAAATTCAAAATACAATACAAACACAAAAAGAAGAACACGGAAGAAAATGGTTCTCTTTGCAAGACAATGCACCAGCTCGCAAATCAATGAGAACGATGGCCAAAATCCATGAACTATGCCTCGAATTGCTTCCTCATACCCCGTATTCTCCAAATTTAGTCCCAAGCGGATGAAATGGAGAGGTCAAATGGGAAACAGAAGCATATTTTGGTGACACTGACAAATTTTACTATTCAAAAGGCATCGCAATGTTGGAAAATCGTTGGACTTAATGTATCCATCTGAAAGGGGACTATGTTGAAGAATAAATAGTAATTTTGACAAAAATCGTTTGTTTTCACTGTTAGGCTCACTCCATATCGAACGCCCAATACAGTTCATATTTTTCAAGGAACAACCAGAAACGCAAGACGAAAAAAGTCCAACAAAAATAGACCGGAGGCGCTTATTGAAAACTCGGCATAAACACAGTGATCCAACATCCCAAAATTGGAAATTAATAAAACCCCACGCTCTCGCTTCCTATTGTGCAAGCAAAACGGATCGTTTTTAATGAAGCCCCGAACGAACGCAGAAAATTACACGCTAAATTCAATTTTTAGATTTTTTCCTACGTTTAGACCCAAATTAAACTCCTGTTGCGGTCTGAACAGTCCGACAAAGGACTGGACCACTTCCTTACGTGAGGCCGACAACACGCACGCAACTTTCGGTATGATTATTGTCTCAGGTTATGGGCCTATAAGAAATTATTGTGCTTCTAGGGGGTGTAAGGTTATAAGTTTATGGTTCAAAATATTCATTCTTCATACATCATTGATTGGATAGCATATAAAGGGTGTTTTTTTTCGAGGTATAGAACTTTAAGTTGGCATTACTGTTCAAGATGACGACCGATTTAACAGCTGTGAAGTGATTTATTCTCAGTTTGGTTTGGCAATTCATTCATTTATTAATAGATCATTAATAGACTCACGCCTGAACAACGTTTGCAAATAGTGCAATTTTATTTCGAAAATAATGGTTCTGTGCGGAATACGTATGGCGCACTACGTTCATTTCATCGTCGACAAAATCGTCCATGAAAGCAGTTAATTCGATTAACCATGGAACGTTTTCGCACCACGTTTACTCTTATTGATAACTCGCATCCCCAGAGACGCCCGTACGGTGTAAAGAAGAAGCTACTGTAGAGCATAGCATTGAGGAAGACCCGAATGAGTCCATCCGCCATTAAGCACAGGAATTGGATCTGTGTCCATCCACTTTATGGAATATTTTGAGGAAGGATCTTGGTTTGCGTGCTTACAAAATCCAAATAGTGTGTGAGTTGAAGCCAAACGACCATCAAGCAAGGCGTAGATTCGTCGAATGGGGCCAAAAGGAGATTGCCGTAGTTCCCGATTGTAAAAAGCGAATTTCGTTTAGCGATGAAGCGCACTTCTGGTTGAATGGCTACGTCAACAAACAAAACTGCCTCATTTGGAGTGAAGCACGTTTTGGACCTGTGAATTGGCCTCCAAGATCTTGTGATTTAACACCGCTAGACTTCTTTCTGTGGGGCTATGTAAAGTCATTGGTCTATGCGGATAAGCCACAAACGCTTGACCATTTGGAAGCCAACATTTGCCGTGTTGTTGCCGATATACGGCCAGAAATGTTTGAAAAAGTCATCGAAAATTGGACAATTCCAGCCAGCCATGGCGATCATATGCCAAAAATCATATTTGAAATGTAATGCCACAAGAGTATCTTTCGGATAAAAAAAATTCATGTCAATCGAATACTCCATCGTTGTTTTATTGCAGTTTAAAGTTCTATACCTCTAAAAAACACCCTTTACTATGTTTACCGTAAGCCGCAACCTCATCCAACTGGAATGGAATATCAGCTTTTTGCTGATTTTCCTGAAATCTGGACTGCACAGTAAAAAATTTCACGGAGTAAATTTTTACACCTTAGAGAAGTTCAACTATTTGTCACCGAATGGTGTTAACTCTGACACCATTGACAGTAGTGAATTAGTGACTATTTTTTATATCTTTCAACACCGACCCAAAGACATTTTCAATATTCAACACTATCTGGTGTACAACAATGAATCCGCATGTGGTTGAGACAACATCTTACCACACCATAAGAGAGCGTTCAAAAAATAAGAGGCCAAATTAACTCGCGTCTCTGGTTGCGCCATTAGTTTATTTGGTTTAAGCCAGACTTGTCTATATTTGTCTTACCTATTCAAGACTGGAATTAAGTACTTACTTATCGGTTGTCGGTGAATCACCAATATCTTTGTAACATGTTATAGTGTGTTAAACTTGGAAACGATACATCGATGAAGGAATAGTGATTTTATGTGGGTGTTCATAAAATTAGAACACAGAAACATTCAGAAATGGATGTTGATCAATAACAATGCTGATATCAAGGATTTTATTTCGGACTGAGAATAATAATATTTTCGTTACTTTCAGATGACCGTTGTAAGGTAGATATATTCAAAAATGTATTTGAATTCCCGAAAAATTCACATCATTACAATGGTAGCTGGAATGGAAACAAAATTCTCCAATTTGAAACTGGCTAACTGGCAGATGAAAGTGGCTGTCTGATTCAACTGTTCAGAATAATTGTGGATCAAGTCCAAGTCAACAAGTTTTTTTTCTTACTTCTGAACAACTCAGTCATAGTGTGATGTAAGTTAGTTCATTTGTAAACAATTCTTAATTTTAGACAAAAATAATTGTAATTGTTATTGTATATTTATAAATTATTATTATTTATGTTATTTTTGTTCATCTGCTTTTGAAGAATGAATTTTATTTTCAATCTCCATTTAATTATTGTGGTATGAAAATACTTATTGAATTCGACCTATTATCAACACTGAATTTGGTGTAGATCTTCAATCATTATTGGTGTTAAACGGACCATTGAAGAGTTTCACTCTATCTGGTGTGAAAAAAATTACTCATCTCATACTCTTTGAGTCGAATTGATACCCTGTTTGGTTAAATTGAACATTATCTGGTGAAGAAATTACACCAAGAGGTGATCTTTGTACAACGCAAAAAGGTATTTTTTACACTTTCTGGAAGTCAAACATTAACAACTGCCGGTGTAAAATATATTCATCAACACAGTGTATACAATTAAACTAAAGACTGCTTCTTGGAAAGAATTACCACGATATCACCATATCTATGAGCTCTGTTGAAGTACAGTCTAAATTGTACCTTAGCAAGAGCTTCAGCTGGAATGAAACTAAATGAAGATGTATTTTTTTGTGATAGAGTTATTTCCTTGTGGTAAGTAATTGCAGAGAAATTCTGAATGAAGTCTTTAGGCCTTTTCGGAAACTTACTCGTATTAACTCGATCCCTAACCTTCGCGTTCGTTTACCTAACCCGAACATCCAACCCGTGTTCGGAAAGTACGGTACTATTAACTCGATCACTGACTCAGGTTGATTTATCGTAACCTTAGACAAGAGCAGGGTCGTAGAGCCACCGCGTGCGCACTGCAGTAATTCTTTTCCTAAGAATTAAGCAAAGAGAAGAGAATTTGGCTCAATGTTAAATTTGTGTTTCTACGAGCCAAGAAAATAATGTAAAACAACTTCTTTGTAACTTTGTATGCAGATCTTTCTGCGCTAAGCTACAGCCTTCTTTACTTCTTTAACATAGTTACTCAAAAATAACATTAAACATGGGACGGCACACCAGAAATTATAAGAAATATTTTACAAAAGCCAAATGCAATCCGAAAATAAACTGGAACTGAATAAACAAATTTTTCACTTCTTCAACATTGGTACTCAAAAATAACATTAAACATGCAAGGGCACACCACAAACTATAAGAAATATTTCACCAAAGCCAATAAATGCAAGCAAAGCTAGAGAAAATTCGATAATAAACTGGGAATGAAAAAATAAATCCATAAAATATTTCGTTATGTTATAGATAAGACTGTCACTTCAAATCCTAAACCTGGTGTGATCGTAAACTTAGAACCCGGGTCCGTGATCCGAGTAGATCCGTCAAGTGACCCAATGGATCGAGTTAATAACCCTGAGTAAGTTTCCGAAAACGCCTTTTGAGTTAATGGAATGAGTCTCCTAGGAATCTTTGGGTACCTATGTTAAAGAAGTAAAGAAGGCTTTAATGCAGAAGGATTTGCATACAAATTTATGAAGAAATTGTTTCACATTATTTCCTCGGCTCATGGAACCACACATTTTGCACTGAGCCAAATTCTCTTCTCTTTCCATAATTTTTAGGAATACAATATATGAAATTACTAAGAAAAGAGTAGAAGACTTTTCCCGCCTTCTTCGAATATTTAATTGAACTGCAATGCGCATGCGGTGACTCTGCGACCCTGCTCCCGTGTAGGGTTACGATAGATCAACCTGAGTCAGTGATCCAGTTAATAGCACCGTACTTTCCGAACACGGGTTGGATGTTCGGGTAAGGTAAACGAACGCGAAGGTTAGGGATCGAGTTAACCCGAGTAAGCATCCGAAAACGCCAATTCTTAGGATCATTAATTCCTTTTTCAACAGGTGTACCTATGTGACGTTTTTACCAACAGACAATACCTGAAGCCAGGTAAACATAAAGGAAGAATATTTCACCATCCAGTCTTTCTAAAAAGATTGTTTGTACAATTTAACTCAAGACTGCTTTTTGGAAAAAATTACCATATTAGTAGCACCATATCTATGAGCTGAGTTGAAGTTCAGTCTAAATTGTAACCTATAGTCCGTTCACGAAAGGTTGAGCCGTCGGTTGGCCATGGAAATTTGGCATATTCCACTGTGTATATTAAAATTTAGGTTATGTTCTTGTCAGATTGATACGCAATGTTGTCAATATTGCATAGAGTTGTCTGATAACTCGTAATCTCGTCGAACGAGGCCGGTTACATTCGGCAACGTTGACTTTATTTTACGTTATGACAGCAAATTCTGCCAACTTCAGATAAATAAAAAAACGCCTACTATGTGCTCAACCTTTCGTGAACGGACTATAGCAAGAGCTACAGCTGGAATGAAACTGAATGAAAATGTAGATTTTGTGATTATTGAGTTATTCCCTTGTTGTAAGTAATTGCAGAGCAATTCTGAATAAAGTCTTTGAGTTAATGGAATGAGGCTCCCAGGAACACTAGCCGGAGAGTTCTAATAGACATCTATCTAATTGTTTTATAAGAGAAATCATGAAGAAACGCGCAAAAAATCTAAAATCAATTTTCAAACCATTTCACTTCTTCAAGTCCAATACAAGGTTCAGTTGAAACTCCGTACCTATAAGCCAAAAGCCAATCAATCATAAGGCAAGAAACGGACCCTCGATTTAGCCAACAACTGTCTTCGACGTTCATTAATATGCGTCAATAATTCCCATCCTGTTGCAGTTATAAATAGCCCGAGAAGGTGTCGATGGATCTGCCTGATGAAGGCGGTCTCCCTTTAACCCTCCCGGTTGGATTGGACGCCCCACGGCTACGATAATTAAAAATTATGTCCCATCACCCAGGCGATATCAGAAAACTACTCTTTTTTTACGCCGCTATCCGCGTCTATCTTATTTCGAACCGGCGAAATGAATTTTTAATTATATCATTACAATTATCTTTTCAATTTGTGCTGCGATGGAATTCGGGCGAAAAATGTTATCAGTTAATTAGTATTGTTAATGGAGTATTGGAATTTTTGTTCTTATCATGGAAAGTTGTATAATTGTTGAACTTTCAGATCAGTCTACTCACTTGTAGCACATATGTTGGGGGTTATGGATTCGGTGAAGTTGAACCATTTGAAAAAAAGTATTATTTTTTTGTTATTTGATTAATGAATCATTTAAGCAAATGTAAATCTTCTTGCGTTTTGCGACAAATATGTTCGATATGAACAAGATCATTATATTCCCACGCAATTGTTATTCTTTAATGGATATCAAGTAATGATGGCAATAGGTGGGAATATAAATATACATACTCTGTTTTTTTTTCGAATAGCGCAACTTCACAGAGCTGTGAATTTGAAGTAATGGAAGCCACAGTTTTTGAGTTAGGTATCATCCAAAAATCAAATTTTTGTACCTAAAATCCAAGATAGCGGCTTCTTCTTCTTCTTCTTTATGTGCCGTCTCCTTTAAGAAGGTTGGCTATCATCATGGCGATTTTTATCTTTGAAGTTGCGGATCTGAACAACTCAACAGAGCTGCTGTTGTACCACTGCCTTAGGTTGTTCAACCAGGAGATGCGTCTTCTTCCTATACTTCTTTTACCCTGTATTTTTCCTTGTACAGGGTGGTCCACGGGAACCTGACGGTTTTTAAATGAGTAGTACTCATTTGTTTTTCAGCATATAACATTTATTTTTTCATGTACTTACAGCCAGTACTATGCCATTTAAGAAATCAAACCTTAAAAATAACATCTGTCAAGTGGTGACCATCTTGCTCGAAACATGTTGCAAGTCTGTTCAAAAACCCTTGGTGAACGCGCTCCAATAAGGGTGTGTCAATCGCGTGGACTTGTGCTCGAATCTCTTCCTTCAGCTCGCCTAACGTTCTCGGTTTGTTTTCGTAGACACGAGATTTGAGGAAACCCCACAGAAAAAAGTCGCAGGTTGTCAGGCCAGGTGACCGCGGAGGCCAAGGCATGTCCCCAAACCGTGAGATCAAGCGCTCTGGGAACATTTGGCGCAACACATCCATCGATACTCTAGCTGTGTGAGGGGTTGCCCCATCTTGCTGGAACCAGATGCTTTCAGCAGGAAGTCTCTGCATAGCCACCACTGATTCACCATTTTTGATAAAAGCTTCAAACGCGAACATGCGATGCCTCACACCCCACGCAGTCATGATGTACACTAAATGGCACATTCCAACGGTTCAAATGGGACCCTTCTGATGGCCCCACTCCACCTTCCTGCCGAGTACTACCCAATTGAAAAACGTCAGGTTCCCGTGGACCACCCTGTATTATAGTTTGCAACAGCGTATACCTCTCCCCTCTCATCACGTGGCCCAGATACTGCAATTTTCTGATTTTGACTGTGTTGACTATTTCTTTCTCCTTTCCCATTCTTCTCAATACCTCCTTGTTCGTTATTTTGCTCACCCAACTTATTCTGAGGATTCTTCGATATGTCCACATCTCGAATGCTTCCAGCTTGTCGATGTCGCATTTCTTGAGCGTCCAGGCTTCCATTCCATATAGTAGTACTGGAAATACGTAGCATTTAAGCATTCTGATTTTAAGATGTAGACTAAGATCTGTTCTGGTTAGTGCATTCCTCATTTTATTAAACACTGTTCTAGCCATTCCGATCCTTGATCTTATTTCCTGCGAATAATCATTATTGTCATTTACAATTGTCCCCAAGTACTTGTATTTGCAGACTTTCTCCACTGGCTCTCCTTTGATCCATAATGTTTCTCCCTGTTGTTGGTGTTTTGTGATCGTCATGAATTTAGTCTTCTTGGTGTTAAGTGTGAGCCCCCTCTCTTCACTGATCTGTACTACAAGATCTATTAGCCTTTGTAGTTCTTCCAGGGTTTCTGCTATTAGTACTGTGTCATCTGCGTATCTGATGTTATTTATAACCTTCCCATTAACTTTCACTCCCGTTGTTTTTTGATTTTCCAGTGCTTCTTGTACTATATCTTCTGAATACAAATTGAAGAGTAAAGGTGAGAGCACGCATCCTTGTCTTACTCCGCGTTTTATTTTTATCTCTTCTGAAAGTTCATCTTGCACAGAAACTTTGGCAGTCTGGTTAAAATAGAGATATTTTATTATCCTGATATCATTCCTGTCTATGTTTTTATCTCTCATGAGTTTTATGAGATGATTATGGCGGACTTTGTCGAAAGCTTTGTTATAGTCGAGGAAGGCTACGTATATTGGCTGATTGACGTCCATGAGTCTTTGAGACAGCACATTAAAGGCAAACAGCGCCTCTCTAGTACCCATTGCATTTCTGAAACCAAATTGTGTTTCACTAATATCCTGCTCCATCTTTCTAAAAATTCTTCGGTGTATAATTTTGAGAAATATCTTAAGGGTATGGCTCATTAGGCTGATCGTCCGATGATCCTTGCATTCCTTAGCGTTCGATTTTTTTGGCAGTGTAATAAATGTTGATTTGAGCCATTCTCTAGGGATGATTCCGGTGTTATATACAGTGTTGTACAGATCTACCAGTACTCCAATTTGATCTTCTGCAATTAATTTGATAATTTCTGTTGGTGTTTCATCAGGTCCCGGAGCTTTATTGTTTTTAGCTGTTTTAACTGCGTACATAACTTCTTCTTTTGTTATGTTTGGGCCTTGTTCCTTATCTGTGTCTCCATCTGTTGTTTCTTGTTGTCTCTCATCTTCAAACAGCTCTTCTATGTACTCTTTCCATCTTTCTAGTTTCCCTTTGGTGTCTGGAATTATCTTACCATTTTTGTCTAGTAGAATACTGCTTTTGTTTGCTTTTTTAATGCCCGCTAGTTCTTTAATCCTTTTATGGAGATTGAAGTCATCATGTATTGCTTGGAGTTTTTCTATTTCTACGCATTTTTCTTCGTGCCATTTTTCTTTGGCGTGTCGTATTTTCTTTCTAATTTCTTTCTGTATGGTCTTATATGCACTTTCGTCTCTATTCTTATACGACCTTCTGATTTCCATCAACTGTAATATGTCATCAGTCATCCATGATTTTTTCTTGTTTGTATCTTTGATTGTTGCTAATAGGTCTGTTGTTGGGGCCATAATTGTAGTTTTAAGAGTTTCCCATTTTGTGTCCACGTCGGAGCCTGGGGTTAAGTCAATTTTGCTTAGTTCTTCATTTATTTTTTCTGTGAGTTGTTGTTTTACTATTGGGTTCTTCAGATGTGAGACTGGGAGCTGCTTTTTGTTATTTATGGCTGCTTGTTTCTTGAGCCGGATTTCTATTTTAGCTATCACTGGATTGTGGTCTGACCCGATGTCCGCACCCGGGTAGGTTTTAGCCGATTTGATGGTATTACGATATCTCTTCTTTATCAAAACATAGTCTATCTGATTTCTTCTAATTTTGTTGTCTTTATCAGCCGGCGATTTCCATGTATATAATCGTCTTTCATGCAGCTTGTAGAAGGTGTTTGTGATTGCCATATCCTGCTCTTGGCAGAACTCTATCAATCTATCTCCTCTTTCGTTCCTCATTCCCAGTCCGAAATCCCCAACAATATCATCCACTTTACCTTTCCCTATCTTTGCATTGAAGTCTCCCATAATGATTGTAATATCTCTGTTTTTTGTGATATCTAAAGCTTGCTGTACGTCATCATAAAATTGGTCAATTTCTTCTTCGACTTTATCAGCCGTGGGAGCATATACTTGAATAATGTTGAGTGTTCTTTGCGCTGTTTTTATTCCTATCATAATCACTCTATTCGATATGGGTGTGAAGCTGGTTACTAAATTTATGAGAGATCTGTGTACAACTATTGCAACTCCATTTCTATGGTGCTGTTCGTTGTTGCCTGAATAGTATATTTTTGATTGTTCAACTAGCATTTCACCTTGGTCTGGCCATCTGGTTTCGCTCAGTCCCATTATATTAACTTCAAGTCGTTGCATTTCTTGGAGTACATTGTGAATTTTTCCTCCTTCGTACAGGGATCTAACGTTCCATGTACCGATCTTCATTGCTTTCTTCTTTCTCGCTTCTTTCAGAACCGTCCCCCCCGGAGATCCGATTGGGGGACTTGAAACTCCGGAATATTTTGTTTTGAAATCAGCCATTTTGATTTTACTAGGGATATCCATAAGGATCTTTAATGCAGTGGTTTCCCGTTGCCTTCTGCATCTCTATGCCGTTGGTCATTTCTGACTCATCCGCCTTTAGGTAGGATTTCTCCTCTCCAGGACAATAGGGTGCCCTAACTCTTACCAGCTCATCCACCCTAAGCTGTTGGCTGATAAGAGGGGACTGCTTATACCGGCACTCACTCGGTCGACAGAGCCTCGTTAGTTTCTAGCAGGGTGCACCGCGTGCAGGTGAGGTTGTCATTTGGGCCAGCTTTTGTGCTTTTGCGCTGTCACCCCTTACACCCCTAGCGGCTTAAACGCTATTAAACATATAGGTATGTAGGTACCTCCAAAAGGGTTTTATTGCTATTTGGATCAATTTCAATTTCCTCAGATTATCATCCTGAAAACGGCATTATTAGATATTTGTCGTGAGATTTTGCAGTAGTGTCAATAAGTGTATATGTTAGAGTTTACTTAAAGATAGCGACTGCATAAGTTCATACAATTGCGTATATTTTCCGATTTTTTTAGTTTTCTATCGTTTGGAAGGTTTCAAGGAATATTTAATTGATGTAAGTAAACCTTTCAATAATTAATATATTAAGTTTAAACCATATATCAATAACTGTGTCGATAATATTACATCGAACAGTGATTGACATAGGCTTTAGCCTTAATATATAAATCATTGAAAGGTTTGGAACCTTCCAACCAATAGAAAACTTCTAACGAATATGAAACAGAACAAAATCGGAAAATATTCCCAATTATGTGCAATCGCTATCCTATCCTTAAGTAAACATATACACTTATTGACACTACTGTAAAATCTCGCGCCAAATATCTAATGATGCCGTTTTCAAAATGATAACCTGGGGAAAATATTCTGAAATATGGGGACACAGATGAAAGACCCTAGATAGCACCAAAAGTTTATTACATCGGTATATTTGTGAAGATCACAAATACTTTTTGTTATTTCTTTGTTTATATGGAAAAAAATTCTCTGAACCTTCTTATTTCTTTATTATTTACAGTATGAATGTCTCAATGATCCATATAATGAGAATGTATGAGTGAGAGAAAGCAGGATGATATCCTAATAAAATGAGATGAAATTATGTCAATGACTATCATACTGGGTGTCAATTCCTACTATCGAAGTATGTCAATGACTATATAACAAATATGTAATTTTGACGACATTGGTATCTCCTCGAATATTCAATAGATATTTATTGAAAGTTTGAAGGTAATACCAAAATAGGAGCATTCAACTATAGTTCCATAATAATAACCATAGTGTTACAGTAAAATAAGGAACCGAATTCGCCTACTGAAAGTATTCATGCCCTTAAGGTGTCAATCAATATAGCAGATAGCTTTCACCCTATACTGAAAAACCCTTTTAACTCACCTTTTCATTCAATACGGAAAGACTGAGTTTTAGCTGAGTTCTGTACTTTTTTATCTCACGTTGTATGATGATTACTGACCCATCTAACTTTTTCGGTGAGAAGCTTCATTTTTATATGGCACCTAACTTTTTACCTAATGAAAATTTTTGAACATCATAAAAACAGTTCTGACATTTTGCTCTCCAGCTCTAACTTTCAAAGGGAAGCAGATGGAGAGTTGATTTTTTCAGCGTAGGTGTAGGGGGTCAAAATAGAACAGCTAAGTTCGACTGAAATCGGTCGAAAAGTATTAAATGTACAATTCTGTTAATTATGTTTTTGCTCACTGGATGGCACCAGCTATGCGCAGTTGGCGTCGTCGCAGTTTTCAACTCTTTAGTTAGTACGTAAGTTGAGATCGTGATTCATGTACGAAACAAGTTGTTGGCGAATGTATACTTTTTCACTTTTCGAATAATAAACATTTTTGTTCTTTTCATCCGGCTTTTTACTCTGAATAAAAGGTTATGGGCCCAGACCCGGAATAATCTATATAGAAAAGAACATCAGTGTGTGTGAAAAGTTAGAAAGAGGGACTTTGAGTACGCGTCGGGTAGTAAAATGGCGGTTCAACAATCGGTAACGATAAACGTGAAGCCATTCGACGGTACCGGTAATTTTGTCAACTGGGAATTTCGTGTGAATCGGGCACTCCAGAGGTATGCGGTACTGGATGTCATCACAGGAACAATTCCAAAAGTGGGTGATGCTAATTATAATAACTTCTGCAAGAATGACGCCATTGCTCGTGATATCATCGTACAGTGTGTGGCAGACAACATACTTGAAACTATCATGGATGGAGAGACTGCAAAACAGATGATAGAAAAACTCAGGTCGATTTATATGAAGACGGGAATTTCGAACCAAGTTCAACTGCAGAAAAAGTTGAGAAACATGAGGTTTGAAGGAAAGACGTCACTCGGAGAATTTTTAACTGAATTCGAGAAAACATATAGGGAATTGAAAACTGCAGGTGGGAAGATGGAAGAACAAGAGGTGATAATACAGTTGCTGTCGGCGATGCCTGATGAATTTCAAGCTGTAGTGACTTCGATGGATGTTTTGTTCAGCACAGACCCTAATAATGTGAAGTTGGACTTTGTAAAGAGCAAATTGCTCTCAGAGGAGGAAAGGCTCGTGAAGAACAGTCCTAATAATGCTCCAGGTGTGGCTTTTGCTGGTTACAGAAAAAATAGAAATACCAAGAAAGGCACAAATGGCGGATTCCAACAGAGAGAGACGGCATTCCGTGGTAAGTGCTATTTCTGTCATGCGTATGGGCACATGAAGTCGAAATGTCCAAAACGACGTAGCGCCAATGTAACATGTCAAGAAAAAGAAGAGGACATAACCTTCTTGACAGAAGAACAGAAAATGACAGTGTCAGAAGAGTTCTGTGGATTGACAGATAACCGCGAAATAAACTTTGTTGTTGACAGTGGTGCGACGGCTCATTTGGTAAAATCGGGTTTTTTCGAGAATTATATGACTGATTTGAAGAATACTTCTCATAAAATCAGTGTTGCGAAGGCGGGTGAAGTGGTTTACGCCGGTAAAACGGGGACATTGCAGGTGCGAACAACAGACTCAGGTGTTACGATAAACTTGAAGAACGTTTATACGTGTGAAAACCTAGCTTACAATCTCCTTTCAGTTAAGAAAATGGAAGAAAAAGGATATTCGGTTTTGTTTGAGAAAAGTGCGGTAAAAGTGATTAAAGACAATAAAGTTATTCTAAAGGGGACACTTCTGGGAAATCTATATATTGTTAAATTCAAATGTCAATCAATTAATGCATCCTGTTATTCCTATTTGACTGTTAAAGATGATGCAGACCTGTGGCATCGTAGGATGGGACACTCATCACAATTTCCTTCCCAGTCAGTGTGTGAAGTCTGTCTTCAAGGAAAACAAACAAGGTTGCCATTTTTGAAACGAATTGCTGAAGAAAGGAAGGCTACCAGAATTCTTCAATGTGTATCGAGCGATGTATGTGGGAAAATAAACCCCACAACCCATGATGGTAAGAAATACTTTGTCTCATTTATTGATCACTTCAGTCATTTTGCAGTGATATATCTTATTGAGAAGAAGGAAGAAGTTGAAAAATGCTTTCGAAAATATGTGGCTATGGTGGAAGCAAAATTCAATCGGGGAATAGAAAGCCTCAGATGTGACAATGGGGGAGAATATTCCTCTACAAGCTTCAGGAACTTCTGTGAATCCAAGGGAATACGTATCATGTACACGGTAGCTAGAAATCCAGAGCAGAACGGTGTTAGCGAGAGATTTGGCAGGACCATTATGGATAAAGCAAGGTGTCTTATTTTTGATGCTGAAATGGATAAGAAGTTTTGGGGAGAAGCAGTACTATCGGCAACATATTTGTATAATAGAACCCCATCTTCTGTTCTATCTGATAATAAAACTCCATCAGAGATGTGGTATGGCTATAGACCGAATATGAATAAAATAAAGTTGTTCGGATGTCCAGCTTATAGCCATGTAGCCAAGGAAGATCGTTCAAGCAAACTTGATTCTCACAGTAAGAAGATGATAATGGTTGGTTACTGTGATAATGGCTATAGATTGTTTGATCCTGATCGAAATATAGTAACAAGTGCACGATCAGTAGTATTTGACGAACAGTATAAGAAAACCAATAATACTACAATTCAGTTAGAAGTTACTGGAATTAATCAGTCAGATTCAGGTTGCAGAATCACCGAGAGTAAAGGCAATGCAAATGAATCCATACAGAGTAATGTAGATGTCACTGAAAGTGAAAATGTGGATGACACACCAAGCGAAGATGTACGTAGAAGTAACCGCTCAAAGAAATTGCCTACACACTTAAAAGACTATGATGTTGATCTCATGTTAGCTTTATCAGCAGGCTGTTTACCTTCAGAAGTACCTGCAAACTACCAAGATGCTATAGAGATGGGAAATGGTTGGAAAGAGGCAATCGATGAGGAACTTGGAATGTTAAAGAAAAATGGAACATGGGAAATGGTACCTAGACCACCAGGAACAGATATAATTGACTCAAGATGGGTATTTACAATCAAAGAAGTAGATGGTACAACAAAGAAAAGGGCACGTTTGGTTGCAAGAGGGTATCAGCAGCCAACATTAGAAGAAGACGTGTATGCTCCAGTTGCAAGAATGCTGACATTACGGACACTCTTGGCTGTGGCAGCAGGAAGAGATTTGACTGTTCACCAGTGGGATGTAAAATCTGCATTCCTGAATAGTGATCTAAAGGCTCCAGTCTATATGAAGCCACCTGACGGTATGCAAGTTGAAAATCCAACACTTGTATGTAAACTTATCAAGGCTTTGTATGGTCTACGCCAGAGCCCAAAATGTTGGAACGACTATTTGAATGTTCATTTATTAGATTTAGAATTTAAAAGGTCTAAAGCAGATCCATGTTTGTATGTAAATAACACCACTTATATTCTCATTTGGGTAGATGATCTCATTGTATTTTCAAGCAGTTTAGAAGATGTTATTCGAATTAAGGAATCACTTGGAAAAATTGTTGATATAAGGGATTTAACGGGTGATAGAATTGTGTTTTTGGGACTTGAAATTGTTAAACAGAAAAATCAAATTTTTATTAGTCAGAAGAAACTTATAAAGAAAGTAATTACACATTTTGGAATGAATGATTGTAAAATTTCTAAAATTCCAATGCAGCCCAAGTTGAAGTTGGAGAAATGTTCTGAAACTTGTAATTTAGAGTTCCAATATAGAGAATTGTTAGGAAGTCTCATGTACATTATGTTAGGAACTAGGCCAGACTTGTGTTTTGTAGTTTCTTATTTTGGTAGATTCCAAAGCTGCTTTTCAGAGATTCATTGGAAATATTTGAAAAATATTATTCGATATCTGAAACATACTGAAAATTATGGTTTATGCTATAATGTTAAAGGTCCAATTTCAAAAATAGATTTTGTATCATATGTAGATTCTGATTTTGCAAGCGATATTAATGATAGGAAGAGCATTAGTGGTTTCACTGTTTCACAATTTTGATTAATGATTGTATTGTCGGTTGGTGCTCTAAGAAACAATCAGTAGTTGCTTTGTCAAGTAGTGAAGCAGAATTTTTAGCACTTTCAGCGTGCATGTCTGAATGTTTGTTCTTAAGTAAATTATTGGAAGAAATTTTAATGCCTGTATTTCAAATTGTTATTTATGAAGACAATCAAGGTTGTATAAAAATGGCAAACACATATGAAACAAAGAGAACTAAACATGTAGATGTCAAGCACCATTTTGTTAAAGATCATGTAAATTCTGGAAAATTTATAATTAAGTATATACCGACAAATGAACAGGTAGCTGATATGATGACTAAGGCTTTGTCAGTTGAAAAATTTGAATATTTTAGGAAATGTTTAAATGTTGTTGAAATTTCTTAAGTCATATTTAGTTGTTTTGCAGAATTGAGGGAGGGTATTAAATGTACAATTCTGTTAATTATGTTTTTGCTCACTGGATGGCACCAGCTATGCGCAGTTGGCGTCGTCGCAGTTTTCAACTCTTTAGTTAGTACGTAAGTTGAGATCGTGATTCATGTACGAAACAAGTTGTTGGCGAATGTATACTTTTTCACTTTTCGAATAATAAACATTTTTGTTCTTTTCATCCGGCTTTTTACTCTGAATAAAAAAAAGTTCTCGTTTTATAATGATTTGTTCTTATTTTCGAATATTTTTAAAACTCAGATGATATATGCAGACTTGAGCAAGACTTCGTGGATAGGTACCTATATCTAATGAAAAATCTAGAAACTTGTGGTCAAAAAATATCAATGAATCGAATCGTTCGTGTGGTTTTCGAGTTATAGATTCGAAGTTTTATTTCTCGAAAATTTTATATTTGACTTCACAAAAACAAGAACTTCTGAGCAATTTTGCGAAGATCCTTTTAGATTGAACATATGATTATATTTTCAAAGAATGTCATACATGAGTTTGATTCATCAAAGAAATAATCTCGAACCAAAAATATATAGTTGCGAAATTCTAAAAAAGCACTAACGAAGTCAAATTTTTCAGACCTTTCGTAAACATAAAGCCTAGAAGTATATTGGTTCAAAGTTTCATTAAAAAGGCTTGAGTTGGAAATAAGGCCCACAAAAGCTTCACGTTAGTGTTTTTGTGGTATAGTTTGGATCAAAATAAACTTTTAAAGATACTTTTACCTGAAACTTTTGGTTTTCTGGGTGGCTTTAACACTATATCATCTGATTCATTAATTGGTTTAGTGATAATGAATCAACGTTTCTATTAATTTCCTTTTTTTCTTTCAGCACCTCAAAAAGAAAGCTGACCATGGAACTGAAAAGGACGAGGGCCAAACAGTTTCCCTTGTAGGCAGCGCATAAGACATCAGAACAAAACATCAACGTGGCCCATCCAGTATCTTATATGAAACGAATTAATTACGAAGAATTAAATAAAAACATTCAAGCATGCCAAAATGCTATGGCAGGTCAATTAATCAAAAATATTTTTATATACGAAATTTCTCTTGTTAGAAGTCAATCAATATTAACAGCTGGTTAGTATAAACCATAAGATTTTAATGTATGATTTCTTCTGTGCTCAACGCAAAAAACTAGGTCAGTCATTCAAACAGCTGACTATCTTGAATGACAAATGGATTATATCGAATCATTGAAGTCATTACCTTCAACTGTTTGATTAGAAAAAACTGATTCTAAATTAATATTTTCTCATGAATTTTCCTTTCTTCAATATACATAAAAGACATCATTTACAGTAATTGTAAATAATTGTTTGAATTCAGGCTTTTTCGGAAACTTACTCAGGGTTACTAACTCGATCCATGGGGGTCACGTGACGGATCTATTCGGATCACGGACCCGGCTTCTAAGTTTACGAACACATCAGGTTTAGGATTTGAAGTGTCGGTATATATACAGTATTCGTTTTGAGGAGTTTCGTGCTCCTGAGCTGTTCCAGTGCTTGTGCGCAGCCAATGGCAAGCCGTATTTCGAGCTTTTGAATTACTCGGGAGCACGAAATATCTCAAAACAAATAGGGTAAGGAAGTGACAGTCGTATCAATAACATAGCCAAATATTTTATGGATTTATTTTTTCAGTCCCAGTTTATTTTCAGGTTATCTCTAGTTTTGCTTGTATTTTTTGGCTTTTGTAAAATATTTCTTATAATTTCTGGTGTAACTTTCCATGTTTAATGTTATTTTTGAGTACCTATGTTAAGTGGAGAATTTATTTTTTCAGTTCCAGTTGATTTAATGATTGTCTCTAGCTTTGCTTGGATTTGTTGGCTTCTGTAAAATCTTTCTTTTAATTTCTGGTGTGCCCTTGCATGTTCAATGTTATCTTTGAGTACCTATGTTAAAAAAGTAAAGAAGGCTTTAGCTTTAACGCAGAAAGCTCTGCATACAAAGTTACGAAGAAGTTGTTTCACATTATTTTCTCGGCTCATGGAACCACACATTTTACACTGAGCCTTTAGGAATAGAATATATGAAATTACTATGAAAAGAGTAGAAGCCTTATTCCCACCTTTTTCGAATACAAAATTGAACTGAGTGCGCATACGCCTGCTCTCGTGTAGGGTTACGATAGATTAAACCATTGAATAAAGGTATTCTTTTTTCAATTGATCAAACGAACGCGAAGGTTGGGGATAGAAAGAGTCAACCCGGAGTAAGTATCCGAAAACGCCTTTTGATAACACATCAACCTGCTTATCTCAGATATCAAAACTTAACCTACCTGTAGTCTATTTTGGAGAAAAGTTGATATCATTATTATCTTCAACACAGAAAGAATAGTAAAATAAATTAAATGTATATTGAAAAATGTTTTATTGTAAATATCTACTCTTTATAAACTGACATTACAAAATTGATAATACTACATTCAATTACAGTCTTTACAGAAGTATAATCAAAGCAATAAAATTTTAAAAATTTCGTCATATTAAAATTAAATACTCATATTAAACATACTCGAACCTACATTGTCTATAGCCATAAGTAGTATACTCGCTGTGCTCTTGAATTTGTACGGTGGATTGGAACTAATAAAACTGTTGAGTTGTATGGCTAAATCTTTTAAAATTTTGTTCACAAACCGTTTAGTATCAGGATCGTTCCTATTTAGTCCTAGAATAGCTGCGTGAATGTAGCTGGAAAGTAGGAATTAAATATTATTTTTATGTGTACTCCACCCACAGTTATAAAATCAATCAGAAATCTTTAGACCTCAGAGTAAGAAGTAAACATAGATATGCCCCTTACGCGGGAATATGCATTGAAATCAAACAAGCTCTAGAGGGAGATCGAAAGCATTTCACTGCCGCACTGGGGTGAATTAAACAATAGGTTAGATTAGAGTAACTAAACACTAACAGACGATGTTGCCATACTGACATAATTATCTGCAACAGACGCTAGCAGTTGGTGTAGATTTTCATTTCTACAATTTCAGAATATAATTCAACATTTTCGTAATTTTGCCATAGCTATAGAAACCTAAATCCACTAGTGAAATAATGAACTGCCACCGAATCAGTAAAATAATTCAGTTTATGTATGTCAAATTGAAATAAAAATGTAAACGCGACGCATCGAGTAACTAAACACTAACAGACGATGTTGCCATACTAACAGAATTGTCTGTAACGTTAGCAGTTTGTGTAGTAAACCTTCCTTATTTGATAAAAGCTGGGTTTTTCTATACCTAACCAAAAATGGCGAGAAGTGAGAACTATTATCGAATATTAAACTTGGGTCGCGCAAGCTTTAAAGGTTAAGAGATGATAGCGCTGAAATTATTGACCCATTTCTTTGTAAAAAATAATGGAAATTACCATCGGCAGACACTTAGTACGCTTCCAAGCTAAAAATCGATTAATTGCGTTTAAAATTGGTCATTAGATCGGAATTTTCGCCTACTAGGGGAATATCAATGCGTTATTCAAGCAAATAATGGATTTTAGCGTTCATTAAATAACGAAAATCTGCGCCTAGCAGATGGACGAAGAGATATTTAATACTTTCACAAGAAGATGTAAGAAAATCTGGCTTTGAACTCTGAGTCCTAAATATTTTCCTCTACTAATTTCTGGACATTGCATTGCCTATATTCTTCAGGAAAATGCCTATTTGTATAACAGTGTTGAACCTGTATGGAATATAACATCAGTAAGATTCAGTACACAATGAATCAGTGTGAAAACTTTACCATCCAGTTGAACAATGGTATATTCGAAAGATTTACGCGCTTCTATTACGACGAAATGAATTATGTTTTTGTCTTTCTCCTATTATTGAGAGTGGCCCAATTCAAGCAGTATGGTAAACAACTCAAAGTACACAAATGGAAAATTACAGGCAGCCTAACGCGTTGAAATTCCAACGATTCCAATTTGAGGTTGCCTGCCCTATTGCTTGGACCACTTTCAACGATAAGATAAAGAAAGACAACAACATTATTTGTAGATGACTATGTATTTCTTCGTAATCGTAGAGCGTGGAATCTTCCGAATATTCCACTGCTCAACTGGACTGCAAGGTGCTTTCGCTGATGCATTGAATATGGAATGTTTGCGAAGTCATTCTGAAAACTTGTTTACAACTCTAGCTATAGGGTGTGACAGTGAAACTTGTTGAATGATTGTTGATTATACATATGGATTTTATAAAACAGATTTGAATGAAAGACAAGAAAGATCAATTGAAAATTGAACTGAATACATCAGAAATCAACTCCTTTCAAAACATTTAATAGCTTATGACTTTCCACTTGAGCCGACACTGTAAGATTAGTTAATAAAAAAATTCAAATTTGATAAGACCTATGATGAAAATGTATAGTCCGTTCACGAAAGTTTGAGCGCATAGTAAGCGTTTGTTTATTTATCCGAAGTTGGCGGTTAATTTTCTGTCATAACATAAAATGAAGTCAACGTTGCCGAATGTACCCGGCCTCACCTGACGAGGTTGCGAGTTATCAGAGAACTCTATGCAATATTGACCAATCTGACAAGAAAATAAACAACATAATATTAAATTTCAATATACGCAGTGGAATATGCCAAATTTTCACGGCCAACTGACTGCTCAAACTTTCGTGAACGGACTATACAGCTAACCCCATGTGAGTCAAATGAATGAAATGATAATGAATTTTTATACATGACAGTGACCCTGCAAAATCAAATTTCGAGTTGATTAATGCGAAACGCGAGAAGGACAAAAAAAGAAATCACCCAGTTCATCAATCCTGCCAAGGATTTGGACTACCAGATATGACATTCAGTGACTTTAAGATCTTAGATAATTTCGATTTCATTTCTACACAAAAGCATAGTGAAACAAATGAACAGAACCCAATTTTCCACTCTATCCCAAAATTTCAAAAGAAGAAAAGGAGTACAAATACTGTATTTTTTTAGGTGCACCCCAACACACTCCCAACTTTAGCTTCTAAAACACGTTGCTCCAATCCATTCATGAAAAACTTCAGTGTCGTATCTAGTTAGTCTGTGTTGCCTAAGTCGATAATTTCAAGCCAAAATGAATGCTTTTTATTTAAACAACTATGTTTATGTATGTGAATGTATTTTCACTGTATGGTAGAGTAATGTTTCTGCAAGTAACCGTATCTGAGAATCTACTAATATTCTCGAACCATTGAAGGCAACAGTTACAAAAAATTATTAGTTTCTCCAAACATTCGTAAAATGATAACTTTGTTGAAACACGATTTTCTAGGTGTCTGTCTACGAATATTAGTCAACGTATTCGAGTTATTCCGTTATTTATTAAATTATGAAAAAGCAAGCTGTTGAATGGGCTTTGTTGAGCTCCTTCAGATTGATTTCTTTTCACTTATTTCATGACTATGGGAAATAAAGATTATTATTATTAAATACCAGATGTAGCTTGGAAACTAGATGATGAGACACAAAATGAAGTTATTACTGTCATAACACAATCTACTCCTATTTTATATTCAACATATAGTTGAGTTTGAATACCTAGGAGTCCAAATTCATCTTCAAAATTGCTTGAGCTTCAAGCAAAATAATTACTCTACTATGCACGAAATGAACTAAGGGTCATACTCATCCCTCAAGGTGGGGGTGAGAGTGAGAGTCAGGTCGCACTTGAGTAGTTGTAGCCGTTTCATAAGCATACTCATTTCATGGGTGCTAGCGCCTTCCCTCAAGTTGAGGCTGGCAAAAATCGCACTCCACTCTCTGAGTATGCTTTATGAAACAGCTACAGCTACACAAAGGCGATTTGACACTCACACTTACCCTCACCTTGAGGTATGACTATGAATACGGCCTTAAATGATTGAGGATATTCAAAATTCATTAAAAAAAGTTTAGTACCTGAGTTTCACTTCAGTGTTACAAGTCAGATCCATACTAAGTTGTTGTATCAGGGCAAGCAGACAGCTTTGCGGTAAATTCATACTTCCTCCAAACACAGTATTTACATCAACTTTTTCACAAACATAAACAACGTATTGCAAATTTTCTGCAGACAGCGCTAATTTCAATGCTTCCTCTATTTCTCCACTTGACAAGTGCTGTCGGATTTTGCTGAATTTTACCTGTATTGGAAAAACATTATTCATATAGGGGAGGGGAAAATTTTATATAAAAGCAATCAATTCTAAATGAGCGGATACTTCTACTGTAACAAGGTAAACCAAGGAATTAGTGAATTGTAAAATTAGTCTCGTAGATTCAAACAAAGAATATACTATAATACAACAGAAAAATAATTATATTATGAAATTAAGTAATAAATAAAAAACTAGTGCAATCAATGACAGAATTAATTGTTATCGGACTGAAATATAAATTAAATTGACACTAAAATCTTACTTTGAGACAAAACAATTAATCCATATTGAGGGATGAACCTTCTGATGAGAATTCAAGTATCAACTAAAACTAACAGTATTTCTAAACGCTTCGAAATCTACTGTATTATTGAATGCTTGAAATACCACATGTTCAGTATTTCAACTTCATAGGGTTAATATTTTTGTGATCTAGCTTTAACGAAATATTTCAGACAGGGTGTCCCGGGAAGCATGCGACAGACGGAAACCATGAATCAAGGACATCAAGGAGGACTTGCAACAAGAGGTTTTAATCGTTTGAGGGCCTTCGTTTGGGATATACAGGGTGATATTCATCTTATGGCTGAAACTTCAAAGTTCAATAACTTTCAAACTATTCGACCGAATTATTTCAAATTCGGAAGTTTTGTCACCCCTCACGATTGCCATCTTTCAATATTACAGAAATTGAATAAATCAGATCCGGGTTAGAATAAGTTTGGACTTTTTCTATTTTCATGAATATTCACCCTGTAGGTGAACACTATGTTTTTATTTCATTTTCGTAACCACAAAGAATCAATCGATGAGAAAAGTTCAAAATCTCTGCTTGGCACGGTCATACAGGGTGATCAAGAAGTGAGCAAAAAACATTACCTCATGAGTGAAACTTCAAACTACAATAACTCGACCCAATGATTTCAAATTTGAGAGTTTTGTCACCGATCTGATTGAAAGATGGCAATCGTGAAGGGTGACCAAACTTGCAAATTTGAAATCATTCAGTCCAATAGTTCAGATGTTATTCAACTTTGAAATTTCAGTCATCAAATCAATATCACCCTGTATATTCCAAACGAAGGCCCTCAAACGATTAAAACCTCTTGATGAGAGTCCTCCCTGATGTACTTTATTCATGGTATCCTTTTGTCGCATTCTTCCCGGGACACCCTGTATAATTCTGGTTGGCTGATGTTGTTGCATCATTCGTTTTGAGTAGTCAGAACATTGAAAGTACTTAAAGCCTTGGAGATAAATAATATAAGACAAAATTTATCACATGTAGCACATAGCCCCCAAGAAAATATTAATCTAAGAAAGCATCTCCAAAATTCAAATATTTCTACCACCATAACCTCTTTTTTCCAAACCATTCTTTATACATAATGTGGGTGAAGCAGTGATTATAGCAGTGATGAACTATTAAATGAATTCGTTTTGTCGAGTATATTTGCTACAGATTGTTTAGTAATGATTCTAATATCAAGAATAATGCGTGTTTTAACAGTAAAACCCCTTAGCATATACGACAAGGAAAGCATGCTGCAAAAAAAAGCGTTTCAAATGAACCAATTATTTATTTAAAACATGCAAAATTTTCTACCCAGCAGAATTTGGAAATTCAACAAATTATATACATTCTATAATTCTATGTTTTAAAATCAACTCAATATCAACTACTGAAAAAAATTAGAATGAAAATTCAAAAATTCTAAGCTCTTGGGTAATAACTCAAATATCTATACTTTCTATTATGATAATAACGTACGTGAGAATCGACCATATGGGGCGCTGGTGTCACCGATCTGGATCGTACCGCATTCATTACACTATCTTCTATCACAGACGCTTGGGATTTGAATCCTTTTTTAACTTCTTCGCTTATCTTATCTCTAATGCTGTCCATCAATTTGTCTTGCATACTAAAAAAGTTAAGTAACACGAATAAGTATCAACAACTTCCTAAAAAATCGTATGTATTTTGAACAAATGAAAATTACTTCCTGAAGAATGATTTTGAAACAAATCTGAATGCATAACAAAATAAGAAACATTGATTAAATGTTGAGAACATGTTTTTTCTTAACGAAAAACGCCATGAGTGTGCCTGGTAGACTATTAATCAGGAAAATAAGACACACTTATCATATTAATTACTAGCGGACTCATTGTTGTTCTGCATACACAACAATTCATTCAATTCGATCCAGCCATTTAGTTGCAGAATAGATGAATAACCTAGATAACGATACAGCGCCATCTGTTGATCTGATTTTCGATCATAAACATGCGGGCATCAGGCAATCCAAAATATATTCATACATCATAGGTTTAAAATTTGTAAAATATGGCATAAGTAAAAAATTGTTCTATAATATGTTAGTTTATACGTTATTTCTGATTAAAATTTTGAATTTTCAATTCACTCGATGTAACTCCACTTTTTGTCCAAATGTCAAAATCATTATAACCTATAAATATTTATTCTATGACTGCTTGAGTGGTCGTAAGAAAAAGGAAAGCCTTTTATTTTTTTCTGAATAAATTTTTCGGAAATAGTTTGTTGAACCTTGCCCTATCAATTATGAACACAACAAAAAAAGAATTATCCAATTTGGTGCAGCCGTTTGAAAGATATTGAATTTAGACGGTAACCGTAGATCCTGTTTTATTAATATAGATATACTTTGACTATCGATTTCGGTGCTAGTCCATCATCAGGTCAACTGAAATATGGCATAGGTGACAAAATTGAATATAAACTATTACACAGTAGGTACAATTCACAAACTTTTTTCAACAATAATCATGTTTGATATAAATAAAATAAAAATAAGAAAGTGTATCATTAAATCACCGTCAAAGAAATATGTACATTTTTACGATATATATTTATAGTTTTCTTCTGAGATAAAGGGTTTTCCAATAGGGACTTGACAACTTTGAATTCAATTTGTGAATGCACCCTTTCACTAATCATCGAACAGTCATTGCCAATTTGCACAGTAAACTCAACATTTTCATCATGGTGAAGTACACGAACGAACAACGTCTGCAAATTATAAAAATTTACTACAGAAATTCGGAGTCGGTGACCGCTACTTTAAGAGCGTTAACTCCGATTTTCGGTCGTAATTCTCGCCCTAGTAGACAGGCAATAACAAGTTTAGTGCAAAATTTTGAGTCTACATATTCGTTGTGTGATGTTGCCGTGTCAGTGAGACAACGGGTTGGTCGAAGTGAAGAAAATATCGCTGCCGTTGTTACATCCGTAGCAAAAGATCCAAATCAGTCAATTCCACGGCGTTCTCAAGAGTTGGGCATCGCCCAGACCACTTTTTGGCCCGAATTGGAAGATATGGACTTGGACAACATGTGGTTTCAACAGGACGGTGCAAAAAGCCACACAGCACACGTTACAATCGATTTATTGAAGAGTAAGTTTAATGAGCGTGTTATCTCCAGAAATGGACCAGTCGATTGGTCGCCTCGTTCGTGCGATTTAACGCTTCTAGACTTCTTTCTTTGGGGCCACGTGAAGTCATTGGTCTATGCCAACAAGCCGATGACGTTGGTAGAGCTCAGAGCCAACATTGAACTCGAAATAGCTGCCGTTTTGGCCGAAATATGTGGCAGAGTCATCGAAAATTGGGTCCAACGAATCGACCGCTGCAAACGTGCCCGCGGTGGCCATATGAAGGAAGTCGAGTTCCATTCATAAATGTTTTGATTGTACTTCAACCCGATAATAAAGTTCTTGATATATCTCAAATGGTTGGCTTTTTATTTCGAAAAGAAGTTGTCAAGTCCTTATTTGAAAACCCCTTATATGAAGATGTTATTCAGAAGAAAACTATTAATATATATCATGAAAATGTTTGTTAGAAGTACATATTTCTTAAACGGTGAGGTTGAAAAAAGTTTGTGAATTGTACCTATAGTCCGTTCACGAAAGGTTGAGCACATAGTAGGCGTTTTTTTATTTATCTGAAGTTGGCAGTATTTGCTGTCACAACGTAAAATAAATTCAACGTTGCCGAATGTACCCGGCCTCGTCTGACGAGCTTGCTAGTTATCAGAGAACTCTATGCAATATTGACAACATTGCGTATCAATATGACAAGAAAATAACAAACATAACCTAACATTTTAATATACACAGTGAAATATGCCAAATTGTCATGGCCAACCGACGGCTCAACCTTTCGTGAACGGACTTTACTATGTTATAGTTCATATTCACATTTGTCATCTGTCTTATTTCAGCTGACCTGATGATGGTCTAGCGCCGAAATCGATAGTCAAAGCATATAATTAATACGATAAGTGTGCCTTATTTTCCTAATTAATAATGTAGGTGCTTCTTCATTGAATATTCGTACGATGATAAATTATGGTTGTATCGATCTTATAAAGTATATAGAAATGCACTAGTTATTCCTACCTTTTGAAGCCAGCATTCATGTTTTTCTGTATTTCCATATTTACAGTACTGAGCAACTGCTCGGAAGTCAACTTCAAATTTTCTGTCGCCATATTTATTTGTGTCACTAGATCTTTACCTCTTTCCTGAGATTTTCGCTGACGCTCTAAATATGCTTCTACCCAAGATGCATCTGGAACAAATGACAAATATTGACTGAACTTAACCTAAATTTTTCTTGTGAGGAAGCTTTGATTAGCGACAATAAATTACAAGTTGATTCAATATTGACAAATGCAAAACTTAGTAAAACATCTTAGTAGCGAGTGCTAACATATTTGACAGTTTGGGCAGCATCAAAACAGGCTCAATCCACGAGAATTGATGCAACTGTAATTACTACAGCGGCTCTGTAGGTCGACAAAACCGAATAACATGGAAAGCGCTCATTTCACAAACTTTTTCACTCACAAAATAAAACGTCACTTTTAACGCTCATATAATAAATGGCTATTATTTATAGCTCACCGCCTCAATGACAGCTACTATATTTCACCTAAGTATGAAATGAGTGGAGTTTTAGCCCCACCTTCTTCATTGAAGATTCCTTAGTCGTCGTTTATATTCGCACG
The DNA here is from genome assembly GCA_013421045.1 of Propylea japonica. Classification (NCBI taxonomy): domain Eukaryota; kingdom Metazoa; phylum Arthropoda; class Insecta; order Coleoptera; family Coccinellidae; genus Propylea; species Propylea japonica. The sequence continues at coordinate 90,201,812 of CM024240.1, forward strand.
CGACCGGAACGTGATGGACGTTTATTGGCCAAGTAAAGAGAGATAGATGCCTACTCTGCAGCATTCACGATATAGAGGTCGTTGCGATAGGGGGGGCTAAGTTTTCTTTCACTTCATATTCTGCTGAAGTAGACTAAAGATTATGGTGCACAAGCATCCCTTCAATGATCCACAAAGCCTGCAAAAGTCAACAGATGGAATTTGCAGGTTTTGTGGGTCAGAAGCAGAAACAGCTGAACACGTGGATTGCCAGTGTCCAGAGCTGACTGGCCTAGGAACAATCTAAATAGGGAAACTGGCCCTGGACACTTAAGTAGAGACCAAGGCTCCTAAGGAGGTTATAGGTTTTATCAACGCCAACGACGACCTCCTTCAGTTTCAATGAATGACAAGGGTAGAGTTAAAAAGAAAGTTAGAAAGAAGGCTAGCCATAACGACCCCAGTTATATTTAATATTAAGAGAATCTTGTATTAGTGACAAACTGATCTTTGAATATCTTTCCTCAATAATGGTGCATACTAAGATGAAATAAGAACATTTTTTTAAACAACAAGTACGGTAACCATACAACGCATATGTTCAGTGAAACATAATGGAATAAACTTGTTGCAAGAAAATACATTCAAGGATAAGTGCATAAATCATAAGTCAACAAATAAGACTCAGATGGTGATTTCCAAAGAGACACAGCTGAAGTTGTACTCTATGGACAATTTCATGCAGACCAAACATTGAGCATAAAGAAATTGGCTAGGGTAGAACGATGTACCCCTCGAAAATGTTATTGACATGTTTGTCCCCTGTTTTTCTTTAGTCGGTGTCACGGTGTCATATATGATTATTTAGATGAAACTTATAGTTTAGTACTCACATTCTTTCGTCCCTTTTGAAAAAGTGTCATTAATCTGCTGGAACATGTTACCGCATACTCTCTCACAAGCCGGAACCAAATTAGTTTTAATCATGTCTTGATAACATTTTTCTAATAAGGGGCTAACTGTATTGGCTACAGAGTGACTGATTGTATCTGCCAAGGTCTAAAAACGAACGCATTCCTTTAGTGAAGTGGCTTGGTCGTGAACATTTGATACATACCTCGTTTGCTACAATTCCAGTTATGCTGTCCTTTAGGAACAAGTCTGCCTGACTTGCTTTTTGAGTAAACTGATTATCTAATTGATGTTTCAAAGTTTCCATCATTTTCATAACAGTTGGTACTATGGTATGTTTCATCTCATGTGCGAATACTACTGGGGTTTTCTCTACAAATACCTCAATAATAACCTGGAAGATAGATAATGGTTGTGATAGGTAAACTCAGTTGTGTGGAAATCAATTAAAATAGGCAGATCAAATACTTCGAAATAATTCTAAATGAAAATTTTAAACGGAAAGAACTAGCGCTTTATATTACATCGTCTGAAGAGCTTAGAGTAATAAGTTAACCTAGAGATGCCTTCACGTATTTGTTGACGCAGCCAAGTAAAATCTTTTTAACAAGCGAACAACATTTCGGCGTTGCGAACTTGTGCCGTATCTTTATTCCGCATTGGGAGAATTGAATTGAATACAAATTGACGGATAAACAGTTCAATTGCTGTCAATTTGTAACCCGGGTTAGTGATCGAGTAAGTTTCCACCACTAATCTGATACTAAAGGTTAGCATCTGTCTGTTTGGCAACATCGTCTGTTAGTGTTTGGTTACTCAATGTGTCGTGTTTACATTTTCATTTCGATTTGGTGTTCATAAACTGAATTATTTTACTGATTTGGTGTCAGTTTATTGTTGCTCAGAGGTATTCCGTAATTATAGCTATGGCAAAAACACGAAAATTTTGTATTGTATTCGGGAATTGTATAAATGAAATCTAATCAGTGCGCAAGTGAAATGTTTTCCATCTCACTCTAGAGCTTGGTTGATTACAATGGCAGTACTATTCACGTGTAGAGACATCTACATATGTGGAAGAAACGGATGGAAACACAGGAGTTCCAGTGTTAAATTCAAGCAGGCTCGGACTCCAGTGGAACAGTGGAAGAATCGAAACCTCAGAGCGATACGATATTGAATATGCGGCTGGTGTGTTGGAATGGCATTCCGAAAACTCTGATAAGGGTAAGATAGGAGCATTGGTTACAGCAAACGCTACGGTCGGCAACGAAACAGGCACTACCACCGAAATACCCGCGTTTGCTGTAAACAATGCTCCGATCTTACCCTTATCAGAGCTTTCGGAATGCCATTTCAACAGACCAGCTGCTTATTCAATATCGCATCGCTCTGAGGTTTCGATTGTTCCACTGTTCCACTGGAGTCCGAGCCTGCTTGAATTTAACATTGGAACTCCTGTGTTTCCATCCGTTTCTTCCACATCTGTATTATGTTTACTCTGAGCTGAAAAATATTTTCTCAAATTTGTTCAGCTAAGGAAAATATAAGACAGGAGTTTAATTATCTGACTGTATGGTTTGTTGGTCTAGTCAATGTCTATGTGAATTTGAAACTATTATCCACGTGTGAAAATCGCATTTGAAGATTTTTGTTTTAACACCCAATTGTACAGGGTGGGCATATTTCGATGTTTTGGTACTACAACTTTTAAACCAGGGGAGATAGACAGAATCTGATACCCACTTCTCGATCTCTTTTTCGGAGAAACTAACAAGAGTAGTATTCATTTATGGCTGCCTTCTTTTGTTTTCGAGTTATAAGCGAAAATTGGAAGAGTGGCGATATCGAAAAAAATTCATATCTCCGCTAATACTGATGATAGAGCTCTGAAATTTAAACATTATTTAAGCACTTTTTTACGTAGAATCCAGTGGCGTGCTCGTCTTTTTTGCTCTATTTCTAATTACGAAGTTTTGACCCAAAGTTGTGTTTCCTCCGCTAATACTGATGATAGAGCTCTGAAATTAAAACATTATTCATATTTTTATTCATATTTTCTATGGTTACAACTGTTGACGAGCACAGAAAAATGGAGCTTCCTATTATTACTACAATCTCTTTTCAGTAGTCTTTTCATTTCTAAGCTCTTTACTCAATTTTTCCAAGATCGAAGAATAATGGACTACTGTGAAACTTGATCCTCATTCTAAGTTATTACCCACTGATTATTGTGATCACTATTAGGTATTGAAAAATATTTTTCCTTCGTTTCTTTTCTAATTAAATTGATAACTTTAATCATATCTATATGCGTTATGTCATATGTGATTTGAAATAGACTGGCACTTGTGCGTATTCATTCTGGAGAGCAATACAAATATTCTCCTGCATACATCTCATTATAACTAAGTAGGTATATCGATTGAAACGGAGGATCGTGTGGATCTTTTCGTATTTTGAGATATAAGAGTTCATGAAATATATCCATATTCGAATTTTGTAGAAATTAGTTGAAACCATAGAAATAATGAGATTGACAAAAGCAGATTGCTCTTGTTATAGGAAGCTCCATTTTTATGTGCCTGTCATCAGTTGAAACCATACAAAATATTGAAATTCAAATGAAAATTTCAATACTAATATTGATTAGATTAGATTAGATTAGAGGAGGGGCGACAGATCAAAACCGACCTTGCGAGCACCTTGACCTTAAGATCTATTGTGCATCCCCGCGCTGTTTACCAGTCCGGTAGCAAAGTCTCAATGAACTTCACCACCTTTCTGGGGGCCACATCCATTACTTGTTCAGGCTTTAGGAACCTGGAGCCAAGATGCCGTAACCGTTTCTGGTGAACAGCTTCACACTCACATAGCAGGTGTCTAGCTGTCTCGGTGGCTTCTTGACAGAAGCGACATGTACTATCGGGCGCCTTTCCCATGTTTTTTAAGTGATACCTCACAGGACAGTGCCCAGTGAGAGCGCCCGTCAGTTTCCTCAGTTCCAATTTGCTGAGTGAGAGGACTTTCTTGGTCCAGCTCGTCGAGTGAGAGAGAAGTGACTTAGCTTGCCTTTGACCATTGGTCGTACGCCAGGACATAAGCTTCCTCTTTTGTTCCCAGTCCTTAATAGCCATTGCCTGATGACTGGCTGGGAAGCCGCAAAACGGTTCTGGTCCAGTGAAGGGGGTTGTCCCTCCTTCCCTGGCCAGTCGGTCTGCCGCTTCATTGCCGTGAATCCCGGAGTGACCAGGCACCCAGATGAGATTGACCTGGTTCTTTTCTCCGAGTAGGTTAAGTGACGTTTTGCATTCCCAGACCAACTTTGACTTCACTTGTGGAGAGTCAAGCGCTAGCAGGGCTGCTCTGCTGTCAGATGCTATATATATTTCCTTTCTTTGGTAGTTGCGTTCCGCACAGAGCGAAACGCACTCCCTTATAGCAAGTGTCTCTGCCTGAAAAACCGAAGGACAGAGACCCATTGGTATGGCTAATTGGATTGAGGAACCGTAAACACCGGCTCCGACTCGTCCGTCTTCAGTTTTCGAGCCATCAGTATAAAATACCGTAGACCCTCTGGGGAAAACTAATTCTTTATTAGCCCATTGGTCACGACTTGGGAATGTCGTGGTAAAGTTTTTCTGAAACTCGTGTCTCAAGGGGAGGTTGTCTGTGACTACATCCTGAAGCTTCTTACACTCATTTAGAATGCGGAGGTGCCCTGAGTAGTCACCAATTTTCAGCTCCCGCTCCCTTGCTACTCGGAGAGCCCATCTGGCCGCCTCGCTTTCCAGAAAAATCTCTAGAGGAGGCAGGTCCAGGATGACTTGCATGGCAGCAGTTGGGCAGGAGCGAGATGCGCCTGTTACGGATAGACACGCTGTTCTTTGTAGTTTTCCTAGGGCTAGTTGTCCCGAAACTAGTTTTGCTCTTGGCCACCAAATGAGAGCCGCGTAGCTCACGATTGGCCGAACAATGGATTTGTAAATCCAATTCGTTAGTTCAGGTTTTAATCCCCACGTACCTCCGACCATCCTCTGGCATATGAAGAGAGCTCTCTGGCCCTTACTGATCACAGCTTCGAGGTGTAGACTCCAGGAGAGTTTTTGGTCGAAGATCACACCAAGATATTTGGTGTGGTTCGTTGGGGTTAGGGTGGTCCCGTTCATAGTAATTGTTTTAAGAGAGAGTTTTTTCCTCTTGGTGAATGGCAGTAATATCGTCTTTTTGGGATTTATATTGAGACCTTCTCGGAGACACCACTCGTGAGTTAAGGTTAGGGCAGTTTGCATTCGATCACTAATTGTGTCGTCATGCTTACCCCGAACCATTATCACAAGGTCATCTGCATAACCGCAGATCTCAAAACCCGCACTTGTAAGTGTTTTAAGAAGATCGTCAACGACCAGTGACCACAAGAGTGGCGATAAGCATCCCCCTTGTGGGCATCCGTCTCCGGGCGTCGCAGCAATTGAAGCTGTACTAATATTGATACAAATCATACAATGTTATATAATTTTGAAATCAGATAAAAATAAGCTGTCAGAAAATGGCACAAAAATCTAATATTCCTATTTAAAAAACATAAATTTGGGTCATAGTTTCGTAATTAGAAATGGTGCAAAAAAGACGAGCACGCCACTGGATTCTACGTGAAACAATGCCTGTATAATGTTTTAATTTCAGAGCTCTAACATCAGTATAAGCGGAGATATGAATTTTTTTCGATTTCGCCACTTTTCCAATTTTCGCTTATAACTCGAAAACAAAAGAAGGTAGTAGCCAAAAATGATTACTACTCTTGTTAGTTTCTCAGAAAAAGAGATGGAGAAGTGTGTATCAGATTTTGTCTATCTCCCCTGGTTTAAAAGTTGTATTGCTAAAACATCGAAATATCCAAAAAAAACTATAACAATTTCAAAAAACTAGCAATAAAAATGGAATCGTCTAATGTAGGCAAAAGAGCCGCCACTAGCTATCTATAGAATTTGAATGCAGCTCAAGCTATCAACCTCACAAACTTGTTTGAGTTGTTTTGTTTTGTAATTTCTACATTCTGCATGTCCATTTCAAAATCAGTAACTAGACTAGAACTGCAAGTCAAATTGATTTATATTGTCTTAAAACTTACCTCGGAGATGCTATTCAACAAAGTATCATGCATTTCTCGATCCTGAAATTTGTTCATACTGAAGAAACTTTCCAAAAACTTGGCCATTTGGAGTTGATGCTTGGACATAGCCACCTCCAACTCTTTGGATACTTCTTCGCGTAGCTCGATATTTACATTATTTTGCTTAAGCTTATTCGATAAAATCTCCTTTTTCAGACTTTCAATCAACATAGTTTGTTCCCTGAGTGCTGTCTCCATGCTGGCAAGTCGGAAATTCAGAGCTTGTAGCTGCGTACCATTAACATCGTCTCTCTTGGGTTCCTCCTGTATCAGACTAAAATCTACCGTCGAATTAACCTCTATTCCGTTGTCTTTAACTACAGGTATTTTTGGCCAGATCATTTCCTTATTATTTACCACTTCTGGGAAGATGGTGTCTTTCTGATTATATATTTTAGTGGGCGCTTCTGTTTCTTGTAATTTGGATAAGTTCTCGAAATATTCTGGATTGCTGTACGTGGAGTTGTTCAGTGATAAAATTTCCTGGACTTCCCGGCTTGGGCTGGATCCACCACTGGCAAAATTTCCTTTCTGTGGTCGGTCAAAATCGCCAGAATTTTCTACTGACGGCACAGGAGATTTCTCTGAAATTTCCGCGATAGAATTACATTTTCTGATTAGCATACAAAGTAACCGGAAAATTAACTCAAGAATAGGATGAAGACATAGTGGTTCTATACAATGAGTGAGCATGGTTGAGTTTTGTACTGAAAAATAAACTTTAAAATAATAAAATACGGTGCAGAAAATACGATTACATCTTGTTATTACAATAAGAAGTTTGGTTATGAGCACAAAAGCAAAATATAAACAAAATCAAAAAAATTGTGGAAAGGCAGCAACACATGATAAGAACACTGATGTTAATAAAGGTATCCATACACTGTGAAGATTTCCCATACTTCCTCCCTCAAAGGTACAATATGTCTACAATATCAAATCTATTTTCTATAAAATATATATTTTATATACAGCGTATCTATAAATGATTGTAACAGCGTAGTTGGCTTTGGATTATACTCATTTTACCGCTTTCTATGCAAACCACTGAATTCTGTGATCAAGCTATGCTCTGATTGGTTGGAGATTGGTATTCTGTAGCGGCAAAGTAATTCAAAGCCAACTGCGCTGTTAAAATCATTGATAAAGACCCTGTATAACATGTAAAGGATGGATTTTCATCTTCAAATTATCACAATTTTCATGTTAAATACCATACAAGAATGGTTGACAATGAAGTAAGACCTGAACTTCTAGGCGCAGCTTTATTTTTGGTTCCAAAAAGGAAATTAAATTTTCTGTGGTTTTTATCATAGATATAAAATATAACCTAGAAATCTAAGATTATAATCTTTCTAGAAATGTATTGAGTTGCAGATTTTTTTATGTATGCTGGTTATTTGGAAAAATTCCTCATTAATGCTGGATATTTTTAATAGCTCACGACAATCTTTTCTCCTTATTTATCGATAAATGTTCAGAATTGATCAAATTATTATGTTTGATCCATAGACATAGAGAAATGTACTGAGCCATCCCTATTCAGCTTTATACAGGGTCTTTTTAAATGATTGTAACAGCGTAGTTGGCTTCGGATTACTTTGCCGCTACAGAATACTACTCTAACCAATCAGATCATAGCATGATCACAGAATTCTGTTGTTTGCATAGGAAGCGACAAAATGAGAATAATCCAAAGCCAACTGCGCTGTTACAATCAGTTATAGAGATCCTGTAGAAAATATGACTGAAAAATGGGAAAGAGATCAAACCAATTCGCGGCCATAGTTGTCTATTTCTATGTCACCACAGATCCACAAAAAAAAAACAGCTAATGGCCGCGATATCGGATCCTTTCTTTCTCTGATTAGTGACACTTTCAGGCAGTTATTGCTCAGTCCAGTGTTATTTCCAACAACAGTCTCAATTTCTCAGATAAAAAATTACTATGTCCACTTAATTCCGATTTTTCACAGCCGCCTGGTTACTTCCTTTCTTTCTCTGATTAGTGACACTTTCAGGCAGTTATTGCTCAGTCCAGTGTTATTTCCAACACCAGCCTCAATTTCTCAGATAAAAAATTACTATTACCAACTTAATTTCTATTTTTCACAGCCGCCTGGTTACTCAACCATTCTTGGATGAACTGTATTTCCTCGAATGAATACTATTGAAATTTTTCAAGAACTCGCATATTAAAATTGAAAGAAGATATTCTACCATTATATGACTCTGATATCTTGGCAATTGTCGGAATGATTTATAAATAATATAAAAATATTGAATCTTGTTTCTTAAAAAAACGGCGTTGTGAAATTCAACGATTTCGGAACTTTAGAAGCCATCTAATTGGAAGTCTAACAAACTTCATCTACAGATTTTTATTCCAGAATTAAAACCAAGGTAGATCAAATGTAATTCTAAATCGGTAATTTGAATTGCAAGCAGTGACAAGTTCTTATACATACATGCCTAAAACAACTGAACATAAATTTACCTTGCGTTGGCTCAATAGAATTCCTGACACTGCTAGCTCTAGACAACGCTCCAGGTGTGAAGTCATCAGGTGTCATAAGATTCAACTGCGACTTGCTAGTTTGTTGCTGAATAAGAAGAGTCACCGAAGATTGCAAATCGTCTAGTTCTGGTACTTTTTCAGTCTCTACCTCATTGGAAGTCAAGTTATTATCACAGTTTTCACGAGCGTTATCCAAATAGTTAGTGACATATGTCTCTGGTGTGAAAACAATATTGCACTCCTGAAAAAAGTTCGGTTATAGATTTTGTGTCAATAATAAGATAATGTATGTATAGTCCGTTCACGAAAGGTTGAGCCGTCGGTTGGCCATGGAAATTTGGCATATTCCACTGTGTATATTAAAATTTTAGGTAATGTTGTTTATTTTCAGATTGATACGCAATGTTGTCAATATTGCATAGAGTTCTCCGATAACTAGCAAGCTCGTCGGACGGGGTCGGGTACATTCGGCAACGTTGACTTTATTTCACGTTATGACAGCAAATACTGCCGACTTCAGATAAATAAACAAACGCCTACTATGCGCTCAAACTTTCGTGAACGGATTATATATTCCGTTTCAGATATTTTTGAGCACAAAGTAGGCCTTTGTTTATTTATCTGAGGTTGGCTGTATTTACTGTCATAACATAAAATAACGTCAAGGTTGCCAAATGTATCTAGCGTCGTCGGACGAGCTTTCAAGATCAGAGAACTGTGGTTTGCAGAAAAACAAATTGAGGTTATACTATTCCTTATAATTTATATGCATTTAAAATATTCTGCCGCAGCTAGAATTCTGAAAAATGCCGAAGATTATTTCATCGATAAGATTAGATACAGGAGGAGTTTAAGGTTAGACTAAACCTTGCTGACACCTTGACCTAGAGATCTATTGTGCAACCCCGCATTTTTTACCAGTCAGTTAGCTAGGCCTCGATAAACTTTACTACTTTCCTGGGTGCTGCGCTCATTACTTGTTCCGGTTTTAAGAAATAGGATCCAAGATGTAGCAGTCTCCTCCCAAGGACAGCTTCACATTTGCATAGCAGGTGTCTCAGTGGCTTTTTGGCAGAAGCTACAGGTACCATTAGGAACCTTTCACATGTTCCGAAGGTGATGAAAGAGCATGCCTGTCAGTTTCCTCAGTTCTTATTTACTAAGCAAGAGAACTTTTTCAGTCCAGCTCGTTGAATATGAGAGAAATTACTTAGTCTATCTTTGTCCTTCGTACATTTGCCAGAATGTGGTCTTCCTCTTTTGTCCCCAATCTTTAATCGCCATTGCTTGGTGGCTTGTTGGGAAGCCGCATAATGGCTCTGGTCCATTGAAGGGGTTAACCCCCCCTCCCTTGCTAGCTGATCAGCCATTTTATTACTCCAGAATGTAAATTGACATTGTGAGAAATCCAAGAGTTATGCAACTTTTTCGTGATACTGATAACATTGCGTATCAATCTGACAAGAAAATAAACAACATTACAAAAATTTTAATATACACAGGGGAATGTGCCAAATTTCCATGTACTACTTTGTGCTCAATAATATCTGAACAGAGTATATGTAGTCCTAAATAATAATCTAACCTGAAATTTCTTTGGTTGTATCACCAACATATTAATATTAACTCCGTTGAACTCTCCGTCCTCATCAAATTCTTCAGCATCGTACAAATCTTCATCACTATTTGAAATGAACGGTGTAGTATGTGTCTCGGCTTTGGTAATGTGAAAACTCAAAAATGTAGCAGGTAAAAGAAATTGGGAAATGCTCTTTACTGCCACCAATTTCTCTGCGTCGCTCCTCTGAATCTGGAGTACATACAATATCCTGTTGTTTATATCCGACATGACGACATATTGCCCTGAGTAGTCGATGCCGATTTTGAAAAATAAGTTCGGTATTATGGAAGTAGGTTCCAGTCTGAAGTGAATGGATTGCAGGCATGTCCAAGATTCGCACGACCACAGTTTCAACTCGGAATTTTGGTTTGCGCCAGTTATGGCGAATTTCCAAAGGCTGGAACTGTAAAAAAATGCATTATTGTAATGAGATGATTCTTTGATGAAATATGGTGGAATCCATAAAACAAAGAATATAAAGAAAGAAGCATATCGGCAATTCAGTAGATAAACGGTTTAGAGATGAATTGGCCATTTTGAAGAACCAACTTTGGTCCAATTTCAATTCATTTGCCAAGATTTGTCAAATTTGAGTTGGTGATTTAGTAGATTTTGCAGCGTTAAAAGTGATAATAGTTAGAAAGAGAGGATACATTTAGTGTTTTGAACAAATTGTGCAGTATTGCATTCACGTTTGATATAGTCCGTTCACCAAAGTTTGAGCACATAGTAGGCGTTTGTTTATTTATCTGAAGTTGGCAGTATTTGCTGTCATAACGTAAAATAAAGTCAACGTTGCTGAATGTACCCGGCCTCGTCCGACGAGCTTGCGAGTTATCAGAGAACTCTATGCAATATTGACAACATTGTGTATCAATCTGTCGAGAAAATAAACAACATAACCTAAAATTTTTTTTTTATTCTGACCACCCTGTACATCATCTAGCTCATTATAGGTTCACATAATAAAAGAAACATAATTATTTTAATGCTCACAACGCATAATATACCCACGCTACTGTACTCAACTCTGGAATCTTGCTTCTCGTAATCAATCGTGTTTTTTACAAGTCTTGCAAATAATAGAGTATATCGGAAATTTTTCGGAAGTAAATGAATATCAATGCAAGGCATATTGAAATGTAGAATCACAAAAGTCGGCGCGAATATCTCCGAAATCATGAAAATAACCAAAGTTAGGTTAGGTTAGGTTGAATAACCAAAACAAATTATAGGGGAGAAGATATCGGTCCGTTGTGCCGGACACTGATGAATAGCAATCGTCTTGGAAAGCCAGTAGTGCCCATACAACAAAGTGTAATACTGGGACTGGGTGTCCCCCCAGTCCGATGTTGCACTGGAGGAGGGGGTTTTAGTGGGTGAAAGCCCCACACGAACTGACTGCATTGAACAGCCCGCTGTCAGGAAGTGTCATAAGATTTCCCCCTACCTCAGGGCACAAAAAAAAGGTTGAATAACCAAAGATAGGTTAATGTTTATATACAGCAGGGCGGGAATATAAACATGGAGATCTTGTCCTCATTTTTGCCTCTGTTTATATCTGAAAAGGCTCTATGTATTTTGTTAATCTGAGAGTTTCAGATTATTATAATTATTATTTGATCACAAACAAACACGATCTGAAAGATCTGAGCTCTTGGATGTAATTACCAAATACACCTTTAATACGAATGCTCCTTCCTTCAGATTCTATATTCTATTCTTGAACCACACTTTTCCATTTCGTACTAAAATTTCGTGAAAAATAATTTTTCTCAACTTACTCAGAGCTGTACTCGAGTACATTATCAGTGAAAATTAAACAGGAAAGTGGTTTGCCTTCATGAGGAATCCATTCATGCAACAATTTTTGTTTCTCGTTATCGCCCATGTAGACTTGATAAAATTTAACGTATCCATCAAGACATGCTGTTGCTATAGCTGTCCCATCAGATGAGAATGAAACGTCTACGACATGCATGGAATGAACGATTTCAACATATCCCTCGTGATTTTCGTCAGGTTTAATCGCACCATCCGGATTTTTCGATAAGATTGAACAGACATCCCATACTTCAGCTGAAAAATGAAGATTATTAATTTTTTATTTCTTTTTAGTGAACTGAATATTAGATATCTTTTTTGAAATTTCAATTATCAAGATTCAATTTCATGCAATAATAAAATCAGGAGAATAGTAGATGTAAAACTGATTTAAGGTGTTCAATTATGTTAACAGAAAAATTACGTTGGTTGAAAATTAAAAATATTCAGCATAGTTTTTTTATTGATTTCGGTATGTTGTAATAGCTATTTATGATATGAGTGTTAAAAGTGACGTTTTATTTTGTGAGTGAAAAAGTTTGTGAAATGAGCGGGGAGCGAATTGAACAATTTCACGAACATAATAAAATCACTTTTAACACAAATACCATACAATGTTTTTTGTACAACTGTCCTATTTTCATAATGAAATGGGCGAATTTGCAATGACAATAAACTTCAAAATGATATGAGTGTTAAAAGTGACGTTAATATATATACAGGGTGTCCCATTACTCGACGTCAACCCGGAACCGGTTGAAAAGGCAAGTAATGCTGGTTGTCAGAAAAATATAAAAAAAAATCTAAGTTGCATGATTTTAAAATAATGGGCAGTCTTTTCGCTCCTGTTGCCACAAATATCAACTTTTTCCAACTTTTTTCTTTGCTGTGTAACCTTGAATAATGCTTGTCTAAACTGTAATCAAAATTTTGATACCAGCTGCTCTAGGTTTCATAAAAATAGGGCTTACTTCTCAGAAAAAAAATTCGAAATAAACAATTGCCTAGTTTCAACTGACTGTATTGAAAAAAAAATGTACTACGTAGGTTTGGCATGTTTTTTCAAAAGTTGGCACATTTAGTAAGGATTCCATAATGGTATAATACTAGTTTAATTGTAGCTGCCGTAGTTCAAATTTATTTTCCATTGCCTTTGAATACACTTTTTCGTTAACTGCTTCCCAGTAATAGAGTTCAATGGATTCAAGTCCGGTGAACGGGCCGACCACGAGATTGGACCAGAACGTTCGATCCATCTTCCGGGAAAATATGTTACCAGAAAAAAAAATTTTCAGAGAAATTTCTCCGGAAAAATTTTTTCTGGAAAAATTATTTTCTCTGTAAATTTTTTTTTCTGATAACATTTTTTTCCGGAAGATGGATCGGACTTTCTGGTCCAATCTCGTGGCCGATTACAGTTTAGACAAGCATTATTCAAGGTTACACAGCAAAGAAAAAAGTTGGAAAAAGTTGATATTTGTGGCAACAGTAGCGAAAAGACTGTCACAGGGTGTGGAATTTTGCGTGTTTTTTTAAATGCGCATTATTTTAAAATCATGCAACTTAGATTTTTTTTTATATTTTTCTGACAACCAGCATTACTTGCCTTTTCACCCGGTTCCGGGTTGACGTCGAGTAATGGGACACCCTGTATATATTCTTTTGAAATCAAGAGCTAACATAATACAATACATAAAACCAAAATAGAAATCCCTAACTGAGGTTGGTGCAAAACGGGGTACCATACTATTTTTTCGTATGATACCAGAGCTTAGGGAAAAACCTCAGTAAAAAAAACCCTGTCTCGCCGTTTCAACAAAAATAACACTTAAAAACTATTAGAATATTGAAGGTTTTCTTCTTTATTTAGCCCAAATGACGTTAATGAACGTGGAAGAGTGTTAAAATATTTTCAACGCGCATCCACATAAACAATCAATTTTAACATTGTTTGCTGTCATTAAAAGTGTCACTTTTAATGGCAGTTGTACAAAAACAAATTTATGATTTGAAGTTGGTACACAGTCAAATATTGAATTACTAATATTACTATAGTCTGTTCAAGAGAGTTTGAGCGTATAGTAGGCGTTTGTTTATTTATCTGAAGTTGGCAGTATTTGCTGTAATAACGAAAATAAAGTCAATTTTGCCGAATGTACCCGGTCTGATCCGACGAGCTTGCGAGTTATCAGAAAGCTCTATGCAATATTGACAACATGGCGTATCAATCTGACAAGAAAATAAATAATATAACCTTAAATTTTAATATACACAGTGGAATATGCCAAATTTCCATGGCCGACCAACGGCACAAACTTTCGTGAAAGGACTATTGGTATACTTCGTTCACGAAAGGTTGAGCCGTCGGTTGGCCATGGAAATTTTGCATATTCCACTGCGTATATTAAAATTTTGGGTTATGTTCTTTATTTTCTTGTCAGATTGATACGCAATGTTGTCAATATTGCATAGAGTTTTCTGATAATTCGCAAGCTCGTCGGACGATGCCGAGTACATTCGGCAACGTTGTCTTTTTTTTACTTTATGACAGTAAATACTGCCAACTTCAGATAAATAAAGGAACGCCTACTATGTGCTCAACCTTTCGTGAACGGACTATACAGTTTATTTACACACCAATTCGAAATGAACCATTAAAACCTGCGGGCTTTCCTTAGAATTTGTGGATATGTGGTGCCTCTATAATTTCAATGTTTCTGCATTTATTATTATTGAATATACTAGAAATGAAACCAATTGAATAGTTATTTGAATGTTCGAAGAAGATATATGGACTAAATTGGAGCAGTGAATTTGTGTTTTTATAGTATAAAAAGTGAAGTGACGATGGAACATTTTTGGGAATTTGGGGGTACATATTCTACAAACTAAGATAGACCGCCACCTGTTGGTTTCACTAATATTGTTCAGGAAGACTTAATGAATACAATGAAACCAAAATCTGGTCGATGTCTGTTGGTCACCAAAATTCAAATATTTACCAATATCTTAACATGACCTTCTGCAACCTTTTATTACGTATTACAGTTTTGGAACAAGTTTCAACAGCATCTTCATGACGACAAACATTACTAGTAGGTCATCCTAGCTTTACGTAATGAGTCCGCTAAGGATTCAAATACATTTCGAGTTTAACTTCCTCAATCTAATCTATATACAATAAGTAGAAAATCAATATTTTAATAAAAAATTGAATTCCTATATTATCATACAAGCTGTTTAACGCTTAAAACACCTCTCACCTTTAGATCCGTTCAAAAATACAAACATCTTAGCAGTTTCGTCTCCAGCTTCCGGGTCGTCCTCAGCACTTGGCAGGTAAGGGCACCATACCATTCTATAGTTAGATGGCGGGTTGTTTAAAGCCTCTGGGTGATAAATATGAAGTAACAGTTTGTATCTATATTCAATATAGGAAAATTTTCGCTTCAAATGTTTGAACGAAATGTTTAGAAATCAAAAAAAGGATACTTGATAAAATGTGGCGTATCTTCTATCTTGTAAATAAAAATATTGGCTACATCATCAACACATCCTAAAATTATTTCATCTTTCAAGAATGCAAAAGATACGTCCCTAACATCTGTTTTTAGATTTTTGATCAAGGCTCTTTGATTTGTTTCTTGATTAACTACTCTGACCATGCCTCCATCTTTACCTAAAAAAATAATTGAATATTGAATGTATTTCATTGTATATTTTCATATTTATATGAGTTTTTTAGTTTATCTGCCAAGGGGTGCTATGTACCATTAAGATATTCAATAAACCATTTTCCTGCACCTATATTATTATTAACTGTCAGGATTTTATTTTTATCAACAAATTCAATTTGATTCTTGGGGTGAAATATAATAGTTGATAGATAAGGTGAATGATTACACAATAATAAGGGTCTGCAGATTTCCAAATTTTCTGTAAAATCATCTCTCAGAGTACCAAAACATTTTTTAACAGTTGAATCATTATTGTAACAATGGATCTACAGTTACAACAATATTAATATTATTAATATGTGTAACAATTATTTAAATTGTGGACGTTAACAATCTGTAACCTTCTGTTTCCCTTGATTGTTCATCCTGCAATCCAGCTCAAAATATAATTAATCCAAATTAAACTAAGATTTGGTACGTTATCAGAATCCTTGTCGATCATCCACACAATATTCTGTATCCTAACTTGTCATAGTTTCTTTATTTTCATAATTATCTGTAACTTTCCTTCTTAGCACAAAATACAAATAAATACTAAATCGTCGATTTCGACCAAACGAATGCTTTATTTTGCAGGATACTTTCATGAAATTTGATTTTAGTTTGTGACGTAGATGTGAAATTTATATTTATTTTCATCTAAAGGTAAGAAAAACAAGAGCTAGGTTGTTAAATACTGAAAACAACCCTTTGAAACAATATCTTGCAGATAATAATCATATAAAAAGTGAATCATATATTATGGAATTTTTTGCTTACTTAAAATCAAGCTGATACTGAATACGTTGACATCAAAGTCGATGAGAGTAGGTATAAAATGATTAGTAAATTTAAAATTAAATCGGTTATAAATCAATCCACCTAGCCAATTTATTTCTATTTCCTTTCCACTTGACCAAATCAAAGAGAAAGTGTGGAACAAAGCTGCAAAACTAACGTCAGCAATGTCAATTCTCAAAGGTCGTTGAAATCAACTCGTAGTATGTTCTACAAATTTACTAGGTACCAGTTTTCCAAAAACTTTTATCGAGATATCTTGCATATTATTTATTATATTATACTTTCCAGTATCACTTTGTTTAATCACATAGAATAAGATGCTAGAATTCTGTTATATGCCGCATAAACTCATATCTTTCACATGAAATGAGAAGTGATTTGCCCCTTCACCTTGTTGAATATTGTTAGTGTCTAATACCACAATCACAAAGCAGATATTGTTTACCTTTCATGGCAAAAGCCAACACTTTTCCTTCTATGTGAACAGCAACCAACTGTCCCTGATAAAATCGTACCTCCCAATTGTAATCGATTCTATTAATTAATTTCACTTTAGAGCTACCCTGAACATGACCACCTGCTTTACATCGAATAATGAGTTCTTTTGAGTCAACAGGTACTGTGTAATCGCTCTCACCACCATACTTTCTGAAAAGCAAATAGGAAGTTTATTTCGTTGAAGACAATTTATGCAAATTTCTACTCACATTATTTGGGGCTCATCTGATTTCAATACTAGTGGAGAGGAATTCATTTTTGTTTTTTGGTATATTTTCTATTGAATTCTTAATTTTTTCGTGAATATGTATCAGTAAACTATAAGATTTCAAGTAAGAATCATAGTTTCACCTGTAATATAATAAACAGATATATTTCATTGCAATGGGGTACAAAACATATCACATAGAAAAATCTCGTCACCTTAACAATATCAAATTTAAATGGATAAATTCAAAAAACATTCACTAAAGACAAACAAGGGTAAAACCGGCATTCGGTCATTTCTTTTGAGCAAGGCGTGAGAAATGTGTCAAACTGACAGTACAAATCACAGAACAATAACAACATATCATAGAATTACAAAGAAAACCATAAAAAAATCGTATATTTTTTGTTTTCTTTTCTGAGTCATCAATAAAAACAAAACATAAAAACAATTGATGACTCCAATAATAATCTCAAACTGAAAACTTTTCTATTGTTATTGTAAAGGACTCAACGAGGTTAGAAAGTGAAAACTGGTAAGGTACGAGAAGTAAATTTATTTGCCAATTTTTCGATAAATATAAATCTCATTCCTTTGAACATAACCATTCAACACTGTTTTTACAATTATTACAATCTATTCACTTCATTACTGTAGCGATTACTGTATTATTGTGGACATGTATTTAAGCTAATAAATAATAAAATGATATTTTCAGTTTGAATTTGATATTTTTGTTTGTTTAATCCTAACTGCTGGACCTATCATCACATAACTTTACTAATTCTCTTGCGTGTAAAATCTTACTCCTCTAATTCTCATAGAACAGTTTTGTGGGCCAATTAGTTATCTTTGGAGAAGAATGTGTGCTTTTTAGTGTACTTCAAAATATTTCAATATCCTATTAAATTGCACAAAGAATATAATGATTATTCACCGCCCAGCTAATATGGTTACATTGAAGTATTTCTACAATTTAGTAATTCATCTTCCGATGCCTACATATTGCGTGAACTCGAATTATTTTCACCTTTAAATGAAATTTCCGAAATTGTAACAAAAGTACATTTTATTCCAGACGAACATAATGCACTAAATCAATGTTCAAATTATTGTCACTTTAAGAACAATTTTATATACATAATAATAAAGCATCTATACCATCAACGTCCTATCAAGAGCATACATGAACAGCCATAATGTGAGGTGAATTAACTATGGGGTAGCTCATATTACTTGTAGCAGAAAGCAACAAATATGAATTTCACACCGAAATACAAAACAGTTTTGAGTGAAAGGATTACAGATATTAACAGGAGGAACTTTCATATGGTAAAACATCAAAATATAAAAATCCATTCTCTCTAGACCATTATTTAAAAATACATGTTAAAAAATTACTTGTTGGAAAATAAAAAAATGAATATTTTGGCATTAAATCCACTTCGCTTTCTCAGATTCAACATTTGTGGGAAATACAAAATAAAATTCCAATGATTTAATTCCAATCAAGTCTAATCATAGATTCAACTAATACTTGAGTCAAATTGTGTAAATCTTAAGATATATGAACAATAACTGATAGAGTCTATCAACAAATCAGTTTTTTAACATTATCACTTACTATCACATATTTCCTCGTAACCTTATTGGAATTCAATAAAGCAAATTATTGCTCAAAAAACATTCTTCTATAAATATAACACAAGGAATGACACATACAATACAAATATCAGATTTAATAACATGCAATAAATGAATCTGTTCACAAAAAAGAGTTGTGTTTTAGGACTCTAAAACAACTCTATTTTTCTTTTGATCATAATAAAACTTGAATTCCTAAACTTATTATGAATTCTCATATATCGATCGATGTCTTTTATAAGGAAATGCAGTTTCTCACAAGAATTTATGATAAAATTGAAGAATGAAGCTAAGATTCATTCCATTGCATACAATCTGGTCCATTCTTTGGCTTTGAGTATGGCATCTTGCTCTCTAGTTTTCCACATATTGGCTACATCATTTGCTAAGGGATCGTCAGGATTTGGACTACTTAGAAGTGCTTGAATCGACAATAATACTGTTCTGATTTGTAATGCTGGAGACCACTGATCTTTGAGTATGTCAAGGCATATTCTTCCTAGTTTGTCAATATTTGGATGGTAGATTTTCGTCAAAAATCGTACATTAGGAGGAGATAATGGATAATTTTCTGGGAGGAATAATTCTAATTTGAACAGTCCACCTTCATAGGGTGATCCACTTGGGCCAGCCATAACAACATGAAAATATCTACAATTACTTTCATCTGGATTTGCACTTATTCCTGGAGGTGGATCTTTGGATAAATTTTTTGTTTCTACTAAAATTCTTCTTGTCGAACCCGTTGCCATAACCTAAAATATTATTTCGATCAAATCTTTTGTACTCTTCGAAACCAGTTGAACTAAACGATTTATTCGTATAACATACTTGACGAATTTGTTAAATAATATTTGAAACTAAAAGTCAACAGGTGTAAAAAGTTTTTGATGGACCTATCGAGGTTACTTTCTTGAAAATATTTCGTAAGTCAACACATGAGAATGACACTGACAACTGACAGCTGCAATGAGGAATCGCCCAAGGTCGCCTTGACAGCAGGGAAACTTCTCTTTTGGCGGTAAATTTAAATTAGTTAAATAAATATCAATTTTATTGAGGAACCGATAAATCCTGCAATTAATTGGCTTTGCAGAAGGTCTAGAAGAAAATTATATTTATCGTTCATTATGAGGAATCTGGCACAGAAAACATTCAACTTGGCTTCAAGGTGAGTATTGCTAATTATACAGGGTGCTTTAGAATAAAGGTGCGGTAAATTCGGGATCTTCATCCTTAGATGAATTCATGACATAAAGTTCCTATGAACTATAGGTCCTCACGTTTCTGAGATGCAGGTTGTTGAAATTTGAAAAAAAAATTGGTTTTTCGAAAATATTTTCCACTCCCTAAACGATTTCTGTTTGCATTTTGGTAGGTTATGAGTACGCATCAAAACACAATTTTTTCAATGAAAAATTATCAATTCTCAATTTCCACCAGTGGTGGTGTCCGTACCGACTTCAGAACGAATAAATTCGGTGAAAAAATGGTATGCCAATTCTTTTTTTTTCGAATTTAAAATTAAAGTTGTTGTCGTAATCAGCATATAATTCACAGTGAGAATGGTATCTTCAGTATTTCACCTGCGACGAATATTTTCTTAGATAAAAAATAAAATGCTATGTATTTCATCTGAGAGAATTACGAAAAATTTTTGATTGTTTCCGAAAACGTCTAGACAAAGATTAAGGCGGCCCAGCGCCTTCCTTTAAAGAACAAATGTGCATATACCACATCTCGTTTTTTTGTATAATGGGGACATCCATGAACTTCCATCCGAAAAGAGGCAATATGACTTTTCATTTGGTCTACTGGCAAGGACGAGCCCAAGAAAAATTTTTGCGGGGAGACAAAGTTTCGAAAATTTGCCAACTGTGCATTGATTGCTTCTGCTTGGAAAACCGATGGTGGGAGGGGGTGATATTTTGGTTTGCGATTCAATTTTTTTTTCTGAGAGCATTTAAAATAATAATTTGAAATTCTGTGGTGATACTATTTCAATTTTGTATCACCAGATCAACACACTCTTCGTCTTCAGAATTTTGAAAAAATATTATAGTTCTTTCGCTAGAAAAAAAAGTGAAAATAATTTTGACTCGTATATGATGATTAAAACAGAAATCTATTGGAAGCTTTTAACTAATCAACTAATCATTTCATTGCCATAGAAAATTATCATAGTATTTTTTTAAATTATTGGAAGTTTAGATATGTGTTCTGCAAACAATTTTTTTTTAAATCGTTAACTTGGTTCAGTTTCATGAAATTTAGCAGATATATGAGCACCTCATGAATTCGCATTTCAATTCTGAATCTCATATCGACAGGATATACCTAAGCAGTTATTGAGATTAGGAAAATATTCCAGTGACATTAACTCCGAAACTCCTGAACTGGCGATCTGGCACGCTGAAGAACTCGAATGAGATATTCAGGTCCCACACCAGTTTCTACATCTGTTTTGAAATTTTGCCAACTGTTTCCAGAATTTTTCCCGACTGCTTAGAAATTTTGTCAACTGCTTCGAAAATTCACCAACTCCTTCGAGAATTTACCAACAGCTCTGATCAATATTTGGCACGCTCCTAGACCAACTACATTGACATTTGTTCAACTGCTTCGAAAAACTGCCAACTGCTTTGCAAATTTGACAACTTTGATCAACATTAGTCAGGTCCCTGTAGCAACTCCATTCAAATTTGATCAACTATATTGACAATTTTTTCAACTGTTTCGAGAATTTGCCAACTCTGATCAATATTGCGCACGCCCCTAGACCAACTCCATTGACATTTGCCCAACTGTCTCCATAATTTTTCCAACTGCTTCGAAAAGCTACCAACTGCTTTGAAAAATTGCCAACTCTGATCAACCTGTACCAACTCCATTGAAAATTTCCAATTCTTTAAAAATTTTTCCATTTGCTTTAACAATTTTTCCAACGGTTTCGAAAATTTACCAATTGCTCTGAAAATTTGCCAACTTGTTCAAAATTGGGGGGGGGGGAGTCGTTACCCCCATCCCACCCTCGGGCCCGTCTCTGTCTACTGGGTAGGAAGAAAAATCCAACCAAATAATAATCACCAATTATTCCAATCCATACATTTACAGAAAATTGCTTCTCCTTGTGAGTTTCTCAAATCTTGTGTGGATTATCCACTGCCAAAAAAATGAAAATGAAGGGACTAGGCCGTCCTCATTTGTGTCTAGACGAATTTGGAAGTAATCAAATAATTTCGTGATTCTCACAGATAAAATAGAATTTTATTTTTCATCTCAGAAAGTCCACTTCGTTGCAGGTGAAAAACTTAAAATAACATTATTATCTTGAATTATGTGTTGATTACGAAAATAATTATTAAATTTCAACAAAGTATTTTCGTACAATTTTTTCCACTTTATTCGGACAGAAGTCTGCACGGACGCCAGTGGTGAAAATTGAAAATAATTTTTTATGTGTACTCATATAATTATATTCTTCTGAAATCAAGAGCTAAGATAATATACAATAAATAAAACAAAAATAAAAATCCCTAACTGAGTTTAGTGCAAAACGGGGTACCATACCATTTTTTCGTATGCATGATACCAGAGCTCAGGGAAAAACCTCAGTAGAAAAAACCCTGTCTCGCCGTTCTGACAAAAATAAAACTTAAGAACTATTTGAATATCGAAGGATTTCTTCTCTATTGGGTCCAACAAAATATACGATAATCTTCTAAAAGATGCTTTCGAAATTCTGAATCTGAAACAAAAAAACCGAAGCAGAAAAATAAAATGATTGAAACTCTATTAAACCGATTTAAAATTAACAACCCAATTCAAAAACGGCTCGGTAATTTCATGTATAGCTCTCAAGCCATCCTGAAATTTATGTCCAGGTGTCCCAAAACTCGACGTCAACCCGGAACCGGGTGAAAGGGCAAGTAATGCTGTTTGTCAGAAAGATATAAAAAAATCTAAGTTGCAGGATTTTAAAATAATAGGCATTTAAAAAAAACACAGAAAATTTAAAAACTTTTTTCGTTGTTGAAATAATGAATGTCTGAACTGTAATCGAAATTTTGATACCAGCTGCTCTAGGCTTCATAAAAATAGGGCTAACTTTTCAGAAAAAAAATCAAAATAAACAATTCCTAGTTTCAACTGACTGCATTGAAAAAAAATGTATTACGCAAGTTTGGCATGTATGGTATAATA
Source organism: Propylea japonica (assembly GCA_013421045.1). Lineage (NCBI taxonomy): Eukaryota > Metazoa > Arthropoda > Insecta > Coleoptera > Coccinellidae > Propylea > Propylea japonica. Next base: position 90,224,909 of record CM024240.1, read on the forward strand.
CTTGGTAAATTGTAGCTGCCGTAGTTCAAATTCGCTCTCGATTGCCTTTGAATACACTTTTTATTTAATTGCTTCCCAGTAAAAAAAGTCCAATAGATTCAAGTCCGGTGAACGGTCCGGTCCCGAGATTGGACGTTCTGGTCCAATCTCTTGGCCGACCAGTTCACTGGACTCGAATCTATTGGACTTTTTTAACTGGGAAGCAATTAAATAAAAAGTAATAAAATATGCCAAACTTGCGTAGTACATTTTTTTTTCAATACAGTCAGTTGAAACTAGGCAATTGTTTATTTTGATTTTTTTTCTGAGAAGTTAGCCCTATTTTTATGAAACCTAGAGCAGCTGGTATCAAAATTTTGATTACAGTTTAGACAAGCATTATTCGGGGTTACACAGCAAAAAAAAAAGTTGGAAAAAGTTGATATTTGTGGCCACAGAAGTGAAAAGACTGTCACAGGATGTGGAATTTTCTGTGTTTTTTTAAATGCCTATTATTTTAAAATCATGCAACTTAGATTTTTTTATATCTTTTTGACAACCAGCATTACTTGCCCTTTCACCCGGTTCCGGGTTGACGTCGAGTTTTGGACACCCTGTATGTAACAATTATTTATCAGATGTTCAATTGTCTCCTCTGTTTCTCCGCATTCGCAACTAGGACTCTCAATTAAATTCCATTTGAAAAGCATACTATTGCAACGTTCATGACCTGTTCTTATACGATTAAGAATAGTCCATATTTTCCTTGAAAGATCAAATCCAAAAGGCAAAAGAAAATCTTGTAGGGTTCTTAGGGGAGGGGCGGTGTTAAATACATGGATTACCCACCTAAAATCGAGACCAGAATATTGGAAGTTAGGAAATCTTCCGCTGTTCGATTCCACGATATGTATTTGTGGTGATTCGAGCTATTTCAATATGTATTAAAATTTTTCGAATGACAGATATTATTCGAGGAATCTCAGATTTTCCTTAAAATGTTGGAAAGATCCGAAAATATACTGTACGCATTTCCTTATTCAAGTAGCGCGCGAAATTTTCACTTGCACACCGCGTCGTTACCATCAGTTCTGGTTGGAGCAACAGTGTTGCCAGCTTGCAACAATTTTCTCAGGGCTCCAAGAACCATGTTACTTGAACTTGTTTTATTCAGTTCATTTAATCCATATGAGATTCAACTGGTGAGAATAATAGTGTGTAATAGAGCAAGAGCCCGTGAACGCCAGACCTTCGTTATTTTATAAAACCTGAAAACTTGTCTACGCATGCTCCCAACATAGGTAAGATCGATGGACCATTATGAAGTTTGGATTACCCTGGCTTTGGCAGGTAAAAGGTATCAAAGGGGTGTAAAATACTGATCTAATTTCGTCAAATTATAAAGTGTGATTTTTTGATATTACCTTCAGATTATCATTAAAAATCACGTCATTAATTGCCAGACACTTACTATAGTGGCAACCCCTTGCCAGACACCCTTAATGTTCATAAAATTATATGTAATTCTACTTACGTTATAGTATAAAAGCTGATTTTTATATATGATACCTGGATAATAATAAGATAATGTTTCCTCATTAGCCAGACATTTTTGATAGTGCCAACCCTTTGCCAGCAAGCTTGTAGTTTAGCTACAGGTGCGAGCGCGAGACAGTATTTATGAGTGGGTGCGAGTGAGACTGCATGATTGTAATGACTTATGCAAATAAATTTTTTGGTACAGATTTATATAACTAATCATTTAAGTGAATCTCAAAAACATCTGAAGAAAAGACATCCGATGCACCAACTAAATAAAATTGTTAAAAATTTTAATTTATTAACAATTTAATTTAGTTGTAGCATCGAATGTTTTTCCTTCAGATGTTTTTGAGATTCACTTAAATGATTAGTTATATAAATCTGTACCAAAAAATGTATTTGCATAAGTCATTATAATCATGCCGTCTCACTCGCACCCACTCATATATACTGTCTAGCGCTCGCACCTGCAGCTAAACTACAAGCTTGTCTGGCAAAGGGTTGGCACTATCAAAAATGTCTGGCTAATGAGGAAACATTATCTTATTATTACCCAAGTATCATATATAAAAATCAGCTTTTATACTATAACGTAAGTAGAATTACATATAATTTTATGAACATTAAGGGTGTCTGGCAAGGGTTTGCCACTATAGTAAGTGTCTGGCAATTAATGACGTGATTTTCAATGATATTCTGAAGGTAATATCAAAAAATCACACTTCATAATTTGACGAAATTAGATCAGTATTTTACACCCCTTTAATACCGTTTACCTGCCAAAGCCAGGGTACCCAAATTTCATAATGGTCCATCGTTCTTACCTGTGTTGGGAGCATGCGTAGACAAATTTTCAGCTTTTATAAAATAACGAAGGTCTGGCGTTCACAGGCTCTTAGACTATAAACCATAATCGAGTTGAAAGTCGAGTTTTGGTTATAAAATTTCGATTGAAATGCTAATAGCTATTAGCCAACGATTTGAAACACACGGTGCACTTTCTTTTTCTTCATTTAAGTGGCGGATTTTGGAGATTTCTTTTTTCAAATGCCTATCAGTAAAACCATTGTTTAAACAATGGTGAAACTAAAAAAGAAAATAATTGAAAATGATAACGTAAGGTTTCGGTTTATATATCAGACTCGTTCTTCAGATGAGCTAGGAAAATCTTTGGAATTGTGTCTTTTTTTGTTAGTAGTGAAATCAATCAGACTACTTCACAAATTCCAAAGATTTTTCAAGTTCGTATGGAGTTGTTTTCAGATGTCCTCACACAAAATAATCTGAAGGGTTCAAATCTGGCGATATTTGTGGACGAGCAATGAGGCCATCTGTTCGGATAATTTCTATTCAGGTGATTTCATTGCTTGGTCAATATAAATATCGCCAGATTTGAACCTTTCAGATTATTTTTTGTGGGGACATCTGAAAACAAAATTTTATGAGGTTGAAATGAGGAGTCCAGTTGAAAGAACTTTCGAGAATGTAATATCTCAAAGCAAAATCAATTGGAAATTTAATAATAAGGTCGTGAATATGTGTTCAAAATGGAGGAAATCATTTCAAACATTCTATGTAAATTTTGTATCAATCCTTAGATTTGCCTTTCATAATATGTTTCGAATGTTTACTCTGTATCAGTTGTTGCAGATTTATTGGTTCACGTAGGTACGCATAAAGATATTTCCAGGATTTAATGATTTTATACATCAGAATATGAATGAATGAAAATGAATTTCGAATTTGGACAATCTACTTTGGGACTCAGGAAGAGCTTTGTATCATTATAAGAAGATACTGCTTTACTATAGTTTCGCAAAATGTCTGTAAGTTTTGAATTTTGAATCGACTGCAGTGTTCTCCAACGATTCTGTCGGATTCACTGAGGAAGAATCTGAGACAAATTAAAGAAAAATTTAGAATGATTTGTACAAAAATTCAATTTTCTAGATTTTTCGGAAAAATTTATTTGGGGTTTTTATTTGAATCAGAGAGGGTATAGGTTTTGCAAAACAGCGCAAAAAAATCTTCAAATGCTCTTTGAACTGTAATGATGAAAAAGGTATGTTTTCTGAAAATTGATCATGTTTTTAACATAAAAATTGACTTTAGAGCTTTTGCGTCTCAAAATTCATATTTATTTTCAAAGTTGGGACAAAATCATCCACTTCCTCTTCAGAACATTCAACAATCGAAACTTAAGAATGTTTCACAAAACATAGCTTATTATAACGCTCACGAATGCTGTTTTCCGTATACGATAAAAGGTTCTGGGGACATTCCCAGAAAACTTTTTTTTCAATATCAAATCAGGAAAATGATGCATTTTTGGTAGGTAGAAACTTTTTTCATTTTTGAGCGATCGTTCTAATTAAACGAGGGCTATATCGTTTTGCCGGAATGTCTGTAATTTTTTAATTTTGAGCCGAAAGTGGTTTCGAACGATAGGGTTCGACTCCCTGATGACGAATCCGTGGTCAAATTCAATTCTGTCCGTGGGGCCGTCCGTTAGCACGATTACTTTCGACTGGATTGTAGTAGATACTTGAGTTTTTCAGGGTGAGTTCGATTTCCAAATGCCTCTGTCAAGTTTGTCAATCCGCCAACAGTACAGTACAGTACAGCCGTACAGGGTGTTTCATAAAATATGGCCATTCAAAATATTTGTATCTCAATATCTCAGACAAAACGAAACCAATCGGAATGAAATTTTGCGGCCATATGCAAGATGCTCATAATAAGCCTCATGCAAAATTCTGTGGGCAAAATGTAAACTGAAACCTTAGAAAATTCAGTTGGAATATTGAAAAGAAGAAACTTTATGTTTCCATAACAAGATCCGATTCGAGTGACATTTATTTTGTTAATGAAGATTGATATACTGAATGTTCATGCAGAATTTTAAAAGGATCGCATCATTAGAACCACAGATTTTTTTTTATTGTCTAGTTTTTACATATTTTTCTAATAATTTCCAGAACATTATTCGTACTGAGAATTTTCATTTATACAGGGTGGCCATTTGAAAACGAAACAGACGAGATTACAGACGAAATAAATTTTTTCGATAGAAATGCTCGGACAGGTCGATTTCTGTTTCGAGGGGGACAACTTAAGATGTAGGTTACGGACGCATAGCGCTTCAACCCTTGCTACTACAACCCTCACCCCCAATTTTTGAATAGGGAAGATGGGGTGAGTGATACCTCATTTGAAAGGCATTTTTATACTGATTTCAGCACAGTAATTGTTTTTTCATTTTATGCATTAGTTCTCGAAATATTCTTAACTAAGTATTTGAAAATGAAGTGGTTTTCATGGCACTTGTAGTGTTTTTTTGTGAAAAATCGACATTTTGAGCTTCAAAACAACCATGACTGTGGCTTCCTTCCTCCAATCCACTGACAAAGAAATCTTTAATCAAGATACCGAACAAACAAAGCGTATTGCGAAGGAGCTCAATCTTCCTGAAACTCAATCTAAATTATCTTCGATATAATTTGCAGTATTTCCAATAACATGCGGTAACACTTGATCGATAGAAATCTCCAAAAAGTCCAAATACGTACATATCTCTAATCAGATTACCAGGCAAGAAAATCAAATCATTAATGATGCCACAGAAATATTCCTGTCCCAATTCGTGAAACGATTCCCGACTCAATTATGAAGTGTTTTCTCAGTTGGCTTCAATAATGTTTTCATTTTGTTGATTATTGAATTCATATCTTTTTCAAAAAAAATGAGAATCGATAATTTTTTATTTATTACGAACAGATCATTAAGTTGGCTTACTGGTTCTTGACATGTGAATTATTCTTAGTTTTGAATCGAGACTTGTACTTGTATGTGTTCTAATTCATTGTTCGACATGGTTTATTCAATTGCAGAAAGGGTGGAAATAATTTCACTTTTTTTTGCAAACAATCAATGTGCGAATAGAACCGCAGAATTCTTCAATCAACGACATTTAGATAAACATTGTTGTTTTGAAGCTCAAAATGTCGATTTTTCACAAAAAAACACTACAAGTGCCATGAAAACACCACTTCATTTTCAAATACTTAGTTGAAAATATTTCGAGAACTAATGCATAAAATGAAAAAACAATTACTGTGCTGAAATCAGTATAAAAATACCTTTCAAATGAGGTATCACTCACCCCATCTTCCCTATTCAAAAATTGGGGGTGAGGGTTGTAGTAGCAAGGGTTGAAGCGCTATGCGTCCGTAACCTACATATTAAGTTGTCCCCCTCGAAACAGAAATCGACCTGTCCGAGCATTTCTATCGAAAAAATTTATTTCGTCTGTAATCTCGTCTGTTTCGTTTTCAAATGGCCACCCTGTATATTTAGTATGAATTTCAAGTCCTATACAAAATTTTGAGTTAATAGTATATTTGCTCCACCAATGAACAAGCGCTGAGAAGCACCTGCTCAGGACTTTCTTAAATTTTTAGAGGAGTTATCACATCCTGAAGTCCTGAGCATATATTAGGAAACAGTAGAGAATATAATAACAATGGTTGTACTCTTTGCTCAAAAAGGAATTTTGTCAAATACACCTGACAACGTCGCGAGGTATGCTGATGCAGGCCGAGGATCGCATCGCAGCTCCGATAATTTTATTTATTTTACATTGTTGAATTCCGTACGGACAGCAAGTGGCTGTATACCGCAGAGCGCTATTTCGGTCAGCTGGTTTTCTGTCAGTTTTACGTAAAAGTGCCAGTGTACTCGGGAAACCACCGATTTGTAAAAAGGAATTTGTCATATTCGGGACAATCAGGTCAGGTGTGATCTGCAGAAGAACGTGAGATTTCTGGTGCGCTCTGTCATGATGAAAAAATTGTGCCAATTTTGAATTTTGTTTGTGTATCAATGATATGATGGTTTTGTGATTTTGTGCTCTATTTATGAATGAAAATTAGACTGCAAATATATTTTGATATACCTAAGGTGAGGAACTGAATTACAATATGGTATGGTTTATCCAAAAATAGTCATGAATATCATCAGTGAAATAAGGAGATGAAATAGGGCCAACTCAACTGTTGCGATATGAACTGGAGAAGAATTTCGAGAATTTGAGTCATCGCTGAATTGTTTTGACTACCATATGGGGCCACACTGATTCATCGTCTCCAGAAAACTGAATAGCAATTCTTTGTGGCTGAATTCGAACCATATCAATTCTCGAAATGTTCATCTAAAGAAGGAAACAGAATGACCACTATTTTATCTCAAGATTGTATTGTCACATTGCTATCAATATATGTATGTTCAATCCTGTAAATATACAACAGGATAGGGTATATAGCAAATTCTGAATGATTTAAAAATTGGGAAAATCACTCTTTTCGTCACAGGTTAAGGCTTTTGGCCTCAGAGGAAGAAGTAAGTAAGTGTACTTCTTCCTCTGAGCTTTTGGCTCAACAGAATATTTTTGAAATCTTTTACTGGTAAATTCAATTTTTCCGCAGTGTCTGGTAAGACACTTCACTTCGGATGTGATCTTCGATATATGATAGATGTGCCGATTTTAAACAATGTGAACATAAGGGCATTGGTATTTAAGCATAAAGATCAAAAACAACATAAGTATTCAACAAAATATCATTCTTATGATGCATTTAACACTTAAAATATCGTTTTGAATTATTTCCCAATGAAATAGAACACACATATTGTGTATATAATGTAAAGGGTGTTCCGGAAAATGTGGGAAATCTCTCGGATTCAGATCAGAAAAAAAAAGATGACAAGTTCCCATATTTTTTTTCCTAGCGGTCCTATCTACGAAGATATGACCTCCTAAATGACGCCACTGGAAATTCATTTAAGTGGGAATAAATTTCAATTACTTACATCTTTCATTATTTTTTTTTTTGAAAACGATTCATTTTATCCTCACTGAACATCAAGAGTACCTTTTCTTTAGGTTAATGTTTAAAGGTATCCAAATTTGTTTTTTAGCACCTTATCCTTATCATACAGGGTGTTAAAAATGTAAGCATTAAAATGTACAACCCAGTCCGCCCCTTGTAAACTGAACAAGCTAATTGAAATTTGAGTACGGTGATTTAAGGGGTCCTTAATACTATTAATCATATCAAATTTTCATCAAATTATATCGAGTAGTTTGAAACTTATCCCACTAAAATTGATTTCCAGTGGCGTCATTTAGGAGGTCGTATCTTCGTAGGGAGGGCCACTAGGAAAAAAAATTATGGGAACTTGACATCTTCATTTTTTATGTTCTATCTGAATCCGAGAGATTTTCCACATTTTCCGGGATACCCTGTATAAATATTATGAATAGAACCTCCAGAAAATTAGCATTAAAAATATGAAGACAGTATCCAAATAAATACGACACTTCCCATCCTCCTGTATGTAATGCTTGTATATTTTATACATGAAATGGATATAACATTTCCCTGTTTCGGACACACTAAACACAATTAAGTACCTACCTACTAATTAGGGCTAAAACCTTCTAGCATCGATTAAATTTTTGTCAGAAACAGCTTTCCTCCATAAAGTTTTCCTAGATGTATTTACCTACTGAATACCACGTAAAAGGTTGAAGTTCACTTAAATTCTTCTTATGATAAAGGATTTTCCAATAAGAGGTGTTATTTTGATATTCAAAGAAAAATGCCATTTTTTAATATGATGTTCATTTCATTATAAAGAAGAAGCTATGCCGTTAATAGTGGAAAATAACATCAGGCAAATGACCACCACGACCACGCTTACAGGACCATATCCTTTTAATGAAATTTGCCATAATCAAATCGCAAAGTGGCTGCCCTATGTCCTCGATAGCCTTACGAATTCCATCTTTGAGGTCTTGAATCGAAGCTGGGCTATTGGCGTAGACCTTCCCTTTCACTTGGCCCCAAAGGAAGAAGTCGCAAGGTGTTAAATCACAAGATCTCGGTGGCCAATTATGATCACCTCTGCGAGAGATAACACGGTCCGGAAACTTTTCCCGCAAAAGATCAATGGTTTCGTTTCTTGTGTGGCACGTAGCGCCGTCTTGTTGAAAGTAAACGTTGTCCAGGGGCCTATTGCACCAAATACTTTGTAACTTTTCACTTTGCACTTTTCACTTTTCAGATGAATTAAGTTGCATTCATAATTGAAAAATACCATATGAAAAGTCAAGTGCATAGTAGAAAGTACCCATCAGAAATTAAATGTTGGGAGAAATGTTGTGTAACATAACTAATTTTCACTTTTGAAATTTGTCAGAATGCAAAGTGCGAAGTGAAAAGTTGCGAAGTATTTTGGTGCAATAGGCCCCAGATCAATACTATCCAATTTCGGCCATAAAAATCATTAATCATCTCTCGACAGCGCAATCCATTCACCGTTACTGTTGGTCCAGCCTCATTTTCGAAAAAGTACGGTCCAATGACTCCGCCGGACCATAAACCGCATCAAACAGTCACACGTTGAGGATAAAGAAGCTTTTCAACAATAACTCTTGGATTTTCCGAGCTCCAGGTGCGACAATTTTGCTTGTTGACGAAGCCACCGAGGTGGAAATGGGCCTCATCAATCAAGATGATTTTTCGATGGAATTCCGGATCATTTTTATGCATTTCAACGACCCAATCAGCAAAGACACGATGTTGTTGATGATCGGCCGGCTTGAGTTCTTGTGTTAACCGAACTTTATATAAGCCTTAAGACCACGATCTTTATGCAAAATACGGTGTAATGACGTTTGTGGAATGCCTAATTCCAAAGAACGACGAGGACTGGACAAACCTGGGTTTTCTTCAACACTTTCTGTTACAGCAGCAATATTCTTGGATGTTCTTGAGCGGCGTGCACGGGTTTTATTCTTCACATCACTTACTTTTCCCAACAGCTCGAATTTTTCCACCAATTTCTTTATTGCGGTCTGACAAGTTGCTAAACGACGACCCAAAAATGTTCGAGTTTTACGAACCGTCTCGGCCAATTTTTCACCATTTTTATAGTGAATTTTAATAATTTTAATACGTTGAAGCGTGTATCGTTCCATTTTTATTAATGGCGTAGTTTCTATTTGTGAAATGTCAAAAAATGACAGCTTCGAACGTGACATCTACCGAAATAGTGGGCTATTCAAAATAACACCTCTAATTGGAAAACTGTTGTAGTATTAGAAAACAAAACTTTTGGTTAATACTTTATTTTGTTTATTTATAATTTGTTCTATTTCATAAACTGAAATCACTCCAGTAATCCGGACGCTTCAATAAGCGTAACGATATCTGCCCGGACGCGTATTGGCATTCTTTACTACGCTGCAGCGCATGCATGGTGTTGCAACGCGGTAAAGAATGACTTAACGTATGCTCTCTCTATCCAGACATATCTTACCACGGCTCAGCGCATGCAGGCGTTCAGACGTAGTAACTATTGTAATATTGATACGCTGCATTATCGAGACATTGTTTAGCGCTTTTCAATTCCAACCATGTTCAAATTTGCAGTTCCGGTTCAAAAAATAACAATAATACACTTTTGCCAAAAACAGTTCATTCCATACTGAAATATAAAAAATAATATACGGTAAATAATACTAATAAAAATAAAAATAAAAATATGCATAACAATATGGTAAGTATAGCTAAAATCTGTTTTTTTTAAAACGAATATACAAAAGACTACATCAAATGGAAATGCAAAATCCACTAACGTATACTACCTACATACTAGTGTGCATTGCAATGCGATTTTGAATTTGGTCTGTTAAGATCAATATTTTCTTCAGAGACCTTTTCCTTTTTGGATTGTTCGCCATTTCTTTATTGGATGGCCTACCAGCTTGAATGCGCTTTGCGCCGCATATATTTTGCATGTCAAACCACCTCTTATTTTTCTTCGACTCAGTGATGTCGGCTGAACAGAAATGTTTTTTTCGCAGAAATGTTTTTTGATACATGAATAAAATTGAGGAGGTCCGATGATGTACTTTTGTCTAAGGCTTTATTAAATTTTTTTATGGCATTAACCATATCAACCGTTTTACTTTTGGGATGCTATTTCACTTATGCGTTTAAAATTTTCTGAGTTTTATTACAGCACCAGAATGTTCTTCAATTAAGTTTGTTTTACTAGCATTCTCGACAGAGTTGATTGTTTCCATGAGAAAATTATTCTGCTGCATAAAAACCTCGCTTTGCTCTAAACCAGTCATTTTGTGTACCCACATCAGTTGACATGTCCCCATAAAGTTCTGGGGATATGTTTTCTCCTAGAGCTAATTTTGCTAATGCTTTTCTATCATCGGTATTTATTTGCACACAGGTCCTGAAAGTTATTCCATACTTATTTTGTATGGCGCAAAGGTGCTTACAATACCTTCCACCCTGTCCAAAAATACAATCGCAAAATGCAATATCTACATAGGCAGTATGAAACATCTGATCATCGGTCTCCGAAGAAACTAAAAAAGTATTTTCGTCGATTTTTTGAACAGAGACATCAGCAGAATTCGACATTTTTCTAAAGAGTATTTCTTAGATCTTAGAGTTCCGAAAATTGGCAAATGACAGCAAGTGTCGTCTCTGATAGGACTCGAAAACATTGGCGACAAAATCCACCGAGGCACAAGCACTGAACGCTTTACATCTTTGTAGAACACTGTCTTTAAAAATACGAATGGATGCTTCTACATAATTGTTTGTATTATTTCCTCTTGTTAATAAATTACTTCTATAAGCCAACGACCACTCTTCCCTTCGATCCCAATAATTGGCTATATGAGCATCATTACGAATATGGTCATAATTCTCTCGAATCTCTTCAATGGTTTTGGAATACAGAATTCTTCTGAATAATAACATGATAAGTCTTCTATCATCTTTTAAAATACCATGATGACTATCCCATAACCATCGCAAACATGCAGCGTATCAATATTATATTACAATAGTTACTACGACTGAATGCCTGCCTGCGCTGAGACATGGTAAGATATGTCTGGATAGAGAGAGCATACGTTCAGTCATTCTTTACCGCGTTGCAACACCATGCATGCGTTGCAGCGTAGTAAAGAATGCCAATACGCTGCCCGGACTATTGAAGTTATACTGTACGTCCTTTTTATAGTTGTCGAAAGATGTTGATGGAAATTCATTACTGCTTTCATATTGTCCGCACCATAAATCTGTAAATAAATAAAGAAATTCATTCTTAAATTATTTTGTTTCAGAGTTCGATCTCAATGACTAAAACGTGAGTGCTTCCGAGTTGATTTTTATCTGCTAGCAAAAGGAGAAAATTATGTGATTCTTGAGGTGAGTACATCATAAATAAAAACGAACACAAATAATTTAACCGTAACCTGACCGTGAAGATGTAAATTTCTAAGGTATCAAAAACTTGCGATTTTCAGGCGTGGTGTATGACTTGAATATAATTTATAGTTATATCTAGTAGTCAACATAATGAACATTTATATTAGAAATGGAATCCCAGTCCAAAATGTTGACAGAAGGATATCAAGAAATAATAATTAATGAAAACGCTGTTGTACCCTTCGCCCTCACTCGTCACTTGATAAATCGAAATCTTTCGTACCATCACATCAATTTATTTAGGCAAATGGAGAAGATGCTGATACCCGCTCTGAAATAACGTCATACCTCTGTGCTTCAGTGAATACATTATGATATTATCTGAAATGAAAAATATACAGTGGAACTTCCCCTCGAACTTCCCTATATAACGAAATCGCTAAATCCACAAAAAAATCTTTATACAGAAATTTCGTTATACAGAAGTTTTTTCATAGTGTCAAGTATCGAAACAAGCAATTGCATTTCTTATTGTGAATTCATATATGTACATAAATCGAAAAGGTGTGTAAGTGCATTTCTAATAGCTTATAGGCATTTTATGTAGGTTCGTATAAAATACATAGCTATTCACGATTTTTTGGGCAGATAATTTGTAATTTTTGTATTAGTGGTACAATTAAAAAACATTTTCTCAAAGATTCAAAAATATTTTCCGAAACCCCTTCAATGGACCGGAAAGCGAGACGACACGTTTTAAAGGCTTGAAGTTCGATTTGGTTTTTCGGCCGGTTGCCCCTCGAAATCAACGCTTTCGGTATTATCACTGCTATTGTAGTGATCTCGAACACCGCATTTGACACTGTTCAACATGCCCTTTTCAGTTGGAAGTTCATTTGTTACAATATTGACATCGACATTAACGAAATCTTTTAATGAAACCGTCATTATCAACATTTCCAGCTGAATCCAACGTTTCGGAAGGATCTATCCGCCCGCCGCAATGGTTTAGTTTATTTTATTACCTACGTCCGGCATAATTATGGAAAAAACCCACCCTTATACCTTTTTACCAATACCCACTCAAAGAGTGATGTTCTTGTTCTTGGAATATTTCGTTATACAGAGAATTTACTTCGTTTTAGAGGGTGTTTTCAAGATGGAATTTGGATTAAAGGTGCAATGTCTTGAACGAAATTCGTCATACAGAGAAATTCGTTATACAGATGTTCGCTATAGGGAAGTTCCACTGTAATTTGAAGTCAACTTATATTATTTTTTTCTTCATACGATATGGAAGATGATCGTTTTTTCAACTATGAGCATTCATTCAATGAACATGAGGAAAAGGATCTCTATATCAAAAACAGTCTACTTACTAATCTGCTCTACCAGCAGCATCAACAAACAGTTCAAATCAGACAAGTATTAATCATTCCCATTTGTACAATGGCATTAATACAAACGCCTACTACGTGTTGATTTAAATTGCCTGATAAAAGATATGTAACAATCATACCATTAACGGTTCACTCCTTCAGAATGGGACATGATTGCCCAATCTGTTTACCACCAATTCGAATTTACTACATTAATATTAATCAGAGCGCAAAATAGAATGACCGAATTTTACGAGGCAGCTCGTCGGTTTATTGATTTCTTGAAAATAAATAGAAAAATTGCCTTCAAACGTGATGTTTGGGAACGCTTGAGAGAGGAAATATTTTATTTTATTGTTAGTGACGTTAATATCCCACACAGCAACTTATTTTTCGTTTCAAACAAGAATTATTTCGTCATCACCACTTGAAAGTTAATTTAGTACAAATAAAGGGTTTTCCAATAAGAGGTGTTATTTTGAATAGCCCGCTATTTCGGTGGATGTCAGGTTTGGAGCTGTCATTTTTTGACATTTGACTAGTAGAAACTACGCCATTAATAAAAATGGAACGATACACGCTACAAAAATGCATTGAATCATTAAAATTCACTATAAAAATGGTGTAAATTTGGCAGAGACGGTTCGTAAAACTCGAACATTTTCGGGGCGTCGTGAAGCACCTTGTCGGACCGCAATAAAGAAATTGGTGGAAAAATTCGAGCTGTTGGGACGAGATAGTGATGTGACGAATGAAACCTGTGCACGTCGCTCAAGAACAGCCTAGAATATTGCTGCTGTAACCGAAAGTGTTGAAGACTGAATGGATTGCGCTATCGAGAGATGATTAATGATTTTTTATGGCCGATATTGGATAGTACTGACCTGGACAACGTTTACTTTCAACAAAACGGCGCTACGTACCACACAAGCAACGAAACCATTGATCTTTTGCGGAAATAGTTTCCGGACCGTGTTATCTCTCGAAAGGTGATCACAATTGGCCACCGAGATCTTGTGATTTAACACCTTGCGACTTCTTCGTTTGGGGCCACGTGAAAGAGAAGGTCTACGCCAATAGCCCAGCGTCGATTCAAGACCTCAAAGATGGAATTCGTGAGGCTATCGAGGACATAGGGCAGCCTCTTTGCGATTTGGTTATGGAAAATTTCATTAAAAGGATATGGTCCTGTAAGCGTGGTCGTGGTGGTCATTTGCCTGATGTTATTTTCCACTATAAACGGCATAGCTTCTTCTTTATAATGAAATGAACATACGAGCATTTATATTGAAAAATGGTATTTTTCTTTGATAATCACAATAACACCTCTTATTGGAATACCCTTTACATTAGGTCATGTTGATAAAATCCACAATTTAAGTAGCACCTTGGAAGTTAAAATATGGCTGGTTTACAAATGAACATTGTTCTGTCAAATTCAACTGAGTTCATTTGAATTTATTTATATTTTTTCATTTATATCCTTGGTTCAGGTTTTAAAATATGTGAATTATAGGACAAATATGATTTAGACTCTTGACAAGATATTCAAAGAAAATGCATATAACTACGGAATTTATTGAAATATTTATTGTTCTATCACGATTAGTGAATCCTTGAATGATTGATATAGCATACAGTATGTACAGAAATAACTGTTTGCGTTGAAAATGAGAATGATCTTGTATCAATAAACACTTTGGAAATAGGAATCCAAACATTGGATGAATGACCTCCAAAAGAACTGAAGAGTAAGGAAAGAATTTTTCATTTCGTATCTCTATTTGCGGAAGAACCTTTTTTCCGAACAATGAATGAAGATTTCAGAAAGTACGAGATTGAAATTTGAGTTTTTGTTCATATTAAGAAATTGATCATTCAATATTCCGATTCGAAGTTTTCTGTTTCCACCAATTTCCATGGTGAATTCGATTGAAGATTTTATTCAATTTCTCAAGAAATCCGTTATTGCTATTTTCTCGTGTGGGTATGGATTCCTTGTATACAGCGATCCAAATTAAAAGGGATACATGGCTGTAACTCCATTTTAGACCATAAACTCAAAACTGAATTGAAAATACCTAAAAGTCTCTATGTATAATCCTTTGAATAAAGAATATTCTTTATTCAATGGTATACTCTATTGTGAATTGGAAGAATGAAATAGAAGAGATCAATTAAGCCGTGTCTTATACAACTATCTTCAGAATAGATAACCATTATCTTATATGTGAGGATTAGATGAAAAAACTGGTGTTATGTATTCCTAATGAGGAAATATCGTTAAAGACAAGGAATACTCCCAGAATTCGAGTACGGCCGACCGTAACTACGATTACATACGGAAGGAACAACTTCAAACTCGGAATTTTTAAGTAAGGTGAAGACTTGAAGAGGAAAGTTGAATCATAAATGAATTGAATTAAACTGAAAGCACTGAAGATATTCTGATTTGATTAATCTTTTTTCCAATACGAACTCGATCACGTTGATGATCTCTTATTCTTTTTTTATTTTGAATATTTCATTCACTCTTTCAAGAGCACGGATTTGTGAATTCCTCCCATTAAGATTAGTTTTTATGCTACCGTGAAAATTTGAAGAATGTAACTCGTTCCGTTCGAGAGTTGCAGCGATCAGAAATTTGTTGGTTTACATTGCACAGACAAAATATCTTTTTAAAATTTTTTTAATGGCATGATCCTCGCGAAATTTCGCAGAATTTTACGCGTCTTTATATTCTCCTCAAAATAACAAATTTCGAATTGATTGGATATGTGCTTTTTGAAATATCGGCTAAATATAAAAAAATTCGAATGTCAATAAGTAGGAAAGGGTTTTCCAATAAGAGGTGTTATTTTGATATTCAAAGAAAAATGCCATTTTCCAATAAAAATGATCGGATGTTTATTTCATTATAAAGAAGAAGCTATGCCGTTAATGGTGGAAAATAACATCAGGTAAATGACCACCACTACCACTCTTACAGGACCATATCCTTTTAATGAAATTTTCCATAACCAAATCGCAAAGTAGCTGCCCTATGTTCTCGATAGCCTCACGAATTCCATCTTTGAGGTCTTGAATCGACGCTGGGCTATTGGCGTAGACCTTCTCTTTCACGTGGCCCCAAAGGAAGAAGTATTAAATCACAAGATCTCGGTGGCCAATTGTGCTCCTCTCTTCGAGAGATAACACGGTCCGGAAACTTTTCCCACAAAAGGTCAATGGTTTCCTTTCTTATGTGGCACGTAGCGCCGTCTTGTTGAAAGTAAAGGTTGTCCAGATCAATACTATCCAATTTCGGCCATAAAAATCATTAATCATCTCTCGATAGCACAATCCATTCACCGTAGCTGTTGCTACAGCCTCATTTTCGAAAAAGTTAGGTCCAATGACTCCGCCGGACCATAAACCGCACCAAACACTCACACGTTGAGGATGGAGAGGCTTTTCAACAGTAACTCTGGAGTTTTCCGAGCCCCAATTTCTTTATTGCGGTCCGACAAGGTGCTTCTCGACGACCCAAAAATGTTCGAATTTTACGAACCTTCTCTGCCAAATTTTCACCATTTTTATAGTGAGTTTCAATAATTTCAATGCGTTCTTGAAGCGTGTATCGTTTCATTTTTATTAATGGCGTAGTTTCTACTTGTCAAATGTCAAAAAATGACAGCTTCAAACGTGACATCTACCGAAATAGCGGGCTATTCAAAATAACACCTCTTATTGGAAAACCCTCTAGTTTGAAGTTTGACGGTTTATGGCGAGACGCTGAACATTCGCGTAGTACGAAAGAAAACAAGGATAGCAACCTGCAGTTGGACAAAGGATAATAGCAAGAGATGTCCAACTATAAATTGCAACTGTCACCCATATGGGCGCTGAACTGCTCTCATAACTGCACCATCTAGATCTAGGAGGACGAGCATTGCGGTTGTTAAACCCAATAAAAAGCGCTCCACGTACAACACTATTTATTTATCCTTGCTCGTATAAAATGATACAAGGGATGGGAAAAGATAACAACAGATTGTAAAATATGTATTGTGTCAGTGTCATTTTCATCATCAACCTGAACTTCTCAAATCGAAAATCACTGAATGGGCTATTACCAACTCAATTCTGATTTCTCAAAGCTGCCTGGGTAATGAGTATTCTAAACACCCTTTAGAAGGCCGTGGTCCATCATTTTTGGATGGACTAAAGCAGATATCATTGACACATATTGCAGATATGTTGATTTTTTTCATTCGCTTGGATCAAATGTTGGTGTGATGAATACAGTTACATTCATTACAATGATATCTACCAGATACCTATCAGTTACTTTATTAGCAAGTAGTGAAATAGGCCTTCAGTCTGCTGCCATGCATATTTATGTACAGGGTGGCCATTTGAAAACTTGCCAGTCCAATTATGTCACGACAAGGATGATTACAGAGAAAATCACGGAACAGGACAATTTCTATTCGTAGTGGGACATATTTTAAGCAGAATTGTAAGCCTAAATCTCCTCAACCCTTGGTGTAGGGGCTATCACCCCTTAATAGGGAATTGGGGGTGAGCTGTACCTCAATTGAAAGATCAGTTGTCCCTTTACATGAATACTATGATTTGCAAAGTTTTTGTAATGAAGATAAATTCTTCCGTAAGTTCACTTTTTTTAGTGCGATTTTTCAAGTTTAGGTCTTTCGTACAAGAGATAATTCACGAGAGAATAATACAGTAAGTATGAGTGCCTCGCAAATACTAGAGAGACACCAAAAATGTTTCAACTATAGTATAATCATTGTTTAAGGAGTTCTCCTTAAACAATGGTATTATGTAGAGGGACTTTTTGTCTTCCAATTGAGGTTTAGTTCAACTTCAATTCCCTATAGAGAATTTAGGGGTTATAGTCCCTATACCTAGGTTTGAGGAGATTTCGGCTCACAATTTTGCTCAAAATATGTCCCCTTTCCTTTACCAATTGATCTGTTCCGGGCCTTTCCTTTGAAAATTTCCTTGTAGGAACATAATTGGCCTGGCAAGATTTCAAATTGTCACTTCCTGTACCTAACTACTTCGAGGAATCAAAAAAATTTGCAAACCATAGTATTCATGTAGAGAGTCAAGTGATCTTTCAATTCAGGTTGATCTCACCCCCTATTCTCTATTAAGAATTTAGATGTGATAGCTCCTACACCAAGGGTTGAGGAGATTTCGGCTTACAATTCTGCTCAAAATATGTCCCTCTCCGGATAAAAATTGACCTGTTCCGGCATTTTCTCCGAAAACACCTTTGTCGCGACATAATTGGTTTTTAAATTGTCACCCTGTATGTGACCCCTCCGTTTTAGCTGCAATTCATAGTGAAATAAATGTCACAAAATAGTTTGATATGACGATTTGTAGCGAGACGCTGAATGTTCGCCTAGTACGAAAGAAAAATAGATAGAATAGCAACTTGCAGGTGGACAAAGGATCATCGCAAGAGATGTTCAACTATAAATTGCAACTGTCACCCATATGGGCGCTGAACTGCTCTCATAACTGCACCATCTAGATCTAGGAGGACGATCATTGCGGTTGTTAAACCCAATAAAAAGCGCTCCACGAACAACACTATTTATTTATCCTTGTGCGTATAAAATGATACAAAGGATGGGAAAAGAAAAACTGGAATTACTGCATGTAACGTACCGTGAAAGATCTCAGGATGCTGGTAAAATTGCGGGTTACGCAATATTCAACAGTGCATTGCTACCAACCTGACAGTGAGAAGATATAATAATCTTCCATCACGGAAATATCTATCAGGGGAATCGAGTCACGTTTTTCATTAGAAAAAGCGGTATATGCTGATGTATCATGGATGTTGATGGGAGTTTTCTTATGAGGCTGAGGGAATAGAAAATTATTGACTGGGGAGAAGTATCAACTTGGAGCCAGGAACTTACAGGAAAACATTGAAAGAAGTTTGATAATCGGCGCCATGGCTCAGCTATGTTGAACTCCTTATGTTGAATATACAGGGTGCCAAGGAAAAAAGTACAATGCATAGTGCCACGCAGTAGCGTATATAGAAAATATTTTCGGGGGGGGGGATGCTCACACCATCAAATGATCCAATGGTTAGATGCCATGCCTGTATAAATCATTAAGTAGTTCAGTTTTCTTTATTCATTTCGGAGGGGGCCCGGGCCCCCTGGCCCCCCCCTATATACGCCAGTGGTGCCACGCGATAGTGTGCCATAAAATATTAAAAAAGGTCCCATAAATATATGTCTGAAACTGATTCCTTCAAGAAATACAGGGTGTTAAAGTTTATTGTATTTCACAGATGTGACTCAATGATGCAAAGAGTGGAAATGTGCATTTAAGCACAAGGCAAGCAATTCGAACATCTTCTGAATACTTAATGTTTTTTTGTTAATTAATCAGTCATTTGCTGTTGTTATTGAAATTTAATTATTGAACTGTTTTGTCCTTGCTATTGTAAGTAGGTTACTTTGGCACTTCAGGACAATTTGCGTGCATCATAACTCTTCGATCCGTTTTTACCGGAAACCGTTTGTCCTATCGACTTCAACAAAGTATACCTTTTCGAAGGAAAAAGATAGAGGAATCGCTTTTTCTAGTCCAGAATGACATACTGTGTAAGGCGAAAAAGAGTCCTAGGATTAAAAGTGTTGCTAAGTAACGAGCAAATTTTTGTACGGTAAGGAAATTGATGGCTTTTGCACTTGAAAATAGTACAAAAATGTTAACATTTTTTGATGGTTGGAGAAAAAATAGTATTAATATCATACGGACTAAAAGTGCCTATTTTTACTCGCAATTTTGCATTCGCTCGGCTGCGCTGCGCTCCGCCTCGCAATTGCTCGTAAAAAAATATGCACTTTTAATCCTTATAATATAATATACTATTGTTCTTCAACAACTGATGAACAAAAAAAATATTTCACTCTGACAGGTTATAAAGAAATAGAAGTTGAAATGGAAGGAGCTGAATTAATTTGTAGTTAAGAACACCAAATTCAGAAACATGAAAAATATATTTATATTTATATTCTTTTGAATCAAGAGCTATTAGTCTAAGAGCTAGCAACGTTTTTGAGAGAGAATTTCAGGAAGGCCAGTTTTTTGATATGCTATCTCTCTCACTCTCCCGGACGTCATACGGGCTATCTAGCTGGCGGTAGTGGTTGCGTTCATTAGTGCGCATCGTACCTGTACAGGTAAAATATCAATTTTTCAAATAATTTCAGAAAGTTTTTTTTTCTTTTTATTATCTTTATTGAAATTTTTGCAACATAAATTTGTTATTGCCAGACATTTTTATTGTTGTTTAAATTGTGCCAGACACTGATTTTGAATACAGAAAAAATTTTTGAAATATTTCAATATGGCTGAAATTTCAATATGATGTTACTTAGATATCTAAAAACCCAAAACTAATTTGCCAGACAGTAATTCTATTGTTAAACCTTCAGCCAGACCGATCTAAAAGTAATAAGTGATTGGGCACGTTGGAAGAGTATAGACAATCTCGTGTTAGTAACGCAAGCGAGATAAACGAATACAGCTGTTTGTATTCAAGATGGCGTCAGTTCAGTCAAATTGGCGTATTCGTTGCCGTTGTTTTTGATGTTTTTAACAAAATTGTCTTACAATGTCGAGTAAAAAATTTAAATGTGTTTTTTGTAAAGACAGAAATGGAAAAATAATAACTTTTGTTGAAGCTAAATTAAAAAAGTGTACAAAAGTTTTACAAATACGTGTAAATTTTAAACTTAAATATGATAATAAACAGATACCAGAGCAAATTAATGACACCGATGGATATCACAAAAATTGTAACAACAGTTTTACCGTTCTGATGGCAAAATATCGAAAATTATCTGAGTTTAATTTCTCGTCAACAGTAGATCTTCCCAGCACATCTAGTTAAACTCCGATATCAAATATCTGTAAATTTCAGAAGGGTTAAAATGACTGAAACTCAAATTTTTTTTTCCATGACGGGTTTTTCACCAACGTACAGCCAGCGAACGATTCTTTTATTCGAATAAGTATACAAACTACCATCTCTGTAAATTTCAGCAGGGTTAAAATGACTGAAACTCTATATTTTTTTACGTGTTTTCGTTGCTCCCGTTGGCAAACCCACCACTGGTGCGCCAGCTGACGGTCACTATGCTATAAGACAAATACAAATCAAGCTACATATATACAAATTATTGCCAGGGTTGAAATTGGTCACCAAAAACTACCACTGGCTCCCGGGCTCATACTGCAGTAGATGATAGCAAAAAACTGCCAGATAATACGTCTAAAAATTCAGATACAGAAGTTATAAACCAAGAAATTGAGACTCCTAATGCAATTATTGAGATTGATAGTGTGGTAAATATAGAAACAAATTTAAATGTCGAACGAATTTGTTTTTTTGTGGAAATGATCGCAAGCAAGCAAAAGGTAAACAACAAACTTCACACTCCTCAAATGACAGCAGTGATGAAGATGATGATTATCAAAATGCTTCAACTTTTTGTGATACAGTTATGCAATCATCCAATTTTTGTTTTTTTTCATAATTCATAAATTATTATGTCAATACCGTATTAATCCGAATATTAATTCAATAGTTTTTAATCCTTTCTCTGTAATTTACATATTCGACAACTATTTCTAGACCAAGCAAAGTGATACCACATCACTTATCACTGCTAAATCGGTCTGGCTGAGGTTTAACAATCGAATTACTGTCTGGCAAATTAGTTTTGGGTTTTTAGATATCTAAGTAACATCATATTGAAATTTCAGCCATACTGAAATTTTTCGAAAAAAAAATTTTTTTTAATTCAAAATTAGTGTCTGGCACAGTTTAAACAACAATAAAAATGTCTGGCAATAACAAATTTATGTTGCAAAAATTTCAATAAAAATAATAAAAAGAAAAAAAAACTTTCTGAAATTATTTGAAAAATTGATATTTTACCTGTACAGGTACGATGCGCACTAATGAACGCAACCACTACCGCCAGCCAGATAGCCCGTATGACGACCGGGAGAGAGAGAGATAGCATATCAAAAAACTGGCCTTCCTGAAATTCTTTTTTTTTTGACGTTGCTAGCTCTCGTACTATATAGTCTATCCAAATCCGAGAGGCCAAGCGTAAACAAACTAGAAGCGCGATTTGGTCGCTCTTATTGGTCGAAAGTGGCGTTCCTAAAGCTTCGACCAATAAGAGCGACCAAATCGCGTTTCTAGTTTGTTTACGCTTGGCCTCTCGGATTTGGATAGACTATAACAAAATATAATACATGAATAAAAATAAGCATAGGTATATAATTATATATTTATAAGGTAATTTTTGTCAAAAATTAAGAATTGTGTATAAATGAACTAACACACATCACGGTATGATTGAGTTGTTCAGATGAAAGAGAAAAAGTTGTTGATTTAAACTTGATCCACATTTATTCTGATCAGCTCACTTAGGCAGCCACTTTCATCTGCCAGTTAGCCAGTTTGAAATTGGAGATTTATGTTTCCACTCCAGCTGCCAATTTTAGTGTTGTGAATTCTTTTGGACTTCAAACACATACACACATAAATCTAACTCACAACGGCTATTTGAAATTGAAGAAACAATTATCTCACTCACACATCAGAATAAAATCCTTGATATCAGTATTCTTAATGATAAACATCCATTTCCGAATGTTTCTGTTCAATTTTTATGAACACCGACATAATATCACTCACTTAATCGATTCATCGGTTCAAAATGAAACACACTAACCTGTTACGAAGATATTGGCGATTCATTAGCTACCGATAAGTTAGTAAATGGATATGAATATATACTATACTTATTTCAGGCTTGAATAGGTTGGACAAGTCTAGACACGCTGCAACCGAAGGAGCTAATGGCGAAACCGGAGACACGCATTAGTTTAGCGTTTTTAAACGCTTTAAACGGTGTGATACGGTGTTGTATCAACCACTTACGGAATCAATGTTGAACACCAGACGGTGTTAATTAAACATTGACAATGTCTTTGGGTCGGTGGTAAACCTAATGAAACGGAGTTTTCAGATTCACCACTGTCAATGGTGTCAGAGTTAACACCATTCGGTGACAAAGAATTAAACTACTCTGTGTGTGTACAAATTTATTCCTTTTTTAGTGTGTACAACTAGGTAATATTAGAATTTACCAATTAGCTCCTCCAACTACATGAAGCTTAAAGTATTGAGGCATTCCTCCTGTAATCATTCATAATAATTGTTATTTTCCCTTGTCGCTAAATATAAATAGGCAGCACCCGTATTCAATGAGGACGGCATAACCAGTTCCGCCCTTGCCTAGAAAGACAACTACTCAACTTTCGACCCGTTGCATGAAAATTCACAAAGTAAAAGTATATTAACTTACCGTAGGAAAGAGAATTCCCCAAAGCATAAAGGAAACAATACTTTCCCATGGCATATCAAATAGTCATTAGAGATAACAGGTACATTTCTATGTAGAACTGACATCGATCTACCGAAGTTCATCGACATTTTAATGCCGGTCTAGCCACGTCATGCATTTCGCGGATAAACCCATACCCGACATGGCACTAAAATTTTCCTAGCTTTCGAATATCTGCGAGCATCTCGATAGAGCAGGTTCCAACGTGTCCCCGAGATTTTACGAGCTTGAACGGTAATGGCAATGGGACCTCGTTTACGGTTCATCCCTGTTTTTTGCCCCGTACCAGGTTTTGAACCCATAAAGTTGTTTTAAGGCTGCATTCTCGTAAATGACCTTCATTCATTTCCTGAACGTACAAAAACACTCATAGAATTACAACGCAATGCATCTAAAATCAATTTCAAGCGGCTAACCGGTTATCATTTCGGTTAATCAATTTCATTCAAGCGATTTTGGTTATTTTTGGTTCAAAGTAATGACGTCATGAATTATCCCTTCGACGTCATTGATTTAAACCGCAAATGACCAGACTCAAGAGCTGAGTTAAACTTCTGGTTATTAAAAAAAAAATTCAGTAAGTTCAAAGTTACAAGTGTTACAAGTTACAACCGTGGGGCTCAAATTTGCCCTGAAAATTTCAAAGCCCTTACTTCATCAATTTCAAGTCAGTCCCTTCATTTTTTCTCATCAATTTTTTTGTATTTTTAATGGGGGTAAAGCTATTCGCGTCCCTGATATAATGTTACACGTGCCTCCAGGGTAATTCTGAATGAATAGCAATAACGAATACCAGACTGTCTCCGGATCTCTTGGTGAACACACTGCCATTTTAAAAATGCCAATTCGACGAACTTAGTAATTGGACCATTGAAGGTATAAGATGCAGTAGAAGTTAATACATATTATAGTGGAAGACTCCTTATGAATACAAGACTCATATACTTCATCAGTTCGAGAGTTATTGTGTTTAGGGCCGGACAGAATGAATTTTGACCTGTGATTCATCATGACTGCCCCCAATCGAGTCTTTCGAAATCACCCCAGTCTCAAAATTTGAAAATTATAAACATTTCAGCAAAATGATAGCACGCTGTTCTCCTATAAACAAACGCAAAAAAATATATGTTCTGTATGCAACTTTTGCTAGTAACTTCTCTTTCTATCTCTGTTTGCAACGAAATAAAAGGTTCTTGTAAACAAGCTAAAGAGCTCTCCTAATTCTAGAAATAATTACACTGATAGAGTTTTTAAATTCATTAATTTTTTTTGCGCTCGTTCTACTTAAACGAGTGCCCAAATTCGTGGTCAAACTCAATTCTGACGTGGGGCCGTCCGGGCGACCGTTAGCACAATAACTTTCGAAAGGATTGTCCTAGGGACTTGAAATTTTCAGAATGATTTCGGGTTCCAAATGGCTCGGTTAAGTTCATTAACTAGCCAAATCGTACAGGGTGTTTCATAAAATATGGTCATTCAAAATTTTTGTTCCTCAATATCTCAAAAAATACGAAGTCAATCGGAATGAAATGTTACGGCCAAATGCAAGATACTGATAACAAGCCTCATGCAAAATTTTGTGACCATAGTGTGAACAGAACCATAGAAAATTCAAATGGAATATTATATAAAGATATCCGATTCAAGTGAAATTGTTTTTGTGAATGGAGATCGATATTCTGAATGTTCATCCAAAATTTCGTGGCCATAGTTTCAACAGAACTATAAAAAATTCAATTGGAGTATTGAAAAGACAAATCTTTATATTTCCATAAGAGGATATCCGATTGGAGTGAAATTTCTTCTGTGAATAAAGATTGATATGCTGAATCTTTTTTTTTTGTGGCCATAGTGTTAACAGAACCATAGAAAATTCAATTGGAATATGGAAAGAAGAAACTCTATATTTCCCTAACAGAATATCTGATTCGTGTGAAAATTATTTTGGGAATGAAAACTACTACACTGAATGTTCATGCAAAATTTCAAGGGGATCGTATCATCAGAACCATAGAATTTAATTTTTTTAATTATCTAATTTTTTACCTATTTCATTTTTTGAATAATTTTCAGAATATAATTCCGATTGTGATGAGATTCTGCATTTATATATTTGGTAACGATCTCGAATCCCATATAAAATTTTGAGGTAATAGTCTTATTGCTCCACCAAAGAACGAGCGCTCAGAAGCTCCTGCTCAGGGATCTTTTAAACTTAAACGAGTGTTTCAAATTGCAGTTATGGTTTTACATGCATCTCGTGAATTAATAATGAATACTTTTCTCACCGATATGAATGGCTACAACGGCGTGAAATCCGGTTTGGGAGATTAGTAGATAAATCCCAAATATGTCTTGTGTCCGCTTTCCTATCAAAGCTGGCATCAACTTCCATCGTGAAGCATCCTGAAGAATATTTAATATACTTGTTTATCGAGGAAACGGAAATCGAATTATCATAGAAGAATTCGAGAAATATCCGAAAAAAGGAAATATATTATATAATTAAGTGACAGTGATAAGTGAGCTTTCTGGTCGGCGACAAGGTATAAGATAAAAGATGGAGATGGGCAGATAAAACAACTTCCTCTTAAAAACTAGGATGCACCTATAGTCCGTTCACGAAACTATGAGCTGTCGGTTGGCCATTTTAGGTTATGTTGTTTATTTTCCTGTCAGATTGATACGAAATATTGTCGATATAAAATAGAGTTCTCTGATAATTCGGAAGCTCGTCGGACGAGGCTGTGTACATTCGGCAACGTTGACTTTGTTCATCGTTATGACAGCAAATACCGCCAATCTCAGATAAATAAACAAACGCCTACTTTGCGCTCAATAATATGTGAACGGAGTATATTCTTATCCGCTCAATTTAATGATCTAATTTCTACCTGCATGAGAAATTTTTGAATTGACTGAGAATATCAATCTGTGTTAATTTTTTTGCCTCATTTAGCTTTCTCAATTGATGAATATATCTAGTAACGCCTAAAATACTTTTCCAAATAGGGTCAGTGTCTAAGAAATTCATTCAGCTATTAGTCGTGTTCGCACTCATTCAAAACCATCAACTAGGTGAAGAAATGTGCGTATACCGAAGAAAATATTGATGCTGTAGCGCGGAGTGTTGAAGAAGATCCCAAAATGTTGTACGTCACTGTTCTCATGTTGTTGACCCTTTTCTTTCGATTATGTAAAAAATTTCAAGTAAGGATCTTGGTTTGGGTGTAACTGAACATCGATTACATTTGGTTTCAACAAGATAGCTGTACTCTTAGAAAAATAAAAATGAGAGTTTTTTCGAGAAACTCACAATGTCGTCGACAGCAATCCTTTATTTTGTCATTTTAGAGATAATATACGAGCCAACATTAGTCTTGCCTTATTGGTATCTACAGGGTGTTTCAATAAAAGGTGGTCCCTTCTCTAGGGTAGATAGAAAACCGAAAAATAATTGGGGTTTGTTTAGTAAACAATTTTCGTAGCGCCATCCGTATTCAATATAGAGGGCGCTATTTACACGGTTCGTAACAACATAACTTTTTAAATATTAGATTTATTGAGCAAAATTTCAAGTGAACTTAAACATCATTTAATTTTACACCAGAAAGGTACCCTTGAATCAACTCGATAATGTGTACCGTTTGCGAAATATTTTGATTTCAAAATTACTTTGCCGCCGACCTCGAAATAAAAAGCGATTTTAATGTGTACGAAATTGAACATCAATGACCCATTTTAATTCTCAATTTTTTGCTATTTTAATGTGTAATCCTCATGACAACCGTACACAAAGTATTCAGAAGCACTACGAGAAATGTCAAAACTGTACTGGAACATAGAAACATAGAAATTCCATTAGGTCAAATGTATGTCTTGTGCAAAATAAGAATGCATTTCAATCAAGAATTTATGCACAATTAATGTTGAGATCGTCGGAAAAATCTTGTAATAACTCGGTTAATAATCGAGCGACTAATGGTCTCGAACTATTAAAGCGTTCACTCCGCTCACGCTTTAAAATATTTTGACCATAAGTCGCTGTCTTTAATAACCTAGTTGATTAAATAACTATTAATGATCTCATAGCTGACTCCCAACCGTTACAAGCATCAGGTGCTAGGTACTTCATAATTTTCAAATCGAAATATGTATTTCGAAAACGATACACATTATCGAGTACCTTTTTGGTGTAAAATCAAATGATGTTTAAGTTCACTTGAAATTTTTCTCAATAAATCTAATATTCAAAAAGTTATGTTCAATGCTAGTTGGTACGAACCGTGTAAATAGCGCCCTCTATCTTGAATACGGATGGCGCTACGAAAATTTTTTATCTACTGAACAAACCCCAATAATTTTTCGGTTTTCTATCTATCCTAGAGGGGCGATCACCTTTTTTTGAAACACTCTGTATAACTGTTTTTGCAAAAGTACTCGCACCTCCGATCCTGCGGAAAATCCAGCAAACATTGGGATAAGTGGCGGAATACAAAACAAGATTCTTATTCGAGAGGAATTATGCGAGGTACATGTATGAAAGGTTTTCCTGCAACTTTCTTGATAGCAGCTCGAATTTCTTTGAGAGTTGAAGATGTAGAATTAGAATTTTCATATCATTTGTACATAATAAGATTTTCGTAGAACCTTTGAGGCTGAATTCTAAGCAACATATCCAAAGAAGTGTTTCGTTTGATAACATATTCCATTTCGTTTACTGTACCGTGAAATTTGATGGTGAGTTTATTGCATGGACCTATAATACTAACTGGACGTCGAACTTCCTTACTGTCACGTAGAAAAAAGTGAGGCAAATGGCCGCCATTTGCAGTTTGGGGTGAACCACAAATATTTTGATGTTTTATGCCATCTGTGCTCGAATTCATAGATTTATAATAGGTCCATGCTCGAATTTTGATTGAAACATAGACGTTCCTTTGAAAGAAGTGATGGAAAACGAACTCTATATATTAGTGTTCTGTGAACTCTGACATTTCGGTCTATTAAAATTATAAATATTTTCGATTCTTGTGATTGGTTATTGAACAATATTGGTAATCCTATCATTTTAATTCGTTGAAATAAAATAAATAAAGGAATATTGGTAATTCTAATATTTCAATTCATAGAAAAAGTGACACCTCTCAAATTCACCCCAAACTGCAAATGGCCGCCGTTTGCCTCAAAATTTTTGGCAGGTTCGCCATCTAGTTAGTATTATAAATCTATGGTTTATTGATGTAGGAACAAGGCATTCGGTGAATTTCAAATTTGGCCATTATCTCCGCTCCTGTTTATTCTTGGAAATCGAAATGAAAACATTCTACAACCACTTTTCCGATCGCTTTTCACGGGTGTACTCGAATTATTTCTATAGGGGGTATCGTTACTGTGAGGCAATTAAATTTTCATTTTTTCTTATGTAGACAAAAGTAAATCATGATTCATCAAGATTTATTGCTAGTACCTTCCCAAATTGTCGGAAAGAATGCGACAAACGGAAACCATGAATCAAAGACATCAAGGAGGACTCGCATTAAGAGGTTTAAATCGCTTGAGGGCCATCGTTTGTTACATACAGGGTGATATTCATTTAATGTAAGAAATGTCATAGCTCAATAACTATTGAATGAACTATTCGACCGAATGATTCCAAATTTGAAAGTTTCGTCACCTTTTACGATTGCCTTCTCTCAATATGAAATTGAGATGAATTTAAGATCAGCACGAAAACAATTTTAGACTATTTTTATTTTCTATAATCATATTTTTTTTCATTTTTGTCGTAAAGGGCGACAAAACTTCTAAATTTGAAATCATTCGGTCGATTATTGATTGAACTATGAATTATCATCAATGAAATGAATATCACTCTGTACCTATACACGATGCTGGATTGATAAGTACCCGTAGCGAAACAAATTCAAATATTTCGAAAACATGATGATTTCGAATACTTGGAGACTTTTGAAAACATGGCGATTTTCGAATGACCAATTTCGATACGAAATTTGGCATTTCCACTGAAATTATGATTCTCAAAAAACCTTTTATGAAAATTTTCAAATTTCCACTATGTTTTGTTCTTTTTTCCCCGAAACTGTGGTGACATATTCTTTCTCGTAGGAAAAATCAATAATTTTATTTATAAGAAAAAAACAAATTTCAGCAGCTCTTGAAAATACCTTGAAAACTATTATTTGTTTGAGTAATAATGAACTGAAAATTTGATTTTCAGCAAAGATAACACTTAGAAACAATCCGAATACAAAACCAGATAGCTATAGAAAAAATTGTTGATGGAAAGTTTTCATTTCAAGTTCCTAGGAGGAACAGTTGTGGAGATAATGGCCAAAGCTTGAACTCACTAAATATCAATTTTGGCTCATAACTCTAAAATAAAATTAGATAGAGGATTGCAGTTGCAGATGGCGTTATGAGTTTATCGAAAGAAGACCATCACTTATTTTTATATCTCAGGGTTGAAAACTTGTAGTTCTAGGATCACCAATTTGGTGCACCTTATACTAATATACAGGGTGTCCTGGAAAATGTGGGAAATCTCTCGGATTCAGATAGAAGATAAAAAAATAAGATGACAAGTTCCCATAATTTTTTTCCTAGCGGCCCTCCCCACGAAGATACGACCTAGTAAATGACGCCACTGGAAATTCATTTTATTGGAATAAATTTCAATTACTTACTTCTTTCATTGAATTTTTTCGAAAACGGTTCATTTCATCGACACTGAACAAGAGTACCTTTTCTTTAGCTTAATGTTCAAGGTATCCAAATTTGTTTTTTTAGCACTTTATCATACAGGGTGTTAAAAATGTAAGCATTAAAATGTACAACCCAGTCCGCCCCTGGTAAACTGAACAAGCTAATTGAAATTTGAGTGCAGTGATTTAAGAGGTCGTCAATACTATTAATCATATCAAATGTTCATCAAATTATATCGAGTAGTTTGAAACTTATTCCATTAAAATGGATTTCCAGTGGCGCCATTTAGGAGGTCGTATCTTCGTAGGGAGGGCCGCTAGGAAAAAAAAATATGGGAACTTGTCATCTTCATTTTTTATGTTCTATTTGAATCCGAGAGATTTCCCACATTTTCCGGGGCACCCTGTATATGTTATATTGTTTGATATTGTAGAAATTCAGTGAAACAATTCCCAAAAATGCACAAATTATGGGAAATTCAACAAAAAGTACCATAAAATGAAATCTGAGCAGAAATATTGTATCGTTCTCTTTTCACACATAAGTGTGAAAGTAATCAAACAATGATTCGGATTTCCGAATCTAGTTCATGTGAGTTTTTTTCCAATTTCCAAGTCAGATCGGCGCCTTGGAATAATGGGCCTTAAACTTTCTTGCATTAACATTGGTATACGTTTTAACGGAAACCGAATTAATTTCTCGCATGTATATTCTTCATACAAAGAAGTGCCGTTAGAGAGCTCCCGGTGTTTTACACACTCTAATTTGTATCTAATGACGGAACTGAAGACGAGAGCTCACCTTTCCAGCGATGTAGAATGTTTCTTTTGAGTCTCCAACCATTAATTCTGTTAACTTCATGTAGGAAGTCTCTACTTTGATTACAGCAATAACAACGAAAGTTTTTTTTATTTCTTTCAACTTGAAATCATTGCTGCTGCCAGGAAATGTTCAGGGCAATGGGTATCAAAAAATAGGATTTTTCATGTGACAGCATTGTACATAGTGTTAAATATATACCTACCCCATGATACACTTATGATTTCAAATATTTATTTAATTTTTAATCTAATTTTGAGATTGCGACTTCTTTGTACTCGTAAGTTTAAACGTCGTGCCATGATGACGTACAGGCAAGCGTAATTATAATTAGGGTGGATAACGATTCACAACAGAGTGGCCAGTTCGGATCGTTGTAAACAGTGATTCAACATTCAACCAATGAAATTAATGCTGACGCATACGTCACAGTCAACCGTCAATTCTAATCGTTTGAATTCGCTAGCTTATTTCGGTGATTTCAATTTTTTTTCTCGTAATCTTGACTACTCAATAAGAAACGGATAACCGGCAAGATTTTTTAGGAGGCCATAATTTCTGAAATGATTTTTTCTGGAAATTACTACAAAAACCCTATCGAATTAATATGGCTATTTGTATACCAAAGCCTCAAATGCAGTGGTATATCAAAACAGACGCATCTGAAATTTTTTAGATTCCAGCCAGGAAAAGAGTAATAAGAGTTTTAAGTTTTTACAATGGAATGTACTAAGTCTCCCACGAATGGGTATTCTCAGTGATTTCCAGATAAAATCATTTTAGAAATAATGTACCCACAGAAAACCATTGTGTTTTTCCGTTTTTTGTTTCATAATCAGGTTTTCGAGAAAAATAATTATTGAAATCACCGAAATAAGCTAGCAAATTTAAATTGGCAGTTGAGTGTGACGAACGTGTTAGTTTACTTTACAACCATGCCAACTGGCCACTCTGTTGTGAATCATCATCTCCACTACTTATGCTTTTTCGTACGTCATCATGGCGCGATGTTTGAACTTACTAGTATAGAAATCGCATTTTCAAAATTGAAAATCCATTACTTGAAATGGAACTTGAAGTGGACATTTGGATAGGTGTATAACACTTCTCTTGATGCTGTCACATGAAAAAAAACTATATTTTAAAAAACTGTAAATATCGATTACTTTTCATCGCAGGTTCATCATTTCGCACCATTGAATTGCTCTTATTCTGTGGTGAATCGGTTCAATATGTCATAACTTGTTATAATATCTGAGATTCGCATAGTTTTCATGATTCTCTTCATATTCTCTATTATTTCTGTCAATTAAATGACATAGAATGCTTTATTGTCAACCAAAATTTCATCATATTGAAATTACTGTACTAGATTTATGGAAATATTCCATTACTTTCAATTAAAATTCAGCGAATTCGAGAAATTAATGTATAACTAAAAAAAGTGTTGGTACAGTAGGAACATTTTTCCACTTGTTCATTTGAAGTCGGGGAACGATCAATTCCTCCTGCGCTCATATTATAAATAACTATTATAATAATTACACAATATTTATTCATCATTAT
The DNA here is from genome assembly GCA_013421045.1 of Propylea japonica. Taxonomy (NCBI): domain Eukaryota; kingdom Metazoa; phylum Arthropoda; class Insecta; order Coleoptera; family Coccinellidae; genus Propylea; species Propylea japonica. Next base: position 90,257,693 of record CM024240.1, read on the forward strand.
GGCATTGAAGGAATAAATCACATAATTTAATTCTCCGTAATCTCAACGTTATTATTTGTTTTCCCAAGGTGAAAGATAATGGAAATAAGAAAGAAAAATCGAAATATTCAAGCCCCTAAAAATTGCTTAATAGCTGGAAATCATTTTAATCCCTCCTGATGGTCTTGAATACCAGGTTTCTGAGTTTGCGACGGTTTCTATGTTATGCTTCAGGTTTGACAGCCTAAAAACCGTGAAATTTTTTTCTTTTCCTGCGATCGTCTGGTGAATCATTAATGATTGATGGTTACCTTCTATAATCAGAGATTGATATAATAATTTGTTGTTTTAAAAATGTTATATAAGTTAACTAAATTCAGTATTACTGGAAGCAAGGATGCATGAAAGTAAAAAGTTTTGAGTTCGGAAGACGTTTCGTGCGTCGTGCTGCCCTAGCGGAAATTTGGCTCTGCCGACTCTTTCGGTTGGAAATTCATATCTCAGCACTGGAGTGAGCAAACTACAAATTTCAAAAATGACCTAATTCACAAATAAATTTTCTAAACGATTAGTTCTTTGACATTTTTCAATCGCTGCAGTTCTTTCCGACCTACAGGCGTTAGAAGTAGAGGGTTTGTGAAAATTGCTCATCTTTGACAGGTAATTGTGGCGGAACAGCTGAACCGCTTTCCATGCTTTGAACGTTATTAGACGTGAGATTTAATGCTCTTCAGTAAAGAAAATGACAATATTTTTCGAGAGATGCGTAGTTTTTAAGATATATGCAAAATACTGAAAAAAGTGCGAAAATTTGCGGTATTTGGGTTGTCAAATCTGAAACAAGTACATCGATAGTCGAAAGCCAAGCACCGTTTGACAAAATCATTTCTCAGATGGGTGATTTTCAATGTGAATGGCCTGATGAACAACCTCGCAAACACTCTCGACCACAAGCCAGTGGTTTTCTGTAACTTCTCAAATAATTTTGTGACGAAAAATGAACATGACAGATTCGGAACATTCAGTGTTCTACATAATCGTTTGGAAATACATCATTTCGCTGCTCATCTCCCATGTCAATTTTTATGATATAAAATGTGGTTTGAAATGTTCCGCATCAGAGAATACGCACATTGCATTCTACGAGGTTGTTAACTTCAAGACATTAACAAGGAGAAAAGTTGAACTTGATGAACATGTCGACAACGTATAGCTCTAGAACTCATTCGAAACTGATTAATAGATTAATTATTCGAAAAGGAGGTTGCGTTGAGTGTGAAATTGATGTATTTCATCCATTAAGCATGACAGGCGACTGGATCCCATTACCACACGTTGATTATGTTTGAATAAAATTGATCAAATACGAGTACAACTAAGCTCGAATTAACAAATCGAGGAAAGTTCCGGTGTTTTCGGATAGTCGGTTAATTCGACAAACGGATCAAAGAGCAGACTGCATCAGGCTAGTGTTTTGGATTTTTATATTATTATTATTTATTATTTTTGAACCCTCGTTCTACTTAAACGAGTGCTATATCGTTTAGCCCAAATGTCTGTAATTTTCGAATTGTAAGCAGAAAATTGTCTCAAAAGATAGAGTTCGGCTCCCTGATGACGAGAATCCGTGATCAAATTCAATTCAATCCGTGGCCGTCCGGCCGACTGTAAGCACGGTAACTTTCGAAGGGATTGTCCTAGAGACTTGAAATTATTAGGGTGATTTCGGTTCCCGAATGCCGCGGTTGAGTTCGTTAACTAGCCTAATCGTACAGGATGTTCCATAAAATATGGCCATTCAAAATTCTAAACCAATCTAAAGAAATTTTGCGGCCACATGCGAAAGCTCATAATAAGCCTCATGCAAAATTTAGTCGCCATAGTCTTAACAGAACCATAGAAAATCGAATTGTTATATTGAAAAGAAGTATCTATTTCTATAAAAAGATATCCGATTCGAGTGAAATTTATTGTGTGAATGAAGATTGATATACTGAATGTTCATGCAGAAATTGAAATTGAATTGATATTCTTTATTAATTCAAAAAAATAGATTCAGTTAAATAACTGAACATATGCGGAAATGCTGTCGAAAATGTCAGCACAGGTTAGTGATGCCCGCGAGCCTAATCAAAAAGATTATTGCGGAACTGATACTCTGCTTCAAAGAAAGATTGTTCTTTCTCTGGCTTCGTTTCTACTACTGTCATAACTCATAACGTAAAATAAAGTCAACGTTGCCGAATATACCCGGCCGCGTCCGGCGAGCTTGCGAGTTATTAGACAATGCAATATTGACAACATTGCGTATCAATCTGACAAGAAAATAAACAACATAACCTAAAATTTTAATATACACAGTGGAATATGCCAAATTTCCATGGCCAACCGTTGGCTCAAACTTTCGTGAACGGACTATAGGGCCGTATTCATAGTCTCCCCTCAAGTTGAGGGTGAGTGTGAGTGTCAGATCGCCCTTGTGTAGCTGTAGCCGTTTCCTAAAGCATACTCAGTGAGTGGAGTGCGATTTTTGCCAGCCTCAACTTGAGGGATGACTATGAATACGGCCCCTAAACATTTGTGTGACGCTTTCCGTGGGTTTCACAAAGCTTGATTGGGCAATCTAATCGTTGATTTTGAATTAAGTCGATGGTTTATGTCAAAAATGAAAATTGCACAGAAATGATAACATTTCAATAATCAAGGTGATTGGAGTTTTGTGAAACCCGGCCTTTATCTCACAGCTCAAAAATAATTAAAACGTATGAGAAAGTTCATTCTAGACAAGAATACATAAAAAATACCGTACCAACTATTATCATACATTTCGTTTCTAGTGAAACTGCATTCCTAAGTACATTTCACTGGTCGTATAATTTGCATGCATAAAAAGTCTAGCCATGAAGAATGCGAACAGTTCAGATTTATTGCAATTATAATTGATTATAGATAGATATTTGCACCTAGTGTATTACCAATTAAAAATAAACTAACCATAAGATCTTGATCCAAGCTGTGTTGATAACGTTGTAAAAATACGGAGGATATCATAGAAATACTCCTACGTAATCTATAAGTTTCAGATCAGGATGTTATGGTCAGTTTCGACATTACAAAACTTATTTACTGAATGTTTTTTTTATAAACAGTACACATGTGATGACCAAGGTGAATTATTGTTCTGTAATAATGCAATATTACTTATCAAATTACTGAAAATATCTGAAACTTGTGGAAATATCAAAGACAGATTGGACGCTATAATCGAGTCCAATAAGAAAATTACGTGATTTACTCAGGAGCAGACTATTTTCACTGTCTGAGTGAAATGTGTTAATAACAATGTGTGGAAATTTTCATTAGAAATCTACTAAAACAATACATAAACATTCATGTGACCCTATAAATCACAGGTAAATAGTCATTTAATCAACTAGGTTATTTAAGACAGCGATTAATGGTCAAGATATTTTAACGCGTTAATAGTTCGATACCATTAGTCGCTAGATTGATAACCGAGTTGAATATGAATTATGTATAAATTCTTGACTGAATTACATTCTCATTTTGCACAAGGCATACATTTGACATAATGCAATTTCTATGTTTCTATGTTCCAGTAGAGTTTTGACATTTCTCGTAGTGTTTCTGAATACTTTGTGCACGGTTGCCATGAGGATTGCTCATTAAAATAGCAAAAAATTAACATTAATTAACATTAACATGGGTCATTAATGTTCAATTTCGTACACATTAAAATAATTAAAACGTATGAGAAAATTTATTTTTAACAAAATACAGAAACAATACCGTACCACCTATTATACATTTTTAGTGAAACTGCATTCCTTAGTACATTTCACTGGAACCACTGGTCGTATAGTTTGCATGGATATTGCATTAAAAGTCTAGGCATGAGGAATGCAAAGCGTTCAGATTTATTGCAATTATAATTAATTTATAGATGGATATCTACACCTAATGAATAGTCAATTAAAAATAACTGAAAATGACTATAAGATCTTGATTTAAAATTTGTTGATTACGTTGTGAAAATACAGATTTCATATAAATACTACGTAATCAAGAAATTTTAGATCATGATCTTAGGATAAGCTTCTAGATTATAAATTTTATTTACTAAATGTTTTCAGTACACATGTTTCCCCTAGGTGAATTGCTGCTTTAATAATAAAAAATATTACTTAGTCAAATGTCTGAAACTCTTGAAAATGCCAAAGACAGGTTTGGTCTGACAATAGTGTTAAAAAAATCGAGTAGTTCAACTTTAGGAGAAAACCATAGAGATAGAATAGTATTCTATCTCTATGGGAGAAAACTGATCACTCTCCGACTGCTTCAAATTTGTTTTCAATGATGGTCAGGAATTCACCAAAACATCGCGTAAACATTCATGTGACCCCACGGTTTGAAAATAGTTGAAACTCATGGGAAAGATTATTCTAAGCATAATGCAGAAAAATAGCGTACCACCTATTAATACACATTTCGTTTCTGGTGAAACTGCATTCCATAGGAACATTTCACTGGTTGAATAGTTTGCATACATAATAATTTAACAAAAACCCTGAGCAGGAGCTTGTAAGCGCTCGTTTATCGGTGGAGCAATAAGACTTTCACCTCAAATTTTTATATGGGACTTGAGATTGATACCAAATATATAAATGCAGAATGCAGAATATCAGCACAATCAGAATTATATTCTGGAAATTATTCAGAAAATGAATATAAAAATCAATAACTCTGATGATGCGATATCCTCTTGAAATTTTGCATGAACATTTAGTGTATCAGTCTTCATTCACAAAATAAATTTCACTTGAATCGGACATTCTGTTATGGAAATATAAAGATTTTTTTTTCAATTTTCTAATTAAATTTTCTATGGTTCTGTTGACATTATGACCACAAAATTTTGCATTAACATTCAGTATATTGATCTTCATTTAAAAAATTAATTTCACTCGAATCGGATATGCATTTATGGAAATATGAAGTTTCTTTTTTTCAATATTCCAATTGAATTTTCTATGGTTCTATGTATACCATGGCCACAAATTTTGCATGAGACTTATTATGAGCATCTTGCATGTGGCGGCAACATTTCATTTCGAAATGCTTCGTTTTTCTGAGATAATTGGAAACGAAAATTTTGAAAGGCCATATTTTATGGAACACCCTGTATGATTTGGCTGGTTCACGGACTTAACCAAGGCATTCGGGAACCGAAATCGCCCTGAAAATCTTAAGTCTCTAGGACAATCCCTTCGAAAGTTATCGTGCTAACGGACGGACTGACAGCCGGCTCCACGGACAGAATTGAATTTGATCACAGATTCGTCATCAGGGAGTCAAACCCTATCGTTTGAGACCATTTTCGGCTCAAAATTCGAAAATTACAGACATTTTGGCAAAACGATATCAGAACAAGAGCTCAAAAAGCGAACCACCTATATATAGGTATTATTATATATGTATATTTCGTTTCTAGTGAAACTGCATGCCTAAGTACATTTCACTGGTCGTATAGTTCGCATGCATAAAATGTCTAGGCATAGAGTTCAGATTTATTGCAATTATAATTGATTATAGATGGATATCTGCACCTAGCGCATTGCCAATTAAAAATAACCGTTGTAACCTTACCATTGTTCAACACTTATTTAATTCTTATAACCCACAAGGTTGTATTCATTATATTCGTTTATGCGCTGAATTATGTTTATGATACGGATAAATAGAATAACATGTTTGAACCTGGCATCAACATAAATTTTAGCCATTGAGAAATCTATCTCAATCGTCGAAGTTGTTGAAACAAGGTTACAGAATAAGAGTTATTTCGTTCATTCTTTAAATAATTTCTATGAAGAACTTATTAGTCATTTGATGAATATGATTATAGTCGCTCTTGTGTGGACAACAATAGATTTTTATCTAGATGATGATGATATAATCTATTCAATAATGAAGACTATTAATATTAATACTAGTATTATTATTATACCTCTGCTCATTGCGTTCAAGCGGTATGAGATTTGGCATAGTTCAAATATAAACAGAGAGTTCAGGCTTATTTATTAATTGAAATTTAATTGTGCTATTTACATCATTTTCTTCTCAACTATTTGTCTCCCAACTTCAATTACCTATTTTCTCGAAAAAAAGTTTAAACAGTCATTCCTTGAGACTTCTCCCGAATACTATTCAAAGTAGCTATTCATTTATTTTTGAAAATTGTTACCTCACTCCGTAATTGGGACTATTTGCATTACTTAAAAAAAAATGACACTCACAAAAAGAAACAAAAATTTGAGGAGTGATGTAGCTGAAACGTTGGATAGTAGAGAAAATGATGATGGAAATAGCCCTAACATTATTTTCATAAATTTTCCATCATCAATAATTTCACAAAGCTAACTTATCTTATTTACTATTGTCCATGAAATGTATATTTTTGAAAATTGTTGCTTGACCCCGTAATAGGTTTCTAGTGTAAGAAAAATCCTAAAATATTATTCGGGTTATTTGGAAAAAACAACTTTGACTACTTTTGGAAATATGCCAAATAACAAAAAAAATTTACATTGAAAACTAATTTCGGAGTGAAGCGACAAGTATAGTAACATTTCAATGAATTTCAATCAAGAATTTTACGTCTGCTCATATTACCCAAGAGCGGACACCGTTTGGTTACAGCTTTTTTGTCCGTACGTAGGAGAGGTACGCTTGCAGAAAGGTGCAAAATGAGAAATGAAAACAAAAAATAAATTATTTTTGTATTGAAATATATGTATACATAAACTTATTAAAGAAAAATTAATTCAGAAATATTGATCTGTCACTGAAAACCAAACTATTCACATTATGAAATGCACATTTTGGAAAAAATCGGTTATTTTGGATTGTGTCTTTTTTCTCTTTTTCTATTACTGTGCTAGTTTGGAAGTGGGTCCCAAGATTTTTAACTGACTTCTCTTTCAACATCAGAATTCTTCTCTTAGGCGCCATGGTTCAATAAACATGTTTCACTGATTGCGAGAACTGTATATTTATTGCAACAAAATGAAGGGGATTCCCCGAAGTGGCTGAAATTCTCTTAAGCGCGGTTCAACCAAGAAATAACTACGTCTATAAACACGTACGTTTGCAATCACTTTTGGGCGTTCTTCAGAATTCCGCGTCCGTATCTGGGAGGTTATTCGGCACTGTTGAGAAATTTATGGTGTCCGTGTCGTGAGTATAATATTAGAAGAAAATTTCCTGGTTCCAGGGCAATTGTCCGTTTGAGGAGAGCGTCCGCTGATGAGGACAGCGTCCGCTTATGAGGAGTTTCCGCTAAGAGAAGTTTCACTGTATATCTATCATGAATGATTTCTGTATCATACAGTTATCCATACATTTCTTATGGTTTTTCAGTGGAGCTAGAGTCTTCTGATATCGATTTTATGATCATTATTTCAGAACAACTAAATAATTTTAGTGATAAAATATACTGATATTGATTGCATAATAAAGAAACATATCTGATAGTAGAGGCGCCATTGAAACAGTACTCGAGTAATCTCCGTCTTGAAAAAATTGTTGAAAATTCCATGTGAATGAAGTGCAATGGTCGCGAAATTACCGCGATAATAATTGCATTGTAAAATGCAAATGAGCCCTGCGATAATTACACTGTATACCGATAAGTGTTCATACCCATGGGAACTACTTAGTCATTTTCCATTGTTGAGCGCTCGTTCGTAGGAGGACAGCGTGCTATAGTTTTGCCCGAATGTATGGGATTTTCAAATTTTGATATTAGAGTGGCTTCAAACGACACGGTTGGACTCACGATAAAAAATCCAATGTTGAAACAAACAAATAACTTTGGAACGGAGGAAGATAAAGTCTTCAAATTCTCATGCTAGGTTTAGGGTCGGAATAACTCAGTTGAGTAATGGGCCAAATCGCTCGAATTGATTTCAAGTTCAGATTTTATTTTCAGATGTTCAATGAAGAAATAAATACCACAGAATGTTCTGTGTGAATGCTATCAAACTATCGACCAGAAAATATGAAAGCTTGACGGAATGACATATAGTCCGTTCACGAAAGGTTGAGCGCATAGTAGGCGTTTCTTTATTTATCTGAAGTTGGCAGTATTTACTGTCATAAAGTAATATAAAGTCAACGTTGCCGAATGTACTCGGCCTCGTCCGACGAGCTTGCTAGTTAACAGAGAACTCTATGCACTATTGACAACATTGCGTATAAATCTGACAAGAAAATAAAGAACATAACCTACAATTTCAATATACACAGTGGAATATGCCAAATTTCCATGGCCAACCGACGGCTCAACCTTTCGTGAACGGAGTATAGAGACTTGATACATTGACCGCCAAAATAATCGATCCACTCAAAAAATCGATGAAGTTTGTTGATTCATAAATATGTTATTTCCAGTCCGATTTGATTGATTTTTTTTCAATCGTAGGTATGTTCATCCTTAATCAATCAGCAGTTTGAATTTCAAGAAAACTCGGCGTATGTCATTTCATACAGGGTAAAACAAAATCTGTTTTTTTATCCTAACTTCAGAACCACCCCTGGTGTGTTCAAGTTGTTTCACAGTGTGATTTCTTATTCCATCGTCAAGGCATATCTTTTCTTGATAATTTAGTTCTTCATTTATAACAATAGCTCATTTTTTGTAAAAGATACAGTTTTCAGTAAAAATCAAATTTCGCTAAAACTACAACAGTATTTCAACAAATTCAACCTAAAATTCTGACCTACAAAAAATAACTGAAAACTAAGTCAAAAATGTAAGGTGTTTTCCGCCCAGACGCGGAGAACAGGTGCAATTCGTCTCGGCATGTCCTCATTAAGGTTTTGAATCAATTAGAGCATCACTGTGCTGCTGCAAATTTTCAGGAGTTCGTACGCGAGATCGAATTTTCCTCCCAAAAGCCAAACATGCCCAATTGTGTTCAAATCTGGACTTAGAGCAGGTCAGGTGAATGCTTGGATATCAACTTCTGCTAAATACTCCCTGGCAATCCTAGCCACATGCGGTTGATGCGGTCGGGCATTATAAAGCATTAGCAAGAAATCGTCTCCAATGAACGGTGTATACGGAACATTATGTCGCGCTAAAACTTCTTTTGTTTTATGTTTTCATTTTCATAACGTTCAGATACAAGGTTAAATCTATAAAAGTACTTTCATAGCCATAGCGAAATTGTGGAGTTTGATGTTGCTCTGAAAACCCTGTATCTTTAACAAAAATTAAACTATTATTATGAGTGAAGAATTAAATTGTCAAGAGAAGATGAGTCTTCATGATGAATTAAGAAATCACACGGTGGTACAACTGGAACGCCCCAGGATTGGTTCTAAAGTTAGGTAAAAAAAAACAGATTTTGATTCACCTTCTATAAAATGACGTACGCCGAGTTTTTAAAAATTCAAAACTGGTGATGAACATACCTACAATTGAAAAAAAAACCGATCGAATCGGATAGAAAATAACATATTTATGAATCAACAAACTTCATCGATTTTTTGAGTGGATCGATTATTTTGCCGGTGAGTGTATTTTCAGGGTACATGTGTGGTCGGAATATCTCGGTTTAGTTGCTGAGTTGAATCAATCAAATTGCTTCCGAGTTATAGAAATTTGAAATATCATTTCCAGAATGAAATCAATAGCTCTCAGGATATTCACAATGGATTCAACGTTTGAAAAAGTTAAGAAGTGCACAAAACCTTCTGACTTCACCGCAGGGCTTTTTCCAAATTTTCACTATCGCTTGATATCTAAATTCCCAGTCGCTATGGAAATGTTCGTTTGGCGATTGTAACTACTCCCCATCAGTAAAAATGATCTGTTGTAAACCTCCCATTATTGTATGATTCATTTGTGTAATACTCCCCTATTCGGAAGGGTTACATTATAAACAAAGCAGTTGAAACCGGAAACCGGCTGCATGTGGGTATTGATATTTTGATATTAAACCACAGCAGAATCACTAATGATAGAATTATATTATTGTTCTTCTAATTGTTCAACTGAAATTCAATATTTGCAACTGCCTTTTGACAGTTGTTGTCAGAGCTGAATATGTAATTATACGTTGGTGTATTTTATGAACAGGTTTTACTAGACTTCGCCTCCAATATATTGATATAATTCCACAAATACACTGCGCAAAAAAATTCACGCACATTCTGAAAATCTCAATTTTAATGAAAGTTAACTCTACATTGACTTTATAACTTATTTTTTATGTTCTCTCGGAAAGGTTTTGAACGAAACAAGACACATTAAATGGAAGAAAAATTCAGGATTTCACCGAATCTTATGTGAAAGAAGAGGAATAAACAATTTTCTAAATACTGGAATGCTGATAAGTGATTTAATACTTGGAAATGAGTGGCTCATTTTCGGGTTCGATTTTTGAGAGGTATTTCCACTCTTTGCGTTAATTACAGCTCGGCAACGACGCGACGGTTCATACTCAAAATGTTCTGATCTAATCCTTCTCAGATTTCTCTGAGTTGGATTCCTAAGTCATTAAGAGTAGCTGGATGATTTTCTGAACTTCTCAGCCTTCTATTGAGGTTGTCCCAAACCTGCTCAATCGGATTGAGATCTGGACTTCTTGCTGGCCCATTCGAGAGACTTCAACCTCTTCAAGGTACTCCTGAACGATGCGCGTACGATGGGCATTATCGTCCATAAAAATGAAATTTTCACCAATGTATGGGGCAACTGGCACTACATGCTCTTCAAGAATGTTCCTTATATACCTATCATCAATCATAGCTCCATTATCAACGACCACTTGGTCTGTGCGAGCAGTCAAGGATATTCCACCCCATACCATAATCGATCCTCCCCCGAAACCAGTAGTATTCAGGAAATTGCACTGAGCATATCTTTCATGTGGACGTCTGTATACAAGGAAACGTCGATCACAATGGTAGAGGCAGAATCTAGACTCATCTGTGAAGAGAACTCTTTCCCAATCAGCCTCTTCCCAATGGATATGCTCTCTCGCGAAATCCAAACGCGCCCTTCGATGGGCTGGGGTAAGAGCTGGGCCTCTTGCCGCGACACGAGGCCTTAAATCATATTCTCTGAGGCGATTTCTTATTGTCTGCGTGCTAATTTGCACCCCATGAGTTTGCTCAAGCTGATTTTGAAGGAGGCGAGCGGTTGCAAACCGTTGTCTCAACGAAGAAACTCTCAAGTAACATTCTTGAATGGCAGTTGTTACCCGTGGTCTACCCTGTCCTGGTCTTCGGACATTCATACCCTGTCTCCCTGAATCGCTGCAACATTCTGGACATACTTGTATGGGAAACTCCAAACCTTTCTGCAATTCTTGTGTATGTCCACCCTTCTTCTCGCAAAACTACCGCTTGGGCACATTACTCTTGGGTCAAATTTCGTGTTTCGCGTTGCATAGCGAACGAGTGTAGAAAATCAAACGAAAGAAAAACTATTGATCACTAGAATTCATCGAGAACACCTGATTTCAGAATGGAGCCAATACATTCAAAATCTGATAATCTCATCTTTTTTCATTCCTGCTGGGAAAAAACATCTGTATTGAAGAAAAACGTTGAAAGTGGATAACATATTATGCATGCATAATTCCGATAAAAATAATTCTCATTGAGAACACCTTCAGTTGTAGAATAAATTTGAGATTTCCATAATGTGCGTTAATTTTTTTGCGCAGTGTACTATATCAGATATTCCTAATAATTTCAATATTTTCAAACTTTTGAATTTGTTTTTTGTCAATCTACGTATAACTGCAAAAACACTACACCTGACAGAATTTATAGATTCAATATTTTCAAACAACGTTCAAATTTTTTCCACACGTTTGTTCGTGAGAAAAGAGTATTTTTTTCGAATATTTTCATTTCCGAACTCTGAAGCAAAAATAAGATTATTGTTGGGAATTATACGCTTATTTTTAGAATGCCAATTCGATTTTCCGCAAGTACTTACTGACGACAAACGAATGTGTTAGAAGACTGATTTATCTATAAATTCGGAATACCCATCATTCCAGATATCATAATAATTATTATTGGAACGAATTCTGTCTCGCGCTATTAATATCTAATATAAAATAAGTTATATAGGAGAAACATCCGAAATTGTAATTTATGATATTATGGTGTTCCATTTGATCCTGATAATGAAATTATGAAACGTTGAATCACTTCGTATTAGCAGAGATCTCGAGTTTCGGTTAAAGGTAGACGCTCACTTGGACGAGGCGAGACGAGACGAAGCGAAGAGTTGTTTTCCGCAGGCACGATTTGCACTGAATCAAACGATTCTGATCTTCGCTTCGCGCCTCCCAAGTGAGCGTCTACCCATTTAATTCAGTGCAAATCATGCCTGCGGAAAACAACTCTTCGCTCCGTCTCGTCTCGTCTCGTCCAAGTGAGCGTCAACCTTAATGGAGAATCATCCAGAATTCAAAATAATTAAAAATGAGTTTTCTCTGAAGTATTACGACGTTAATACTCACTGATGATTACTTGGAGCTTTAGAAGAATTCTTCTTTGGAAAGGCGAAGGGAGCTTTTGAGATTTGAAGTTTTCAGGGTACGTGTAGAGTCACACGTTCACATCCATAGCATATAAAGGGTTCTCCAATAAGAGATGTTATTTTGATATTCAAAGACAAATGTCATTTTTCAATATAAATGATCGGATGTTCATTTCATTATAACGAAGAAGCTATGCCGTTAATAGTGGAAAATAACATCAGGCAAATGACCACCACGACCACGCTTACAGGACCATATCCTTTAAAGGAAATTTTTCATAACCAAATCGCAAAATGGCTGCCCTATATCCTCGATTGCCTCACGAATTCCATCTTTGAAGTCTTGAATCAACGCAGGGCTATTGGCGTCGACCTTCTCTTTCACGTGGCCCCAAAGGAAGAAGTCGCAAGGTGTTAAATCACAAGATCCCGTTCCCGGTGGTCAATTGTGATCACCTCTTCGAGAGATAACACGGTCCGGAAACTTTTCCCGCTAAAGATCAATGATATCGTTGCTTGTGTGGCACGTAGCGCCGTCGTATTGAAAGAAAACGTTGTCCAGACCAATACTATCCAATTTCGGTCATAAGAAATCATCAATCATCTCTCGATAGCGCAATCCATTCACCGTAACTGTTGCTCCAGCCTCATTTTCGAAAAAGTCCAATGACTTTGCCGAACCATTAACTGCACCGTTCATCAGGCCCGCCGTAAGCGGGCGTGCAATGCGTGCCCGGCACAAGGGCGGCACATCCAGGGGGCGGCAAATCCAGTGAAATTGAAATTTTTTTTGGAGGGGACAAACAACGTGGTAAGCAGGGGGGAGGTAGTAGTAGTAGTAGTTTAATGTTTTCAGTGTCGCCGTATCGTTTATGCCAATTATTGCATGTCATAAAAAACCATCTGTTACCAAATTGCGCCCTTTCTACTAGCCGAGTTTAGGTAGGTACGTGATTTTGAAGAGAGAATTACGAAAATAAAGATAAAAACAGAATGAGAGTCTTTGTCGGAATATACACCCCCTAGGATCAGTTGCATTTTGAAGACTCAGCATATTTAGCGCAGGGGAGTATTTACGGGAGGGGGGGTAATGGGGGTAATTGACCCCCTCCCAGGAAAGAGTTTTTCACACTAAATCTTCGAATGGAAATGATCTAACCCCCCCCTTTCCTTGATTTTCACTCAAGATCAGTTCAGGTCCCTCGCTAAAACTTGGCACTACCCTCCCGAATTGCTCTCTGGATACGCCCTTGATTTAGCATGTAGCGCTCTATTGGGGGCGGCATAACAGTATCTGCACGCGGGCGCTCAGACAGCTAGCGGCGGGCCTGCCGTTCATAGCGCTTCATGCCTATTTCACGTATATACCACATACTTACACACTTATAATAACTAAGTTACTTTTTGTCTACACTAGAATTTATCTGGAAACTATAGTTTATAAGGCAAAACAACGTTTGCCGGGTCAGCTAGTATACTTATAAAACTATAAGTTTATAAGTACATAAGTACATGGAACATATTTAATTTTAATTCGGTTATAAAGAGGCAGAGATGAACTTGTATCAGATAGATGCAACTTCCGTTTGTATAGTTACCAACGAATAATAATAAATTTCCGAATATGAACCATAAACGTATCGCCTGTTCATGACAGTTAACTTCGATGCGTGATGAATTTATTAATTCGCTCTGGTTCATACTATTTCCTTGCCGTCAGAAAGTCTAATGAAATAATCACAGTTGCATTAATGTTTATCGCAAAAGGAAGAAACGAAGAAGTCACAAGCATTTGGTCGCTTATTTATATTGAAAAACGATTATTCAAAATAACCTGCCCAGTCAACTCAAAGACGTCGCATGGATATCCCATCGATATCTTTTCGGAAGATTGAGAGTACTTTTGCGATATCCTTGCAAGGTTGCTGGGAACTCTATATCTCCTCCATTTTCCGCTTCAGGGATATTCCCAGAGAGCTCTCAAAAATATCCCTTGTGGAGGTCAACAAGACTAATTTTTTTGACAGGGAAAAAACTAATTTCGTAAAAAGTTATATTTTATGACCTGTCAAGAGATATAAAATGTCAAATTTTGAAAAAGAAAAAACAATATTTTAACCAGGGGCCTATTGCATCAAAATACTTTGCAACTTTTTACCTTGCACTTTGCATTTTGACAAATTTTCAAAGTGAAAATTAATTATGTTGCACAACATGCCTCCCAAGATTTTCTGCGAAATGTTTTTCACTTTGCACTTGCGTTTCCACATTGCTCTTTTCAATTATCAATGCGTTTGGTCCAACATTATTCATTTGAAAAGTGAAAAGTGCAAAGTGAAAAGTTGCAAAGTATTTGGTGCAATAGGCTCCTGAAATCCTTGATGATTGATATGAACTCGCTGTTTAGTGCAAAACTGTGATGGGTAGGATATGTCATTAAGTAAACATATAGTCCGTTCGCGAAAGGTTGAGCCGTCGGTTGGCCATGATAATTTGACATATTCCACTGTGTATATTAAAATTTTAGGTTATTAAGTTTATTTTTTTGTCAGATTGATACGCAATGTTGTCAATATTGCATAGAGTTGTCTGATAACTCGCAAGCTTGTCGGACGAGGCCGGGTACATTCGGCAACATTGAATTTATTTTACGTTATGACAGCAAATACTGCCAACTTCAGATAAATAAAGAAACGCCTACTATGTGCTCAACCTTTCGTGAACGGAGTATTGAGCAAAATACAACTCTATGCGACCCTAGCGGCGTTACGTAGAACTATCCCGAAACGAGTATTCCAAAACGCGGGACGGGATATGACACTCGATTGTTTGCATAGATAACATGATTCCATGATTGTTTGTGCCTAAGAAATGAGATTTGTTCATTGTGTGTGTTCATTATAATATTTTGTCTAGTTAGTTGGTTTTTAATCTGATTTAAAGATGACTAAAGAAAATACAGTGTTCAAGAACACTAATTGTTGCTGTGTTTATGGATGAAGCTCTAAAGAGTTCTTCCACAGGTCACTATTTTATAGGATTGTGGTTATGAAAAAATAATATTTTATCAGTTGATCACCAGTTTGCACTAGAGGAAGCATTTCAGACGTTTAGTGCAGTCAAAATCAAGAAAACAAAGAGATTAGCCAGTTTCAGGATTCATATTTGGACTTAAAGGAGACAAGGGACAATTCACTCGTTAAAGAAATCAGATGAAGATTACTCGTTAATTGACAAAATTGTTGTGATAACTTAAGTTTTTATGAATATATGCCCTGAAATCATATCACTTGGCTAAAACTTATCTGGATGTTCTTTCAAGTTGCAGTATATCTTTTGTTTTTTATATGAGACAAGTAGAAGGTAATAGTGTGACTTTTTATATTTCTCCAATTTAGAAGGTAACTGCTATATTCACTATTTTATAAAAAAATAGCATACACATACTTACTTTAACTCTGTATTGTAAAATTAATTATCATTTCTTATTAGATAATTAAGTTTTTGTTTATACCAGGGAATAAAATTTGTTGGTTTGTATTGAATGATAAATGCTTCACTTACGACAAAATATTAATGAATTTTTCTGATTTGTATTCAATACAAATAGTTTTTGATGTTGTGAATAATTGAAATTAAGTTGTTTATTTTCATAAAGTCTTTCATTTCTGTAATAAAATCATCATGGAATTCAACGGCTTTCATTTCAATAACAAATATTGTCATTTTTTCTTTCTATATATTCAAGAATAAATATTATAAATATAATTTGATTCACTGCAGCAGGATTCCTTGTTTCTACTAATTAACTAATCATATCAGGATACATTTATTTTTGAAATGAGCCAAGTTAGATGGTTAAATATCTTCCTTTTGCAGTTGACAAGGGTGAATGCCCAAAACTGATATTTTTCTACATATCGTCCTCGATGTATATGATATGAACTTAATAAATCATTTCATAGGTCCATTTTCACGATTGTT
This sequence comes from Propylea japonica, assembly GCA_013421045.1. Lineage (NCBI taxonomy): Eukaryota > Metazoa > Arthropoda > Insecta > Coleoptera > Coccinellidae > Propylea > Propylea japonica. Next base: position 90,274,245 of record CM024240.1, read on the forward strand.
CAGTCAAAAGACTAAATAAATCAACTGAAACACTTGAGAAACACCAGAATCTCTCTTGTTTTGCTTTGACGTGCACGAAACAATACTCGTTTCGGGAACAGCTGATCCGGCGATTGCAGCGCTGCGTCGGTAATTATTTATCCCAATAGCATAGTTCTGACCCATACCATAAGGACATAGTTTAGTTGAAAGTGGACATAGAATACTTCTATCGTGCAGAACTAGTATATGTTCACAGAAAGCTATATTATGTCCCAATTTTTCGGAAATTTCTTTTTGGGCAAATCTTGACCATCACAAAACAATCAGGATTTTCAAGTTGAAGTTTAAAATGAAAGAATTTTTATATATTTCCAATCAGCTTTCGATCTATTCAAAAAAACGTGTCTCCTGAAAAGTATGAATTTCGGACTCAGTAGGTATAATTTTGCATTCAACCGACGGTTTTTCCATTAATAGAAAAGGGTGAATCATTATCGTTCTACGTATTATTATCTTCATCGAAGTAGACAGGAAATCGAGGCACTTAATTCTTATCACAGGAAAGAACTATACAATGTTCTTTTTTCCGATTTGATAATGGGGAGTTCCTTGTAATTCTTAATCATAGATATCATTACACTTTCCTGTTATTCCGTTTAGTTTCAATTTACATCTATAAATGGTCATTTCCATAATAGTTCTGATAAATTACTCTCGACAAAAACATGAAATTAGTTATAAGCACGTACTGCCTTTCAATATAAGTTTATCATCGTAACAAAAAAAAATATTCTCACTGAATATTTTGTCCCCCTGTTAATGCAATTGAATTAACTGCGGGGTCAACATATTTTATGTAGGGTAGAGTGGTCTACAGTGAGGCAAATTTTATATTTTTTTGAATTACTGAAAAAATAAACAATATATTTCCACGATTTCTGGCATTACGAATAGCTTGCTCAATATTCCACTGAACCTTGCTATTATTGAAACACTACGTGATAAAATTTTCCGAATTCATTTTTTTAAAAAGGTATTTTTGAAAATGTGAAACATAAAATTCACAATAGGACAAATTAATTTATCCATATTTATCATATATGTAAAAATGGAAATACATATGCCAATAAAAACAAAATTACAAAGGCATTCATCGGAAGTTAGCTATAGGAACCGAAAAAGTTAATCATAGGTACTAAAAAATCACCATCACTTATGATGTTCATTTTGGCTGGTGGTGATGTAGTCCCCTATTATTGATATCGGTTTTATTTTTGATTATATACACATTTTCTGTTATCTGTTATAGTTCGATCACTCTTAGGAAATGGTCTATCTGGGACATAAGCTGACAAAAAATTTTCGATTGTAAAAATCTGGTCAATAAGACTTCTCATGGGTCACTGCCAAGTGTCTCATAGTGGAATATAGGCGCCGTAAATAAAATCGGGAAAAACAAATAAGCAACAGCACAGCACAGCCTAGTAACTTAGTGTCTGTAACATATTCTCATTAATGAAAGCACAGAATAATATTAATCGATTGAAATCAACCATTATTATACTAATACTTAGGAGCTAATCTCGTCCTCGTTCAAGGCAATATGCAAGGAAGTGGTATCAAACAGAGCACCAATGGATGGCCATTTCGTCCTTATTAGGACTCATCAGCACATGATAGCTGGCGACATGGCCATCCATAGGTGCTTTGTTTGATACCACTTCGTTGCATTTTGCCTTGAACGAGTACAAGATGAGCTCCGAAATATGAGTTTAATATTGGTTGATTTCAATCGATCAATTTTATTCTTGTTTTCATTATTTTTGTGTTCATGGCGATCACGCGTTAAACCTCTGTTTATTTACTACGATGTCAACTGATGTGACCCTGAGCGATCCGCTTCGTCGACTGAAGATGTAAAATTTGCGAAATGCAAGAACGCTTCGGTCAATGCGACAAATGGTGATCATCTCGCTATTTCGTTCAAGGTTCATGCTATGAAAGAAGGTTTTCGTATGGAACTAGAGATGGCGTCTTCGGTATATTTATACCTGAAAGAAGGTGCCATTCTGCTTTAAGTTCCAATAAAACCTTATATCATTCAGAGCTATCATGTGCGGATGAGTCCTAATAAGGACGAAATGGCCATCCATAGGTGCTCTGTTTGATACCACTTCCTTGCATTTTGCTTTGAACGAGGACGAGATTAGGTCCGAAGTATGACTTTAAGATTGGTTGATTCCAATCGATTAATATCATTTTCTGCTTTCATTATTTTTGTATTCTTGGAGATCACTCGTTAAACCTCTGTTCATATTCCCATTATTCAGTTCTTACTTCAAAACGATCAAAGTTATGAATTTGAGAATATTAAATGCTTGATCCACAAAGGACATCTGTCGAATTATTGTTTAAATTTTCAGAACCTGCCGAAGTCTGGCTTGACAATTTATCTAAGCAATAAATATTGTATAGAAACTGTTTTATTTTATGTCAATTATACCATCAGTGTTAATCCAGGTTACTGACCAGGCGTTATTCTGAAGAAACACAATCATGTGTTCTAGTTTAACTTGTTATATCTATAATCAACTTGCCAATGATGGACTGTCATCGATACCTTTATGGGAAATATTCCATTTATTCATTTATTTATTTATGAATTGATGAATTCGTTGAAAGACGTAACAACCCATTCATTAGGGAATGAAAAGGTATATTAGGAATATTGATTGATTGCAGACTTATTAAAACGGCATAATGTATTGATTCTCTAGTTTCACCGTGGTCTTTTTTGAAATTAAATACATAGAAGTAATGCAGGTACTTTTAGTAGGAAAGTAGCAGCTTTTATGGAAGTTCTCGTTAATTAGTCGTTTACTTATAGGCTACAATTAAAAACCAGTTTCGATACTCAATCAAACTGTCCATTTCTTAATAGCGTTTTAGACGTAAAGAGAGTAGTTTGTAACAGAGGAAATGATTCAACGTTCCGTTTTCTTCATTTCTGATAAATGAAGTTTGGGAGCTTTTAGAACTTTTATTGCTTTTCAATCAATATCATTCTGCTTTTTCTGTAATTGTTTATCGTGGTAAGTGAAAAGTTTCTTTTTGTGTGCTCATCCTAAGGAAACAGCGTGTTATCGTTTTACCCAAATGTCTGTAATTTCCTAATTTTGGGTCGGGAGTAGTCCCAAGCGACCAAGTCCGTAGCAAGAAAAAAATTTCAGAGGGGTCCAACGAATGACAGAATGGCAATTTTAAAGGAAAATGTTCTAATCCTGTAGTTCCGGAAAAGGGTATTGCCGGGTTTCAATGGTAAATCTGCCCCCGCGGCCTTTCCGATTCATATTGAGGGGATCGATTAGGCATTGAATGAAAATAATTCAGCCAAGTTTTCAGCTTTTTATCTCTTGCCATTTTCGAGATTTCTGTGAAAAACACTTTTTTCGTTTTTATTTTTTTTTCTCTTGTGATATCCAAAATTTTTTGAATGGGGATTTTTTCTATTGATTCTTTGCTATTAAAGGAATAGACGTATAATTTTTTTATGAATTTCAGCTGAAAAATCTATTTTTAGAAGAAGAAATAAAGTTATTGTTTTTCGGTGTTCTTAAAAAGTGTCCACACCATTTTTTGACATAAAATGTCTTTTTTGGCCCTTAATACCCTGGAATTTTTTCACATTTTTAAAATTGGTGGAACATTTTGCAAAAAAATTAAAACTGTTTGAATTTTAGGATTCAACAGATATCCCTCAAATCTTGGTGCCGTTGTATTCATATTTTCTCCCTGAACAATATTAGTGGAAAAAACAATTGGCGATCTGTTTTAGTTTGGGAGATATGGGCCCCCAAAGTCCGAAAAATATTTCACCTAAAAGTCACTTTTCACACTAGACTACAGAAACACAGAATTACCGCTTTATTAAATTTAAAGCCTCTCTGAACATTTTAACATGAAGATTTGATTTATTTTGTTTAAGATATATTCAATAATTGTTGCAAAAACATCGAAAAAATCGAGGGAAAGCCCGCCGTTTCTTATGGTAAGTTTGGCACTACCGCGTCTATCAGCGAGTGCCATTAGGAAATGATAGCGGGATTTACCGGTATGCATCCTGTCATATTCGGGCGAAATAATTCGCGGTAGTGCCAAACTTACCATAAGAAACTCTCGAATTTTTTCGATATTTTTGCAACAATTATTGAATATATCTGAAACAAAATGAATCAAATCTTCATGTTAAAATGTTCACAGAGGCTTTGAACCTAATAAAGCGGTAATTCAGTGTTTCTGTAGTGAGAAAAGTGACTTTTAGGTGAAATATTTTTCAGTCTTTGGGGGCCCATATCTCCCAAACTAAAACAGATCGGTAATTGTTTTTTTCACTAGTATTGTTCAGGGAGCCAATATGAATACAACGGCACCAAAATTTGATGGATATCTGTTGAATCCTAAAATGCAAACAGTTTTAATTTTTTTTCAAAATGTTCCACCAATTTTAAAAATGTGAAAAAATTCCAAGGTATAAAGGGCTAAAAAAGACATTTTATGTCAAAAAATGGCGGTGGAAACTTTTTAAGAACACCGAAAAACAAGGGTTTTTCAGCTGAAATTCATAAAAAATTATACGTCTATTCCTTTAATAGCAAAGAATCAATAGAAAAAATCCCCATTCAAAAATTTTGGATATCACAAGAGAAAAAAAATAAAAACGAAAAAAGTGTTTTTCACAGAAATCTCGAAAATGGCAAGAGATAAAAAGCTGAAAAGTTGGCTGAATTATTTTCATTCAATGCCTAATCGATCTCCTCAATATGAATTGGAAAGGCCGCGGGGGCAGATTTACCATTGAAACCCGGCTATACCCTTTCGGGGGGTTGGGGGATTCCGATGGGGTCCGGACCCCCCTCTCGCTACGGCCTAGCAAACGACTCGGTTTGACTCACTGATGAGGTATCCGAGGTCAAAAATGATTCTTTCGGACCGTGAACACGATAACTCTCGAATGGATGAAGTAAGGGTTCTGAAATTTCGAGGGTGAGTTCTAGTTTTATTGATTGATTGTAGACTTATTAATACATCGAGGTTCGACTCTTTGTTGACGAATTAATGGTAAAAATCAATTCTGTCCGTGGGGCCGTCTGTCCGTTGGCACGATAACTTTCGAAGGATTGTCCTAGAGACTTGAGATTTTCAGAGTAAGTTCGACTACCAAATGGCTCGTTTAAGTTCGTTAGCCAGCTAAATCATACAAGGTGTTCCATAAAATATAGCCATTCAAAATTTTGTTCCTCAATATCTCAGACAAAACGAAACTAATCGAAATGAAATGTTGTGGCCACATGCAAGATGCTCATAATAAGCCTCATGTAAAATTTTGTAGTCATATTGTAAACAGAACCATAGAAAATTCAATTGGAATATTCAAAATAAGAAACTTTATTATTCCATTAAAAGATATCCTATTCGAGAGAAATTTATTTTGTGTATGAAGATTGATATACTGAATGTTCATGCAAAATTTTGTGACCATAGTGTTAACAGAACCATAGAAAATCCAATTGGAATATTGCAAAGAAAAATCTTTATATTTTCATAACAGTATATCCGATTCAAGTGAAATTCACTTTGTGAATGTAGACTGATATACTGAATGACATGCATAATTGAAAAAGGATCGCATCATCAGAACCATAGAATTTAATATTTTTTAATTATTAATTTTTTGAATGATTCCAGAATATAATTCCGATTGTGCTGAGATTCTGCATTTATATACCTATTTGGTATCAATCTCAAGTCCCATATAAAATTTTGAGTTAATAGTCTTATTGCTCCACCAAAGAACGAGCACTCAAAAGCTCCTGTTCAGGGCTTTTCTTAATTTTTTTTTTGCAATTCTTGCCAACATATTTTATTTAATTCAATTACGTATTGAAATGAGAAAAATCAATCAAAATGATTTCATGGCAAATTTTTCATTTCGTCAAAATAATTTCCTCAAATAGTTTTGCCATTTTTCCTAGGATAATGTCTATAAATTTAGAATTTTGAGCTTTCAAGATAGATGTGTGGTGGAATTATAAATTAAAGTTCATTGAAATTGAGTTTTGAAGTTCTTCTTCTAGGAATTCATCATGCTTACGGTCGGCCGTCATTTTCAGCACAAAATTAATATGTTGACTTACAAAATAAATTCGTCGCATGGACACCATTTCCGACTGCAAAATTGAAATAAACAGATATTAGAGTAAAACGATACGACGTTTTTCCCGGCAAATATATTGGCAGCTAGCAATTGAAAACAATTCCATTTAAAACTGTGTAGTTACATAAAATAATCAATTTCCTACCGGAAACATTTTCTTGTTTCCATAATAATCACTCCAAATACAACCATGACGAATTGAATATTTTAGCAATTCGGAGAATGTTACGATAATCGCTCGAATTTTTTATTTATTTCCTCTAATCGGTATCAGTTTCATTCGATAATAACTAATTATCATGCGATTTTCCATGGCTTGGCTGAATATTAATCACCTGCTGGCTTCAAGTGATGCCAACGTTCCAAATAGAATTTTTTCATGCGATTCTAGAGTCTGACGTAATGTATGAGATTCGTGATTCACGGTTAATCGACTTTTAATAAGTTACGCAATTATTGTTTCGAAAAACGAAATTATTTCTCGGGAATCTTAAAGGAAAAATTTTATTTATAATTGCTCATTAAATTGAAATGAAATATGATCGGTACAAAAAGTTTCTACAACCTGTTATTATTGCAATCGTTTTCATCAGTTTGAAAATTAATGATTCGAAATTTAAGTAAGTAATGGATGATTTTGAATGAGAAATTTCTGAATTCACGTTGGAGCTTTTCACGATACATATTTGATGTAATTTTTATGGAGCACATGTCTCAATGGTTTTTTCTAACTACGAGAAAATGAGACAAATAACAGGTAGAATTAATTATATTAAAAAAATGCCCTCACGTGAAATTAGAACTTTTCCCAATATGAACAAGCTCGCAAAAGATTCTCACTAATTTGATATTGTTTAGGATATCGTTTTGGGAAAAACGATAATTCAAATTTAAATATCCTGAGAACTGTTAGTCTTATCCCACACATTTAGGATTTCAAATTTCCTCTTCATCTTAAATCTATCTTACAAAATAATAGCTTTACTCTCTTCGAGCGAATTTTGCATTTCCGAATAAAAATAGCCCGAATATATTTCCTTATGAAACATGCATAAATGCAAAAATAACAAATCTCTGATCAATAACCGCTACTTAACCACGGTTCTCCAATGGGCTTTTTCACAAAAAATATAGGGTTTTCTTCATGATATAGCAGTAAGTAATCATTCACTTAAATTGCATATTGAAATGTGATTTCTATATCTATATTCCTCATTCAACCAATGAAATGAATGCTAACGCGTACGTCAAACTCAATCGTCAATTCTGATCTTTCGAATTTGCTATCTTATTTTGTTGAATTCAATAATTTTTTAGTGGAAAACCTAACTCCGAAGCAAAAAAAGTATAATTACATTAATCACTATGACTTTCTGAAGGCCCATCATTTCTTGAATGTTTTTTTCTAGAAATCACTGGAAATAGTTATTAATTATTATTAATATGATTAACTTTTCAGTCACGTTCGCCGGATGACGTAATAACAACGATGCATTTTTCTTCGAGAAAAAAATTTCGTGTCTTACTTGTAAAATAATGAAACGTAAAAGAGTTGTTATTAAAACTACCCTCTGTCCCCTTATTCTCTTCATTTAAAAATACTTCATTTAGTGTACTTTCGAATGACAGATCAACTTTTGTGCCAGCTGCTCATCCTCCGCCATAATATCGTGGCTCACATGATAACAACGAAAAAGTCTAAAAATTCAGATCCTAAGTTTGTTCTATTTTGAAGCTCTTCTTGATTGAATCTTAGTGTAATTTTATGGAAATCATCTGTTATCATAGACAATACTTACATTTTGCAGTTGGTACCAGAATAATTGAGGAGAGTGGGGGCATAGGATATTAGGGACTGATGTGGCCACTTTCACGAAATCAGGTGTGATTAATTTATGAAGCAACCATGTATGCCAGAGAAAAAACCCTCATGCGACTATTATTTCTCATTTCCATCATGAGTTAATGTGAGGTTGGCAGTCATGAGAGTATAACTTTTCGGCAGGGTTGCCAAAAGTCACAATCCGTTTTCTACTAAATGAAGGAATGAAATCTACCAGAATTCTACTAAAATTGTTTTCACCTGAATCTACCAGATTTCTACTAACTTTTTCACGTTCTTAGGGTCTATTCTTGAAAAGCGAGTGAGTTATTCGAAAATTTATCTATTTATAAAGCTTAAGTCGAATTTTGGCGAGCTGTGGTTACATGTAACTATCTAACTATCACGTGATCATTTGACAGTTAATACATGTATTTTCTGTCAAATGATCACGTGATAGTTAGATAGTTACATGTAACCACAGCTCGCCAAAATTCGACTTTATAAAGACTAGTTCACAGTTTCACCACAGAGGTGTAGGCTACGCGGAAGGATATTTCAACAAAATATGCAGCACAACACAATCGAGGAGTGATTTGCGCACCCAAAGGAGTCCAACTTTGCGAACATAAATGAACTCTACTCGCATAAATAGCCTAAAATTCAGCTAAAACCAAAACAACCAGAAATCCACTATAATTACTTCGTTGCCCACCAGAATTTCTACCAACTACCAGATTCAAATTTCAGTCACTAGATCGACATCGTATTCCACCAGATTTAGTAGAAATTCTACTAAAGTGGCAACCTTGCTTTTCGGACCAGTTATACTTACCCATCACTTTGATGCTGAAGAATTCATTAGATTAATCTTGAGCAACTTGACACACATATTCGATGAAATGCACCTATCTAACAGATAAAATGTCTAGTTTCAAATGAATGGCTGCCAAACACATAATAGTCGTAATGTCAGGATCTATTTAATGAATATATTGCGATGCAATGGATTGGTAGATACGATCAGATGGCCACCGAAGAGCCCAGAGCATAAGCCTTTGGAATATTATGTCTAGAATAGTTTGAAAGGGAAAGTATATCTAATGCGCTTTCAGAGTCGGAAGGTTTTCATCAACAGAATAAAATTGTGTTGTGCAGAAATGCGTCAGAAACGCTATGAACTTTGTAGAGTTATAGATTCAGTACGAAAACGATGTGTCAAATGTATTGAAGAAGAAGTTTCATTTCTTCGTTATTATTTCAGATGAATTGATGATTATCATAAAACTACATTAAAATTCGATCACGAAAAACTTCAAAATAGAGCAAATTTAGTATCGGAATTTTCAGACTTTTTCTTTGTTATCAGGTTAGCCATGATATTAGGGTGCAGAATTTGTAGCTAGCACAAAAGTTGATATATCATTCGAAAGTACACATGAGGTATTTTTTTATTGAAGAGAAAGCGTGTGCATAAGTATTAATAATCGAAAAAAACATTGGAAAAATAGGACTGATTTTGTTAATTTAAGAATCGTGATATTCTTCTCCTTACCACGCCTGCAATAAGATAAGAGTGTTTTCTGCACATAGACTGTCTCATATTGTAGCAAATGTATTGTCCTTTCTGAATATGTGTTCCAATCTGATGAGACTACAAGGAAAACTGAACAATGTTTTTGTAGGGAAAAAACTTGAAATTTTTCGTGAAATCAAGAAATGTTAAATTGAAGAATAACCGTCAACATTTCGAACATGTGTTATATGACATTTTTTGTTGCAAATCACTTGTATGATCACTTCTCGAAGTTTGTCCACTTCAAAAGTAGACACCGTGTATAGGTAAAAAATAATGTCTGGAACATACGCTAGAAACTTGACCTATCATTGTACCGGGTTTTTCACTATAATTTGACCCCCCCTTTAACTTTGTTACTGAAGGAGATACAAAAAAATGTTTCGTAGAAAAGTTTCACAAAATTAACTGAAGTTTTTTTATATGAGTCCAGAAACTGAACTTTATACAGGGTGACCAACATATTGATGACAACTTCATTTTTTCAAATGGAACACCCTGTATATTTTTCCATATTTGGTTAGCTCTTTTTACCCTGATTTCGAATATGTTACAGATGTTGGTCTATCTTTCTTATTCTGAGCACCACAGAGTTTCAAATTTCAATAACCATCTGGCATAGCATTTTGGAAGTTCGTGAATATTTAAGAACCCAATTTGATCTTTGGATTGGTAATGGCGCACCCATTTTATGGCCACCAAATAGTCCCGATTTAACACCGTTGGACACGTTTTTATAGCCGTTCCTGAAGGAAAAAATTTATTTCAGCAATGACAATCAATGAAAGCGGAGAATAATATTAATGATATAAAATCAACCGATATTAAACTCATAATTCGGAACTAATCCCGTCAAGGCACAAAGAATAATGATAGTATTGTAATGATTAGAAACAAATTTTGAAGCTTTAATTTCTTACTTCATTCAGAGCCATAATAATGCTATCAAAAATAGTTTAAACAACTTGAAACAACTATATGAACTATGTGTATTGAATGAAGGTGGTCATTTTGAGCAATTTCTTTAGTTGATGTTATTCTTACCATACTACCATAGTTTATCATTTTTCATTGGTTAAGTAATTGTTAAGTATTCATTCTAAAATAAAACTTTTAAGTAGATTATTTGGATATAAAGAATTTCGTAGGATTTTAACATATTTTGTATTCGATGTCATCATTTCAAAACTTCAAATCTCTGAAAATTAAAGAGACACATCCACATACGCATTTATATTCGAGATCAGGAGGAAATAGCCTATCAAAAAAAGGAAGAATATACAGGACAGGGTGTCCCATTTGAAAAAATATAATTGCATTCAATGTTGTTCACCCTGTATATCTTCTCATTGACGTTATTATAACTCCAAAAATGAGCATTTTCAGTAAACGCACTCTGCCACTTGTAAAATGATTACAGATCTTGGCAGGTGGTTCTTAAAATTTGAAGCTCTGTGGTTCTCAGAATAAAAAAGATAGACCAACATATGTTAGATATTCGAAATCAGGGGAAAAAGAGCTAGCCAAACATGGAAAAATATACAGGGTGTTCCATTCGAAAAAATGAAGTTGCCATCAATATGTTGGCCACCCTGTATATATTTCAGTTTCTGGACTCATATCAAAAAACCTCAGTTGATTTCGTGAAACTTTTATAAAAAACATTTTTTTGTATCTCCTTTAGTAACAAAGTCAAAGGGGGGGTCAAATTATAGTGAAAAACCCGGTACACTATTGAAGAGAAAGGACAGGGTCCTGAGGTTCTATTGGTTCGAAAATTTTTATTTTTTGCATCACTGGAATAAGTAGGACAAAAATAATGACTACTATCCAAACGGACAATTCGTTTAAAATTGAATATTTTTCAGCAAAAATGGAAAGTGCCGCCCAACCGGGCCTCCTGGTGCCTCCCAGACCGAACGGGACGCTGTTCCCGATTCCAGGTCTACCTCGTGATGAACCGAAAGTGGAACCCTGCGCCCACGTCGACACCCACTATGATCTCACGGCTGCAGCAATTTGCTGCGGTTACATCATGTTCGGCATCCTGTATACCTTTGTGGGTAAGTAATGGGACACAATATTATCGGATACTGCGTTAGGTTGTACATTCGTCATGGAATTGAATGTTTCGATTGGATTCAGATTGTCATTTGGATAGCGGTTTGACGCGGAGATTGGATTGAATTGGAAATACACTGCGCAAAAAAATTAACGCGCATTATTGAAATCTCAAATTTATTCTACAACTGAAGGTGTTCTCAATGATAATTATTTTTAGCAGAATTATGCATGCATAGGTTATCCACTTTCAACGTTTTTCTTCAATACAGATGTTTTTTCCCAGCAGGAATAAAAAAGATGAGATTATCAGATTTTTAATGTATTGGCTCCATTCTGAAATCAGTTGTTCTCGATCAATTCTAGTGATCAATAGTTTTTCTTTCGTTTGATTTTCTACACTCGATCGCTATGCAACGCGAAACACGCAATTTGACCCAAGAGGAATGTGCCCAAGCGGTAGTTTTGCGAGAAGAAGGGTGGACATACACAAGAATTGCAGAAAGGTTTGGAGTTTCCCATACAAGTGTGTCCAGATTGTTGCAGCGATTCAGGGAGATAGGTATGAATGGTTGAAGACCAGGACAGGGTAGACCACGGGTAAGAACTGCCATTCAAGAACATTACTTGAGAGTTTCTTCGTTCAGACAACGGTTTGCAACCGCTCGCCTCCTTCAATATCAGCTTGAGCAAACTCATGGGTTGCAAATTAGCACTCAGACAATAAGAAATCGCCTCAGAGAATAATATGATTTAAAGCCTCGTGTCGCGGCAAGAGGCCCAGCTCTTACCCCAGCGCGTTTGGATTTTGCGAGAGAGGATATCCATTGGGAAGAGGCTGATTGGGAAAGAGTTTTTTTCACAGATGAGTCTAGATTCTGCCTCTACCATTGTGATCGACGTTCCCTTTTATACAGACGTCCACATGAAAGATATGCTCAGTGCAATTTCCTGAATACTACTGGTTTCGGGATAGGATCGATTATGGTATGGGGTGGAATATCTTTGACTGCTCGCACAGACCTAGTGGTCGTTGATAATGGAGCTATGAATGCTGATAGGTATACAGGGTGTTTCATCATAAACTGGACAAACATATATTTTCGTGTAGAGGACATCGAGAGAATCATTTTTGCCTCATACAATATATCCCGTTTTCGAAGCATAAGCGAGATACAGGGTGTCAAACGTCATTTTTGAGCAAGATTCTTATGAGTGTGGTCAGTTATGTATAACACTTGGTGTAACGGTTTTTGGTCAAATCTCAGCATTTTTGGGTCCTCTATTCAGAAAAGTTGACGAACTCCGAAAAAAAATTTACAAAATGGCGGAAGACCTGCAATGTTCCAAATTTTTTTTTGCTGTTGTCAAATTTACTTTTATTTTCTGAATGAACATAATTTTCTTAGAATTTCTGTGAAAAAATTTTTTCAAAAATCGAACACAAATTTTTTTTACATGTCTACAGCGATGAAAAAATTTCACTCGAAATGGAGGAAATTTTGTACAATTGTACTTCTTGAATTATCAATCACGAATATGAAAACAGAATTGTGAAATATCGAACGGTTTCGTTACTACAGGCATTCAAATGTTTCGTTCAGACCTCTGAAATATTGAAAATAAAATTGTTTTGGGTTCTAGAATCAAAATAATTAAATTATTGGCATGTTTGAACATTCTAGATGAATTTATAAGAAAAAAATCAGTGAAACTTAGTTGGGACTCGAAACGACGTAGGTATTAAATAGGGAAATGGCACTGTTCTAAGGATATTAATATTCGTTGCCAGACAACAGTAGTTCGTAGTTCATAGAGTTGGACTGGTATTTTAATTTCAGTGAATATAATTTAGCCAGTAGTCAAACTCTATGAACTACGAACTACCGTTGCCTGGCAACGAATATTAATATCCTTAGAACAGTGCCATTTCCCTATTTAATACCTACGTCGTTTCGAGTCCCAACTAAGTTTCACTGATTTTTTTTCGTTTAAATTCATCTAAAATGTTTAGACATGCCAATAATTTAATTATTTTGATTCTAGAACCCAAATCAATTTTATTTTCAATATTTCAGAGGTCCGAACGAAACATTTGAATGACTGTAGTAACGAAACCGTTCGATATTTTACGATTCTGTTTTCATATTCGTGATTGATAATTCAAGAAGTACAATTGTACAAAATTTCATCCATTTCGAGTGAAATTTTTTCATCGCTGTAGACATGTAAAAAAAAATTGTGTTCGATTTTGAAAAAATTTCTTCACAGAAAGTCTTAGAAAATTGTGTTCATTCAGAAAACAAAAGTCAATTTGACAATCGCAAAAAAAATTTGGAACATTGCAGGTTTTTTGCCATTTTGTAAATTTTTTTTCGGAGTTCGTCAACTTTTCTGGATAGAGGACCCAAAAATGCTGAGATTTGACCAAAAACCGTTACAGCAAGTGTTATACATAACTCACACTCATAGTAATCTTGCTCAAAAATGACGTTTGACACCCTGTATCTCGCTTATGCTTCGAAAACGGGATATATTGTATGAGGCAAAAATGATTCTCCCGATGTCCTCTACACGAAAATATATATGTAAAGGAAAAATTACCTTTTTCCTTTAAAATCACATTGCTTGTTGTACGTTACTATGTTAATCGTTTTTGTTTGTCAATGTCATATTTTAATAATTGTAATTAATAGCTTAAAATGTCGTTTCTCCATTTCAGGTAAGATTTTACCTATGTTTGTATATTTCAATATTAAATAGAATCTCCATTTCAGAGAAACTCAATTTAGTTATTAATCTACAATAAGAAGAAAGGCTATCAATTCATTATAAAACGACATTTTTGCAAGCAACAGAAAAAAATGTCAAGATTGAAGTTCTCGTTTCAAATTAAACCAACAGAAGATGGAAAGTCTAATTTTTTAGCTTTAACTTCGATTCAAACTGAGGAAAATAAAACGTTTTTGGTACCTGAAGAGTATCAGTCTATATCTCTTCATAAAGAAATATGTAATTCAAATAATTTTACAAGAGTGAAAAATACATTAAAGAAAAGATATCAACGAAGGAGTGTATGGATTTCCTTAACAAAATTGTAGTTCCCCAAGCACAACCTTTTCCCCTTATTGAGGATTTAGTCGAAAAAACTAGAGACTGTGAATTTTTTTCAACTCTGGACATAAATTCAGCGTTTTGGTCGATTCCGCTACGAGTCACTGATAGATACAAGACAGCTTTCGTCACACAAGAAGGTCATTTTCAGTGGACTTGTCTACCATTCGGTTTGAAAACTTCACCAGCGATATTTCAGAGAATTATGTCCAATATTATAAGGAAACATAAACTTTCAAATTTCACTGTGTGTTACATTGATGATCTCTTGGTTTTTTCAAAAACTTTCTCTGAACATATGGAACATTTGAAGGAATTGTTTCGAGCAATTAAGGAAGAAGGCTTCAGGTTAAAGTTTGTAAAATGCAAATTTGCAGCTGATTCAATTAAATACCTTGGCCATATTATTCAGAACAATTCGGTTAAACCATTAAAAGATAATTTAACAGCAATTAGAAATTTTCCAGTTCCCAAAAACCAAAAAAATGTAAGGCAATTTTTGGGTAAAATAAATTTTTATCACAAATACGTTTCTAATGCAGCTTTACTGTTAGATCCCCTGCACAATCTTCTTAGAAAAGGACAGGCATTTATTTGGACCAGAGAATGTCAAGAATCATTTGAAAAGCTGAAAGATGTATTGTGCACTCAACCAGTATTGACAATATTTGACCAAAACTTACCCATACATATCTATACAGATGCAAGTTTGTTGGGTGTAGGTGGAGTACTAAAACAACCACAAAGAGATGGAGAAGAAAAACCAATAGCATATTTCTCAAAAAAGCTAAATGAGGTGCAAAAGAGAAAGAAAGCCATTTATTTAGAATGTTTAGCTATAAAGGAGTGTGTGAAATACTGGCAACACAAATTGATTGGAAGAAAATTTACGGTATTTTCGGATCATAAACCTCTGGAGAATATGAACATAAAAGCAAGGACTGATGAAGAATTAGGAGATCTATCTTACTACCTCTCACAATATGACTTTCAAGTGAAATATTCTCCAGGTAAATATAATGCAGAAGCCGATTGCCTTAGCAGAAATCCTGTTCTGGAACCAGATGAAAACGAAGAGGAACAACTAAAAATAGTAAATTTAATAAAAATAGAGGATATACTAGAAGATCAGAAGAAAAACCCAAGTATTCAAAAAACAGACAAAAATTTGACAACAAAGGCTAATGTTTACTTTAAGAAAGTTCGGAAAAAAGAGAAAATCATTTTATCAGAAACTTTCAGTATTAAATTAATCGAAACTATACATAAAGACTTTTGCCATGTAGGAATCACGCAATTGCAAAATATGATCGGACCTTTTTACACGGCCAAAAATTTGACTTACAACATAAAAAAAGTATGTAAAAATTGCACTACATGTTTAAAAAATAAGTCAAGAGTAGAAAAGAAAATAGGATTATTGTCACATCTGGGCCCAGCCACAAAACCTTTTGAAATTATGTCGATAGATACCATTGGTGGTTTTGGAGGATCACGTTCAACAAAAAAATATATGCACCTACTTGTGGATCATTTTACAAGATATGCTTACATCCTAACCTCCAAAACGCAAAATGCAAGTGACTTCATCAAATTAATGGAAAACCTCTCTGAAATTGAAGAAGTAGGAACTATTCTCTCAGATCAGTATCCAGGCATCAATTCAAAAGAATTCAAGACATTTTTGGAAGAGAAAAAGATCAAATTAATCTTCACTGCCGTAGATTCACCTTTTTCAAATGGTTTGAATGAAAGGTTGAACCAAACACTAATAAATAAAATCAGATGCAAAATAAATGAAAATAAGAATAAAGTGGCTTGGACCACTATAGCCAAAGAGTGTGTGGGAAAATACAATGATACGGAACATACCGTTACAAAATACCCACCCTCTTATTTGATGTTTGGAACAGACGTCACAATTTTGCCAAAAGAGCTCAAACAAAATAATTCTAAGAACTGGATTCAGGACAAGAAAATTGCTCTGAATAATACAATTAAAAGTCACAATTACAACAAAAAAATTTATGATGAAGGTCGTAAAAATTATAATTACAATGTGGGTGACCTGGTATTTGTGGAGAATGGGAACAAATTAAACAGAAAAAAATTGGATGAACTTAAAATTGGACCGTTCAGAATAGAAGAGAAAATTTCTAACTCTATCTACAAAATTAACACAGGTCACAAGAAATTAGAGTCAAACCATTTTCATATTTCAAAATTAACTCCAGTACTACAATTTGAAGAGAACGAATGATTTATACACCAAAATATTCTGCAAATATTTTCTTCCCCAGGAGGGGTGATGTAAAGGAAAAATTACCTTTTTCCTTTAAAATCACATTGCTTGTTGTACGTTACTATGTTAATCGTTTTTGTTTGTCAATGTCATATTTTAATAATTGTAATTAATAGCTTAAAATGTCGTTTCTCCATTTCAGGTAAGATTTTACCTATGTTTGTATATTTCAATATTAAATAGAATCTCCATTTCAGAGAAACTCAATTTAGTTATTAATCTACAATAAGAAGAAAGGCTATCAATTCATTATATATATTTGTCCAGTTTATGATGAAACACCCTGTATAAGGAACATTCTTGAAGAGCATGTAATGCCATTTGCCCCATACATTGGTGATAATGCCAGACCCCATCGTGCGCGCATCGTTCAGGAGTACCTTGAAGAGGTTGAAGTCTCTCGAATGGAATGGCCAGCAAGAAGTCCAGATCTCAATCTGATTGAGCAGGTTTGGGACAACCTCAATAGAAGTTCAGAAAATCATCCAGCTACTCTTAATGACTTAGGAATCCAACTCAGAGAAATCTGACAAGGATTAGATCAGAACATTTTAAAATAACCTGAGTATACCCACTATGATCTCACGGCTGCAGCAATTTGCTGCGGTTACATCATGTTCGGTATCCTGTATACCTTTGTGGGTAAGTAATGGGACACGATATTATCGGAAACTGCGTTAAGTTGTACATTCGTCATGGAATTGAATGTTTCGATTGGATTCAGATTGTCATTTGGATAGCGGTTTGACGCGGAGATTGGTTTGAATTGGATATTGAATGCAGGAGTATATAAAACAGTAGGTAGATATTGCCTGATTCAACAGAATTTTTGCACGCTGCGTGCTATCATGTTGCTTGTAATTCTCATTAAACGTGCCAGGAACCGAATCGGCAACGGCAAGGCATATGCTCGGCGGGAGCAAGATTTCTTGAGGCAATTCACACTGCAATAGGCTGGCCGTGGGTTAAGTTGGTTTCAGCTTTGTGAAAAGTGAAATGTTCCTAACTACGTTAATAAAAATTGATCTGTTTTTATAGTCCGGTCAATCTACACATTGCAAGCTACATAAATTACCATCAAGCTGAAATTGAGTGAACTTGTTCAAAACACAATTAAAACAACTTTTCAAAATTCCCCATCGTTACGACCCATGGAAAAAAATTGACTCAAGGTCAAAGGTCAAAAAATGGGTTTTTCACGATTTTCTTCAAAACGGTTTTATCGTAAAATTACCTTGGACAAAATTGTAAATCATAAAATTATCTATGAAAAAGGTATGAATAATTTTTTCCTAAGGGCTACCGCTTCTGAGATAAAACGATTCAAAAAGTTGTAAGCGTCATTTTATGACTTTAAAAGTAGACAACCTGTATAAAGCAAAGAGTATAACAAATATTTTCTTCGAAATATATTGCAGTCGAAATGGAAAAATATAGGTTTTCATCTTCTTTCCAGAACGTAAATTTTTTATTTCTTGAAAAACCTAGGGGGCATTCGGAAAAATCTACCTCAGATTCCTCAAATACACAGTTTTCTTGTCTTTTTGTACAAACCTTTAAATTAAAACTGTTTTCAAGCTTTTCAACACACTTTCATTCCCTAATTCACTGCGCTGATATTTACCGATATTATTATGATCAATTCGTTTATCTACGCTTCCAAAAATAGCTTGTCCAATTTAAAATGTACCTTTCAACGCGCTCCATCACCGGGGTTCATTAATTCAAGTGAAATTTAATTGACAGGAATTGGGCTAGGCAGATGCAATGAACGTCCTTGAGTTAATGACGCTAACTTTAGATAAGATTATAATCGGGAGCACCTTTTTCGTTCAACTTTTGCATAATCATTTTGTATATTACGGTTATTTTGAATGAGGTTATGAGTATTTTCGCGCTCTCTTTCATAAAATATCCAAAAAACTCTGACTGTTTCAGAGGCTTGTTCTCATCGGTAAAATGACATGATTCAAATTTGAGTATTCTGAGAATAATGAAAGGAAAGAGGAGTGGAAAATTTAGGCACGAGGTAGATGTGAATATTACAAATTCGATTTTTGCCCCTTTGGCGAAACAGTTAGTTTTGTATACTCCTGGACTTACTCAGGCCAAAAAAATATTTCACCTACCTATAGCAGAAAGCTCTTGAAGCTGTCATCAGCTGCGCTTCAGGTGATGGTAGGACTACTGACGGGGCACAGTCTGTACAAACATCATTTGTACCGTATGGGAAAGTCTCTGTGGATCAGAAGCAGAAACAGCTCAGGGTTTTCCTTTTAAGTTGGCCTATTAGAAATTTTTGGAGAAAACAAGTGAATATTTCTTTCGGAAATTTTAGGAGGAGCCTTGAAGATAAAGGAACTCTTCGCCTAAAATATTTTTAAGTCGACAGTGTTGCCACGTCTATCTCAAACGCATATCTACTTTCTTATTTTGAATGCAACTACCTATATTTTTATGTATGTATCGATTCAATACCAAATTTGCAGTATAGTCTACTAAAAAAAAATTTCTCTGCCATGCACTGTTGCCAAGTTATGCACAAATTCTTGAAATTTTTTACATCTGCATTGCAAGTTTGGAAATGCAATATCTCGATTATTTTCTATGTGAACGGAACCAAACTCAGCAGTCTCATAGTAGAGAATCCATGCATTCATGTGGTATATTCAGTATTCTGATACATCGTAAGGTTCTTCGAAGATTTTGCTCCGGAAATGTGGAACTTGAAATTGGAATATTTCGAGATTTTCAAATGGCAACCCCATATTTAATTTACTTAATAAAAAATGAATGGCAGTGTTCTTTTACACTAATTATTTATTTTGGATAGTTTTCGAATGAGATAAAAAAAACCTGAAATTTTTCAGTATTTATAGTCATGATCTATCTATGACATAATACCGTGTGATTATAAGGTGCATTATTGGAATTAATTCTATGGTTGAGGCCATGAACATTGGTGCAAGTTTACCGAAAGCTAAAACAGTTTTCGGAATTGATTTCCACAAAATCTTCGTAGAACCTTACGATGTATCAGAATACTGAATGTACCACATGAATGCAAGGATTTTCTACTTACTATAAGACTGCTGAGTTTGGTTCCGTTCGCATAGAAAATAATCGAGATATTGCATTTCCAAACTTGCAATGCAGATGTCAAAAATTTCAAGAATGTGTTTATAAATTGGCAACAGTGCATGACAGAGAAATTTTTTTAGTAGCTGATACTGCGAATTTGGTATTGAATCGATATTTAAATAAAAATATAGGTAGTTGCATTCGAAATAAGAAAGTAGATATGCGTTTGAGATAGACGTGGCCACACTGTCGACTTAAAAATATTTTAGGCGAAAAGTTCCCTCATCCTCAAGGCTCCACCATCTGCATTGCAGATGTCAAAATTTGCAAGAATTTGTGCATAACTTGGCAATATTTGAAATAAGAAAGTAGATATGTGTTTGAGATAGACGTGGCAACACTGTCGACTTGAAAATATTTTAGGCGAAGAGTTCCTTCATCCTCAAGGCTCCTCCTGAAATTTCAGAAAGAAATATTCACTAGTTCCCCAAAAACGTCTAATAGGCCAACTTGAAGGAAAACCCTGTATAAGGTATAATATGTAACATTATACAAGTCATAATCTTTTGCCTGATTGTTCACATTTAAAAAACAATAAATCAAATTCAAATATCCTGTCTATCATCTGAACAAGCATCGATTACTCTTCACATCGGCTATCTCGAATTTTAATCCCCCCACCCTGACAATGGATTTTAATTTTCCAGACAGTCCAAACAAAAAACTCATAAATCTACTGTAATGTATCTGTTTTCGTGTGGACCCATCTCCAACTAATTTGTCTGGGTTGTTGAACATCATTATACAAGTCAGAATCTGGTGTCTGCTTGTTCTTATTGAAAAAACGATAGAAACAAATCAGAATTATCCTTCTTATGATATGAAAATTCAAGAAAGTCTTGATCAGATGCTTTTTAGTGTTCGTTCATTGGTGGAGCAATGAGGACCTTGCTATGATAGTCATATTTTTATCTTAGCAATATGGCTATGCGGAAACAGAATCGCACCGATTATCTCAAATTTTTTTATAGGACTTGAGATCGATACTAAATATACAGGTTGTTTCTGAATTGACGCGAAAGATTTATAAATGCAAAATCCCACCACGATCGGGATAATATTCTGGAAATTATTCTAAAAATGAAGTATGTTAAAACTTGACAATTAAAAGAATTGAATTTATGGTTCTAGTGATCCGAACCTCATGAAATTTTGCACGAACATTCAGTATATCAATCTTCATACTCGAATCGGATATCTGATGGAAATATAGATATTCATCTTTTCAATATTTCAATTCTGGCCGCAAAATTTCATTTCGATGGGTTTCGTTTTGTCTGAGATATTTAGGAACAAAAATTTTGAATGGCCATATTTAATGGAAGATCCTGTACGATTCAACTGGTTAACGAAATTAACCGAGGCAATTGGGAACCGAACTCATCCTGAAAATTTCAAGTCTCTAGGACAATTCCTTGGAAAATGATCGTGCTAACGGAAGGACGGACGGATGAACGGCCTCATGGACATAATTGAATTTGACCATGGATTCGTCATCAGGGAGTCAAACCCTATCGTTTGAGACCATTTTCGGCTCAATATTTGAAAATCACAGACATTTGGGAAAAATGGTATAGCACTCGTTTAAGTAGAACTAGCGCTTAAAGAAGCATCAATTACTCTTCACATTGGCTATCTCGAGTTTTATTCCCCCAGCAAAACCATTCAGACAAGTGACAATAGATTTCAATTTTCCGACCAGTCCGAAACAAAAAACTTATAAATCCACTATGTCTGGTGAAAAAGAGGTACCAATCGGCCTAGCACAGTTAGTTATCTGTTCTCGTCTGGACCTATCTTCAACTAATTTGTCTTAGTTATTGAACCACTCGGGAGCGTCTCGTTCGATGAACAGCATCCAACAGGAGGTGGCAGAACAGCACCACCGCCAAAACAGGCCATGTGATGTTCGCAGCAGCCTTCGGGCAAGCGATCAATGTCCACGATGTTCCCTACAATTCCAATTTCGTCTATTCGAGTGCAATTGGAATTTTGGGGATTTCAAATCTATGTAACTCGAAAACCCCCAGACCGATGCGGCCTATCAACGAAATGAACAAATTAAAATCTCTTATTTTTTTCGTTCAAAAGTTTTAGTTCAAATGGACCAGTTTTTTTTGAACTCGAATTCTTCATCAGTGAGTCTAGCCGAGTCGTATAAGAACATTCGCAGTCTTTTGCATTGCGAAAGATCAAATGTAATAGCTTCGTTTGAAATATGAAGACGATGATTCAGCCTTATTTTTTTCTGTTTTATTGTATCAACGAAATTAATGTTTGATTTTCAACCAGGGGCCTGTAACACAAGCACTACAAGTCCTACAATTGTAAGAATATATTCTACACTTGTAACTGTTTCATAACACAAACCATCTTGTAATTACAAGTGCGGACTAGTAATTACGTCAAAATCTCTACATATGTAAACTTTTTCTGTAACATAAAGTTCACACTTGTATAATCGTGTCACGGAATTTTCTACAAGTGTAGATAATGTTTTACATATCTCCAACTCTAGGTAAATACAACACATTTTAATGGATTTGCAAAAATTAACAAAAAATCACAACTGAGTAATTATATGTTCCTTATAAAGGGATTGTACCCAACTACTATCACAAATTGAAAAAGCAGCAGCCATTTTCATCTTCTTTATATTGTGGTAACGATGCCGTGAACTCTGACATGGGCAGTTGGAGCTCTTGTTCTAATTTTACAATTTCCAGTTCAGTTTTATGGTTCTTCAACCTTAGATATTTTATTTGCAAAGCAAGCTCTTCTTGTTTTATCTGAGCAACTTTTTCCGAATCGGAATTATTGACTCTATCTCGCTTTCTTTTTCCTGTATAAAAATGCATTTTTCTATTATTATTCCTATTATTTTGCTTCGAAAAGAATTAGGTGCCATTGAATTGCTTTGGAATAGATGGGGTTTCGTGAGCACTGATTGGTCCACTTTTATTGGCAATATCTTCAGCATTATTATTCTCTACGTCAGTTTTCCGGCTTGGTTGCTTGAGTTTTTCGAAAAACTCAGCTACTCCAAGGCCGCATATTACAGGAGAGTCTTTCCCAATTATTTCCAGTACAATTTTTCCACTTCCGTTAGATTCCCCATTCCACCAGAGCCAGTTTTCTTCGCATTATCGATTTTAATCTATAAATATGTACCATATGTCGATAACAATAATCTTGCAAGTTCCAAGTTTTGCTGACCATAGCAATTCTCTTCAAATTCTGCCATATCTAATGTATCCTTTACATAAGTCCAATCTTTATCCGCTGGTACTTAACAATTACTTTGAGCCAAATTGGCCATTTCTTTCCACTTTTCTACTTTATCTTGCTTTCTCAGTTTATCCGAGAAAGCTCCGAAAAATATGTGTCTATTTTCTCTTATCTTAATTAAGAGTTGCATTTTACGTTCGAAAACAATTTGTTTTGAAGACATAATGCAAACAGAAGAGCCGCAATACTACTTATATTGACAAGTCATGTCATAAAGTAGGAATCAAATAATAATTAATTCTATGATATTTGCATTATATGTGTAGCTACACATGTACAAAATTATTTAATTTCTACAATTGTAGCCATTCGCATTGTGACATCGAATTGGGTTGGACTTGTAGTTACAGGCAAATTACTTGTAACTTGTAGATTTGTTACACTTGTAAGGTTTGTGTTACAGGCCCCAGATCTTTCGCATTTTTCTGCACTTAGGGTTTATTTCAAGCTTCTCCGAAGGAACCGAATGGATTATATTATTGAAATCAAGCATTTTCATTCATTCTCATGAATATATCAAATTCAAATATCCTGCCTATCATCTAAGCAAGCATCTGCTATCTCGAATTTTAATCCTCCAGCAAAACCATACTGACAATAGATTTAAATTTTCCGGGCAGTCCCAACAAAAATCAAAATCGACTGGGCCTGGTAAAGAATGGGTACCAATTGGCCTATCGTACAGTTATATAGCATTCGTTTTGAAGAGTTTCGAGCTCCTGAGCTGTTCCAGTGCTTGTGCGCAACCAATGGCAAGCCGTATTTCGAGCTTTTGAGTTACTCAGGGGCACGAAACTCTTCAAAACGAATAGGCTATTAATTGTCTGTTTTCGTCTGGATCCATCTCCAACTAACTTGCCTGGGTCAATTAAACAACATTAAACAAGTCAAAATCTTCTGCCTGCAGATGAAAGCAAATCAAAATATCCTTCTTATGATATGAAAATTCAAAAAAACCTTGATTGGGTGCTTTTCAGCGCTCGTTCATTGGTGGAGCAATAAGGATATTATCTCAAAATGTTGTATAGGACTTGAGATCCATTCTTATTATTCCAAAACTGTATGTATGTTTCAACTTGACAATTAAAAGAAATAAACTTATGGTTCTGATGACGCGAACCTCTTGAAATTTTGCACGAACAATCAGTTTATCAATCTTCATACTCGAAACGGATATCTTATTATGGAAATATAGATATTTTTTTTCAATATTCCAATTGAATTCTCTATGGTTCTGTTAACACTATAGTCACAAATTTTTGCATGAGGCTTATTATGAGCATCATGAATCTGGCCGCAAAATTTCATTTCGATGGGTTTCGTTTTGTCTGAGATATTGAGGAACAAAAATTTTGAATGGCCATATTTTATGGAAGACCCTGTTCGATTTGGCTGGTTAACGAGCCATTTGGGATCCGAACTCATCCTGAAAATTTGTCTCTTGGACAATCCCTTCGAAAGTTGCTGTGCCGGACGGCCTCACGGACATAATTGAATTTGACCACGAATTCATCAAGGAGTCTAACCCTATCGTTTGAAACCATTTTCGGATCAAAATTCGAAAATTACAGACATTTGGGCAAAACGATATAGCATTCGTAGAACGAGCGCTCAAAAACTTCAATGAAACTGTGTGATTGGATGTGTGAGGACATTTGGATACCGAACTCAACCTAAAAATTTCAAGTCTCTAGGACAATCCATTGGAAAATTATCGTGCTAACGGAAGAACAGACGGATGGACGGTCTCACGGACAGAATGGAATTTGACCATGGATTCGTCTTCAGGGAATCGAACTCTATCGTTTGAGAGCATTTTCGGCTCAAAATTCGAAAACTACAGACATTTGGGCAAAACTAAGCACTCGTTTAAGTAGAACGAACGCTCAAAAAAGCATCAATAATTCTTCAAAATCGGCTATCTCGAGTTTTGTTCCCCCAGTAATACCATTCAGACAAGTGACAATAGATTTCAATTTTCCGACCAGTCCAAAACAAAAAACTTATAAATCCACTGTATGGTGAAAAAGGGGTACCAATCGGCCTATCGTACAGTTAGTTATCTGTTTTAGTCTGGACCGATCTTCAACTAATTTGTCTGGGTTGTTGAACCACTCGGGAGCGTCCCGTTCGATGAACAGCATCCAACAGGAGGCGGCAGAACAGCACCACCGCCAAAACAGGCCATGTGATGTTCGCAGCAGTCTGCGGGAAAGCGATCAATGTCCACGACCTTGCGCTCAGCAGACTTCTTGACGAACATACGTCACCATGTTCCGGTTCTATTGTTTGCAAACATGAAAAGAGATGGCTCTTTTTACCGATAATTGCGCACGAATTCATTTTATTTACACACATCGTTAGGAGTCTTGATTCCCAGGTTTCTATAAGAAGAAACAATCTATGTTCTGGAAATGAATTTTATAGAAAATCTTTGTTTGTTACTTTTTGGTTTATGCAGGATGAGATAAAATGGAAAAAATGAGAAAAAAATTCAAATTAATCGATTATTTATTTTCGAAAAATTATAGTTATTCCACAACTGAGGCAAAAATCAATAGTCGGTATTAACACCTCTTCCTTCAATGAACTGACTAATACGCTTTACAAACATGGAATGAGATGGTTCTTTTCACCGATAATTGTGCACGAATTCGTTTTATTTACACGCATCGTTAAGAGTCTTGATAGCCATTAGTTTCTAAAAAAAGAAACTCAGATATTCAAGCTGCTATTAAAGCTCTGAGCTTCTACGTCCTCGACTCAAAAATGATCTGGGAGTGCCGGAACAAACTCAATGAGGTAGGCCAGAAAAATAGGGTTTTCAATCTGGGTTCCCGGCCATTCGGAAATCAAAGGAAACGAAGAGGCTAATAAACTTGCCAAAGAGGGCGCACAAATGTCACTCATATACTTTTTTGGTATAGGTGAATGTACCTACCTATAGGAAGGAGTTTCTGGAGAAGGAGAAAGCCGAGAGGGAAAAACTCTGTCGGAATCTCCCAGGGATGGATCATTCCACTAAGTTCCTTCGGAACTTTGAAACAGCTACATGCAAAAGATATCTGGATCTTGGTAAGAAACAATTACACCACCTCACTGGCTTTCTTACAGGACAGTGTCAGCTCAGGAAGCACCTATTGAAGATGGGATTATCGGACACTGACGAGTGTAGGTTCTGTGGGGAGGAGGAAGAAACCCCCATTCACCTAGTCACGGAATGCTTTGGCATTGTGAGCCTAAGGAGAGAATGCCTTGGGCGAGAAACTTGTAAGAGTGAAGAACTAGCCTCGTTGAAGCCTTCACAGTTATTGGATTTCATCAGATCTCTGGAACTGGAAGGCGAGTTATAAAGAGTGTGGTCAGAACAGCTCTGTAAGTGGGCACACTAGACCTTGAGGTCGCAGTGAACTGTAACCCCTTTTTAAACTATAACTACTATAACTACTATAACTATAACTATTAACACACTAATACGCTTTACAAACATGGAAAGAGATGGCTCTTTTTACCGATAATTGCGCACGAATTCATTTTATTTACACACATCGTAAAGAGTCTTGATTCCCATAGGTTTCTTAAGAAAGAAACAATCTATGTTCTGGAAATGAATTTTATAGAAAATCTTCGTTTGTTACTTTTCGGTTTATGCAGGATGAGATAAAATGGAAAAATGAGGAAAAAATTCAAATTTATCGATTACTTATTTTCGAAAAATTAAAGCTATTTTATAACTGAGTCAAAAATCAATAGTCGGTATTAACACCTCTTCTTTCAATGAATATTTGGATATACCAATAATTTAATTATTTTGACTCTAGAACTCGAACTGATTTTTTTATTATTTCAGAGGTCTGTACAAAATATTTGAATGGTTGTAGTAACGAAACCGTTTGGTATTGTACGATTCTGTTTTCATATTCGTGATTGATATTAAAAGAAGAACAATTGTGCAAAATTTCATCCATTTCGGGTAGAATCTCTTATCGCTGTAGATACATATGTAAAAAATATTTGTGTTTGATTATTGAAAAAAAAATTTCACAGAAATTCTAAGGAAATAGTATTCATTCAAAAAAAATTATTTTCAATTTGACAACCAAATATAAAAATCAGGAACATTGCAGGTTTTCCGCCATTTTGTGATATTTTTTTCGGAGTTTGTCAACTTTTCTGAATAGAGGACCCAAAAATACTGAGAGTTGGCCAAAAACCGTTTCTTTAAGTGTTATATACAACTGACCACACTCATAAGAATCTTGCTCAAAAATGAAGTTTAACACCCTGTATCTCGCTTATGTTTCGAAAACGGGATATATTGTACAGGGTCTTTATAAATGATAGTGACATCGTAGGTTGCTTTGGAAATTTTTTATCCTATCTTCTCTTACAAATTCTCTACAAATTTATAATTCCAGTCACATTATTCACTTTCTTTTGGAATTACCAGCTCAAACTCAAAGTTTCGTTTGTTTAAATTAAAGTTTACATCAGAATATAAATATTTATAATAGTCCAACGCCAACTGCGCTGTTATAATCATTTATAGAGACCCTGTATAATGGAAAAATGTTTTACCCGGTGTACTTTACACTAATATATATGTTTGTCCAGTTTACGATGAAACACCCTGTATAGAAAGTTGAAATTGATGATAAACCAGGGTGAACCTTATACTAAAAATTAATTTGTTAATTTTCGAAAGCATCAAGAAATTCAAAACATCATGAAGATACTTATTGACAAACTAAACAAATTATTATTCTTTTTTTTTCTGATGTAAATACTTAGTAAAAGGAGTCCTTCGTGAAACAATTCCTTTCTTTGTTTCAGCTCAGTAAATAACCTCATCAACCATAAATATCGTAACAAGATAAAAATAACTCCGTATTCATTATCTTGATGGGAATTGAAAAATAGATCAATGCATAATGAACATACATTCATTATTTATTTTTATATTAATGTAGCAGTCATCGTAACAAGTTCACGAGATAATACTGAAGTTCAATACATTCGTTATCAGCGCGATTACGTAAACGTAAACTATAAAATACACTGCGCAAAAAAATTAACGCACATTATCGAAATCTCAAATTTATTCTACAACTGAAGGTGTTCTCAATGATAATTATTTTTATCGGAATTATGCATGCATATGTTATCCACTTTCAACGTTTTTCTTCAATACAGATGTTTTTTCCCAGCAGGAATAAAAAAAGATGAGATTATCAGATTTTGAATGTATTGGCTCCATTCTGAAATCAGTTGTTCTCGATCAATTCTAGTGATCAATAGTTTTTCTTTCGTTTGATTTTCTACACTCGATCGCTATGCAACGCGAAACACGCAATTTGACCCAAGAGGAATGTGCCCAAGCGGTAGTTTTGCGAGAAGAAGGGTGGACATACACAAGAATTGCAGAAAGGTTTGGAGTTTCCCATACAAGTGTGTCCAGAATGTTGCAGCGATTCAGGGAGATAGGTATGAATGGTTGAAGACCAGGACAGGGTAGACCACGGGTAAGAACTGCCATTCAAGAACGTTACTTGAGAGTTCTTCGTTGAGACAACGCTCGCGTCCTTCAAAATCAGCTTGAGCAAACTCATGGGGTGCAAATTAGCACTCAGACAATAAGAAATAGCCTCAGAGAATATGATTTAAGGCCTCGTGTCGCGGCAAGAGGCCAGGCTCTTACCCCAGCCCATCGAAGGGCGCGTTTAGATTTTGCGAGAGAGCATAATTATCCATTGAGAAGGGGCTGATTGGGAAAGAGTTCTCTTCACAGATGAGTCTAGATTTTGCCTCTACCATTGTGATCGACGTTCCCTTGTATACTTGTCCACATGAAAGATATGCTCAGTGCAATTTCCTGAATACTACTGGTTTCGGGGGAGGATCGATTATGGTATGGGGTTGAATATCTTTGACTGCTCGCACAGATCTAGTGGTCGTTGATAATGGAGCTATAAATGCTGATAGGTATATAAGGAACATTCTTGAAGAGCATGTAGTGCCATTTGCCCCATACATTGGTGAAAATTTCATTTTTATGGACAATAATGCCAGACCCCATCGTGTGCGCATCTTTCAGGAGTACCTTGAAGAGGTTGAAGTCTCTCGAGTCTCGAATGGAATGGCCAGCAAGAAGTCCAGATCTCAATCCGATTGAGAAGGTTTGGAACAACTTTAATAGAAGGCTGAGAAGTTCAGAAAATCATCCAGCTACTCTTGATGACTTAGGAATCCAACTCAGAGAAAT
This sequence comes from Propylea japonica, assembly GCA_013421045.1. Lineage (NCBI taxonomy): Eukaryota > Metazoa > Arthropoda > Insecta > Coleoptera > Coccinellidae > Propylea > Propylea japonica. The sequence continues at coordinate 90,304,007 of CM024240.1, forward strand.
CTAGGAAGGATTAGATCAGAACATTTTAAGATCACTCATTTTGAGTGTGCACCGTCGTTGCCGAGCTGTAATAAACGCAAGGGGTGGAAATACCAAGTATTAAATCACTTATCAGCATTCAAGTATTTTGAAAATTGTTTATTTATCTTCTTTCATATAAGGTTCAGTGAAATCCTGAATTTTTCTTCCATTTAATGTGTCTTGTTTCGTTCAAAACCTCCCCGAGAGAACATAAAAAATAAGTTATAAAGTCAATGTAGAGTTAACTTTCATTAAAATTGAGATTTTCAGAATGTGCATTAATTTTTTTGCGCAGTGTATACATATTACTTTCTTGCTATGAGTATTATATCAGTCAACCTCTATGATTATAAATGTGTATATGTTGCATTCGGCTTGGATAACATCACAGATGTTGGATAATGCGTATCATATCGCGGCTCAAGCAGGTTCAATGCTCAATTAATATTCCTATTCAATTATATGGAGATATGATATTTAAGTGAGCAGGAACTGTTTATTATAGGTAGACTGAAAACGAAGATCAAAAGGCGAAAGGAAGTTGAAGAATTAATCCGTTAACACTTAGCGAGCTAAGCTTCCGGCTATATGATGTTCGAATTGATATTCAGCTCTTTGTATCGAGTCACGAATTTTATTGATTTGAACAAGCGAAAATAGCCGTTTTTAGAACTGACTGAAATGATGGTCTAAATTATCCTTGAAAAGTCCATCATCGAAAAAAAAATTTCTCGAAGGTTGAATCAATTTTAGGAAGTGGTCTAGCATACAAATACTTAATTCGCTAAACTTTCTCGGTTCATTCATACTTATAATTTTTTATGCTACAATCGCAATTTAACTTTGTACGAACATTTTCATTGTTAGATGATAACAAACTGTTTAATTTCTGTTCGACCATGTCGTATTTTGCAGATTCGAAAAATTCATCACTATCACGAAGAACGGCGGGCTTTCCTTAGAATTTGTGGATATGTGATACCTAAAGAATTTAATGTTTCTGCATTAATTATTGAATATACCTGAAATGAAACTAATCGAATAGTTATTTCAATGTTCAAAGGTGATTTATAGACTAAATTAGAGCAGTGAATTTGTGGTTTTATGGTGAAAAAAGTGACCTGAAGATGGAACATTTTTGGAATTTTGGGGCCCATATTTTCTGAACCAAAACAAAAGACAGACCGCCACCTGTTTCTTTCACCAATGTTGTTCAAGAACAGTCACCGAAATTCGATATTTACCTATTACCCATCTTACCGTCTTTCTCGTGGTTCTTGTTTTTGCAGTTTGTTTTTCAGATACAATTTCAAAGTGACAAATCAGAAACAGGCATGAATGAATATTGGCTTCAATGGGAAAAAGTCCTTCGATATGAATATTTAAGCTTTTACTCTGATCATTCTGATCAAATCCTAACATCCAATCCCATCACTTCACGTATACAGGGTGTCCCATTACTCGACGTCAACCCGGAACCGGGTGAGAAGGCAAGTAATGCTGGTTGTCAGAAAAATATAAAAAAAAATCTAAGTTGTATGATTTCAAAATAATGCGCATTTAAAAAACACGCAAAATTCCACACCCTGTGACAGTCTTTTCGCTCCTGTTGCCACAAATATCAACTTGTTCCAACTTTTTTCTTTGCTAAGTAACCTTGAATAACGCTTGTCTAAACTGTAATCAAAATTTTGATACCAGCTGCTCTCTAGGTTTCATAAAAATAGGGCTCACTTCTCAGAAAAAAAATTCAAAATAAACAATTGCCTAGTTTCAACTGACTGTATTGAAAAAAAAATGTACTACGTAGGTTTGGCATGTTTTTTCAAAAGTTGGCGCATTTAGTAAGGATTCCAAAATGGTATAATACTTGTTTAATTGTAGCTGCCGTAGTTCAAATTTATTTTCGATTGCCTTTGAATACACTTTTTCGTTAACTGCTTCCCAGTAATGAAGTCCAATGGATTCAAGTCCGGTGAACGGGCCGGCCACGAGATTGGACCAGAACGTCTGATCCATCTTCCGGGAAAAAATGTTATCAGAAAAAAAAATTTCCAGAGAATAGTAATTTACGTAACAAGTCCGGAAAATAGGGTTTTTTTGGACGAATAGACAAAATTCTAGGACGAGCGCAAGCGAGTCCTAGAAGTCTATGAGTCCAAAAAAACCATTTTCGGGCGTGTTGCGTACAATATTTTTTCGGCAACCGTCTAGAATAACAAATCAATGAGACGACACATTTCTTTTTTATATATTTTAATTCTTATTTAAATTAAACAGAACAGAAAATATCACATATTAACAGAAACATTCTAATTCTTATTTATATTAATATTTATATTAAAATTCGAGCAATTACTGATATTGAAGTACCCACTTTCCGGACGCTTTTTCTTTGAGAAAGAAGCCTTTCCCGGCCTAGTCCGGGAAGTACGTACTTCCCGGACTAGGCCGGGAAAGGCTTCTTTCTCAAAGAAAAAGCGTCCGGAAAGTGGGTACTTCCCGGACGGTTGCCGAAAAAATAATTTTTCCAGAAAAAATTTTTCCGGAGAAATTCCTCTGAAATTTTTTTTTCTGGTAACATTTTTTCCCGGAAGATGGATCGGACGTTCTGGTCCAATCTCGTGGCCGGCCCGTTCACTGGACTTGAATCCATTGGACTTCATTACTGGGAAGCAGTTAACGAAAAAGTGTATTCAAAGGCAATCGAAAATAAATTTGAACTACGGCAGCTACAATTAAACAAGTATTATACCATTTTGGAATCCTTACTAAATGCGCCAACTTTTGAAAAAACATGCCAAACCTACGTAGTACATTTTTTTTTCAATACAGTCAGTTGAAACTAGGCAATTGTTTATTTTGAATTTTTTTTCTGAGAAGTGAGCCCTATTTTTATGAAACCTAGAGAGCAGCTGGTATCAAAATTTTGAGTACAGTTTAGACAAGCGTTATTCAAGGTTACTTAGCAAAGAAAAAAGTTGGAACAAGTTGATATTTGTGGCAACAGGAGCGAAAAGACTGTCACAGGGTGTGGAATTTTGCGTTTTTTTTTAAATGCGCATTGTTTTAAAATCATGCAACTTAGATTTTTTTTTATATTTTTCTGACAACCAGCATTACTTGCCTTTTCACCCGGTTCCGGGTTGACGTCGAGTAATGGGACACCCTGTATATGGGGATAAACAGTTTCACTGAAGTTTTTTCTCTGTGCTCTTGTATCATATTTAGAAATGTATGGTGCCTCGTGGGCAATTTTTGTGTAAAATACACACGCTATGTTGTTTCTGAATTCATATATCGAGGGAACTTGATATTCCATGTTTCAATTTCATTATAATATCGTATGTACAGTATAGCACGAAACACGAAAAAACTTCTATAGGTTATGGGCCATTTTCATCCTAACAACAAAGTTGAAAAAAGCGTATCCATTCTCTATAACGCAAAACTATCCAACAAGCTATCTCGACAGCCCACTAGAATTATTTCATCGCTTATAACGTAAATTCATTTTACCTCAACAAATTCCTGATCGGGTTGCAACCCCTTTCCAGAGGATTGCTAGAAAAAACAAGCTTTGTATTCCAGATCATGTCCTCCTGTCATCAAAAATTGACCTGTCTGCGTGTTTTTACAAATTCTGATTCGTTGTTGAGTTATTAAGGATGGACAATTTAAAATGAGACAACCTGTATAAAAATGTAACAGTTTGTGGCTCAGTTGTTGACACCCTGATAGTGATTGACACTGTGCACATATATACCGATGTAATAAACTATCCAAGGTTTTTTCATTTGTCTCTACCTATTTAAGAATGTTTTATTTCGATTTGGGTCAAGTTCAAATTTCCTCAAGCTATTATCCTGGAAACGGCATCATTAGATATTTGGCGTGAGATTTTGCAGTAGTGTCAATAAGTGTATATGTCAGAGTTTACTTAAAGAAAGCGACTGCATACCATTGCGTATATTTTCCCATTTTTTAATTTTCATACTCATTGGAAGTTTTCTCCCTTTTTCTGCTTCTGCTGTTTTGTTTGTCAGATAACAAATCAGATGAAGAAATAAAAAAATATTTGTTTGAATAGTAGTAAGTCCTTCGATATGAATATTCCTCAGCTTATTCTTGGAACCTGTCCTAACATCCAATCACACAGTTTCATTGAAGTTTTTGAGCGCTCGTTCTACTCAAACAAGTGCCATATCGTTTTGCCCCATACACATAGAAAAGAATGGACAGGGCGTCACGTGACTTTCACACTAAGTTTTGTGCTCCCAACATAAGAGAGAGAGATACTGTGAAGGGTGGAGTAAAATTAGTGTGGTGCATAGACTAAACTAAACTAATATCACTACATCCTTCACATTATCTCTCTCTTAAAGTTGGAAAAATCACAGAGCACAAAAATATCTGATGCGTAGATATCTACAATCCAATGTTTTTATTGCATGTTCTGTGCTTCGCACTAATACATATAAGATATCGGATCTTCAGTTTGGTAGGTAGGTGTTGACAAGTAAACAAACCTTGTGTTGCTCTAGAATAAGAGATTTATTTTATATTAACATAATTAAAATTCATATTATTATGATCTCTTACCTAGAATAAGAGAAACGACAATAAAAGTTTATTCTTTCACTTATCAACTAATTTAATGAATGACAGTCTTTTCTGACAGTCTATCTCATTGACGGGTCTACTCCCAAACACACTGAGATAAATAGACTATTTATCTTACATCTCCCCCCCCCCCCCCAGGGAAGAAAATTCTTATGGTAAAGATATACCGAGAGGTAGATATTTTTTTATTGTCGTTTTATAAGATATCGGATCTTCAGTTTGGTAGGTAGGTGTTGACAAGTAAACAAACCTTGTGTTGCTCTAGAATAAGAGATTTATTTTATATTAACATAATTAAAATTCATATTATTATGATCTCTTACCTAGAATAAGAGAAACGACAATAAAAGTTTATTCTTTCACTTATCAACTAATTTAATGAATGACAGTCTTTTCTGACAGTCTATCTCATTGACGGGTCTACTCCCAAACACACTGAGATAAATAGACTATTTATCTTACATACATAGTACTCTTTCCCTGTCTTGAGTCAATATTCTCTCTCACACGTCCTGTCCATTCTTTTATAAGTCTATGTTTTGCCCAAATGTCTGTAATTTTCGAATTTTGAGCCAAAAATGGTCTCAAACGATAGGGTTAGCACAATAACTTTCGAAGAGATTGTCCTAGAGACTTGAAATTTTCAGGATGAGTTCAAGTCCCGTACAGAGTGTTCCATAAAATATGGCCATTCAGAATTTTTCTTCCCTGATATCTCAGAAAGAACGAAACCAATCACAATGAAATATTGCGGTCAAATGCAAAAAGCTCATAAGCTTCTTGCAAAATTTCGTGGCCACAGTGTGAATAGAACCATAGAAAATTCAATTGAAATATTGCAAAGAAGAAACTTTATATTTCAATTAAAAACTATCTGATTCAAATGGAATTTATTTTATGAATTCAGATTGATATACGAATGTTCATGCAGAATTTCAAAAAGGTCGCATCATTCGAACCATAGAAAATTCAATAGAATATTGAAAAGAAAAATCTCTATATTTCCATGACAAGATTTCCGATTCGAGCGAAATTTATTTTGTGAATGAAGGATGATATACTGAATGTTCATGCAAATTTTAAAGAGGAATGTATCATAAGAACCATAGAATTAAATTTTTTCATTTATTTATTTCTAACATATTTCATTTTTTGAATGATTTCCTGAATATAATTCCGATTGTGCTGAGATTCTGCATTCATATATTTGGTATCAATCTCAAATCCCATATAAATTTTTAAGGTAAAAGTCTTATTGCTCCACCACAGTTCGAGCGCTCAAAAGCCCCTGCTCAGGGTTTTTCTTTAATTTTTTCTATGTGCTTTTGTATCAAACGCAAAAATGTACGGTACCCCGTTCACATTTTTCTGCTAATAATGTAAAATACAAACACATACTACTAAAAAAATATTGTATAGGTATACTTTATTTTCCAACTTTTTCATGAAATATTTATAAATGAATATATAAAGCGTACTCGTATTGTTATTCTATATTTCAATTTCATTATAATTTGGTATGTACTGTGTAGAGCCAAAGCGCGGAAAAACGGTCATAGGTTATGGGCCTAGCCAAATTATATTCCATTTTCATCCGAACAACGAGGCCGAAAGAACCGTATCCATTTTCTATAACGCAAAACCATCGAACAAGCTGCTATCTCGGCAGCGCACGAAAGTATTTTTGAATTATTTCATCGCGTATACCGTAAATTCATTTTACCTCAACAAAATCGATTTTAACTGAACGCATTCATTGGACAAACTGGGTTGCGCAAACTGAAAATCTCCATTTCATCATAGGAATTTCCTGAGTTGATGAGTGGTCCCATTAGTCATTCAATCCCTGAAGGGAAGAAATTTGTAGTTCCAGGAATTTACGGAATCTAATCTACATCGGTCGATACAAAGATATAGGACTTGCGTGAGACGAAGAAGGTTGTGAAGAAATACTGGATATTCCATCAATTAATTTTGCTTTTTGAACGTTTTTTTCCTGGAGGCTATCGCTTTGCCAAATGTCGAATGTTCGAATTTGGCCTCAAACGAGTCGTTTGGATCCACTGATGAAGAATCTGAGGTCAAAAGTTATTCTGTCCGGCCACAGACATCGATATTTTTCATCCGTATTCCTCGCCGCGGTTCGAACCGCCGAGTCAAAACGCGGAACAGTTTTGCCCACACACTTCGGTAAATTCTACCAGTTATTTCTCTGTCGTTCGCGAATAAGCACGCCATGAATATGAAACATCTCTTAGCAGTGGCGGCCGCAGTTACGGTGCTGAGTAAAAAAGAAAGAACGAGACTTGTACTACGGTAATGGAAAATAACCGCCGATTCTCGACGAAATCTCCACACACAGTCGGTATGGGACGACAACCGATGAACCGTTGTAAAAAAAATCAAGCATCGGCCGATATTTTTACCGACGAGGCGTACCAACGGTTTTTCGGCACACACATTTTGGCGCATTTGCGGATGGTTCTTATCGCAGCGCCAAAAACCGATGTGTTTGGCGAAAAACCGTTGGTACGCCTCGTCGGTGAAAATATCTGCCAATGCTTAATTTTTTTCACGACGGTCCATCGGTTGTCGTCCCATACCGACTGTGTGTGGAGATTTCGTCGAGAATCGGCGGTTATTTTCCATTACCGTAGTAAAAGTCTCGTTCTTTCTTTTTATTTTACTCAGCACCGTAACTGCGGCCGCCACTGCTAAGAGATGTTTCATTTTTATGGCGTGCTTATTCGCGAACGACAGAAAAATAACTGGTAGAATTTACCGATGTGTGTGGGCAAAACAGTTCCGCGTTTTGACTCGAAGGTTCGAACCGCGGCGAGGAAAACGGATGAAAAATAACGATGTCTGTGACCGGACAGAATAACTTTTGACCTCAGATTTTTCATCAGTGAATCCACTAGTCATCCGGTCTATTTGAAATTCGGTATTTAGGTGTGTACTGGTGATACGTCAATGAATGCAATTAAAATGTCACGAAGATCTTATAATGACACGATTTAAAAAGAATAATTTAGATATTTTTAGAACTAATAATAGATTTTGATCTTTTAACCACATACGAAAAGAAATTCGTTAACTTTGCAAACTCACTAGTCCCATTAAGGATAGGGAATTACAAATCGGGTAAAATTTTATATTTAGATGATATAGTTCGATTGAATCCAACTCTTCATGACGATATTCTATAACGTTCATAACGTACAATATACAAATCGATTTCTTATCATCATATGCCTATTGATTCATTATAGATAGAAAATTGCGAAAAACAAATCTACAATAATTGAACAGATAACCATCAAATTCCATGTGTGTTCATTAGATAGTTGGTTAACAAACTAAATTGTCAAATTAATAAGAAAATTCAATTCATTAATTAGACTCGTGGTGATTTTGTAGGCCAGAGTTTTAGATAAAAGCTAACCCTGTATACGAATGGATATTTGCGTTTCGAGGAAATAAACTTTATCTTGTTCCAGAACTTTGAAGACACATAAGGTCGAATTTCCATCAAAAATATGTTTTTAAGAACACCAAAAGTAACAAATCAATAATAATACATGTTTTTATATGTCCCATGAACTAATCATGTGCATGTCAATCCTAATCTACCGTTATTTCCGTTACTAGCAAAAACATAATTATATAAAATTTAGAACAGCTGCATTATATCGCTAATGTCATTGTAAATGGAACGCAATAATGCGTGCTGATAGTGTCACTGCCCCTTGTTCCTGTGACTTCTGACCAATAAACATCTGTTTTATTGGCAGTTAAAATGCCATGTCGATAATGCCAATACTTTCGTATAAGATCAACCGAAGGTAATTCACCGTTGAAAATAAGCATTCAGATTTTATTGCTTGAAAAATTCGCGATCCTATGAAGTGTCATTGCTTTCTACAATAAAACTTTTCAAGTACATAACGTTGGCATCTCGAATACGGCTTTTATGCGACGCGAAGGGCCAAACCGATGTTAATCTTGAATGAAGCAGATGGATTATTAAATAATGCTCTTTCGAGACATTGAATCGGTCTTGAAATTTATGAATTAATGTTTTTGATGAAATAAAACTTTCTGAATGGCACAATCTCTATTTCGAAAGGAGAATACTGATTCCTTCTAAAAGCAAGAATATACAAGGATCCAGGTTTCACCACTTGATGTTAAATCAGTAATTGAAATAGAATTTTTCAGTTGAGAAACTGTTATTTTCAATCCATAGGTAAAGTTCTTGATATTCCAAATTAAGGAATTGAAGTTATAAATACAGATACATTAATTTCAAATATGTTATCTAGATAACTATCAGCAGGCGGTGAAATATATCCCCAAAATGCTAAACAAAATAATACCTCTTAAAAATGCTGGTCCCACCTTTGCACCCCTGTTTTCAAAATCTGACATTCCAACCGTTTTCGATATTATCCATTTGAGAACGATTTGGTTATCTCTTGTATATCGATTGAAATGTATTCTGGGAGGATTCTGCATTTCTTAAAAACTATATAGGTTTTCACTCCCAGTCTGAAACAGAAATAATTAAAAAAATTTTAATTAAGATGAAGTGCTCCTGCGAGAATCTGCATATATTTGTCAGGAGCAAATTGGTCTTGAAAAAATTGTTGCCTAACAGTAAAACTGAGAAAGGAATTAAATGAAAAGGATAATGTAACGTTTTCTGATTTGGGGGAATTTGAGTGGATCGGGTGGAATTTTGACAGATTTGAGGGTTTTAAACGGTAGAAGGAGGTTGCCTCGAGGATATCTGCGTTTTTCCGTCGAGAAAAAGGGTCGGGGTGTATTTTTAAAAAACTCCCGAAAATCGCGAAAAATCCTAACTAATCGGGATTTTCAAACATTTTTTCGACCTTAAGGAGGATCGCAGGGGGTCGCGTTCGCTATCTACGCAGATATCGGGTCGATATCTCATTTCGTTTAGATCGAGATTTCAAATTTCGCTGGAATCGGGATCGCAGATAGGGTTTAGACTTTAGAGGATTATTATACCTCGCGAAAGTTGAATATCGCCCGCAGGGGACTACGTACTTTTCATTAGGTTTTTTGGATCGCTAAAATTTTTAATTAATTCACGAAAATCGACAACTTTTCACAAAAATTTCCAGAAATTTCGACCAATCAGATTGCAAATGAAAAAACACACAATTCTGAAGATTTTACAAGTTTGTCTGAGGAAGGTGTCTGATATAGACACCGAAACGTTACATTATCCTTTTCATTTAATTCCTTTTTCAGTTTTACTGTTAGGCAACAATTATTTCAAGACCAATTTGCTCCTGACAAATAAGTGCAAAGATTCTCGCAGGAGCACTTCATCTTAATTTAATTTTTCTTTAATTATTTCTGTTTCAGAGACTGGGAGTGAAAACCTATAAAGTTTTTAAGAAATATCTCTTGTATGTTTGTGATTATGTCCATTGTGGCCAAGGGCGGATCCAGCTTTTGATTTAGGGAGGGGTTACGTGAAGGCGATTTTTTGACTGGGGTGGTCTTTTTCTAGGATCCACGGGTCAGGGGTCATAATCCCCATGACCCTCCCCCTGAATCCGCCCTTGATTGTGTCCAAAATTCTATACTCAGTCTTCAATGAAGCTGAAAAACGACAATTTTCCAACAGAAAACTAAATAGTTATTCCTGCTTCAACAGGGATCCATTTGCAGATATTCTCTTGTAAAATTCAGATTTTTAACATTCACATAATTCACCGTTGATTATAAGTATTCGGATTTAATTACTTGAAAAATACGCGAACCTAAGTGTCATTCCTTTCTACAATGAAACTTCCGAAGTAACGTTCGCGTCTCGAATACTGCTTTTATGCGACCCGAAGGACCGAAATGATGCCTAGATCTTAGATGAGACGGATGAATTATTGAATCACTCAGGATAATGCTCTTTTGAGACACCGAATTGAATCGGTTTTGAAATTCATGAAACTGGAACTGTTAATATTTGAAGATTAATGGATCTTTTTGATGAAATAAAACTTTCTGATTGGCACAATCTCTATTTTAAATGGAGAATGCTGAATCCTTTTGAAAACAAGAATTGTATGAATTCACCGACCAAGGCTTAGGTTTCACCACTCGATGTTGAATTAGTTGATAGCTATCTGGTAGATATCGTTGAAATTAACATATCTGTATTAATTGAAATTGAAACATTCCAATTTTTCAATCGAGAAATTATTATTTTCAACTCATAAAGTTCTGGATATTCCAAATTAAGAAACTGAAGTTATAACTACAGATACATTAATTTCATCGATGTAATTCAGATAAATATCAGCAGGTGGTGAAATATGGATGTAGCAAAAGTATACAAAAATGAATTTTTCCGTCGATCTCAAAATAAAAGATGATTTTAATGTGTACTAAATTGATCATTATTGACCCATTTGGATGCTCAATTTCTGCTGTTTTAATGTGTAATCCTCATGGCAACCGTTCACAAAATATTCAGAAGCACTACGAGAAATGTCAAAACTCTTCTGAGTCATAGATGCATAGAAATTTTATTATGTCAAATGAGAATGTATTTCTATCAAGAATTCATACACAATTCATATTGAGATCGTCGGAAAAATCTTGTAATCAACTCGGTTATTAATCGTTCGACTAATGGTCTCGAACTTATAGAGATATCTTAAATATCTTGAAATATGGCCTTAGCTAAACAAAATCTACCCCTTAAAAATGCTGGTCCCACCTTGACCCCCCAGTTTCCAAAGCTAGCATCGCAACTGTTTTCGATATTATCAACTTTGAGAACGATTTGGTGATTGTGTAATGGTTTATGATGATGTTCATTGTAGCCAAAATTTTATACTCAGTCCTGAATGAAGCTGAAAACGACAATTTTCCAAAAACACTAACTAAGTTATTCCTTGAAATTGATTTCTCGCTCAACACTTGATGAAACATTGTTAAAATTGATGATAAAAACAAATTAAAACACTTGACAATACGTTTCGCAATTTCTATTAAAATGTCACAGTCAGTTGACATGCATGTTCTAGTAAAAAATGTTAAAACCGGAAATCTAATTGGTCATTTACAATAGGGAGATTTTGTTTTTGTGCTGAGGAAATTTCTAAAAATTCCAAAAGATCTAAACGTTTTCCTTTTTCACCTTTATGTAACAATTTGATTTTTTTTAAATCTATGAAATGGTTGGAAGTAATACAGTGATCGAAAAAGCCAGTTACTGATTTATTTCGGAGAATAGATCTTTTATGTTCTTCAATTCTTATTGCTAAAGAACGGCCAGTCTGAACTATATAGAAGGTTGGACATTCATCACAACACAGTCTGTAAACACTGTTTTCACTCAATTGATAAAATTGTGAAGATTCCTCACAGAAAAAATTGTCATGTTACATCCAAGAAGTTGGTAGTTGATATAGGAGAGTGGCAAGATTTTTGTCTTTCCTTAGTTTTTGTGTGTATTTATTGTCATTTGTATTTGTCATCAAATACATACTAACATTTCTGAAAACAATTTTGCTCCTTTGAAAGATTTGAAACCTTGACGCCACATAAAGATGTATAGAATTTCCTCTAGTTGAAACTAAAATTCAAAAACTACAAAACAAACCTCATATACAGGGTGGCCGGACGATTGACGCCCAAAAGAAAAAAACAGGTCCCTCGTCTCATGGGGTATTCGAATCACCCCCATGTATGTTATGCGATTTTTCACGGTTTCCGATTTATGAATTTTTTTATGAACTTTTGAGAATTTTCAACTTGACCATATTAAAAAAGATATTAAAAAAAACTACAAGAGTTTTCTGATATTTTTTTTTATAAATAAATCGCCATGAAATGTACTTTTATACATAAAATAACCAGCATCGTAAATTTGATAAAAATTATAGAAATGTTGGTCTCAAGTGAAAAAGTTACGTATTTTGGATCATGATCTAAATTTTCAAATTTAAATTAAAAATGTAAACAGTCTACTTCATGGTTTCTCAGTAGGCTTAAAAACTGCGCTCAACACTCAGCTTTCAGAATCATTAATAAAAAATGGTACTCAACAGTCTACTTCTGCTAGAATTAGCCTTCAAAGTCAGCGAGTTGGAAAAAATCAAAGAACTAGACGTTTACTCAAAAATTATTTTTTGCCATTTTAAGATTTTTCTGATCAAGTTATGATAGAAAATGCTGAAAATTTGCTTTAGGAGAAAAGTTTTGGATAAGAAAAAGAAAAAGGTATGACAATAAATCACACATCATGTAGATAAAAAAAATTTATTTATAAAAATTACAATAAAAAGGAATAAATGAATAAATGAATTTTGCGAAGGTGTAGAATGTGTATTGAGGCTGGAGGTGGCCTTTTTGAAAACGTATTGTAAATTTTATACATAAATTTCTTTTTATCTACATGATGTGTGATTTATTGCCATACCTTTTTCTTTTTCTTATCTAAAACGTTTCTTCTAATGCTAATTTTCATCAATCTTTAGCATTTTATATCATAACTTGATGAGGAAAATCTTAAAATGGCAAAAAATATTTCTTGAGTAAATGTCTAGTTCTTTGATTTTTTCCACCTCGCTGACTTTGAAGGCTAATTCTAGCAGAAGTAGACTGTTGAGTACCATTTTTTATTAATGATTCTGAAAGCTGAGTGTTGAGCGCAGTTTTTAAGCCTACAGAGAAACCATGAAGTAGCCTGTTCACATTTTTAATTTAAATTTGAAAATTTAGATCATGATCCAAAATACGTAACTTTTTCACTTGAGACCAACATTTCTATAATTTTTATCAAATTTACGATGCTGGTTATTTTATGTATAAAAGTACATTTCATGGCGATTTATTTACAAAAAAAATATATCAGAAAACTCTTGTACTTTTTTTTTAATATGGTCAAGTTGAAAATTCTCAAAAGTTCATAAAAAAATTCATAACTCGCAAACCGTGAAAAATCGCATAACATACATGGGGGTGATTCGAATACCCCATGAGACGAGGGACCTGTTTTTTCTTTTGGACGTCAATCGTCCGGCCACCCTGTATTTTCATTTCAATTCTTCAATCCTGTCTATAAATATCGTATTTTCCCGTTAGAAAATGAAAAGCTTTTCCTCCCGGAAAAGTTTGAAAATCGATTCGCCGATTTTTCACAGATTTCCAATAGACTAAGGCAATATTTCAATTTTTCTTTCAGGTTACAGACTCTTCAAGACAGTTATGTTTCTAACAGGATTTATATTCGCCTCAAGTCTGGTCTACCTGATATGTTTGCAAGGAGAATTGATGCCACCCTACGGAAACGCTGGTAAGCATTTTATTTCTCCTCATTTCCTTTATTATTTTCCTCTGAAGAATCGTCCGAACGTGTCCTAGAAACTGATGGGATTTTCCGTTTCAACTGGGTCAAGCGTATGCGAGAACAGATTGATTATCGCGGAAGTGCCAAAATTCGTTTTATGGAGATTTTAGTGGAAATTTCGTGATTGTAGTTATCTGAAAAAATTAATTGTGCATTCAAGTGAAAAAACGAAAAACATACGATTTAATTGAAAGATGTTTCCATTATTTCGGAAAAACAATTCAAAATAATGGAAACAGCCAAATAATTTCTCAACCAATGAGCCATTATCAATATTTTCCCGTTCACAACATACGATTTAAGATTCATCTCATTACCATTGTTTGAAGAGTTTCTCCTTCAACAATGATATTAGTCTATGGCCCACCGCCTGTTTTTCATTATGATTACTAACAATCTGAATATTTGTGAGTAGCTTCATTTTGACGAGACGCCCAACTTTTTCCTCTATGAGAATTCTCGATAGTGAGGGCTAATACAGTATGGAGGCGTCAAAAGTGTTAAATGGGTGAATGTTCAAATTTTATTACTAACAGCTACTTTATAAATTAAATCTTGAAATAATTTTATTACAAATTGTAAACAAAAATTGTCTTACAAAAATGATGATTCTATCGAAGTGTCCCTCACGCCCAACATATATCAACAACTTGGTTAAAAAAAATTATTACTAACCGGCTGATTTTTTCACTGTTGCTTAGCAAATATTTCTTTTATGAGCTGGTCACATTGTCCTACAAATTGAGTGGTACGTTTTTCCAGTCCTACCTCAGAAATTGTACCACAGAACCCATGATAGAAAATGATTACTAACAATTGAATATTTCCGAGCGAAGGACTGGAAAAACGTACCACTCAATTTGTAGGGCAATGTGACCAGTTCATGAAGGAAATATTCGCTAAGCAACAGTAAAAAAATCAGTCGGTTAGTAATAATTTTTTTAGACCTAATTGTTGATATTCGGGAGTGATAGAATCATCATTTTTGTAGGACAATTATTGTGTTCAATTTGTTATAAAATCCTTTCAAGATTTAATTCATAAAGTAGCTGTTAGTAATAAAATTTGAACATTCACCCATTTAACACTTTTTTTGGAAAAAGTTGGGCGTCTCGTCAAAATGAAGCTACTCACAAATATTCAGATTGTTTGTAAACATTATGAAAAACAGGCGCTGGCCCATGGACTATATTACTTGTAATCTCTAGCACGACTGGACATAGGAAGATAATTCAGGTGCAGAATATGGACAGTAAACATGTGCTTTTAGATCAAAGCTTTTTCATATTCGCCAAAGATTATAATAGAAGTATAATTCGATTTGGAATGGCATGTATAGTCCGTTCACGAGAGTTTGAGCGAATAGTAGACGTTTGTTTATTTATCTGAGGTTGGCAGTATTTGCTGTCATAACGTAAAATAAAGTCAACGTTGTCGAATATACCCGGCCTCGTTCGACGAGCATGCGACTTATCAGAGAACTCTATGCAATATTGACAACATTACGTTTCAATTTGACAAGAAAATAAACAACATAGCCTAAAATTCTAATATACACATTGGAATGTGCCGAATTTCCAAGGCCAATCGACGGCTCAACCTTTCGTGAACGGACTATAGATATTTTTTGAGAAACTTTTAGGACCGCTCACAAAAATTGCAATAGTTATGAATAATTCATTGAAAAATTTTTAAAAAGCCCTGAGCAAGTGCTTTTGATTGCAAAATTTCGTATAGGACTTCAGATTCATGCTAAGTATATACAAAATCGCAGCTCGATCGTATTTATATTCTGGAAATTATTCGAAAATGGAATATGTAAAAAATCGATAATAAGAAAGAAATTTAATTCTATGGTTTTGATGATGCGATCTCCTTGAAATTTCACATGAACATTCAGTACATCAATCTTCATTCACAAAATGAATTTCACTCGAATCGGATATCTTTTTATGGAAATATGAAGTATCTTCTTTTCAATATTCCAATTGAGTTTTTTAAGGTTTTGTTTCTGAGCATCTAGCATGTGGTCGCAAAGTTTCCTTTCGGTTGGTTCCGTTTTGTCTGAGGTATTGAGGAACAACAATTTTGAATGTTCATATTTTATGGAACACTCTGTATGATTTGGCTGGCTAATGAACTCAACAGAGCCATTTGGGAGTCGAACTCACCCCGAAAATCTCAAGTCTCTAGGACAATAATTCAATACTTGAGGTCTTGAATCGACACTGGGCTATTTGCGTAGACCTTCTCTTACCCGTGGCCCAAAGGAAGAAGTCGCAAGATGTTGAATCACAAGATCTCGGTAGCCAGTTGTGATCAACTCGTCGAGAGATAACACAGTCCAGAAACTTTTCCCGCAAAAGATCAATGGTTTCGTTGCATGTGCGGCACGTAGCGTACCACTGAACCTTATAAGCCTTAGGGCCCAAATCTTTATGCAAAATACGGTGTAATGACGTTTGTGAAATGCCAAATTTCAAAGAACGACAAGGAATGGACAAACCTGGGTTTTCTTTAACACTTTCGGCTACAGCAGCAATATTCTCGGCTGTTCTTGAGCGACGTGCACTTTTTTTCTTCACATCACTAACTTGTCCCAACAGCTCGAATTTTCCAACCAATTTCTTTATTGCGGTCCGACAAGGTGCTCAACGACGACCCAAAAATGTTCGAGTTTTACGAAACGTCTCTGCCAAATTTTCACCATTTTTATAGTGAATTTCAATAATTTCAATGCGTTCTTGAAGCATGTATTATTCCATTTTCATTGATGGCGTAGTTTCTACTTATCCAATGTCAAAGAATGATAGCTTCAAACGTGACATCTATCGAAATAGCGGGCTATTCAAAATAACATTTCTTATTGGAAAACCCTTTACATTTAAAGCATCATAATAATCCATTTAGCAGTTAAGCTTCAATATCTTCACGAATAAACAGACATTAGGAGTTATAATAATGCTTCTTACAGTACAAACGATTCTTTGCAATGAACTATCGAATGAATTCATTAATAATTCAATCATGATGCCTGACGCCTAGGATTCTATCTCATCACTATATTTTTCTAAAGAACGAAAAAGTAGGTAATTCAAATTTTGAAAGATATCGCATCAAAAAATATTGGTAGTTCGAGGCAAATATTAATGTTCTACCAACAGTTCGTTACAAAACTGCTACAACATCCACACAAAAAATACAGACAAGATAGAAGGTTTAAACAAAACTTTTTAAATGGCATCGAAATCCGTTTATCCACGATTATTGTATAATTCACCTATTTTACGTCTGTTTGCTCGGCCATAATAATACCCATTAATCACAAGTGAATAATGAGTTAGTATTAGTATGCTGTCAGATGCTTCATAGATTCAGCTCTAAATTATATTCTTTAAATCGTAATTTTTTCAGTATTCTGAAGTACTCCAACTAACAAGTATGGGTATACCTTGTCAATCGGCGACCTAGTCAATTTTTATTACATCAATTAGCAATTTTTATTACAAAATATATAATGACAAGTTCGCTTAAAATTTCTCATGTGTCAACTTGACTTTTTCCACGCTTGTTATAAAAGGGTCTTGTCAAGGTCGCCAAATATTAAAATTATCAAGAAATATTTTGAGCAGTCGTGGATAAAGTATACTCCGTTCATGAAAGGTTGAGCCGTCGGTTGGCCATGGAAATTTGGCATATTACACTGTGTATATTAAAATTTTAGGTTATGTTCTTTATTTTCTTGTCAGATTGATACACAATGTTGTCAATATTGCACAGAGTTCTCTGATAACTCGCAATCTCGTCGGACGAGACCGGATACATTCGGCAACGTTGACTTTATTTTACTCTTTGACAGTAAATACTGCCAACTTTAGATAAATAAAGAAACGCCTACTATGTGCTCAACCTTTCGTGAACGGACTATATAGTATGCTACTCGCGTGTAATGGCTGTTAGTTGCTCGGTGATTTAGGCCACTCGCCTACGGCTCCTAGCCTAAACTTCAACTCGTGAATTATAGCGATCATTATACGCTCGTTGCATAATAAACTATTATCATCATTTTACGTAGTTAAACCCTTAAAAAATAATACGTATAAATTTTGGTGCATTCGCCATTTTGTGATTTTTTTTTTAAAATGTCTATGTTCGAAGATATTCAATACAGATAATAAACAAATATCAAATAGATATCATCGAAATTAATATATCCCTATTCATTAAAATCGAATCTTTTCAGTCGAGAAAACATTTTCTTCTTCTTAAAAAAATTATGGTAATTACATATTAGACTTGAAAGTATTTTGATGTAATAAATGCGGATAAATTTATTTCAACGATATCTACCAGATAGCTATCATTAACTTATCGACAAGTAGTGAAGCAAGCTCTTAAAGACGTGAATATTTCGAGAAGAAAATTTTTAAAATAAAAACATGAAGGTAGAATAATAGTTATTCCGCTTCTGAGAACAAAATCACCATAAAATTAATATAATCAAATCACTATCGATTGAATTAATCTGGGAGGATTCTGCATATCTAAAAAACTATTTAGGTTTTCACTCCCAGTCTCTGAAACAGAAATAATTTTAAAAAATTTAATTAAGATGAAGTGCTTCTGCGAAAATCTTTTGCACGAATTTGTCAGGAGCACTAACTGTCAATTAGACTGCGAATGAAAAACACACAATTTCGTCTATATCAGACACCGTCCTCAGCAAACTTGTAAAATCTTCAGAAGGTGTCTGAACACCAAAACGTTACATTATCCTTTTCATTCATCTCATTTTTCAGTTTTACTGTTAGGCAACAATTTTTTCAAAACCAATTTGCGCCTGACAAATTAGTGCAAAGATTTTCGCAGGAGCACTTAATCTTATTTAATTTTTTTTAATTATTTCTCTTTCAGAGACTGGGAGTGAAAACCTAAAAAGTTTTTTAGAAATAATATATAATCACTATTCTGTTTACATTGAAAAAAAATTATTTTGCAGGTGTCGCAGTATTCGCCGGCGTTCTGTTTGGACTAATCACAATGCTGGTTCAATACGTTGGTCTTTTTATGGGAGGACTTCACACGGGCTTCCTGTTGGGTCTTGCTGGTCTTTTGACTGCAGATCACTTCATGGAGACATCTCCAAAGGGTTCTGTCTGGATGTGCGTTGGTGTTCTGCTAGCTACAGCTCTCTTATTTGCCATTTTCAATTTATATTTTAGGAAAGGTGAGTTACAAACTTATGCCCTTATTACACCATGCCTTTTTTCATGTCTATATTCAAACCTGTTTTTCAGGGCTATTTTTTGGGTAAATTTCCCCCCAAATGACCCATTACACCATGCCTTTTCAAGGGTTGTTTCAAGGGGTTTACATTTACATTTGACATAATGAAATTTTTATGTATCTATGTTTCAGTTGAGTTCTGACTCTTCCCGTATAGTGCTTCTGAATACTTCGTGAACGGTTGCCAAGAGGATTGCACATTAAAATAGCAAAAATTGAGCATTAAAATGGGACATTAATGATCAATACACATTAAAATCACCTTTTATTTTGAGATTGACGGAAAACTTATTTATTACTGAACAATTCATAAGAAAACATACATGTATATTAGGTTACGCCAAGATGTTAAATTAGACAGAAAAATTTTGTGTTATTGAACCCGACTCGATATTTCTACGAAAAGACTCGAATTCCCCACGTTTCAGGGTAAAAGATAGGACCGGTTTTATTTATTTGTAAGTCTGAAATAGGCACCAAAATAGTACCAGGTGCATGCGCATTCCGTTAAAATTTCAGGCGGAATCGGTCTACGGGTCGACAAAAAGGCACGAAAAAGGCATGGTGCAATAGGGGTATTATGAAGAATATCCCACTTTCATAACTTTCCATTGTCCATATGCTTCTGTAAAAATTTTCGGATAAGTCTCACTTAAACTTCGCCTAATTGATTTTTTAAATTAACGAGAAGTCCACCAATGTCAAACTATATACAGGGTGTCCGAAGATGTTGCATACATCCAATGGCCTTCAGACATGGTAGATATTCATAAAAATATTTCCAATGGCAGCAAAAACTCTTTCAGACTTCGTCATTGAAAATTAGTTTTTGATTACCACACTAAAAAACTACTCACGGATATTTTTTCAAATTGCACTCTTAAATTTTTCCTCTAAAAGATATGTTGAAACAATTTTTATCTTTCCACATAGATTCAGCCCTTAAAAATAATAATTATGAATTTTGGCATATTCACCTTGTTTTATTGTGCCAACTTACATACTTAATTTAATTGTTTTAATTATTGGGTTATTTTATTATATTTGAAGGTGTCTCTGTATTGATGTTTTTTAAATGTCTATATTGAATATCTTGAGACATCAAAAGTATTTCACTGTAGACAGCAAAATGGCGAATGCGCCAAACTTTTCAGTTATTTTTTGAAGGGTTGAATTTGCGTAAAATGATGAGAATTTGCTTTTTTACTCAAGAAGCATTTGAGGGAACAAAATATATTTGTATGCATTTTTGGAAAGATATACGGGAGTAGTTTTTTGAAGTTTGTAATCACAAACGAAATTTCAACTACAATTATTCTGTTAGAGTTTTTGCAGCCATTCAAAATACTGTCTGTTTGCACTTTCTACCTTATCTGATAGTCGAAATATTGGTTGAATGGAAATTTGGGACGACTTGTATAGAAGAAAGGCAGCGGCATGCATATTTTTACGTCAGAATCACATCATCAGATGATTCCAGAAAAATAAAAAATAAAAATTTTTGGCTAGTACTGCTAGGTCTATACGAATACTCATAACCTTCGAACTGAAAGAGGTAAAGAAGTTTTAATATTCAGAAAAGTTTTGGGATCTAAATATCTAATTTTAGTAGCGGTCAAAATCGGTTGGTTAGTTTTGAAGTTGCCACTGTTTGCCTTATTTTTCTCGATATTTCAAAACTGCTTCTTTGTACGAGGATATTATTAGAAAACTTTTTTAGGTTTTCACTCCCAGTCTTCGAAAAGAAACAATTAAAAAGTTTTTAATTAAGATGAAATGCTCCTGCATAAATGCTCGCACTAATTTGTCAGGAGCAAATTGGTTTTGAAAGAATTGTTGCCTAACAGTAAAACTAAAAAAGGAGATAAATGAAAAGGATAACGTAACGTTTCGGTGTCTATATCTCCTTTCTCAGACAAACTTGGAAATCTTTGGAATTGTGTCTTTTTGCGTTTGTAATCTAATTGACATTGAAAGTTGTCGACACATAGATATGTTGATCCATTTAATTTTGAAATTTTCTGATGTCATTTCTTTTTTCAATAAATCAATCCAAATACGATCCATTCCAACAAAACAATTAGCCAAATTATCTACTTCATCTAATAAAATGTGGATTCCTTAATTTTCCTTTATAGTTATCAGGTTCCGTCATTAGAATCTTTGTGTTGTTCCAGTTCATCATATGATCTCCGCTATCTGAACATACATTATCAGCGATTTGTGATCTTGTAATGTCTCTATTTTTGATGTTGTTCTTATGTTCGCGTTTTCTTATCTCCAAAGGTCTTGATGTCTCTCCTGTATAAGATTTTCCACATACACAAGGAATATTGTAAACACAATTTTTTGATTTCGAGTCTCATTCATTGGTTTAGTTCTGGTAATAATGGATCTCAAATCATTTTGTGTTTAAAAACAGTTCTTATGTTGAATTTGGAACCGATTCTTCTCATTTTTTCTGAAAGGCCAGGAATGTATGGAATGACGATGATCTCAATTAAAAATTCTTTAATTGTTTCTGTTTCTGAGACTGGGATTTAAAACCTCAAAAAGATTTCTAGAAATTCAGAATCCTCCCAGATTATATTTCAATCGATATACGAGAGTATTATGTTCGAATAAGGCCTAATGTTAAATTTCTTCGATTATTTTTTCACCCTTTCGAACTTGTTTGTTTTTCTAAATTATGTGGAGTCTGTTATACCCTTGTTCCTATTGAAAAGCGACAAATCTAAACATTTCAAAGGCAGTTTAAAATTATAATAGGAAACTTTAATTCTCAAATATAGCTCGCAGAATATTCAAATTCATATTATCGTATTTCTAGAATGAAGAATCGCGCAAAAACTTCTGACATCAGTGCTTTCTTCAATTTTTAATCAACCATATTTTCGCTGATTAAAGTTCATTTCTTCTCAACTGATTACAGTGTATTTTACAGGATTGACAATATTAGGAACAGCTGTATACGGTGGGGCCATTTTAACAGCTTCTATGGACTATTTTGTCGAGAAACTTTCGATGATCGCTTGGTTATGGCGGAGAGTATCTCTAAGGCCAGTGGAACCTCCGCCTTGTTGGTTCTCATGGATAGTTTTAGGAGCTTGGCCATCTTTTGTGATCGTAGGACTTATACTTCAATGTGCTATAACTGGACGAGGAACACATCATGACGATGGTGAGTTCAATCTTTGATGATGTTTTGTACTTCAACAGACAAAGAAAAAATCACCTTGGTATGAATTCCAAAAAATGTGATGAGAGGTGAAACTATTTTTGTTTCTGTGAACTTCAATTTATTTGAGTAGAACACCATTATCACTTTTATTGTTGAGATCAAAGGCTGATAAAATAATTTGTTTTTTTGCGTTCTGTTTTAAGCATGGTGTATAAAAATAATTGAAAATTAATTTTGAAGAAATAGAGGGATATTTCTTGTGAAGAAATTGCATGGCCCTCTCTGTTCAGTAAGAGATCGAAAAGCGGTTTTTAACTTTTTTCGTATAAACCAAAAACCTGACAACATTAAAATCGAGCAAACATTTCATGCGAGTGAGAAGGCATGCTGTTTCTCTACAAAGAGTAGAATGAGGATGTTTTCTCCCCTATTCATATTTTGCCAGATCCATTCTCAACAAATGAGGTCTCTTTTTATTTCCTGATAAGTTTAACTTTTTTCGGGGAAAAATATTTATTCACTCATTTTTAAGCGAGGATCGAATTTTTATTGAGAACAAATTGAATAAATTTAACGAAACAAACAATTAAAAACATCATATTAATTAGGTAAGAAATGCACACCGAAAGCCCAAATGCAATACATCATGAATAGCTAGAAAAAAAATATTAATCTATCGTTGCGGAAAAAAAATTTGATACTTCAAAAATATAATTTCTCAATCGATTCACTTGCGAAAGGAATTGCCATTCCGAATTGCTCGAATAATAATGGTGAATTTTTTTTTTACCACATTTGAATGTCTATTATTCTGAAAGTCCAGATCGAATTCGGTACTGAAACACACTTTCTACAAAACGTGAAATTGAAATATTCCGTTTCAGAATTCCTGTATTTTTTGAGATATTTTTCAGTGCATACATTAGACAATATACTTGTTATTACTACGGCAAAATCTCTCGCCAAATATCTAATGAATTCGGTACTGAAACAAACTTTCTCCAAAACGTGAAATTGAAATATTTCTTTTCAGAATTCCTGTATTTTTTGAGATATTTTTCAGTGCATACATTAAACAATATACTTGTTGATACTACGGCAAAATCTCACTCCAAGTATCTAATGAATTCGATACTGAAACACACTTTCTCCAAAACGTGAAATTGAAATATTCCTTTTCAGAATTCCTGTATTTTTTGTAATATTTTTCAGTGCATACATTAAACAATATACTTGTTGATACTACAGCAAAATCTCACGCCAAATATCTAATGATGGCGTTTTCAGAAAGAACATCTGGGGAAATTGAACTTGACCCAAATAAAAATAAAACATTCTAAAATAGGTGGAAACAGATGAAAAAACCTTAGAAAGCGCTAATAGTTTTTTCTACAAGCGTGCACTTTCATTCTCTTTCCCGCACGTATTTCAATTCGTAAAGAGTCACATTGCCAAACAGTGTGGGAAAAACCCCTGCTATTCCATTACCGCACGCAAATGCGTGTGGTAATGGATTAGCAAGGGTTTTTCTCTCACGCTTTTTCTAAAGAATAAACTGAATAATGATATATCTCTATGCCACCGACGACGTTACTATGGAAACGGCATGTGAATAAGACTTGTCAGAGACTTTTGTCATTCATGTGTATTTAGAATGATCAATTCACATTTGATCTGTGTGTTGAAATCGATCTCGTATAAGCGCTTGTAGAAAAAATATTGTTCCTAACTCGTGCGGAAAGTGTTTTTCCCGCACTTGTTAGGAAAATAACTATATTACATCGGTATTGGGACAAATAATTACCGATGGCGGCGCTGCAATTGCCGAATCAGCTGTTCCCGAAACGAGTATTGTTTCGTGCACGTTTAAGCAAAACACGAGAGATTCTGTTATCTCTCAAGTGTTTCAGATGATTTATTTCTTCTTTGGAATGAACATTCGTGAAAATGGACTTATGAAATCATTTATTGAGTTCGGATCATATTAATCGAGGAAGATATGTGGAAAAATATCAGTTTTGGGCATTCACCCTTGTCAATTGCAGAAGGAAGATATTTAACCATCTAACGTAGCTCATTTCAAAGATAAAATGTATCCTGATATGATCAGTTATTAAGTGGAAACAAAGAGTTCTGCTTCAGTGAATCAAATTATATTTATAATATTCATTCTTCAATATATAGAAAGAAAAAAATGACAATATTTGTTATTGAAATGAGAGCCGTTGAATTCCAGGATGATTTTATTACAGAAATAAAAGACTTTATGGAAATTCACAACTAATTTTCAATTATTCACAACGTAAAAAACTATTTTTATTGAATACAAATTAGAAAAATCAATTAATATTTTGTCGTAAGTAAAGCATTTATCATTCAATACAATCCAACATCCTGGTATAAACAAAAACTTAATTATCTAATGAGAAATGATACTTAATTTCACAATACAGAATTAAAGTAAGTATGTGTATTTTATTTTCTAAAAAATAGTGCATAGTGCAGATAGCAGTTACCTTCTAATTGTCTCATATAAAAAACAAAAGATGTAATGCGAATTGAAAGAACATCCAGATAAGTTTCAGCCAAGTGATATGATTTCAGGGCATATATTCATAAAAACTAAAGTTATCACAACAATTTTGTCAATTGACGAGTAATCTTCATCTGTTTTCTTTAACGAGTGAATTGTAAACGTATCCAACAATGTATAATATTTCCTCCTTCAAATCCAAATAGGAATCCTGAAACTGTACTTTACGTCTGAAATGCTTCCTCTAGTACAAACTGGTGATCATCAACTGATAAAATGTTATATTTTCATAACCATCATCCTATGAAATGGTGACCTGTGAAAGAACTTTTTAAAGCTGCCTCCATAAACACAGCAATTAGAGTTCTTTACTGTATTTTCTTTAAGCATCTTTAAATCAGATTAAAAATCAACCAACTAGACAAATATTATAATAAACACACAACAGTAACACAAATATCACTTCCCATTTTAGGCACAAACAATCGAATGTCATATCCCGCGTTTTCGAATACTCGTTTCGGGATAGTTCTACGTAACGCCGCTAGGGTCGCATAGAGTTGTAGTTTGCCCTTAGACAAAGGAAGAGTCCTTAGTCTAAGAGTTTGCCCAATATTATGTGCCCAGTGTCAATCACTATCGGGGTGTCGGCAAATGAACCTCTGCCTCTCGCTCTACCTATAGTCCGTTCAAGAAAGTTTGAGCGCATAGTAGGCATTCAAATGTTAATAATTATTGGAAGATGAGCAAACATTATATTTCTCTGATTCACGTTTGTGTTTTTCGAAATCTATCAATACTCTGCCTAGCTTAAATACGAATTTTTGTGAGAAGTTGATTAAAATAGTGAAAACGTTCGAATCAAAACTACTGCCGAAATATAAAGTCCGTTCAAAAAAGTTTGAGCGCATAGTAGGCGTTTGTTTATTTATCTGAAGTTGGCAGTATTTGCTGTCATAAAAATAAAGTCAACGTTGCCAATTGTACCCAGCCTCGTCCGACGAGCTTTCGAATTATCAGAGAACTGTTATATTGACAACATTGCGTATCAATCTGACAAGAAAATAAACAACATAACCTAAAATTTTAATATAAACAGTGGAATATGCCAAATTGTTATGGCCAACCGATGGCTCAAACTTTCGTGAACGGACTATCTGACAAATCTCGAAAACATCGATCTACATTCCATTTTCGTTTCACTTGGGTCACGCTGTATACATATTTTGTATTGTTATGCAATATTCTCTGTATTCTAATTCATAAATTTCATGATGTTGTTTGCTTTCAGTCGAAGCAGGGAGGAAGAAGCCTCGAGGACCAAGTTTGAGAGGAAAAACAAGAGAGGAAAGGGCTGAAATGAGACAGAAGAAATACAGATATTTGTATCAGGTTAGAACTGCACATGGAGACGTGATTAGTCAGGTAATATACATCAATTATATTTTGATAACTATTAGTATTTAGAAACTTAGAGCTTCTGTAGATTTAAACTAACGCCATTAATAAAAATGGAACGATACGCGCTTCAAGAACACATTGAAATTATTAAAATTCTTTATAAAAATGGTGAAAATTTGGCAGAGACGGTTTGTAAAACTCGAACATTTTTGGGTCGTCGAGAAGCACCTTCTCGGGCCGCAATAAAGAAAATGGTGGAAAAATAAGAGCTGTTGAGATAAGTTAGTGATGTGAAGAATAAAACCCGTGCACGTCGCTCAAGAACAGCCGAGATTATTACTGCTGCTATAGCCAAAAGTGTTGAAGAAAATCCAGATTTGTCCATTCCCCGTCGTTCTTTGGAATTAGGCATTCCACAAACGTCATTACACCGTATTTTGCATAAAGATTCGAGTCTTAAGGCTTATGAAGTTCAGTTAAGAACTCAAGCCGGCCGATCATCAAAAGCGTCGTGTCTGTGCTGATTGGGTCGTTGAAATGCATAAATATGATTCGGAATTCCATCGAAAAATCATCTTGAGTTATGAGACCCATCTCTTCCACGGTGGCTTCGTCAACAAGTAAAATTGTCGCATCTGGGGCTCGGAAAACCCGAGAGTTATTGTTGAAAAGCCTCTCTATCCTCAACTTGTGACTGTTGGTGCGGTTTATGGTCCAGCGGAGTCACTGGACCTTACTTTTTCGAAAATGAGGCTGGAGCAACAGTTTTGGTGAATGGATTGCGTTATCGAAAGATGGTTAATGATTTTTTTATGGCCGAAATTAGATACTTTCAACAAGACCGCGCTACGTGCCTCACAAACAACGAAACCATTGATGTTTTGCGGGAAAAGATTCCGGACCGTGTTATTTTTCGAAGAGGTGTTCACAATTGGCCACCGAGATCTTGTGATTTAACACTTTTCGACTTCTTCCTTTGGGGCCACGTGAAATAGAAGGTCTACGCCAATAGCCCAGCGTCGATTGAAGACCTCAAAGATGGAATTCGTGAGACTATCGAGGACATAGGGCAGCCACTTTGCGATTTGGTTATGGAAAATTTCATTAAAAGGAAATGGTCCTGTAAGCGTGGTCTTGGTGGTCATTTGCCTGATATTATTTTCCACTATTAACGCCATAGCTTCTTCCTTATAATGAAATAAACAACCGATCATTTATATTGAAAAATGTCATTTTTCTTTGAATATCAAAATAACACCTCTTATTGGAAAACCCTTCAGTTCGTCCAGGTGAATATCAGGCCAACCCAACGGCATATTACTTTCATACTTTAAGTCATTATAAATTTTTCTTATTATCTTGATGCTTCAAAATTTAACTAGAATTCTTTCTTAAGCCCTCGTTCTACTTAAACGAGTACTATATCGTTTTGTCCAAATGTCTGTAATTTTCAAATTTTTAGCCGAAAATGGTCTCAAACGATAGGGTTCGACTACCTGACGACGAATTCGTGGTCAAATTCTGTTCATGGGGCCGGCCATCCGTTAGCACGATAGGTTCGTTAACCAGCCAAATCGTACAGGTTGTTACATAAAATATGGCCATTCAAAATTTTCATAATAGGATAACCGATTCAAGTGAAATTTATTTTGTGTTGTTCATGGAAAATTTCAAGAAGATCGCATCATCAGAACCATATAATTTAATTTTTGTAATTATTCATTTTTCATTCATTTCTTGAAAAATTTCCAGAATATAGTTCTGATTGTGCTGAGATTCTGCATTAATATATTAGGTATCAATCTCAAACCCCATATAAAATTTTGCGGTATTAGTCTTATTCCTCCACCAAAGAACGAGTGGTTAGGCCTTTTCTTAGTTTTTTTTATTTTGTCTCATCCTGCTCAAAGGTTTTATCAAATATATTGCTGTGGAAATAGAGCAAAATAAAGATTGTCTATTTCTTGAAAAACATAGGGGACCAAGATTTTTGGCGATGTGTGTACTACTAAATTCATCATAAACTCATTACTTATGTGAATCTTCACATTTCAGAATTTCGTGCAAGCCCTACAAAAGAAAGAAACAGAAGTGCAAGGAGCTGGAGAATGCAGTACCCTTCAATCGGACGCTACCAACCTGACAATACTGCCGGATGCACATCTATCTGTGCTCACAGAAAGCGAGGATGACAGTCAAATAGAAGTGAGAAACCCAAGACGCTGAATGTAATTGAAGTTTTTATTCCGATTTGTAATATATGACAATATATCTTGGTTTGAGAGGTTACTGATTAAGGATAGGTACTGTTGGAGGAAGTTTTTCCAGAAAAAGATATGGGTAGCTATATTTTGGAAGACATGTCTAAGACCCTGTTGTGTTCATTCGATACCAGAAAAAGTTTGAGATGAGATTTTCGTGATTTTGATATTCATACGATTTCCATTCATTTTTGTTGAGATTTATCTCTGCTCTTGAATCATACGTGAGAATAAATTATGCCCCATATACACCTTCCCTTGCGTATACAGGGTGTCCCGAGATGTTCCATACAGCTAATATAAGTAAAATATCGACCGAATCTACCACGTGGTAATCGCAAACAAAATTTCAACGACAGATATCCGGGGAAGTTCTTTCAAGGATACCTTTGAAAGAACTTCCCCGGATATTTGTTTAATTGCACTCTTATATTTTGTCCCTTCAGATAATTCTCTAGTGAAAGAAAAATATATTGAAAGAATTTTTCATCATTTTACGTAAATTAAACCCTTAAAAATAATAATATGAAGCCATTAATTGTTGCGCATTCGCCATTTTGCGATTTTAAGGCACTTACCAAAAATCAACAAAAAGTTTTTAATCAAAAAGATTAAATCACGAATTGTCGAAATAAAACAAAGTTAATCTGCCGCAATTCATAATTATTATTTTCAAGAAATGAATCTACGTTAAATGATTAAATTGATGAAATTGTTTGAAAATATTTTTTCTTTTGCTAGAGAATCATTTAAAAGAATGTAGGGATGCAATTCAAAAAGAATATCAGGGGGTAGTTTTTTCAGGGGAGGTTTAATCAGAATCAAAATTCTAACAATGGATTCTGATAGAGCTTTTGCTGGTATTACTATTTGGAATTACCCTTCTTATTCTATCTCTTTCAAATACCTCAAACCGTTATGAAAATTTCGAGAAATTTTTTATTTTTTTGTAACTCAGAATTCGATAACTTGAATATAATTGTTCGCAATGTTTATGGAGCACCCTATACATATGCAGATATGTTTCTGTTTCATTAGCGGAAAAATTATAATAGCAAACGATTTGCAGAATTCTTAGACAGACATTTCAATTTTTCAATTCATATAGAATAATCTCCCACTGAAGAACGAACCACAATAAATCATTTCTAATATCAGAAATACAGTGGAAGTTCCCTATAACGAACGTCTGTACAACTAATTTCTCTGTATAACGAATTTCGTACAAGACATTGCACCTTAAATCCAAATTCCGTGTTAAAAACACCCTCTAAAACGAAGTAAATTCTCTCTATAACGAAATATTCAAAGAACATCATTTTTCCGGACGTACGTTATAAATCCCGAACTTAAACTAAATCATTGCGGCGGGCAGAGAGATCCTTCTGAAACAATTTTGAATACACCCCTGGCTAGTTGGTTTCAATCTAATCATTACGCTAGTGTGAAAAGTTGTGCGAAAATGTCTAAAAGCAATTGCTTAAGTATGAATGATGATCTT
Organism: Propylea japonica; assembly: GCA_013421045.1. NCBI lineage: Eukaryota > Metazoa > Arthropoda > Insecta > Coleoptera > Coccinellidae > Propylea > Propylea japonica. The sequence goes on from CM024240.1 coordinate 90,334,205, forward strand.
AAATTTATCAGTGAAATCACCGCGACATTGCCGACTATTGAAACAAATTTTCTGTATAACGAAATTTCTTTTGCGAATTCAGCGCTTTCATTATAGGGAAATTCCACTGTAGTTGAATAACTCATCTACAAAATATCACAAGTATTCCGCTGAAATTTCAATGGAACAACCTTCATCGGAAGAAAATGCCTTCGAAACTCCATTTTTGCATTTTGCCAATACTGTGCGAAGAAATTTGTCGACACAACATGGTCTCAGACAGCTAAGAATTAGCATTGCCAAGAGAAAGGATTATTGTTTGAATAAAAGCTCAGTATAAAGATTTTCTAGCGAATTATGACGTACATTTCGGCAGTAGTTTTGATTCGAACGTTATCACTATTTTACTCAACTCCTCACAAAAATTCGTATTTAAGCTCGGCAGAGTATTGATAGATTTCGAAAAGCACAAACGTGAATCAGATAAATATAATATTTGCACATCTTTCAATAATTATTATCATTCGATTGTCTACATTTTGTTTATAGCGCATAAACAGTTAGGCAATGGGATAAAGTAATCCCAATGCCTATACAAAAAAAAATCTAGCTTCACAAAAATTGACAATCTGTAACAAAACAGATTGTTTGTAATGAATAGAAATAAAAAAATTTGAGTTAACACACAAAAAGTTGTGAAGAATGCTCAAGTGAATTTTACACCAGGAGTTTTTGCTTCTTCTATCTAAAGGGTTTTCCAATAAAAGGTGTTATTTTGATATTCGAAGAAAAATGCCATTTTTCAATATGAATGATCGGATGTTTATTTCATTATAAAGAAGAGACTATGCCATTAATAATGGAAAACAATATCAGCCAAATGACCACCACGACCACGCTTACAGTACCATATCCTTTTAATGAAATTTTCCATAACCAAATCGCAAAGTGGCTCGATAGCCTCACGAATTCCATCTTTGAGGTCTTGAATCGACGCTGGGCAATTGGCGTAGACCTTCTCTTTCACGTGTCCCCAAAGGGAGAAGTCGCAAGGTGTTAAATCACAAGATCTTGGTAGCCAATTGTGATCACACGGTCCGAAAACTTTTCCCGCAAAAGATCAATGGTTTCGTTGCTTGTGTGGCACGTAACGCCGTATTGTTGAAAGTAAACGTTGTCCAGATCAATACTATCCAATTTCGGCCATAAAAATCATTAATCATCTCTCGATAGGGCAATTCATTCACCGTTACTGTTGCTCCAGCCCCATTTTCGAAAAAGTAAGGTCCAATGACTGCGCCGGACCATAAACCGCATCAAACAGTCACTGGTTGAGGGTAGAGAAGTTTTTCAAACTCTTGGGTTTTTCTTCATTGCAGCCTGACAAAGTGCTTCACGAAGACCCAAAAATGTTCGAGTTTTACGAACCGTCTCTACCAAATTTTCACCATTTTTATAGTGAATTTTAATAATTTCAATGCGTTCTTGAAGCGTGTATCGTTCCATTTTTATTAATGGCTTAGTTTCTACTTGTCAAATATCAAAAAATGACAGCTTCAAACGTGACATCTACCGAAATATCAGGCTATTCAAAATAACACCTCTTAGTGGAAAACCCTTTAGTTGAAGGAGAGTTAGGTACTGTAGAACAAAAATTTCGTTTATAATTCTCAAAACCAATAGATCTCTGAACAGGGTGATCTAAATAGAAACCCTATTCCACTCATGCTTAGTACGCTATAAATCTGATACATTACCGAACACAATGCTCTAAAAGTAGAAACTATCAATGCTCTATATTGAAACGTTCCCTGCACAAAAGTAAATATTTCATTGGAAATTCTTTAGTGGTTATGCTCAAAGTTAAGACCAAAATCTCTCTTTAACTGGTATTGAAGAGTACGCATACATTAACATAAGTGTAAAAAAGCTAAGCTTGTGAAACGAATCGATTAAATCTTATGATGTCCTGCCAAAGCATTTTGCGATTTGACCTGGAAGTATATTATTTCTTTCTTAACCTTTGTTAGAGCGAAATTGATTATTTCCTTTGGTGAAATAAAACGTGACAATTTTTGAACAGAATAAGTAGTTCATGTGAGCCGTTGGAAATTTGTATTTTATGCTATTGCATAATGATTATGATTATTTTAAACATAATATTTCTCATATTGTTATACATATCTGAGCATAATCTTCTCATGTTATGATGGTTTGTGGAATTTATTTCTGTTTATTTATTTTCTCGTACTGGGTCGGTATAGCTTCGCTCCACAGTCCATAAAAAATGGGTATAAATATACCTTTACTCAAATATTAGTCCAAATGAAGTGTGATAATTATTTATTGTAATCTGTCAATTGTATATAGACTTATTATTTTCTTAACGTTGAAAGAAAGTAATGTATAATATACAGTGCCCGTCAAAATTATGGAACAAATTCATTTTTTTAGAAGAAAAATATTTGGCTACAAAATCCGGAAACAGGTCAATTCTTGTTTCACTTTTGCCATATTTTTATTTTTATTGAAGGATTTTTGTTGAACCCTATACAACATCCTCATCAACCCTCTAAATTGTTTGAATAGAGCAATTGGGTCATGTGGTAATTTTTTGGCAAGATCTTTGTATCTTCTTTACAAGCCTGCAGGAATACAATGTATGGCCTCCACGGGCATCAACAATAGCTTGACATCTTCTTTGCATACTACACACGAGGTTGTTGAACATTTCTTGAGGAATTTGGTTCCATAAACGGGGCAGAAACTCTATCAGATCATTTAGGGATTCTGGGGTAGTTTGATGATTATCTATGCTTCTTTGGAGCATATTCTATGTAATTCAAATTTGGTGAGTGCGGAGGTATTGGTAAATGTGGAATACCAAGCTCCTTGCGCGCATTCTCAACTATGGCTGCACAGTGCGGTCAAGCGTTATCGTCTAAAATTTGAAAAGTTTCACCAATAGCAGCGTGAAAACTTAGTACAACATTGTCAATGACATGCTCCCTATAGTGTAAGGCGGTAATATTTCCAAGACAAATGTGTAGATCTGTGCGCCCGTTGAAACATATCCCGACCCATACCATAAAACTACCGCCTCGGAATGGATGGACTTCTTGGACATAGCGACGATTTCGGAGTATGCGTGGGATTGTCCATACCCCTATTCTTCGGAATCTGAAAATCGTCCATATCTGGATTCATCAGTGAAAAGGACACTACGCCATTGGTCGTTCCAATTGATATATTGCCTTGCCCATTCCAGTCTTTGACGCTTATGGGCACGTGTTAATGGAACTCCTCTTATTAATGGACGTATAGAACCTATATTCACCTCTCTCAAACGTCGTCTGATGATTTCGATGAAAACTTGGACTCCATCTGCATTTTGAAGAGTATTCCGTAGCATTCTACACGTAGATGTAGGGTTTCTTCTCGCCGAAACGGTGATGAAACGATCCTGTGCAGGTATTGTTTTTCGTCGCCCACCAAGCCTTGGTCTTTCCAACAAGGAACCTGTCTCTCTGAACCTATTCCAAAGTCGAGATATCTCACTTTGGCTGACTTGGAGCCTTTCCGCTACAACAAGCTGAGTTAGGCCACCCTGTAGCAGCCGATAGCCCTCAGCATTTGTCAATTTACGTCTTGGCATTTTCAGAAAACACGTTTCAAATCGAAGCTGTTGATAAACTGACTCCCTTTCAAAATAAGAACCTTCATGAAGCATATTATGCAAAGAACCAAACTTCAGAAAAAAGGCAACCAGATTGACGAAATGTCTCATACTGATTTTTATTGGCTCGATTCAAGTTGTTATTGAGTTTTAAATGATTTTACAGCGATTTTCTCGAATATTACATACTTTTCAAAACGATTGAATACGATATCCCTAACTCTTGTGGAGCATTATACTTATCTTCTGAGAAAATGAATTTGTTCCAAAATTTTGACGCGCACTGTATAATTAAATAAGGCTGACATGTTTATCTGCAGATATAACAAAGCGAACATCATTAAACAGAGTGATATAAAATATGTCAACCTTGTTTGAATATTTATCGTCATACAAAAATTGCTATAGCCGCACAGTCTAAGCGTTGTTTTATTTAACATTCCGCTTTTCTATGTGTTCCTTTTTATGTTGTTTAATATTTGTCTAATTTAAAATTATTATTAATCCGATTATCGATCTATTTGTAAGATGTCATTGTTCAAATATATAGATTAGTGTCGATTTAATACCCAAGAAAAAAAGATTGAAAGTGCCTTTGGCATGAAGTTGTATATTCTCAGAGACCACAGGTCCAAAATTTCTTTCGAAAATTTCAGATATATATACATATGTTGTTATCCACTCGATGTTTTTAAGTTTGAGAGGGTTTTTAAAGGTTATTGATTGAAAAAGTATATGAGGAAATAATTGGAAGTGTACCTGAATATTCGCTAGGCTAGGGATACTTGTAAAATTCATTTCGTAGTTGATTTGTCAAAAATACACGTTTTGATTGGTAATAAATCACAGGTGTGGAATTTTCCTAGATAGTAGCCTCATCCGATAAATAATATTGTTTCTAACCAGAAAATACTATTTTTATACGATAGCCAGATTTCCCAAGCTTATCAATTTACAAGAAATCTCCGGAATCATCTCTGAAAATTATTTGTAAAATAAATTATTAATTATTCTTCCCTATTGTTGAAATTTAAGTACACTTTCCAAATTTTGAAGGATTTTACGGTATCAACATCGAGTAGAGATTTTTATAATCAAAATAATCGTTTTTTCATTGTTTTGAAATGGAAAATAAAAGTTGTGTTCATTTATGAATGATTATTATATTGTGTGATATACCTTTGTACATAAGTATTTACAGTGAATAATATAGATATCGATAAGATGAGATATTTTATTCATCGAGTTAAGATGTAAGAATTGTGAATCCCAAAAGAGTGATTTTAGTTCTGTAAAAGTTGGAATCAGATCTTTGTAGTGATATAGTTTTGTGTAAATAAAAATGGAAAAAATCATATCTGTTTGTTAATGAAATATCTTTAGTTTAGTTTCTCCTAGCGAATTATTCTGTATTATTTATCTGTAGAATTTAGTTGTAATCGAGCTTAAAAAAATCCAATTGTAAATAAAGTTTGTCAATTCAGTTTCGGTAATGGGCCAAATGGAACCAATTGTTCTCAAGTTATAATGGTTTGAATTTTTTTTTATTTTTCAGACTTACAAATCTGATCGGATTCAGCTACGAAATATCTACTCGAGAACTTATGATGAATTTCGTGAAGAATCCAGAAATTAAGCATATTAAAACTTCACATCTGGAAAGAAATAAGCTAGAGACTTGAAATTTTCAGGTTACAGAATATCTCGTCCAAGTTAATCGGTAAAATCATCTTGTCAAAAACTAGCAGACCAACAGACGTTGTTCTGTATACACAAAAATTCATTCAATTCGATCCAGCCGTTTAGTTGCAGAGTAGATGAATAACCTAAATAGCGTCTACAGCGCCATCTGTTGATCTGATTTGTGATCATAAACATACGGGCATTAGGCAATACAAAATACATTCATACATTCCTCACCTTCTCCTACCCGTCTAGTGCCTACCTCGGAGACGCATTTTGGTGCGATTTCATCTTCAACCTGCCATATCTTTTGATGTATTCATCATAATTGAATGATGTGAAAGGCAATTTCGTTCTAAATTAAATACTGGGTATGAACGGCGTATTTAATATAAGGATCAATAGCATATTCATAAAAAAATACTCCCAAATAATGCATAATTTTGAGAAACATTCAGAAAATTTTAAAACGTGATACCGAGTAAACCTTGAAAGATAGATATATGATATCGCGGACTTTTTTGTAGAACTATTAGAGAGGTACATTTCCGTCATACATTGTTCCCATGTACGTCTCACGGTTTTTGCAGCGCACCTGAAAATAGCTGATTTTTTATCATTGAAGTTATAGTAGGTTTCCTTAATTTTCTCGGGTGAAAAGTATAGCCTATGTTACTCAGGAATATTGTACCTTTCTTAGGGTGAAAAAATTATTGAAATCGGTCTAGTAGATTATGAGTTAACTCGTATCAACGCCACAAACCCACAAACATATAAATCTTTCCTCTCTATAATATTAGTATAGATGAACTCGTGCAGTTTTTTTATCACAAGCATCATTGAACATAGAATGAAGATATTTCGTGACACTCGTAGAAAAAAATTTTTCGAAACATGATTGGGAACCAAAATCAATTATTCAATGAGATATATTTCCGGAAATGTTCATTTTCAATCCTTATTAATCAGTTATTTTGGGTTAATGAAGAAAAAAAGATTTATCAGTAGAATAATAGTATATTCATTGTATCACCACAATTTTGTGTGACATCAAACAAAAAACTAAGATTACAAGATCATGCGTAACCAGATAAAGCAGTAGCAGAAGGATAATAACTCCTGAACTGCTGAATCCTGAATCTGTCTATTTCCAGCGATTTTCTTTTCCTCATAATCTCATTTTCCAGCTCGTTTCTTCCTGTTATCAATTCAGCCTGGCTATCTTCTGCTTGTTTCAACTGAGCGGTTAAAGCTGCTGTTTGTTCTCCAATCATCTTCACCTCCTCTATAAGCCTATAAAAACATGACCTCAGCACTAACATAACAATCTATAGATATAGAAATGCAAGCATTTTAGAATAATTATTAGAAGAATAGGACTAATGTAGAAAAGTTGAAATATAAAGGTTTCTCATATTAATTTTCCGAGTCGTTAGTACCTGACAACACTACCGCTCTGGCCTCTGAAAATATTCTGGATCGATAGAGCAGAGGTTTTCGCAAAATACAGGACGCTCAATAACTTTGTAGCGTGAAGGGTTTTCCAATAAGAGGTGTTATTTTGAATAGCCCGTTATTTCGGCAGATGTCAAGTTTAAAACTGTAATTTTTTGACATTAGTCAAGTAGAAACTACGCCATTAATAAAAATGGAATGATACACGCTCCAAGAACTCATTGAACTTATTAAAATTCACTATAAAAATGGTGAAAATTTGGCAGAGACGGTTCGTTAAACTCGAACATTTATGGGTCGTCGTGGAGCACCTTTTCGGACCGCAATAAAGAAATTGGTGGAAAAATTTGAGCTGTTGGGACAAGTAATTAATGTGAAGCCGAGAATATTGCTGCTGTAGCCGAAAGTGTTGAAGAAAACCCAGGTTTGTCCATTCCTCGTCGTTCTTTGGAATTAGGATTTTTATGGACGGAATTGGATACTATTGATCTGGACAACGTTTACTTTCAACAAGACGGCGCTACGTGGCACACAAGCAACGAAACCATTGATCTCTCTCGAAGAGGTGATCACAATTGGCCACCGAGATCTTGTGATTTAACACCTTGCGACTTCTTTCTTTGGGGCCACGTGAAAGAGAAGGTCTACCTCTACGCCAATAGCCCAGCGTCGATTCAAGACCTCAAAGATGGAATTCGTGAGGCTAACGAGGACATAGGGCAGCAACTTTGGGATTTGGTTATGGAAATTTTTATTAAAAGGATATGGTTCTGTAAGCGTGGTCGTGGTGGTCATTTGCCTGATGTTATTTTTCACTATTAACGGCATAGCTTCTTCTTTATAATGAAATAAAAATCCGATCATTCATATTGAAAAATGGCATTTTTTGAATATCAAAATAACACGTCTTATTTGAAAACCCTTCATAAAAGTTTCTCATATTGAATTTCCGAGTTGATAGTACCTGACAACACTGTCGCTCTGAAAACATTTTGGATCGATAGAGCAGATGTCAACACCTCTACTGCTGAGCAAGCACCCTCATGACAACAAAACACATACGAATAGTGAAAAAATTCAAAGATGGAGAGAAAATCCCCTACATGGAAGACACCTGAACGAGGTCATCCAGGAACATGTTGACATTTCTGCGTCGAACTACTAGCTGACTTCTGGAAGATTGTTTCCTGAAACAGAAGGTTTTCTCCTTGCCATTCAAGATCAAATAGTGCGAACTAAAAACTATCAGAAATATTTCATGAAGGATAATAGCCTCACGGACGATAGATGCCGTTGCCAAACATCGGAAACAATCCAACATATCAAAGGAGGCTTCCAAATGTTTGCTGGAAGTGAATACAAGAGTTGGCATGATGTAGTTCTTCTTCTTCTTCTCTGTGCGGTGCCTTTCCGGCCGAACTGAGGCCTAGTGGCCCATTGTTCACCCGCATCGTTCTATAGAGACTCAGCTCCTCAGACACAAAGACAGAAATGTTGCGAGCCTGCCAGGAGTGGTCCCTCTCACCATAGGGATAGAAGGTGTTGGATTACCTAGGTGTGTTGACCTTAACTCATTAAGGTTCCCACAGTTGAACAAAATATGCTCAACCGTTTCATCAGTACTCCTGCACCACCGGCATAGGGAGCAGCTCGTCAATCCCATTCTCTTCAAATGCTTGTTAAACAGGTGACCAGTCAATGCACCAGTCACCAGACCGAGTTGTTTCCTCTCCAGCAACAGAAGTCTATTGACCTCAGGTCGCGAGGACGGTCTCTCAATGAGAATCCTCGACCACCTCAGGCCCACCCCTGCGCTCCATTCCGAGGAAAATTCCCTGTTCAGCCAGTTCCTGAAGATGTGCGACAGATTGGCAGCGCAGGCTCCGGACCAACAAATGCTAATCCGGCTCCCCGCCTAGCCAGTTCATCTGCCTTAACGTTACCAGGTATATCCGCGTGAGCCGGACACCAGATTACTTTCAAAAAGTTATCAGAGCCCAGCACACGCAGAGCTTTCCTGCATTCTTCTACCAAAAGAGAATCAACTCTAACCTCGGATAGAGATTTCAGAGTTCCCTGGCTGTCGCAACATATGTAAATGTGCTGGCCAGAGTATCCCCTGCGAATATTTTCCAGTGCGCATGCAAGAACCGCAAATAGCTCTGCCTGCACAATGGAACAGTCCTTCCCCAGAGGGATAGCCTGATTGAATTGAGGACCCACGATTCCGGCACCAGACCCTGTTGCTGTGACAGAGCCATCAGTGAACCAGGTGGGACCCTCCGGACTAAGAAGCCTGTTTGATGAAGACCATAGGTCTCTGTCGGGAACAATTACCCTGTAGGGTTCGTCGAAGTAGAACTTAGTGCCCGCGCGGTCACCTCTTTGGAGAAGGGGAGCGTGAGCATCCTTAACCATTTTGAGGGCCCTTGCGTGCCCAGTGAAGAGTCCTCTATCGCGCCATTGTCCCCGTTCCCAGATTCCTAGAGCTGTCTTCATAGCCACCTCCTTCACAACTAGGTGCAAAGGAGGGAGACTCAGCAGACATTCCATCGCTGCTGTAGAGGTAGACCTCAGAGCGCCTGTAATACTTAAACAAGCTTTCCTCTGGCATTTAGTCATAATGTTCTGGTTGACGGCCTTCTCCATAGAAGGCCACCATACCATAGAGGCATAGGTTAGGATAGGCCTCGCCACGGCAGTATACAACCAGTGCATAACGTGCGGTTTGAAGCTCCATCCGTTACCCAGCACCCTCCGAGTAGACCAGAATATAACATAACATTGGCCTTATGATGTAGTTTGTAAAATACTTCATCAGGAGCTCGCATTTAACTGATCTTGCAGAGTGAAACAATTCCATACTAAGTATCAGCCTGAAGTAGTACTGGGGAACGATCATTACAGGCTATACTGAGATCGCACAGTACTAACAAACATAACAGTTGGTGATAACAGGCCAGATATAATTCTAGTGAAGAAAAGGGACAAAAGAGCAATACTTTTTGACGTAGCCATCCCAAATAACAACAATCTGCTTCAATAATACTCTGATGAAATATCGAAGTAACGAGAACTTGAACTTCAGATCAAAAGGCAGTGGGGAATGTTTAGTACCAGAACCATTCCCATTCTTATATCAACCACAGGAATTATTTCGAAGGGTCTCAAGTTCAACCTCATGGAGTTACATTTGGATGAAAACCTTTACAAAGTTCTGCAAAAAGCAGTAGGTACTACTCGGTACTGCTAGAACGGTAAGGAAGTTTGTAGGTCACGATGGGCACCAGGAACAACCATGGAGGAAAACACCGCAAGAACATCAACCGAGAAATCCAGGACACGGAGTGTGATAGACGATCGCTAGGGGGTGTGAAAAATCACACTCTTTCTAAGCTAATAGGCTCAAGTTGATAATTATTATTATTATTAATGTAAACTCCTTCACAAAATTGATTATTTTCTTAGGGGACTTTGATCTTATGTCAGCTGGCGTCAAGGTCGAGACACACAGTAGAGTACCTAAGTTTGGTTACATAAGTACATTGCGTTGGAATAATATGTGCTCGGTGGTTTCTGTGACCTTCAGATACCGAAGTTTTCCTCACCGATCTTGTACAAGAGATATCTCACAAAATAGTGAACTGGAAGAAGCTCAGTGAGCAGCCCTAACTCAATTCACAACAATAGAGCTTGTTGAGCCTTCCCTTTTCAAGGTGCAATTAGTCTCTTTGTTCTTTGCCTGGTGCGTTAATCTAGTGAGAGTATTTTTCTTTTTTTCCAATCATCGATGTCCGCCATCATCAGTATGGGTGATACCCAACATGAGGGCACGGCAAAGGAGTAGTTTGCTTTTCTTTTTGCAATGGCACCAGCTTTCTTATTTCCCTCAATGTTCTAGTGGGCAATTAGGACTAGCTTGTTGAACTTCGCCAATGTTGTGAGGGATTGTTAACAGTTCCGAATAGTCCTTGGTTTAGATACAACTGCTATCAGTTGCTTCAGTGCCATCTGACTATCCGAGGCAATATTTATTTATTATTTATTTATTTATTTATGAAAATAAACTATAAAGCAGCATGAAATGCTGATAACATAGTTGTTTATAAATACAGGATGTGATTTCAATATAAACATAAATTCCTTATACATACAATCCATCAATCAGCTTCACAACTAAAAAATAACAAACTAAATTAACCACAATATTTTTTTATAATGTATTGTTCAAGTTCTTTCACGAATTTCTTAAAGTTTGTTATGGAGGTGATTGTTTGCGGTAATTCATTGAAAAGCACAGTCGATGAGTACACAGGAGATTGTTTGCCCTTATTAGTTCTCAGCATATTATTGGAAAATGTGTTTGCATTTCTCAGGTTGCGTCCATGTATTTCAGCTCGTTTCCGTAAATTGATTTTTGACTTGATGAGTTTGTTTTGTATTTTGAACAAGAATTTGCAGCATTCGAAGTATTTTAGTTTGGGGATGTTCATAAATGGAAATTTTTTGAAAAGTGTTTCTGTTGGTGTATGATTATCCAAGTTGTAGATGGATTTGATTGCTTTGTTTTTGCCTCGGCAGGCAGAGTTGGGCGCATCTCTCTAGGTTATCATCGGCCGGCGTGGGCCATTCTTGATATAGAATTGATAAATAAAAGCAAAATAGATAACTTCAAAACATATATGGAAAAGAGGAGTCATATGAGATATATTACAGAAATTTCTCTGCTGCCATAATTAATCTTTACTCAAGAAAGGCACTTCGATGCAGACAGTTCAAGGATGCCTTCAAGGAAGATCTATAAATTTCACAATAACAATCAATCCTTACCCAAAGTGGCATTCGTCTCGACAGTTCTCTACTCTCTGGCGTTGTAGCCTCAGGTCTAAACGAGTTTGTGCCTTCTTCAAACACAAATCCATCCTTCTTATAGCTGCCTGCAGATCGTCTATAAGTCTCTCAACATCTGCAAGTTTCTGCAGCGTCTGTAAAAGAAAATCATCAGAAGAACTATAAAATGTGAAAATTGAAGTATTTTTCTGTTCTTATAAATGAACACACTGTTGTCTACAATACTTCGAGACCATCGTGTGAAGTCCATTTTGCCATAACTAGACAATCGTCAAGAAAAACCCGCATGATTGAATCCATTCAAGAAGAATCATTAAATCTATGTTGTAAATACCTTCTTCAGTTCAGCTTCAAGCCTGTCAGTGACTTCAACAAGGCATTGAATTCTTTTGGACAGAATCAACTCAACCTTATCTGCCTGTGTTCTGAGATCACGTGAAGCATTCGTTAGTATAGCATCTAGAGTGCCTCTGAGAGTTGCTGATCTCTGTCTGGTAGCTTCGGACATTTGGAGTGTCTCTTTCGTGAAATGCTCCCAATACTCTGGAGATGATTGACTAGAAGGAAAGAAGATGTAGAGTTACAACAGGTTTTTCAATAATTATCTACCTACTTGACAACTGTTTTACTGAATTTCATTAAAATGCAAATAGTTCGAGATATTTCGATAAATTCATTCTGATTTAAGTCACGAACTGTATACCTTAGTATTCATATTTCATATGCAAACCACACCTTTTGTGGCTAGAATGCGAGAAATCATTGGTGACCCATATTCGTCTACTTTAATTGCTACTTATACCCGAGGAAACGAACCTCCCTAATAAAGATCAAGAAAGTAAGCACTGAGAAAAACTTCAGGACATTGCTATGTAAAAGAGAGGGATGGGAACGGGAATAAACCGACTATAACCACGAAGTAAATTCCGTAAAATCGTATACAAAAGGTTACAAAACCTCTAAAGGAGCTGGCGCTGGGATATACGGGCCAAGTTCCAAGTGTGCACTGTCGCTAGGCTCCTGTATGAGCGTCTTTCAAGCGTAAATCTTAGCTATTGGAAGATGTCTAGATATAAATCTAGAAAGAAACTATCAGAAGTGCGATATTGCCATACACTCAGATAGTCAATCTGCTATCAAAGCACTGAGCTCCTACGTCATCGACTCAAAAATGACCTGGAAGTGCCGGAACAAACTCAATGAGGTAGGCAAGAAAAATAACGTCTTTTTGATCTGGGTTCCCGGCCATCAAAGGAAACGAAAAAGCCAATACACTTGCCAAAGAGAGCGCACGAATGTTACTCATTGGCCCAGAACCCTTCTGTGGTATAGGTAAATGTACCTATAAACAGGAGTTTCTGGAGAAGGAGAAACCGGAGAGGGCAAAACTCTGGCGGAATCTCCCAGGGATGGATCATTCCACTAAGTTCCTTCGGAACTCCTCCTACTGGCTTTCTCACAGGACACTGTCACCTCAGGATGAACCTGTTGAGGATGGGATTATCAGACACTGACAAATGTAGGTTCTGTGGGGAGGAGGAAGACACCAGCATTCACCTAGTCAAGGAATGCTTTGGCATTGCGAGCCAAGAGAGAGAATGCCTTGGGCGAGAAACTTATAAGAGTGAGGAACTAGCCTCGTTGAAGCCTTCACAGATATTGGATTTTATCAGATCTCTGAAACTGGAAGGCGAGCTGTCAGGGTATGTTCCGAACAGCTCTGTAAGGGGGCACAAAAGACCTTGCGGTCACAGTGAACTGCAACCCATTTTTAAACTAAACTAAACTGACCCCCTCCTGGAGGTATCCCAGATCATGTCCCCATATCATTAAAAATCGACTTGTCTGAATGTTCTCACGAATCCTGATTCGTTGTTAGGTTATTGAGATTGGACACTTTTAAATGAGACACTAAGTATGAAGCCCACGTTTTATGAAGATACATTTTCTGAATGCCACCTACTCTTTGTGTGGGAACATATTTTGAGCTTTTCATTTACTAAAGGGTTTTTCAATAAGGGCGGGTAGATTTTGAAACGAAATTAAACAAGCAGCGTATGAGGTATCAACATTTCTTTTATTTATTTAAAAGGCCCATATATGCCATTAAGTATGGAAGATGACATTATTCAAATGCCCGCCTCGGCTTCTCACAGTGGCACGCATCCGAGTGGTCCAATTTTCAATGACTCTTCTGCATAGATCCGCCTGAATTTTAGCGATGGCATGTGTTACACCAAACTGTAACTTTTTGAGGAATCATTACCACCTGGTGAACCTCGTGTGGGTTTGTGTCGTCCCATAGACGGCAATTTTGTTTGTTAACAAAGCCATTCATCCAAAAATGCGCCTCGTCGCTAAAGATGATTTTTCGCCCAAAATTGGGATCCTCTTCCAAACGATTCGATGCCCAGGCAAACGACGTTGTCTATGGTCATGAACTTTGAGCCCCTGGGTCAGTAGAATCTTATACGGGTGTAACCCTAAGTCCCGTCGCAAAATTCGCCAAGTTTAAGTTTGCGAAAGGCCGAGTTCTTGTGCACGGCGAGGAATCGACTGCCTCGGGTTCTGCTGTACACTTTGACGGACCGCCGCGATGTTCTCGGCTGATCTTGCGTTTCTTGAACGTACAGGTGTGGGTTGATCGATTAACGAACCGGTTGTTTCAAATTTTGCCACCAAACACTGAAGAGTCGACTGTGAAGGGCCACCACGTCTACCGTAAAATGGGCGCAATGCATGCAACGTTTGCACTAACGAACACTCATTTTGATAATGAAGTTTTATCATTTGTACGCGCTGTTCAATCGTGTAACCTGCCATGGTGATTTGGCATAAGCAACTGAATAATAAGCAAAAGATTTGACAATTGTCACCAAAAATAAATGGCCGTCACGGGCCGCCAAAATCTACCCGCGCAAATTGAAAATCCCTTTATGTCCTACTTCATCGAAAATAAACTTACTCTCCAGGAAAAATGACAGAACCTGGTTTGAACATAAGTATAGATGAACGCAGCGTGAGACTTCTGCCAGTAGAATCGAGTTCGAAGGCCTGTTTCTTATCACTCCAGTCTGATTCTAGTCGCTGTTTGGCAGTTTTATCCTCAATAAGCTGCAACTCTACGTCTTTCAGTGTTTGAATGAACTGCTGTCTGATTTCGTCGCACAGAGCACGTTCTTTCATCAGCTCAACTTCTAACTCATCTCTTACCAGTTCGCTGTCCAATCTACCAGTTCTTCTTTCTAAACATTCACCAGCTTTGGGAGAGAATTCGCTTGTTAATCAAAGGTTTTTTTCTCTATGCCTGTATCTTATATTGGAGGGTTTTCCAATAAGAGGTGTTATTTTGAATATCCCGCTATTTCGGTAGATGTCAAGTTTGATGCTGTCATTTTTTGACATTTGACAAGTAGAAACTACGCCATTAATAAAAATGGAACGATACACGCTTCAAGAACGCATTGAAATTATTAAAATTCACTATAAAAATAGTGGCAAATACGGTTCGTAAAACTCGAACATTTTTGGGTCGTCGTGAAGCACCTTGTCGGACCGCAAAAAAGAAATTGGTGGAAAAATTCGAGCTGTTGGGGCAAGTTGAGAATATGGCTGCTGTAGCCGAAAGATTTGAAGAAAATCCAGGTTTTTCCATTCCTCGTCCTTCTTTGGAATTAGGCATTCCACAAACGTCGTTAAACCATATTTTGCAAAAAGATTTGGTTCTTATGCCTTATACAGTTCAGTTAACACAAGAACTTAAGCCGGCCGATCATCTACAACGTCGTGTCTTTGCTGATTGGTTCGTTGAAATGCATGAAAATGATCCGGAATTCCATCGAAAAATCATCTTGAGTGATGAGGCCAGGCCCATTTCCACCTCGTTAGCTTCGTCAACAAGCAAAATTGTCGCATCTGGGGCTCGAAAAGCCCAAGAGTTATTGTTTTCAACAATAACTCTTGGGCTCTCTATCTTCAACATGTGACTGTTTGGTACGGTTTATAGTCCGGCGGAGTCATTGGACTTTACTTTTTCGAAAATGCTGGAGCAACAGTTACGGTGAATGGATTGAGCTATCGAGCGATGATTAATGATTTTTTATGTCCGAAATTGGATAGTATTGATCTGGACAACGTTTACTTTCAACAAAACGGTGTTACGTACAACACAAGCAACGAAACCATTGATCTTTTGTGGTAAAAGTTTCCGGGCCGTGTTATCTCTCGAAAAGGCGATCACAATTGGCCACCGAGATCTTGTGATTTAACCCCTTGCGACTTCTTCCTTTGGAGCCATGTGAAATAATAGGTCTACGCCAATAGCCCAGCATCGACTCAAGACCTCAAAAATGGAATTCGTGTTGCTATCGAGGACATAGGGCAGCCACTTTGCGATTTGGTTATGGAAAATTTCATTTAAAGGATATGGTGCTGCAAGCGTGGTCGTGGTGGTCATTTGCCTGATATTATTATCCACTATTAACGGCATAGCTTCAACTTTATAATGAAATAAACATCCGATCATTTATATTGAAAAATGGCATTTTCTTTGAATATCAAAAGAACACCTCTTATTGGAAAACCTTTCAGAAGCGAAGAAAAATGAAATTCATTGTGGCATTGAATCACTTCAAGTTCTTTATACATAATGACTCACATATCGACTCGGGCAGTTGAAGCACAGCTGAGGCTTGTTTAAGTCTTCTTCGTTGTTCTTCCATGAAAGTTATCTCTTCAGAGGCAGCTGCTATGGCTCTTTCTAATTCACATTTCCAACGATGCACCTCCTTTTCCCTTTGCTGCAACCTTCTTGTACTGTCTTCCTGATTTTTGTCAGCATCCGCTTGAGTTTGGGCCATGCATTGACGACTGTTCCATTCGATGCTTTGATAGAATTAAAATATAAGGGTGAATTATTTTCATTTGTGTCAATGTAGAAACTGATATTTTTCTTCTAATCAAGTTGGAGAAAAGCGGTTTATTGAAGAATTATGTAAGGTAGCTTCAAACCGAATGAATGATTAGAGTATCCTCTCATGCTAAGTGAATATACACTGCGCAAAAAAATTAACGCACATTCTGAAAATCTCAATTTTAATGAAGGTTAACTCTACATTGACTTTATAACTTATTTTTCATGGTCTCTCGGGAAGGTTTTGAACGAAATAAGACACATTGAATAGAAGAAAAAATCAGGATTTCACCAAATCTTATGTGAAAGAAGAGAAATAAACAATTTTCAAAATACTGGAATGTTGATAAGTTTTCAATACTTGGTATTTCCACCCCTTGCCGCTCGGCAATGACGGTTCATACTCAAAATGAGTGATCTTAAAATGTTCTGATCGAATCCTTTCCAGATTTCTCTAAGTTGGATTTTTAAGTCATTAAGAGTAGCTGGATGATTCTCTGAACTTCTCAGCCTTCTATTGAGGTTGTCCCAAACCTGCTCAATCGGATTGAGATCTGGACTTCTTGCAAGCCATTCCATTCGAGAGACTTCAACCCCTTCAAGGTACTCCTGAACGATGCGCGCACGATGGAATCTGGCATTATAGTCCATAAAAATGAAATTTTCACCAATGTATACGGCAAATGGCACTACATACTCTTTAAGAATATTCCTTTCATACCTAACAGCATTCATAGCTCCATTATCAACGACCACTAGGTCAGTGCGAGCAGTCAAAGAAATTCCACCCCATACCATAATCGATACTCCCCCGAAACCTATAGTATTCGGGAAATTGCACTGAGCATATCTTTCATGTGGACGTCTGTATACAAGTGAACGTCGATCACAATGGTAGAAGCAGAATCTAGTCTCATCTGTGAAGAGAACTCTTTCCCAATCAGCCTCTTCCCAATGGATATACTCTCTCGCAAAATCCAAACGCACCCTTCGATGGGCTGGGGTAAGAGCTTGCCGCGACACGAGGCCTTAAATCACATTCTCTGAGGCGATTTCTTATTGTCTGAGTGCTAATTTGCTCCTGAGTTTGCTCAAGCTGATTTTGAAAGAAGCGAGCGGTTGCAAACCATTGTCTCAACGAAGAAACTCTCAAGTAACGTCTCTTGTCCTGGTCTTCGGTCATTCATACCTGTCGCCCTGAATCGCTGCAACATTCTGGACACACTTGTATGAGAAACTCCAAACCTTTCTGCAGTTCTTGTGTATGTCCACCCTTCTTCTCGCAGAACTACCGCTTGGGCAAATTCCTCTTGGGTCAAATTGAGTGTTTCGCGTAGCATAGCGATCGAATGTAGAAAATCAAACGAAAGAAAAATTATTGATCACTGGGAAAAAACATCTGTATTGAAGAAAACCGTTGAAAGTGGATAACATATGCATGCATAATTTTGATAAAAATAATTATCATTGAGAACACCTTCAGTTGTAGAATAAATTTGAGATTTCCATAATGTGCGTTAATTGTTTTGCGCATTGTAGTTTCCAAAGTGTGAATTTCACCTTGTGATTGTATTATATTGAGGAAATCAGTAATTTAGTAACATATAAGTTGAATTTATTCGACAACGATTAAAAGACATAAAGTTGTGCAAAGATAGTGAAACTAAAAAGTAATGGAAAGCAGACATCAAAGAAGTTTGAAACCTTTTCCTTGCTAAAGACTTACAGATTATTCCTGTGAACAGCCCTCTCTCCTTTCCCTTCCAAAATATCCTTGTTATGTTGCCTCCATTCTCCTTGGCTGTATCGAGCAATGGAGTAACGATCCACAACAGGTCTTGTACCAGTTAAACCCTTCAAAGGGCCCCAATCGACTCTTCCAGTGGCCCATGGTCCTATCGGTCCCATGCCTTCACCCTTATTGCTGGGTATTCTGTCTTCAGGTTGCGGTAGATAGCATGGTGGTCTATCGTTTGGATTCGCTGCCCAACGCTGTTCATGTCCAGGGTCTTCCTCTTTTGGTTTTGGAGTGGAAAACATGGTCGGGGTGCATTCGCAGTCAACAGGGTCAGCTTCTGTATTTAATACTGCGTTTTAGGATTAGGTATTGATCAAATTTTGGGTTTAATGATAATTCGATTTGAAGTATTAGGTACGGCTTATGGATATTGTCAAATTGAAAATAAAACTCCTTCATGCTGGTCTACTCTGAGCGCTAATAGCCCAATGGAGTTATTAAGACATTGGTTACTTTCCTAGAATGATACAGGGTGTTTCATTGGAAAACGGAAATACTTCGCAGGTGCATAGGTGGCACCAAGGCGGTTCTGGAGATACCATTTATTGGGTTTTACTGTCTTCGTAGCCGAGATACAGGGTGTTTTATGAATTTTGCCCGTTTCTTTCTGAGGCCGTATCAAACGAACCACCCGGTATATTTTCTTCATATTTGGCAAATATGTTCCTAATTGAGAGCAAAAACGTATCATGCAATAACCGCCTTGAAAATTCAGGTAAGGGTTAACAAAAAATTATGAATCGTTTGAATCCTCGAAACAACAACGTGTACATCGGAATTTTGAAAATCTGTTTCAATATTCGAAAACACCATTAAAAACTTAACTGAGGTGTAACACATGGGCTGAAAAGTCCCGGGCCCAACAAAGAAAACACCATTTTTTGGTACAAAATTAGCTTTATTCATCAACGTAATCTCCATCAAGAGCAACGCAATCGTTCCAGCGTCGCTCT
Organism: Propylea japonica; assembly: GCA_013421045.1. Classification (NCBI taxonomy): domain Eukaryota; kingdom Metazoa; phylum Arthropoda; class Insecta; order Coleoptera; family Coccinellidae; genus Propylea; species Propylea japonica. The sequence goes on from CM024240.1 coordinate 90,353,512, forward strand.
AACATTTCAATACCACTTTTGTAGAACGATTTATCTTTTGACTCAAAATAGGCCTCAGTTTCAGCGATAACCTCTTCATTCGTGCAAAATTTCTTACCGGCGAGCATTTTTTCAGGTCTGTGAACAGCCAGTAGTCGCTGGGAGTCAAATCTGGCGAATACAGTGAATGTAGGAGTAATTCGAAGTTCAATTCACGTAGTTTTGCCATTGTATTGATAGACTTGTGACACGTTGCGTTGTCCTGATGAAACAAAATTTTTTCTTTGCCATATGCGGCCGTTTCTTTGCAATTTCGGCCTTCAAACGCTCCAATAACGCTATATAGTATTCACTGTTGATGGTATTTCCTTTCTCAAGATAGTCGATGAATATTACACCATGCAAATCCCAAAATACCGAGGCCATAACCTTTTCAGCCGATTGTTGTGCTTTCGGGCGCTTTGGACGAGGTTCACCAGTTGCTGTCCACTCAGATGAAGATGGTTTTGATTCCGGAGTGAAGTGATGGGTCCATGTTTCATCCATTGCCACATATCGGCGCAAAAATTCCGGTTTGTTACACAGAAAAAAGTGTCTTCTCAAAAGGATTATTTCAATATTCTTATTAATTTCACTTTGTTTCAAGAGTTTTTATTCTCATTTGATGAAAAAAGTTTCGCATTAAAAATTCTGAAATGCTCAAATGTGAACATTGATTTTCTCAACATAAATTTTCATTTTGAATAAATATTTTCTATTCGAACTTGAAGAATTATTCCATTCAAATAATGATTATCTCAATTCAGGAATATAAATGTTTTTCAGGGCAAATATCGCGTGCTCTTTGTCTGAAGCTATAACATCTTATGCTGAGTATATAATTTCTCTCGATCTGACTTTTCCACATATTCGATTCATAACATCCCATATTTTAACATGAAAACTATATCATTTAAAATGAAACACTTCAACTCGAATGAAACCTCGAATATTCTTCTTTATGTAATATGGAATATTCAGTATAATGATATTTTTCTGATCGGAAGCTCAGATTGAAGTTAAAATTTTTCTGATTCACCTGATCTGAGATCCAATCGGGCTCTAGAGTCTTAAACGGAGTATATCGCTTGCAATGCTTGCATATTCTTTGGACAGGTCCAGAGCTTCTCATTCTATTCGCCGCCGAAGTAGGAAAGGACGCGTGGAAATTAATTTGATTTCGTTCACGTTGAGTGGTGTAGATATTATCGAGGAGAAAAGCAATATTTTAATTTGATACGTTCAGTTCATTCTTTTTTCATATTTTTAGGGTATGATGCAGAATACTTCGCAGGTGGACATTAGTGAAGTTCTGAAGGATTGGGGTTGTTAGGAATCTGTTATTCAAGTATTTGAAGGTAATTCAATATAATTAATCATTTGGAAATGAAGATACTATGCTTAAATACAAATTACTTGATATTTGGGTTGATATTTTGATTACGTTCATTCTGAAATGCTAATAAACTATATTTTATTATGCTAATTCTCGAAATATTTTTCCTCGAAGGGAGGAATAATTATTCTATTAACCTTTCATTTTATTTTCATCTTGAAACGGAAAAGGAAGAGAATGAAATTATTGTAGATATGTAGATATTGTTTTCCATTCAAAAATCCTTGACCTTTGGCTATATTTTTTATTTATAATAAATTTGAAGTTGAGGGTAAGTATGTTATGTTGTTGTTGAAGCCGGCGAAACGTTAAACCTCACTTTCGAAACCCCGAAGAAGCAATAAAATCATTGCGAAAGTTTGGTTGAGATAAAAGAGTAGTTATTTTTATTAATGAGTCGTTAAACCCTTAACTTCAAATTTATTATCGAAGCTATAGACACCGAAAGTTCATAAATTCATATTTATATATTATTAATAAAAATAACTACTCTTTTATCTCAACCAAGCTTTCGCAATGATTTTATTGCTTCTTCAGGGTTTCGAAAGTGAGGTTTAACATTTCACCGACTTCAACAACAACATAACATGTTTACCCTTAACTTCAAGTTTATTATAAATGAAAAATATAGAAAGCCAAAGGTAGAGGATTTTTGAATGGAAAACAATATGTATACCTATACTCAATAATTTCATTCTCTTCCTTTTCAGTTTCAAGATGAAAATAAATTAAAAGGTTAATAGAATAATTCTTCCCTTCGGGGGAAAATATTTTGAGAATATGCATGATAATATATAGTTTATAAGCATTTAAAAATGAACGTAATCAAAATATCAACCCAAATATCAAGTAATTTGTATTTTAAGCTTAGTATCTTCATTTCCAAATTATTGATTATATTGAATTAAAACAAAATCATCTCATTCCGAAGATTCATTTGAATCTTTTAGATATAACAATATACTCAAATCAATCATAAGCCAAATAAAACAAAGAAAAACAAAGATTTACTTCAAGAATTCATATACTCAACATAAGCGTTTCAAATTCTGTATGTAATGTTGATGATTTTCTTTTGATGAATCATATTCTCAATATGATCCTTCCAAATATTCTACATGATCCAATGCTATACTTCATTCTATTTCCCATATACTACAATTATGTATTCGTTTTATTCATTTTGAGTAGTAGATTAGTGTTGGAAGGTGTATATGAATATCCTTGAATTGAAAAAATCATTTGCTACATTGAAAGCTGAGGCTTTGAAAATTTGATATTCTTCATTGAAATAGATATTCTCTAGGGGATATACAAATCTAACATCAGCTTAAATTGAAAGGTATTGGTTTAAAAGAAGCATTTACTTTTTTCCGTGTACGTTCAAACATGGCCAAACACTGCTCAGAAGCATGACCACGTTCTTGTTTTTGGTCGACAGTGAGCAAACGCGGCACCCACTTTGAACAAAGCTTTCTCATATTCAAATGCTCATGAAATATAAAGCCAACACGTTCTTTTGATATCTTCACGCTGTCAGCTAACTCACGCAACTTCACTTTTCGATCATTCAAAACGATTTTGTGGATTTTTTTTTGTTTTCTGGTGTTACCACCTCATTTGGACGTCCACAGCGTTCTGCATCATCGGTGTCTCTACGACCACGTTTGAAGTCAGCAAACCAACGTTTAATTGTTGTTTCTGATGGAGCGAAGTCTCCATAACACTTATCAAGCCATTGCTTTGCTTGAACGGTATTTTTTCCCATCAGGAAGCAGTGTAATAATAATAATAATAATAATAATAATAATTTATTGATTCCTTTTAGACATTTTACATGTATAGGAAAGTCATACAATGCATTATTCAAAAACTGTAACTACTACACTAACAAAATTGGGGTGAAAAAAAAACAATAAAAATATAATAGAAAGCAATCATTCAAAATGCCGCCACACTAATAACATAAAAGGAAAAAAATCAAAACACGAAATTGTTTTTGATCCTTTGTATTAAAAAAAAAATGGAAAAAAACTCTTAGCACAATAACTCACCACCTAATGAATCGAATGTCATGAAATTTTGACAGCTATTTTATGTAGGTTGGTATCAACTGAAAAAAAAGGATACTGCAATAAAACTAGCGCCATTTATATGTTAGGCCCAGGACTTTTCAGCTCATGTGATATACTTCAAATTTTCGCGCAGACAGTTTTACTGCACAAATTTTCAACGTGAAAGTGAAGTTTTTAAGAACTTGGATACCCGAAAGTGGTTTCAAGTGACTTTTAACAATGAATTATCCACAATATTGAATCCATAATTATTTCAACATTACTTTGTAATTCATTTCCACATTGGTTTTCCTTTTTATAGCTGTATACTTGAAAATCCAGGTCCGGGTTAACTAAAAATTATGAATCGTTTGTATCAAAGTATGATGCGGTGTTTATGATAATAAAATTTTAGGACCCTATTTTCTACCTGCAGGTTTAACTGGCGAAGTATACCTGGAATTTCTGGAGGATGTGTTACCAGTTTTGCTCCATGATGAGAATGTGAACACTGCTGGCATGTTCTTTCAGCACGATGGTGCATTACCAAAATACAGACTAATCGTTCGAGACTTTTTAAAAAACAATTTCGGTAATTCATGGATTGGTCGGGGAGGCCCTCATAATTGGCCTTCAAGATTCCCTTATTTGAATGCCGTCGATATGTCTGGGGTCACATGAAATCGTTAGTTTATTCCTCTGAAATCAATACTCTGGATCAGCTAACCAGAAAAATAGAAGAGGCTAGCAAGAAAATGAAAAACAATCCAAATGTGATTCGGAAAGCAGTTTGAGATATTCTTGAACGAGCAAGAAAATGGTCAGATCAAAAGGAGGACATTTCGAGCAACCTAATGCAACTCACTTTTCAATAAATGAAAACTAATGTGAAAATGAATTACAAAGTAATGTCGAAAAAATTATGGATTCAATATTGTTGATAATTCATTGTTGAAAGTCACTTCAAACCACTTTCGGGTATCCAAGTTCTTAAAAACTTTAGTTTTACGTTGAAAATTTGTGCAGTAAAACTGTCTGCGCGAAAATTTGCAGTATACGGCTCAGTTAAGTTTTTAGTGGTGTTTTCGAATATTAAAACAGATTTTCAAAATTCCGATGTACAGGGTGTTGTTTCTGTTAAAATATATATACCCAGTACATAAATTCATACTCTGTTCGACATGCGTAATGATCTTTCTTCGAACCTACCCCCTCTGTGTAATCTCTAGCTTCTTTCCTTTTGGTTTCGTCTCTTGAAGAGTAAGGTTGTATTATATTATTATATGTTTAGTAGTTTGTATACTCACAACACAGTTATTTCATTTCTCTTAATCATTAAAGTCTGTTAATAGTACAAAGTGTGTGTTTCTTTATTGTGTCTTATAACAGTTTCGAGGATTCAAACGATTCATAATTTTTTGTTAACCCGGACCTGGATTTTCAAGGCGGCTATTGCATGATACGTTTGTGCTTTCAATTAGGAACATTTTTGCCAAATATGAAGAAAATATACCGGGTGGTTCGTTTGATACGGCCTCAGAAAGAAACGGGCAAAATTCATAAAACACCCTGTATCTCGGCTACGATGACAGTAAGACCCAATGAAGCACTTGTAGCACCGGTGTTGAAGGGAATAAAACTAGAGTTATCCGATGAGGTCAAATATCTGGGGGTCACCTCTTGGATAAGAAACTCAATTGGAACTCTCACCTTAACAAAGTGATTGCCAAATCTACAACGGCGTTCTGGAAATGTCGCAAGTTATTTGGCAAAACTTGGGGTCTGCAGCCTCGTATGATCCACTGGATCTATACGACGGTGGTAAGACCTGTTATCACATATGCCTCTTTAGTTTGGTGGACTAAAACTGAAGAAAAGACAAGCCGGCAGAGGCTGAATAAGCTTCAAAGACTGGCCTGTCTAGGCATTACAGGAGCTGCGTATACAACTCCTAAAGCTGCAGTAGAGGTAATACTGGATCTCACACCGCTGCACATTTATGTTAAGAAAGAAGGTCTCATGAGTGCCCTAAGAATGGACCAAATAGTGCCTGGCAAGGGACACGGAAATATTTTAAGATCTCATCTCATCTGGAACACAGATGGGTCCCTAAGGGAACGAGGAGCAGGCATAGGCATATACGGTCCCAAATACAGGGAATCGAAGCATTTGGGAAAGTATGTCTGTCCAGACAGTACAATGGAGCCAGAAGATGGCACTGAGGCAACTTATGGCCGTTGATTGTAGATCAAGGACCATTTGGAGCTGCAAACAGTCCCTCAAAACACTGGCGGAGTACAACAAGCTAGTTTTAGCTTGGGTACCTGCCCACCAGAACATTGAGGGAAATGAAAGAGCTGATGCCCTTGCAGAAAGAGGAGCAAACACACCCTTCACCGGACCCGTGCCCTCCTGTTGGGTATCACCTACACTGATTAGGGCAGAGGTCGGCGTTTGGGAAAAAAAAGAGAAACACTCTTACTGGATAAATACATCCGGTCAAAGACAAGCAAAGAGACTAATCGAACCTTCCAAAGAGAAGGCTCAACAAGCTCTATCGTTGTCAAAAAACGAGTTAAGGCTGCTAATCGGCCTTCTCACAGGGCATTGTCCCGTGAGATATCACCTACACAAGATCGGTAAAGAAAACTCCGACATTTGTAGGTTGTGTGACTCGGCCACTGAAACCACTGAGCACATACTATGCCAATGCACTGCGCTGGCGCAAACCAGACTTACTCTACTAGGTGGCGCGTTATTAACGCCAGCCGACATAAGAGCGAAGTCTCCTAAGGAAGTAACCAGCTTTGCTAAGGAGGTTAGATTCCTGGGAAAAACGTAGTTTTAGCCATGGTAGCGCACAAAAGACCTTATTGGTCGCAGTGCAGAAGGGTAATCAACGTGCCGATCGACCCCTATCTAATCTAATCTAAGACCTAATGAATGGGGTATCTCCGGAACCGTCTTGGTGCCACCTATGCACCTGTGAAGTATTTCCGTTTCCCAATGAAATACCCTGTATAAGGAATTCCTGGTACGACAGTTCATTTTAATGTATCAATTCGAAGACAATCTGTCCTGTCTATCGAATACAAAAGAAGGTCTTAACCATTCAAAACTACGATTTGATTATTCACCCACAGCATAGTTCTCACTCGGCAGCGAATGACTTTGCAAACGTGCATAGTTCTTTATCATTAATATTTTCTTTAATGAATGAATGATTTTTGTTGACTTCTTCAAGCTTTTGTTGTCCAATCACTTGACAAGCCTTGTATTCGACAAGGTCTAGATATTGGGAAGCGTATGTGTCATAAGGCCCATTCGTTTTGATCTGTGAGTTACTCCTGAGCAACTCAAAAGCTCGAAATACTGGTTGCCATTGGTTGCGCACCAAGCACTGGAATAGCTCAGGAGCATGAATCTCTCAAAACGAATACTATAAAAAGGTCTATGAGAACAGAAATAGATCTTCTGCCCGAATCTCCTTGTAGTACTGGTGTTGATTGGTTCAGGCAGAAGTGTATTTCCGAGCTATTGCTGCGGAACTCATATTTTGGAAAGTTTAACTCAATAACATCGTTCATATATGGTAAATTCAGATTATTATTGTTGGGACAACAAGAAATAAGCATTCTATATTATGTGGATGATGCAGTGTTGATTGCCGAGAGCGAAGACGACCTGCAAAGACTCCTACATCAGTTTACTAGAATAGCAGCAACATTCATCATCAATACAGGGTATTACATAGTAGGTCACAACTCAAGAGGACGAATATATAGTCCGTTCACGAAAGGTTGAGCACATAGTAGGCGTTTCTTTATTTATCTGAAGTTGGCAGTATTTATTGTCATAGAGTAAAATAAAGTCAACGTTGCCGAATGTACTCGGCCACGTCCGACGAGCTTGCGAGTTATCAGAGAAGTCTATGCAATATTGACAACATCGCGTATCAATCTGACAAGAAAATTAAGAACATAACCTAAAATTTTAATATACACAGTGGAATATGCCAAATTTCCATGGCCAACCGACGGCTCAACCTTTCGTGAACGGAGTATACTTATAATTTCAAAAAAAGTCCATATAAACATGGGTCCGCATGGGTTTTTTCTTCATAACTCCTTCAGTTTTCGAGATATTACAGTCCAAATTTGGAATGCGAGCTCTTTTCAACAGTCTCCATCATTGCACGTCCTGAATCTTAATAAGAATTTACATCTTCCTTTCCGGAGCCATGTCTCATTTTCCCCCTCTCAAACTTTTTCGCGGTACGCCACTGGTCAACGTAAAATTTTTGATATCTTCGTTCAATTTAAAAACTTTTTTGACTCTTGCAATTTTTTCGTATCTCCAACCATTTTCGAGTGAAAAATTATTGAACGCTTGTATGTTATTCGCAAAATAAAAAATATTAAAGAAATACTCGTCGATAGGTGTGCCCAAAATTTGCTTTTATTTTGATAGCTCGTCATCCGAGACTTAAGCTCATTCAATATCAACATACAATTGTTCAATAATTTTTTACTCGAAAACGGTTAGAGATGCGAAAAAATAACAGTAGGCAAAAAAGATTCTAAATTGAACGAAGATATCAAGAACTGATTTTACGCTGATCAGTGGCGTACCGCAAAAAAGTTTGAGAGGGAAAAATGAGACATAGATCCAGAAAAGAAAACACCCTGTAAATTCTAGTTAAGATTCAAGACGTGCAGTGATGGAGACTGTTCAAATTTGGACTGAATATCTCAAAAACTGTTGGAGTTATGAAGAAAAAACAATTTTTTTTGAAAATTTCAATGCCTGTAGCTCCGTAACGATGCTTTTACGGACTTATGTTTATATGAACTTTTTTTCTTAAAATTACATGTAGATTCACCCCCTGAAGTTGTGACATAATATTATGTAATACCTTGTATATCTGTAGCTAAAACCAAGTGTATGACATCAAAACCACGCATAATCCAACAGGAAATGAGATTTACATACCTCGGCATAGAACTTTCGGGATACGGTGATGTAGAAGAAAAGGTAAGACAGCCAAAAACTAAGGCAGCAAGGGTAACAGATGTTTAAACGACACACTATGGCGAAACAAACACATGAGAACTGATACAAAAACTAGAATCTACAAAACCACGATCAGACCCATTATGACGTACTGTGCTGAAACACGAGCTGACACTGCAAAGACGAAACGGTTACTGGAGACTACAGAAATAAAGGTGCTCAGAAGGAATGCTGGAAAAACAATCTTGGACAGGGAAACAAGCTTAAGCATACTAAAGACCTGTAAAACGGAAGACATTAACGAATGGGTACTAGCTATTGTTCTGAAAAAGTGCGCACCCGAGATCGCACCTCTGTTGTGTCGGCTGTCCTACGAGCAGAAAACTTTCCCAAACATCTGGAAGGTCACTAGAGTTCAGCCAATACCAAAAAAAGGGAAAAAGTGCATGCCTCGAAATTATCGTCCGATATCTTTACTACCCATTTTGTCCAAAGTAATGGAGACTGCTATTAATTTGCAGATAGTAAAACACCTAGAGGAAAACAATATCATTAACGACAATCAATACGGTTTTCGGCGCTGTCGTTCAACGGGTGACTTGCTCACCTATGTCACTCATCTTTGGACAAACGCTATAGAAAAGCATGGGGAATCAATTGCAGTTGCACTAGACATATCCAAGGCTTTCGATCGTGTATGGCACAGAGCATTACTATCTAAGCTTCCATCTTACGGTATCCCGAAAGGACTTTGCAGCTGGCTCGGAAGTTTCCTCCACGAGAGACAACTTGTTGTGGTCGATGGTGCGGAGTCTGCACTTCATTCCGTCAACGCCGGTGTACCTCAGGGCTCAATCTTGTCCCCGACTCTGTTCCTAATGCATATTAATGACCTTTTAAATTCAACCAAGAATCAGATTTTAATCACTCTTATAGCGTCCACGACAAACAAGAAGCCTGTATCAGCGTCAACATCTAGTTCCCAAAGAATCGCTCAAGCTGTGACAATCAACAACAAAGATCTAGAAGTTATTCTACAATGGGGATCTGACAATCTGGTTGAATTCAATGTCTCTAAGACCCAGGCTACTGTGCTCACAAGAAAAGCATCGACAGTCGCACCCCAACTAATAATGGACAATAAAACAATAAAAACAACTAATGGACTTAAGCTTCAAGGGGTCAATATCAGTCCAAATGCAACCTGGCATGAGCACGTCTGCTCAGTTGCCAAGTCAGCTGCACAGAAGCTTAGCTATCTATTTCGTGCGAGGAAATTGTTCACTCCAAAGCAGCTTTCATTACTTTACAAGGCTGAAGTACGTCCAGCTATGAAATATTGGTCTCATGCTTGGGGTTCAGCTCCTAAGCACTCGTTACTCCTACTTGATTCCATTCAAAAAAGAGGGTGCGCCTAATAGATGATCCAACGTTAACTGCCAATCTTCATAGTCTCGATCACCGTAGGAAGGTTGGAGACTTATGCCTTTTTTACAGATACCACCATGGAAGGTGTTCTGCTGCCATTGCCTTCATGATTCCACCAGGGGCTCAATTTGATCGACAAACAAGGCTAGCCGATAATAGTCACCAGTTTGCCGTGCATCTTTTACAGCTAGGACATCGGTGTATCAGAAGGCTTTTCTTCACCGAACTGCAAGGCTGTGGAATACCCTACCTCAAGATGTATTCCCCCTTGGTTACAACTTACAGCAGTTTAAGACACGCACAAACCGATTTCTTCTAAATTCATCTCGGGACGCTTGAAAGGCTCAGTCTTTTCCCGAGAGATGCATATAAAAAATAAGAAGAAAAAAAGAATCGAAAGAATTGTCAGGAAGAAGGAAGAAGAAAAAGTTTATTATGGATTGTTTAGTTTGAAACAGGCCAAGCGAAGTCTGCTATCATTCTTATGTATTCTCAAAGGACTTGGACTAAAATGCTTGGAAGATTTTTGTATCTAATGGCTTACTGCATCTCAAAGTTCTCTGCCATTATATGGCATGGTTAGAACATGTTATGTTTCGCATCAGGGTATATGAAATAATATTTGAAAGGGCCTCAACTTCGCACTTACTTTTTTTCAATATTCCTTTGGTTTGCACCTTTTCACATGGTGTTTTAGGTATTGTGTTCGCTAAACTGTAAGGGGTATCAGGACATGGTTCTGGAGGAACTGGGGCAACCTTCGTTATGCAAGGATCACTACATGGGGGAATTCCTCCAGTATAGCCTTGATGCTCAGGAGCTGAATTAATAAACCAATTAACAGATAAGATCCAACAATATCATGGAGTACGTAAAACCAGTGGAAACGCAAAGTTATGATGATTCTGTGATTTTCCTCAACTTGGCAACTGCTACTGGGTGTTTTACCTTACATTTCCCAAATACACTGATCAACAATTGCTAGGGATCCCTTATGAACTTCTCTTCATTTGTATTTTTTTCAAGTTATCTCGTGAATATCTGTACATTATATCCTCTCTAAGGAAAAAGTAAGATGTTTTGGGTTGATTATATCAAAGTCTTTCTCACTTCATCGGCTCTTGTTCACAAAATCGATTATTATCTGTAGGCTGTTACAGGTGGAGTGAAAAACAATGTGGTATTTGTTATTAAATCTGTTTTTTTCTCTCGTTCAAACACATAAGGTGACAATAATTGAAGAAATGAGAACAATATCAGCTTATCAGTCATGCCGAGAAGACGTTTGGCTCCTGTGCAACTGGACCAAATCATACGGTGGATACAGGAAGGTTTGTCCCAGCGAGAAGTGTCCTGGCGGTTGAATGTTTCGCAAGGTGTCGTGAGTCGGGCTTGGAATAGGTTCATCAAAAACGACTCAGTAGCTTATGTTCATGGGGGTCGGCAGCGCAGTACAACAGCTGCCCAAGATCGTCTTTTGATCTTCAATGCTAGGAGAAATCCCACTTACCCGGCGTCGCGGCTCAAAAGATCACTGAGAGTTGCAACAGGAGTTCTCATTTCGAACCAGACTGTAAGACGACGACTACATGTTCGTGGTTTGAGAGCACGTAGGAGGGTACAACATCCTCGTTTGAATAGGGAACACCGGGTTCATCGACGGCAATGGGCTGAGGAGCACCGCAGTTGGACACTTGAAGATTGGAGCCGATGTTTATTTACGGATGAGTCTAGATTTCGTTTGGTCAACTCCGATGGACGTATTCTTGCTTGGAGGAAAAGAGGTCGAAGGTATGCAGAACAGTTTATGGTATCCACAACAGCTTTTGGCGGAGGTTCTATATGTGTATGGGAAGGCATTTGTTTGAACCAACGCACAGAGTTGGTTGTTCTGCAGAACACCACCATGACCAGCCAGAGATATCACGATATGATTATTGAACCCATAATTGTTCCGTTTGCGGCTGCCGTGGGCGAGAATTTCATTTTAATTGACGATAATGCCCGTCCACACCGTAGTCGTCTGGTTAATGAAGCGCTAGAAACTCATGCTATTGATAGGATGGACTGGCCAGCTCACTCTCCAGACATGAATTGCATCGAACATGTCTGCTCTGAGATGTCTAGACAATTGTCAACTTTAGAACAACCGATCAATAACCTGGAGGACCTTTCTAACGCTTTACGGGATATTTGGACGAATTTGACCCAAAATTTTATAAATCGTTTGATCGAACGTATGCCTCGTAGGGTAGAATGCTTGAGACGAGCTCGTGGGGGACCAACTAGGTACTAGCTTAACCGAAACTTCGGCCTTCTTGTGGTTTCATCATAAAAATTTTATGTAATTCAAACACAGAATTTTGAGTGTTCCTAAAAAAGTCTTTTTTTCTCTCCAACTTTCCATTTTTTCATTCTCTTCTCGAGTGAACCATATTATCAACTGAAAATACTCTGATATCTGACTAAATTTATAATCTTGGAGCAAATATTTCAGAAATAAATTTAGAACAAGTAAGTGTTCCCTATCAATTGTTGAGCAGTGTATTTAAAATTGGAATGTATCTCGAATGTTTTTCTCACTAGACAAGTTAAGACTGAAGGCAGACTTTCGATGGTAGTGGCCACTGCGACCACTCGTATAAGTATCGCTTTAATCGATTTACACATATCTCCTCTTCAGAGCCTGCGACCGCGACTAATGCAACAGATGCGACCATACGACCCGACCGCTCCAGGAGCATTCTGGTCGCGTCGATCGTACTGTATGCATGCACTTGAGGACAACTTCCACGAACTCATGTTACGAATACATATAAATTGAGGTTTTCTTCATAGAAGGAAATTTTTGCAATCCTAAAAAACCATTTTAGTGATCTTATTATTCTCGTTGAATTAAATAAAGCTGATTCAAATTATGTTATTTATTATCAACTATCACGTGACTGCGAACGCCAATCAGAGCTAATTGACGTCACTATGCCGTATTGTCATTGCAAATTCGAATGTTCGGTGCTCAGATCAACAAAATACATTCATAGGCCTGGTTCCACAAAACTCCAATCACCTTGATTATTGAAATGTCATCATTTCTCTGCAATTTTCAGTTCATTTTTGACATAAACCATCGACTTACTTCAAAACGAACGATTTGATTGCCCAATTAAGCTTTGTGAAACCCACGGTTTTGTGACTCGAACCATAGTAAATATATAGAATATCTATGTTTCGAACTCAAGAAGTTGAAAGCTGAAAGAGAACAGAATAGTTCGATTATTCGTTACAAGAACGATAATCTACAATTTTCTTTATAATGGAGATAGGATTCATAAAGGGTAATAGTAGTAACTTAACGAAGTTTGATTTCCTGATGGTCGCAAGTTTCTTTGCTGAAAACAAAGATTTTTGTGCAGTGGAGCTTGAAAACGTAGAATTGTCTCTGTAAGTAGCAAACTTTCAACTCATATTTATTATTACAAATAAAAGAAACACCTCATTCAGCTTTTATAGACCGACATATTCATTTTGAAGGCTTAAATTGAACTTTTCCACAAGGAATCAGGCAAAATCAGTTCGCTTTGACAGAAGTCAAAGTATGTTTACCATAGACAAACTGACAAACTAAAAATTTAGTTAGTCTATGACATAGAGATAGAATATCTCTATGGTCTATGATGACTACCGACTATTGACGTAATCATCATAACGTGCCGTTTCCGCGGGAAAATTAATTCTCTTTTCTTCAACGTATTTTTTATTGGCAAATACTATATTTTTAAGAAAAAAGTAATATTTTCGTGTTTGTATAGGGTTTATCTACAAAATAAAATGAATTCCAAAAAATAGTCAACATCCCTATTATCTAGATAGCGGCCGCACGCATATTTGTATACAACACCCAGGATCGCCAATCGGCTTTCGCCCGAACGCTGCCGTATCGATATCGCAATCCTATTCAGCATCCGTGATTGCAAATTTCAACTGCCTTAACCCCTTTTGTAAACGGCAGAAGATATCGCATTATCCGTCTAGCAAATAGCATCCGTGATTGCAAATTCTGAAAGTGCTATAAGTATGCGTGATGTGTCAATGAATAAAACAACTTCAATAGACTTTGGCATTTTAATTGCAAATTTAATTAACAAAATATGTATTCTAGGTAGTTATAAGAAGTAGGTATGTATGTACTTTGAATAAAAATATTATTTGGCAATTTTCCTTCTGCCTAGGGACTTATTGTCTTTAACGCATTCTTGTAAATCATGGGGAGCTAAACTCTGTTTCTGAGTTCCATTTTTCGGTTTTCTCCCCGATTGGAATCGCCTTCTACCTGTAAATTTAGTTTTTCTGCGCATAATAGTGGTTGGTCGTACAGAAATTTTCTTGCCCTTTCGAGAAGTGTTAATTGATCGTTTAGTGCTATTACCTCCAAATTTAAAGGCAGTATGTAAGCCACTTAAAATGTTTCTTCTAATGCTAATTTTCATTAATTTTTAGCATTTTATATCATAACTTGATCAGGAAAATCTTAAAATGACAAAAAATAATTCTTGAGTAAATGTCTAGTTCTTTGATTTTTTCCAACCCGCTGACTTTGAAGGTTAATTCTAGCAGAAGTAGACAGTTGAGTACCATTTGTTATTAAAGATTCTGAAAGCTGAGTGTTGAGCGCAGTTTTTAAGCCTACTGAGAATCCATGAAGTAGCCTGTTTACATTTTTAATTTAAATTTGAAAATTTAGATCATGATCCAAAATACGTAACTTTTTCACTTGAGACCAACATTCTATAATTTTTATCAAATCTACGATGCTGGTTATTTTATGTATAAAAGTACATTTTATGGCAATTTATTTACAAAAAAATATATCAGAAAACTCGTGTACTTTTTTTTAAATATATTTTTTAATATGGTCAAGTTGAAAATTCTCAAAGGTTCATAAAAAAATTCATAATCCGCAAACCGTGAAAAATCGCATAACATACATGGGGGTTATTCGAATACCCCATGAGACGAGGGACCTGTTTTTTTCTTTTGGACGTCAATCGTCCGGCCACCCTGTATAATAATATACCTACAACCGAAACTAACGCCGTAACCATCTGATCCAAACCATTCTAATTTAACCGATTCTAAACAAATTGCAATTACACTGTAGGTACAAATTTGTGATAAAATTCCAAACCCGGAGATAACCTCATTTTTACCGGCTTCAATTAAGTATTCAAAAATTATAAAAGGTAGGTACTTCTATTTCTTCCTTATTAGTTAAGGTTGTCCTAACTGTCTGGTCATCAACTATGTTGTATTCATAATTTGGTGGCAAATTCACATTTTATTCAATCACAAAATCAAATATAAAAACATAAACCTCCGTACTGAATCAACACTAATCGTTTGGTTTGCGTTGTACTAACATCAAACTTACCGCTTTTTGTGCTTTTTTCCATACTGATTTTTAAGGTTGGTTTTAAGGAACATTTTTGCGATCACGGGTGTTAGTTACCCAAGTGATTTGCCATATCGTCTGCTATTTACCAGAGATGTTCGGGCGAAAGCCGATTGGCGATCCTGGGTGTTGTATACAAATATGCCGGCCGCACATTGTCGCATTCCTCGAAAGGGTGGTACGAATGCGAATGGTCGCGTTGTTCGCCGGTCGTTGCCGCAACCTGTCGCAACCGCAACCAACGAAAGGCTATTTTTAGGATGCATCGGTGGCCTTAGACTTCACTTCAGCGTATTAAGTACTTACCTCAATAGTCATGTTTCTGCGAGTAACCGATTTTTAAACGGTCTGAGAATCTTTTTATTTTCTATAACCACTACCTTCAACCATTTGAGTAAATCAGTACATCCTCAGATACCGTTTGTAGCACGGTTACTCACAGAAACATCATTAGACTTTAGTCTAAGGAAACATATCACTTACTTCACTGACTTCTTGTCCCAAAGCGCTCACAGCTAATATCCCTCCTTGTAAAAATTAGCACAAACTTACATTTTTTATGGTTCGTTTGATCACAACCAGGTTTACACTCCTGTGTCTTAACTGCATTTATAGTAAGAGTCGGTGCATTGTAAGTATTCGTTGCTCCTAGTTGTGGATTTTTATTTGGGTAATTCTGATACTCTACTTGAGGCTTCGGAACAGTATGTTGATCTATGTAATACTTGGGATCTGCCGCCTAAAAGTTGATGACGGAGTAAACAAGATCTATCGTTTATTACAAAGGGTAAAATTTACCCTCTCAAAATGTGCCAAGTGTGGACAGTCTCCGCAAGATCGAGGTGGATACTCCGCCATTTAAATATTGACCAAACAACAGGAAAAGTAAAAATAAATCAATAAAATTATTACTGTATATGTCATGGCTTTCAGTGTCAAGTTTGATCGATATTCAATAAATATAGTGCTCGTCAAAATTATGGCAACAGAACCCTGAACAACAACAACACTTTAATCGAACTTTTATGCATTTTTTAAGATTTTTGTTGCACTCTGTGACATCCCCAACAACACTTTGAATTTTTTTAATAGGAAAAGTGGATCATATGGTACTTTTTTTGGCTTGCAAAAAAATTTCCAGGAAAAAATTAATTTTTTTTCGAAAAATTTGTTAGTTCAAAGATATTTTCAGTATGTCCACTATGTCATGGCTCATTTAATTTGAGACGATGGTAACTACCTGATGAAATTTGTCACCGAATGAAAGTCGACCATTACAGTTTTGTCTATGCACAACTTTCAACTCCATGCACGTGAAAAATTAGAATGTGTTTCTACTCCAAGAAGAAACGTACCAAAATAACATACCATCACTTAAGATCATAATTCATGCAATAAAGGAATAGAAAATTTAAGACCCTTCAGAATAGGAGAATTGGAAAAAAATTGAAAAAAACCCTGACGCGAAGGTAGAAGTTTTTGCCCGCTTGTTCATATTGGGAATATTATAAATCAATTTGAATATCCTTAGAACTATCGATTTCATTCTATTCATTTATGAAATCAAGTAGGCATTAGGTACTTTTACACTTACTCGCTTTTGCGCATGATTGGAGCGTCCCAACCGAATATAAATAATAATTGAATACGAGCTGAAAACTTTTGAAACTCAATATCTCGCGTAAATTACGACTCAAATTGGAAGCTCCAAAACACGTTGAAGACGGCGCGAAAAATCGTTGCAACATAATATACTTATCACATGCCTGACCACGCGAAAACATTCGCGATTGCATCCGTGATTCGATCGCGCGCGTAAAAGTGCAAAGGTAATAATAATAATAATAATAATAAGAGCCCCTCAGGGGCTCTGGAATGGTAAGTTCTAGAGTACGGGCTTAGCAAACCCGAGGTACCCGAGCTAAACCTGGCAGTAGGTATAAAATGCAACCCATAATGATGGTGCAATTAAGGAGTAGAAATATTGAGTCGCTGCCTGAGGATCGTCAGGGCATGTCTGGAGCTGGCGCTGGACATGACAGCATGCGGGACGTCAGTGGCAGGGCGCTGAGGAGGCGGGCCCCTGTCATACAAAACACTACAGCTCAACAGGAAGAACCAAGGAGGCAAACAACAGCAGTGCCACCCCCTACAAATAGTGCTACGCAGGATCTTCAACCAGCGTTCACTCAAGCAGGGTTACCCAGAAGACGCATGAAATGGACAAGTTGTATCAATGAAACGATCATGCGCATCTACTATAAAATAACAAACCTGGGTCAAGAACTAACTGGATACAGACAACGGTTATTCAATGAATTCAAGCGATGTTTTCCAGATCTACAAGTAACTGAACAGAGGATAGCTGACCAATATCGCGTAATCCTCAGAAACAAACTTATATCAGAAGACAGATTGCAGGAAATTAAAAATGAAGTTGTCAATGAATTAAACAACGAAGAAAACCATAATAGAGAAGAACACACAACTTCTGGAAACACAGAGCACAACGATGGAGCAACACATGAAGAAAGAACAACTGAACTCCAATTACCGCTCCAAGAAGATATTCAAACGGACGACGAAACACAGAATGAACATTCATCACCTCAGGTTCATACCTCGGTAGAAACTGCCCATAAAATTTCGAACGAAGAACGACAAGCACTAGTGGAACGTCTTGAATCAGCAATGCACAGATTATTCAGCGAATACAACGGCACTGATCCACTCTCCAGACCAACACTACCTAGGATCAGATCATCCAAAAAGCTAGCAGTCATCCTCAAGATAATGAACACTGATGTCATACCAAAATTCCTTTCAATGGCAACACAACTGGAAACGATCCATCTCATCCTTTATTGTGCCGCAACAACTGTAGTGGAAGTGCTGGGCATGAAGACCAAACCAAGACAGCACTCAAATCAACCCTGTCCACAACCTCGCCTACCTCACTGGCAAAGGAGGCTGGAGGAAAAAGTTCAACGCTGTCGGCAGGACATAGGAAGGCTGACACAATATGAAAATGGCATCAGAACAATCAAGCTGAAATCGTTGGTGGAATCGATTATCTATCGAAATCGCAAGCACTCAAGCTATGAAGAAGAAAACACAACAGTAAAGCAGTGCATCGACACACTGAAACAAAAACTCAGTGTCTACTCCGAGAGATTGCGAAGATATAAAGAGAGCAACAGGAGGAAGCAAGATAACATCTCCTTTGAAAACTCGGAGAAAAATTTCTACAGACATCTGGATGGAAAACAACAGAACTCCCCAAACATCTATCCGAATAAGGATGACATGGAAAAATTCTGGACCGAACAACTGTCAACACCTACTACTTACAACAAAAATGCCGAGTGGATTAAAAACGAAGAGAAAACTCAAACCAACACCGCACAAATGTCCCTTACAGTCATCACAGAACAAGAGCTTTCGGATATTCTCAAAGAAATGCACAACTGGAAATCACCTGGACCAGACGGGCTCCACAGTTTTTGGCTGAAAAAATTCAACTGTTTGCATAGTAATTTAACTAACGCAGTTAATGAAATTCTACGAGGTCCAGAGAGTATGCCCTCCTTCCTGACAGAGGGTATAACTTATCTTCTGCCAAAAAATCACCAAAGCACAGACGATCCAGCAACGTACAGGCCAGTGACATGCCTGCCAACTATGTACAAGCTCATAACATCTTGCATTACACGTCGACTATACTCCCATTGCGAACGAAATAATATAATTGCATCAGAACAGAAAGGATGCTCCAGGGGTGCAATGGGATCCAAAGAACAACTGATAATCGACTCTATAATCTGCAACCAAGCCCATAAGAAGAGGAGAAATTTGTTCACGGCTTATCTTGACTACAAGAAAGCTTTCGACTCCATGCCGCATGAATGGCTCATAAAAGTTTTAGAGATCTATAAAGTAGATCCAAGAATAGTGAGCTTTCTCAGAACAGTTATGTCAACTTGGCGAACTAACATCGAAATCCGCGGAACAGGCATAAGAACTGGCACAGTATCCATCAGGAGAGGAATTTTTCAAGGAGACTCTTTGAGTTCATTGTGGTTCTGCATGGCAATGAACCCGTTATCAACTATTTTAAAATCCTCCAGAAAGGGATTCAACCTGAAAGGCAACACTAGCAATATGTTGATTAACCACCTTTTATACGTCGATGACTTAAAACTGATTGCAGCAAACAGAGACCAACTAGAGTGCCTACTACGACTAGTGGAGATGTTTTCCAAAGACGTCAGCATGAACTTTGGACTGGACAAATGTCGTTCCCTAAATATAGCAGGAGGGAAAATCCAACAGACACCTCTCACCTTATCTAACGGAGAAGAAATAAAGGCAATGCTGGCAGGTGATCTATACAAATACCTAGGTATGAAGCAATGTCAAAGGATAGACCAACGAGTGATGAAGGACGAACTAACAGCAGAGTTCACCAGAAGAATGAGGAGCGTTCTGAAAACGAAACTGAACAGCAGAAATCTCACAAAAGCTGTTAACACCTACGCTTGCTCAGTTCTCACCTACTCTTTCGGAATAGTAAAGTGGAGTAATACAGATCTCGATCGTCTCCAACGGAAAATGAGAACATTATGTACAAAGGCCAACAAGCATCACCCTAAATGCTGTGTTGAAAGAACAACAATTCCAAGAACTCAAGGCGGACAAGGCTTTGTGGACATAAAGAAAATGGCAGCTGAACAAATAAACAACTTGAGAAATTATTTTATAGATAAAGCAAACACATCGGACTTACATAAGATACTGATTGAAGCAGATTGTTCAACACCTCTATCACTAAGCGAGCACCCTCATGAAAACACCACACAGACGGATAGTGATAAAATTCAAAGATGGAGAGAAAAGCCCCTACATGGAAGACACCTGAACGAGGTCACCCAGGAACATGTCGACATTCCTGCGTCGAACTACTGGCTGACTTCTGGAAGATTGTTTCCTGAGACAGAAGGTTTCCTCCTTGCCATTCAAGATCAAGTAGTGCAAACTAAAAACTATCAGAAATATATCATGAAGGATAGGAGCCTCACCGACGATAGATGCCGCTACGGATGCCAAACATCAGAAACAATCCAACATATCACAGGAGGCTGCCAAATGTTTGCTGGAAATGAATATAAGAGTCGACATGATGCAGTTTGTAAAATACTTCATCAGGAACTCGCCATCCAACTGAAGATTCTGCAGTCCGAAACAATTCCATATTATAAGTATCAGCCTGAAGTAATACTGGAGAACAACCTTTACAGGTTATACTGGGACCGCACAGTACTTACAAATTTAACAGTTGCTAATAACAGGCCAGATATAATCCTAGTGAAGAAAAAAGAGAAGAGAGCAATACTTATAGACGTAGCCATCCCGAACAACAACAATCTACGTCAAAAATATGCTGAAAAAATATCGAAATATCGAGAGCTAGAACTTCAGATTAAAAGGCAGTGGGGAATGTCTAGTACCAGAACCATTCCCATTCTCATATCAACCACAGGAATTATTCCTAAGAGCCTCAAGTCCAACCTCAAGGAGCTAGATTTGGATGAAAACCTGTTTAAAGTAATGCAAAAAGCAGTACTTCTTGGTACTGCTAGAACGGTAAGGAAGTTTGTAGGTCACGATGGACACCAGGAACAACCATGGAGGGAAACATTGCAAAACCAACTACCACGACTTCAACCGAGAGATCCAGGACCAAGCAACCAAGGACGAACAACCCAGGACCCAGGAGAAGAAGAACACCGAAGATCTCAGAGCTCAATCCCCCTGATACTTGCTATCCGGGATGAGTGAATGTTCCCCTTAGTAGGGAGTGTGATAGCCGATCGCTAGGGGGTGTGAAAAATCACACCCTTTCTACGCTAATAGGCTCAAGTCGATAATATTTATTAATCCTCTTAGACATAAACAATGTATGTATAGGACAAGTCAAAAAAAAGAGAGAGAGAAGGTACCTATGTGTTGAAAATTTCGCTCCTTCCGGAAGTTATTGTGTTTACGGCAGACCGATGGGTGTGTATACGATTGCATTCCGAGGTTTTTGGAAACGAGATATAGGCATACCTACACATGGACAGTCAAGCGTCCGCTGAGCACCATCAGTTCCAAGATGGTGAGCGAATGGCTGTACAAAATAAATACAAATGCAACAGAATATCCTTGATATGCATTCCAGAAAACTCGGGAATCAAGGAAAACGAAGAAGCTGGTGATTTCGCCCACACGGAGCCATAAATTTAATTTATTGCTCCAGAACCCTTTTGTGACATAAGCAGAATACAGGGTGCGGCAGAGAGGACAAACGCTTTTTAAAAAGTCAGAAAACAGTTGATTTTTACTCAAAAACAAATTTATTGATGCAATAAGGTTCCCAAGAAAATATCATTTGAGACAGTCAAGTGTGGAAAATAACCTCAGGCATGTGGTGGCCGAAACCGTTGATGCAGTGCTGGAGGCGATCTTGGAAGTTCGTATAGTGAAAATCCGCAACAGTTACAAGAAAAACCGTTGCACAGCCCAAAAGTGACGGTTTGGTACGCTGTATCGCAAACTTGCATCACTGGCCCTTACTTTTTTGAAGACGGCAATGGCCGTGTTGTTGCCGTCAACTAAGATCGCTACATGGAATTGATCACTAACTCCTTTTTGCCTGAATTAAGACGGCGTCGTGTTCCAACCCGACGTGTGTGGTTCCAGCAGGATGGGGCGACCGCCCACACAGCCAGAGCAACAATGGACGTTGTTCGCCTTCTCTTCCCTGATCGCCTCATTTCCAGATTTTGCGATGTTCATTGGCCTCCCCGGCCCCCAGATTTATCCATATGCAATTTTTTCTTGTTAGGACACCTCAAGGCTAGAGTATACGGATACAAGCCCCGAAGTCTGTACGAATTGAAGGACGCAATTCGCGTGGAAGTCGCCAAATTTGAGGGAGCAATTTTGCAGAGAGTCTATGCGAACTTCCAAGAACGCCTCCAGCACTGCATCAACAATTTCGGCCACCACATGCCTGAGGTTATTTTCCACACTTGACTGTCACAAATGCTATTTCCTTGTGAACCTTATTACATCAATACATTTGTTTTTGATTAAAAATCAACTGTTTTATGCCTTTTCAAAAACCGTCCGTCCTCTCTGCCGCACCCTGTACATACGAAAAGGAATTCACGAGAAATTTGATATTAACATCATTAAAAACTTCGTTTATTCTGAATTAATAGAAATCAATCAATGGACATAGATTAAAGTATACTAATATGATCTTAGTCAATGGATTGATGATTTCGCCTTGGCTGATTGTCAGTTATTTACTGAAAGGAAAGACATTTTATGGGTATCTTTTCAATAATAAGAGAACAATTATTGATTTTTTATGAAATTCATAACATATAATTTTATTATACATTTGATAGTTATGAATTTATAATATATTACAGAATAATAATACATATTTAATTTTTTCAAAATTTCTGTTAGGTGAAATTAACCCCACTTTTTTCATAAAAAATGAAAAACCAACGCTGAACAGAAAAAAATCAAACCATTCTTATATGAACAATTTGAAAATCACTTAACAAAAATGTGTTAATTATGTCACATACAAGTCAGTAGAAAAATATTTCGTTTCTTCTATTCCACCCAGCTGACGTAATTAGACGCCAACTTATTCACATAATTATACACATCTCTTTTGTGTGAATCAATCAGTTCTTGTACTTCTTCCAACAATCTTCGGCATTTTCTTATTGGTAGAATCTTCTATTTCCTTCTGTTTATAATAATGTGGTGCCACTTCCAGAAGCCACTTGCTTTCGATTTCAATTACTTGCCTCACATATTCTTTACTTGTAAATACGAGTTCATGATACAAAAGCCATCTAGGTAGATCTTCGAACAAAGCACTGTTGGGATGAATAGTTACCGTCTACAAAAAATACAAAAAAATTACCCTACTACCAATAGACAGTATAAAAGTCGAAAATAATAATCATCGTTGAAAAACCAACAAATATCTTACCAAAAAGAGTATTCCAGAATGTGAAATACAAAGGATGTTTCAAATTGAGCAGTTTTTTCAAGAATAAAATATAGATGGCGCACCGAATTCGTCGGATTATTTTGACATTTAAGATGAGTGATATATGACATTAGTAAAAATGGCTTCGTATACGATACGACAATGCGTTTTCTGAATAGTGTCAATTTTCTGGTTCACATAATCGTCCATCTGGAAGCAGTATCGGTCGAATTATTGAAAGAACAAGAGAGTGGTTTGGTGGAAGATCAAAAAGGTGAAAAATACAGTTGTAGCGGTCATTCACAAAAAAATATTGATTTGGATCGTCAAACTGTTGTTGATGTCCCTGAAATGTCCATTAGACATAATAATCGAATTTTTGTTGTTGTGGTCTGAAATAATGAATATTGATCTAGAGGACATTGGGTTACAACAAGATGGAGCTACACCTCACTTTGCAAATAAAACAATTGATTAATTGAAACAAAAATCATGGACGAATAAGATTCAGAAATGTTGATGTCAATAAGCCACCAAGATCATGTGATTTGGCACCGTTGGACTATTCTCTTTGCGGTTATGTGAAAAGCCAGGTCTATAAGAATAATCCACAATCGATTCCTGAACCAAGGGATGAAATTATTTGTATCATTAGTGAGAGAGAGCTTCAAAGAGACCTAAAAGGTCCAAACAATTAACTGTCTGCAGATGGTGTGGATGATATTATCTCTTAGCTTTGTTAACGTTGTAAGACTAACTCCGAAGTATGGGTTTTGTTAATTATTATCATTGAATATTTTTTTCTAGTTTTATATAATGTATGAATAAAATTTATTATAAACAATTGATAACCCAATATAGGTATACTCCGTTCACAAAAGTTTGAGCGCATAGTGGGCGTTTGTTTATTTATCTGAAGTTGGCAGTATTTGCTGTCATAACGTAAAATGAAGTCATCGTTGCCGAATGTACCCGGCCCCGTCTGATGAGCTTGCGAGTTATCAGAGAACTCTATGCAATATTGACAACATTTCGTATCAATCTGACAAGAAAATAAACAACATAACCTGAAATTTCAATATACACAGTGGAATATGCCAAATTTCCATGGCCAACCGACGGCTCAACCTTTCGTGAACGGACTATATGAAATGTTTTAAAGCATGATATTGAAAATTTTCGAAAGTTTCTCCAAAACTATATAAAATTCATCATTGGATTACCTGATTGTGTTTAACTGTTTTGTAGTTTCCTCCTTTTGATAATCTGGCAATATGATAAAAATATCCAGAAGTGATAGCCTTTTTAATATCATCAACTTCTGTAGGGTTGGAGACCATTTCAATTTCTACCCTCTGCATTAAATTGACTAGTTGTTCTCTTACATCCCTAGCTCGTCTCAGAGATCTGTAAAACAAAAAGAGAAAGTAGAGACATTTCATTAAATTATCACATTCCATCAAGTTGAACAGACAATTGTTTTATTTTTACCTGTGTTGTATGAAATTATCGTAACACCACTGTGTTGAATAATCCGAATCCCGCCATTGGTTATAAACATTTAGTAAACTTAGATGATCGCCGCCAATGTGGTTAAAACTTTTTCTTGCTGTATCTGCGTGTATACTCTTATCTTTTGGTCTATAAAATAGTGCACCGTTCACTGACAACATGGCTGCTATAGTTACGATTTCTTCTGAACATTTGTACCTGTGAAAGACATTGATATGTATATCTATAATGATGACTAATTTGATGTATACTAACTAATGAAGAAACTGCAACACCCAGAAGGAGCTATTTAAATTTTATTTTTTTTTGAAAACATAGATATAGTATAGCAAGGAGTAAATAGGGGTTATTAACTCGATCCATTGGATCACATGACGGATCTACCTCGGACCACGGAACCGGGTTCTAAGTTTACGAACACATCAGGTTTAGGATTTGAAGTGTCAGACGTATCACTAACATAACCAAATATTTTATGAATTTATTATTTCAGTCTAAGCATTGATTGGCTTTTGTAAAATCTTTCTTATAATTCCTGGTGTGCCCTCCCATGTTCAATGTTATCTTTGAGTAACTCTGTTGAAGAAGTAAAGAAGGCTGTAGCTTAAGCACATAAAGATCTGCATACAAAGGTATGAAAAAGTTGTTTTACATTATTTTCTTGGCTCATAAAACCACACATTTTATATTGACCCAAATTATTTTCTCTTACCGCAATTTTTAGGAATAATATATGTATATGAAATTACTAAGAAAAGAGTAGAGGAGTTATTCCCGCCTTTTTCAAATACAAAATTAAACTGCAGAGCGCATGCGGTGACTCTGCCACCCTGCTCTTGTTTAGGGTTACGATAAATCGACCTGGGTCAGTGATCGAGTTAATAGCAGCGTACTTTCCGAACACGGGTTGGATGTTCGGGTAAGGGATCGAATTAACCCGAGTAAGTTTCCGATAAGGCCTATTGATTGAAATGTGGAGGAAAAAATTGTGAAGGATTTTTCATGTGGACATTTTCTGTTACTTAAATATTGTGTCTATTTTTCACAACAAACCAGTTTAGTTGTATTTAAATAGCCAAGAGCACGTGTACGCTGAATTTATCGCCAGCTAAGTAAATTTGAAAGAGGTCGAGTTATTGATCTATTAGAGGAGGGGTTGTCATTTCGAGAAATCGCTAACCGTACTAACAGAAATCCACCTTCTGTTATGAGATGTAGTCAAGCGTGGTTTGATAATGCCCAAAGTTGAAGAACTGAGGGAACTGGCCGTCGAAGGAGCAAAAATGAAGTTCAAGATCGACGTCTAAGACTTATTGTTATTATAGATCGATTTGCGACAACTCGATCTTTGGCTGATGAGTGGTTAGGATAACTGTTCGGAGGGTTTACTGCCGGATAAGATTTTTTGGACTGCAGCATTATCGACCCCACCTTGTGCTACCTCTGACGGTCGAGTATCGTCGGCAATGATTACAGTGGTGCAGAGTACGTCAACATTGGAATATGGAATGACATCGGTCGTCCTTTCCGATGAATCTCGATTCTCCTTGAGTGCACATGATGGCTGAAGAAGGGTTAGACAACACCAGGGAGAAAGACGTGAACATCAGTTTGATATTGAGCCGGACAGTAGGCGTTATGGTATGGTTGCTATTGCACATGCAAGTAGGTCTTTAGTCTTTAGACACATGACAACGCTGGGTTACCCTCAAGGAATAGTGGAGCCATATCTTCTCCCCTATCTCAACTGGCTAAAGAATTCAATATTTCAGCAAGATAATGCTCGACCTCATGTTGCCAGATTTAGTTTAAACTGTTTTTAAGCGACCCATGTGAATCTTTTCCCATGAATATTTGAGACATCATGGACAGAAGGCTTGGAAATTTATTACAGCCCCCACGGACTTCGGCGGCTCTGAGACTTGAACTACAGGTAGCTTGGGATAGTATTCCTAATAATATATAAAGAAGAAATAGACCATCTTATTGCATCAACGTCAAGATGTGTTGGGGATTTTATAGATAATCGCGGTGGCCAAACTTATCATTAACAAATTTATTAAAAAAAATTGTGGACTCTTCTTTTTTTTCTTTAAATTTCAATCATTTACTTCTTTATGTTTCACCAAAAAAAACTTTAAATATAAAGAGCTTCTTCTGACTGTTGCAATTTCTTTGTCAGTCAGTATATTAAATATTGTTAAAATATCTCAATACCATGCATTTATTCAAATACTTATAGGAAACTATTACTTTCATGATAACTAGAGACCGGATTATATGCATTTGCATATTTAAGACATCTTCAGTGGTATTTTGCATATTTCAGCTAAGATCCAGTTATGATGCATATTTTTATATTCTTCCCTGCTGAATCACTACCTTACTAGAACACAAGGCCATGAAACAGAATGACAGCGGAAGGGGGGTGAAGTGTTTGAGTAGTCAATCATTTGTAGGTGACAGTTGATGTTTGTTCACGTTTTTGCTAGTATTGTGAGTGTTTTTCGGAGTTTATTGCTTAAAATTCTATTTGTTTTACTGTTACATCAGTTCTTAACAGGTAAGGAAAAGGCCATTTTATATTTTTCCACTAGTTCGAGGTTGTTTTGAATTTGGTTCGTTTTAGGCTAATCTCGATATTTTTTACTCTGTTCCCGAGTGCAGGGGCAATTATACAGAAGGGCCAAAAGTAGCAGTCCTTAGGTTTCCCAAAGACAAGCAACCAATTAATGGAAAAATCTACAAGTTAGGCCGCACCTACATTAGGTCCGCTTTTCTCCCGATCCGATCCGATCCGAAGTTATCCGTCTATCGGTATCCGATGACGTCAGACGTGAATGCCTACACTGGTCCCGACGTGATCCGTTTAACTGTATACTGTCTTCCGTTCTACTGCAGTGGAACTATGTTTTACAACTACAAAAACTTTTTTTAATAGTTCTACAAGCTGTTGCGGATCACCGATGTCGATTTATTTTTGTGGATGTAGGAGGATATGGGAAACAAAGTGATGGATTAACATTTTCCGCTTCTTCTTCATCTACATTATTGGAAAATTGTCATACTAATTTACCACCATCATCACATATCGAAGGAATTGTTACAGATATGCCATTCGTAATAAGGTGTGTTCTTTTATTCATCAGATGGATTCACCGCTGTCACCACGGTTGCATCAAGTCGTTCGTTTATTCAGCGGTTGAAACTGTCACTCGTTCGTTTACTCACCGATGTTTCCATCGGTGGCTCATCGGATCCATCGACTTTCAGAGCCGGTGAATGTGATGAAATTCTGATGAATCAAGTGGAGGGGGTAAATTTGTATGGCAGAAACGTCAATGTTATCTGTCACGACTCAACTAAACAGCAGATAACTATCAACTCGTTCTTTTATTCGACATCTGATGAGCCATCTGACATTTCATCTGGTTTCCATCCGGGTGAATCCATCGGTGAATAAAAGAACACACCTATACTTGCAGACGATGCATACCCACTAAAGACCTATATAATGAAACCGTTCTCAAGATATTTAGCTAAATTGACAGCAAGACCCAACTTTAGTACTTTACTAACCACGCGTCGGACTGGAACCAAACATGATTGATCGGCCGTCAAATCGGATAGTGTCGTGAGTCGTCGGAAATCGAGAATTCGGAAGCTTCGTTTCAATTGTAGGCACTAACATTAAGATAAAAATGTTTGTTTTTCTTCCGACGTTGTCCGATGGTCGGACAACGTCGGATCGGATCGGATCGGATCGGATCGGGAGAAATGCGGACCCAATGTAGGTGCGGCCTTACACACATGAAGTCACAGGTCAAAAAGTCGAAATTCCATTGAAAATTCCTAGGTTAAAAATAGGTTGAAAAAATGTTATTAATCACCTTCTGTTTATCTTTTACCATTCGTTTTAGGAGCGATACCAACGAAATTGCCAGGTTGTCGTACCTAAGCAGATCAGATGTTCATACCAGAGTATCTCCTCCATCCAAGCGATCTAAATTGGAATGTCGAGATTTTGAGAAAGCTATTGCATCAATTCCTGTTCAGAATATGATTCATCCGTGTCATTTGCAACTTCAGCTGAGGCTTTTACAAAAGTGTTTGCTCCAAAACCTTGGATAAAAGCCAAAGGCGAAAATAACCTGTGTTTTTTTATTTGGACGAGTCATCAGAAATTCCAGTTGTTAAAATAAAAGTGTATGTGTCTGAAGACTTGGCGTTAATGTACTATTTAATAAAATTAAGTAGCAAAAAACTGGAATGTGATGATGGGGACTTAATATTGCCAGTTATACTGAGAAAAACAATATTTTCACTATCCATCATATTTCTTTTTCCTCAATAAATATCGAAAATAACCACGAAATTGGTACTTGTGTTAACAACGATTCTACCTACTTAGAAAAACATAATTTTTTTTCTGTTGGAAAAAGAAATCTAAATTGATCAATAATTTTGTGGAAATGACATTGCGTAAATAAATACGAAATGTGTTCTAGTAAGTTAGTGTCTGAATCCGACCAAATACTAACTAACTAGTAATTGTGACTTTTGTCAGATTTGCGAATAAATTTTATCGCATTCCGGAACGCAGTATTAGTAGCCGTGCGCTACGAAAGTGGCCAAATAATGAGTAAAATACGCCAAATGAACTCCACGTTCCCATTGGCATTTCCAAATAAAATTCAAGAAGAATTTGAAAGGAAATCCAGGTTTCGAAGATTTGTGTCTTATCAAAAGTTTTATTAATGAAACGGCAGAAGTTTAACCTGAAACTACATATAAGGGAGAACATAGCACCAAGGTTCAAATTCTCTCCAGTTACGCCCGTAGATGTTTAGCGAAACTTTTCCAAATACAAAAATATTCAAAATGATCGAAGACAAAATTTAACAATTGAACATTTGAAACGATATTTAATTGTAAATGTTCACAAAAACATTAAATTTATGATACTATATTGTAAAGAGTTATATGTTGATTTTGAAATAAAAATTGCTTTTCTTTTTTTTTCATTATTCAATATTGCATATTTTCTTGCATTTTTTGCCTATTTTCGTGCATATTCCAAGCATTTTTCATGCATATTTGGCATTTGCATGCATATATCAACGTTTTTATGTTGCATGTAATCCGGTCTCTAATGATGACGTTCTCAAAAGCATCACTTTGATAACAGTTATTTCATCAATTTCTGATATTTGAATTTGCAAACTATGCAGTATTTGCTAGAATAGAGAATAGTCAGTCATTCATGTGAAGATTTCAGAAGCTGAGAAACGTTTGATAGCTTCTTAAGACAAACGAACAAAGTAAGCAAGTTTCTGAGCGCCAGTAGATGTTGTTTTTATTCAAAAATGTTTCATATTCGAGATAAAGTCACTTACTTTTCTGAAGCCAATAACATTTTGGCCATCATGGGATCAACTGGAAATTCAGACATCCGTCTTCCAAGTTTAGTCAGCTCACCATGATGATTCAAAGCTCCTAATGCATAAAGCTGTTCCAGAGCCAAAACCAGGGTCTCATGAGGTGGATGATCAAGAAAGTCGAAATGTAATAAATCATTAATCCCTAGAGCTTTTAACATCAAGACGGC
Organism: Propylea japonica; assembly: GCA_013421045.1. Classification (NCBI taxonomy): domain Eukaryota; kingdom Metazoa; phylum Arthropoda; class Insecta; order Coleoptera; family Coccinellidae; genus Propylea; species Propylea japonica. The sequence goes on from CM024240.1 coordinate 90,384,052, forward strand.
ATTACCCAAATTTATCCTCTGAATTTCAGGAATAGTATTATCTTCCAGTTCATGCTTGTATGACCAAGCGGTGTATAAACGGAAACATTTTCCAGCAGCTACACGACCAGCTCTTCCGGCCCTTTGGTTGGCAGAGGCTTTGGAAATTGGAACAACAATCAGACTTTCCATTCCGGTTCTAGAGTTGAAATGGTTTTGCTTGGCAAAACCAGGATCTATAACGTAGATGATATTGTCGATGGTAACTGATGTTTCTGCTATATTTGTTGCCAGGATCACTTTTCTGGCCCCTGGAGGGGTAGGTTCGAAAATTTTAGCCTGCATGTCGCTTGGCAAGTTGGCATAAATAGGCAATACAATTAATTCCTTCACTTTTGAACCCAACCGCCTTATTCTATCAGCCAGTAGCTCCTGACAAAGTTCAATGTCATCTTGGCCAGTCAAAAATACCAAAATATCTCCTAATGGTTGAGTAGCATGTATTTGAAGAACAGAAATCACACAAGCATCTACATAATCTGCTTCTGGTGCCTTTGTATAGTAAATATCAACTGGAAACCTACGACCTGGTATTCTGAAAATAGGGGCGTCATCGAAAAACTCAGAAAATTTCTGAGCATCCAGTGTTGCACTGGAAATCAATAATTTCAAGTCTGGGCGAAATCTGGCTATATCTTTCACCAGTCCGAATAAAATATCTGTGTGTAGCGTCCTTTCATGAGCTTCATCAATTATCATGACACTGTATGATTGCAAGTCAGGTTCTGATAAAAATTCTCGATGAAGGGTACCATCTGTCATGTATTTTATAATGGTTCTCTCCGAAGTACAATCTTCAAAACGAATAGCATAACCTACTTCATTTCCTAATTTTACGTTCATTTCTTGTGCCACTCTAGCAGCCACTGACATAGCTGCTACCCTCCTTGGTTGAGTACATCCAATTTTTTTACCTGAAATGCACGAAAACATTTGAAATAATCAACAGAATAGGAAGTTTTGAAAAAAAATGTATTTGATTGTTTCGACAATGATATAGTTGAAAGAACTAGATAAATAATAAAAAACTTATTTATTCAGAGGGATGGAAATCACTCAGAAAAACAACCTAATCCCATAGACAAATACAGATCTAAACCAAGAAATTTCAACCATGTCTACATCGAAAATAAGCCCTAGTTTGTCATACAAACATATTTTGAGAAATGCTTTCTCTCCGAGATACAGCTTGTTATAATTATTATAGAAGAAAAAATGTTTTTTTTAATAACTTTTACACCGCTTGACATATTTTCATTAGGGAGCACTTTCTGTCGGAAATATTTTTTTTATTCAACCAGTGTCGTCTGTATGCATCGAGACTGTATATTTTCAGGCCAAAAAATGCTACGCTATATGTTTTATAACCATAAAATTACTGTGGAAATTCTTATTAAATTTGGAGCAAATTTGCTGTCTTGAGTTTTTGACATTCGAGGTACCGTTTCCGATTAAAAAAATCCACATTTGGCGTTTTCGGAAACTTAATTGATCACTAACCCGGGTTACAAATTGACACACAGCACTGTTTATCCGTCAATTTGTAACCCGAGTTAGTGATCGAGTAAGTTTCCGAAAACGCCAATTGTAACACATCTAACACATTCTAATGCATAAAGAAATCGCTAAAAATGATATGGTACATAACAAAAAGACTATCTTTGTAAACGAAACGTTTATTTAAAATAATTAGCGAAAACATCCATGTGCAAATACGAATTTAAAGCAGATGTTCTAAGCATGAACTACTTTCTGAACACATAACACATTGATGTCTATAATTTTAACACCCTGTATCTCAGATAAGCAGCATTTCACAACATATGTGTATATGACAAACTATAGTCCGTTCACGAAAGGTTGAGCCGTAGGTTGGCCATGAAAATTTGATATATTTCACTGTGTATATTAAAATTTTAGGTTATGTTGTTTATTTTCTTGTCAAACAAAAAACTTACAAGTTGCAGAGACGACAGCCCTAAGGAAAATAACAAAGAATGCGACACCCAAATAATGTTCTTCATAATCCTCCAAATCAGCTATTATATGAAGAGACAGGAATTGAAACAATAAATGAAAGGATCAAGAGATTGAATAAGAATTATGGAACAGAAGGACATAATCGAAGAATACCATGAGGATGGAATAAACAAATCTTCAAGAAAACATCCAACACAGACTCTTTTGAAAATGTTTAATTCTAATTAATTAATATTACAATATAAAATGTATACATTAGAAATTATATAAAAAAAAAATTTAAAGGCTGAAGGCCCCTTGGTCGATAGCCATTTGTATTGCTGCAATAAAACACAGTTACTACTACTACTTTTCTTGTCAGATTGATACGCAATATTGTCAATATTGCATACAGTTCTCTGATAACTCGGAAGCTCGTCAGATGATGCCGGGTACATTCGGCAACATTGACTTAATTTTACATTATGACAGCAAATACTGCCAACTTCAGATAAATAAACAAACGCCTACTATGCGCTCAAACTTTCGTGAACGGACTATAGGTCTTATTTTTAACTTGGAATATGAGGTTAAAGTCTCTTGGTTAAGATATGGACCACCCTGTACATTGAAGAAGAAATTTTTCAGATAAATATTTTTCAACTTACCATCGTTTGTGAAGCCAGCTTCATGCAGGTACTGTGGTATTTGAGTTGTTTTACCGGACCCAGTTTCTCCCTCAATAATCAAAACTTGATGGTCACGTACAGCTTGTATCAAATCATCTCTGAATGGAAAAACTGGTAAACTTATCTTAGTCTCTTCAATATCTAATCTTTTTTTCTGATACTCTGTTTGTTCTGGTTCTTTCTTGTCATCCTTTGTTCCTAAAAAATAACATTTAAAATTTTAATTAGGAGGTGATTTCTGAAATGAAAGTGATAACTCATGTTTCAAGATGATTTAATTCATCCACATCCTTTCATTAAACTAGGAGTAAACCACAATAGTCCATACTAACTTTGCTGTAGAGCTATTCATTATTAAGGATTTTCCAATAAGAGGTGTTATTTTGAATAGCCTGCTATTTCGGTAGATGTCACGTTTGAAGCTGTCATTTTTTGGTATTTTACAAAAGTGGATACTCCGCTATCAATAAAAATGGACCAATACACGCTTTAAGAACGCAATGAAATTCACTATAAAAATGGTGAAAATTTGGCAGAGACGGTTCGTGAAACTCGAACATTTTTGGGTTGTCGTGAGGCACCTTGTCGGACCGCAATAAAGAAATTGGTGGAAAAATTCGAGCTGTTGGAACAACTGAGTGATGTGAAGAATAAAACCCGTGCACGTCGCTCAAGAACAGTCGAGAATATTGCTGTAGCAACAGAACATTGAGGCAGGTGCAACAGTTATGGTGAATGGATTGCGCTATCGAGAGATGATTAATGATTTTTTATGTCCGAAATTGGATAGTATAGATCCGGACAACGTTTACTTTCAACAAGATGGCGCTACGTGCCACACAAGCAACGAAACCATTGATCGTTTGCGGGAAAATTTTCAGGACCGTGTTATCTTTCGAAAAGGTGATCACAATTGGTCACCGAGATCTTGTGATTTCGCACCTTGCGACTTATTCCTTCGGAGCCACATGAAAGAGAAGGTCTACGCCAATAGCCCAGCGTCGATTCAAGACCTCAAAGATGGAATTCGAGGACATAGGGCAGCCACTTTGCGATTTGGTTATGGAAAATTTCATTAAAAGGATATGATCCTGTGAGCGTGGTCGTGGTGGTCAGTTGCCTGATGTTATTTTCCACTATTAACGGCATAGCTTCTTCTTTATAGTGAAATAAACATCTGATCATTTATATTGAAAAATGGCATTTTTTTTTGAATATCAAAAAGACACCTAGTATTGGAAAACCATTTACATACTGAACAATAATGATTGAAATTAATGTACAACTATAAATTATTAAAAAAAATTGAACCTGGCAATTTCAAGGCTTGTATAAATTCAATCTGATCCTCTAGCAGGAGTTCATACTCGTCTTTTTTCACAGCATCTCTGGCTCCAAATTTAAAAACTGCCGAAGACATTTGGTCTTTTTCCCACTTTTTCTGTTCGGATTGAGGCATTTTCTCAAGTTCGTCAACTTCAACATAATCTGAACTGACCATATCTTTTGGCATATGATACCTCTGTATTCTTTCCAATTCTCTAGCTTTCTCATGTTCTTGAGCCAACTTCAATAATTCCTTTTTGTGCTGTCTATCTCGTCTTTCCCTTTCTGTTAAGCTATAAGAAAGAGTTATAATGTATAATTAAAATATTTAATTATTTATTATTCATTCTCAAGTTTCAATGACAATGAGGAATTGAGTAAGAGTTATTAATAGTATCTTAGACACTATACATATTAGTGTATACATATTAGTCCGACCTGTGTAAACGGTTTTATGGCAATGAATGATTACTCACATTTCTTCCTCAAAAAGGTATTCATCATCTGCAATATCAGCCTCCAATTCCATAATTTTATCCTCTTTTCGTTTTTCCAGATACTTCCTTCTGGATCTGATTCGCAATGATGGTATAATCTTTTCTCGATCTTCATGTTCCAGCTTAAGACGTTTTGCAGCTTCTTCATAAGCACGTCTCTCCGAAGCTTGTACAATGTTTCTCGTTTTCTCTTCATCCCGTTTCTTCAATCGGTCTGCAAATTCGTCTCTTTCCTTCAGATCCTTACGTCGTTCCTCTTCTGCACTATCTATACTTTCAGAATCAGAGCTAGTTTCATAGCGCTTCTTTTTACGCTTTATCTCGCTAGCCATTTTTTACTGATTTCTTTTATATGAATTCAATTATAACACCACAAATCAACTTTGAAACAGTTTCAGCAGAAAAGAAATGTAAATGTACTTAATCTATGCAAGCAACAAAAACACACTTTGACACATAAACATAACCTAACTAAACATAAATAGTAGTTATTTTAATCTACGAATTTTATGAACTATTGTCGTAAATTAGATATGATTATTACAATAATATTTAAATGAATATAACAAATGGTGCTTTCAGTAGTCATCAAACGAATTATCTTGGTCTTAAAGATTAGGTTCGTTTGTTGTTTTGTTCTTATGATTTATGAATCAGCCAGTGAGTTTCTACGTTCACTGCGTTCGGCAATTACATCGGACGTGTCGGATTGCTCAGAATCGTTCGGTAATTGCGTCTGGATGTAGGGGAGGTAAATCTGTTTCGTTCGGTAATTGACATCTGGACCGTCCGGATGAAATCTTTTTGCTCGGCCTCGAGAGACGGAGGAGAAAGATTAATCTGTTAATGTGAGGTTAGGTGTTACTTGTGTTATAAACAACAACAACTAGATAATCTACCTATTTGTACCTAGTTTTGATTTGTTCGCTACGGATTCTAACTATTGGATTGCTGTATGTTCTGTATTTATTTTTGGCCGATTTTGAAATGGATTTACAAGAAGAGCAACAAAAAATATACAAAATCTGCGTAAGTGAGGATGAATTTACTAGATTTAGTAGACAAAGGAAATAAGTGTATAAAGAATAGATAATCTTGAAGAAGTGATGTAATTTTTATATTGTTTTGAAATACATATGTATTAAGAAACTTGTAGTTCCTATGTAAGATTAAGACGAAATTGCAATAAAAATAACTTATTTTGCTAAAAGTATGTTTTATTATGTTCTGTTATTAATTATTATTGTTATATTATTATGTTATTATTCTGGATCTTCTTGAAATCCTGACATTTCTATCAAATTCAATTCACAAACTGTGAATTTCTCTCTTTCGAAATAATTTTATTTTCACAACAGATCTGGAATTCAAATTTGATAGCACAATAATAAATACATTAAATATCAATAACTAACATCTGCAAAATGATTTTTTTATTTTAAACCGTCCAGGAAAAGCTTGGAAAATGTGGTTTGTAGTTGTAAACAAATATCAAAACAATCCTAAGACGTCGATTTGTCAGTTGTCAATCTTTTAGCTCTAGATCGTTCGACAATTCCAGATTTGTCAGACATATCTGCAGTCACGTGACAAAAAATCTGTCCGATCTGGGATGTAATTGCCGAACGCGTCTTTTCTAGTTTTTTGTGGGTGGCAAACAGTCTACGAATGTCACCCGCTGACAACTGTCAAAAATCAAAATACAGGAGTAAACGTCAAGCAACACAAGTGATTTGCAATTTTCGAAGCAAAAGAATTGATTCTTACAAGAAAGTTGTATTGTTGTATGAAAAATGGTGCTAGAGAGTACAGTAATTTGTGTTGATAATAGTGACTATATGCGAAATGGAGACTATTTACCTACACGTCTCCAAGCTCAACAAGATGCTGTTAATTTAGTATGCCATTCAAAAACGAGATCAAATCCAGAAAACAATGTTGCATTGTTAACACTCGCCAAAGTAGAAGTATTAGTTACACTAACTAGTGATGTAGGACGTATTCTATCCAAACTCCACCAAGTCCAACCCGACGGTGATATCAACTTGCACACAGGCATACGAATTGCTCACTTAGCGTTGAAACATAGACAAGGTAAAAATCACAAGATGAGAATTGTAGCCTTCGTTGGAAGCCCTGTAGCTGCTGAGGAGAAAGAACTAGTTAAACTAGCTAAGAAATTGAAAAAAGAGAAGGTGAATGTTGATATTGTAAATTTCGGTGAAGAATCAACGAATACAGAGATCCTGTCAACTTTCATCAATACATTGAATGGAAGAGATGGCAGTGGAAGTCACTTGGTAACCATCCCCCCTGGACCTCATCTATCAGATGCTCTTATATCTTCTCCCATCATACAAGGTGAAGATGGTACGGGTGGCGCAGGCCTTGGTGGTTCTGGTTTCGAATTCGGTGTTGACCCTAATGAAGATCCAGAATTGGCATTGGCCCTCAGAGTTTCTATGGAAGAACAGAGACAAAGGTATGAGGTTCACTATAAGTGCAATGTCATTAAATGATGTGTTAGTCATTACAAAATTTAGATTTTGTCTAATTTGGTTGAAAATTTTAATTTTTTTTATGCAAGATGATCTTTTTTATGTGCTTTTAATTTTTCTGAATTTTGGTCTCGGGGCTTTCTATAAGAAATCATATAGAGATTAGTATTTACTTCTTGCTCTCAGGATCATATCCACTTAAAGTTAATTACAAGTGTTTGGTATCAGCTAGAGAATTAGAAATTGCCACTATTTTTATTGATGTTTTAATATATCCTTTTTTGCTATTATAGACAAGAAGAGGAAGCAAGGAGAGCAAGAGATGCCTCATCTGCTGCTGAAACTGAGGCCAAGGTTCCAGTGATAAAGGAAGAAAATACCGATGAAGCCATGTTGGAAAGGGCTTTGGCAATGTCTATGGAACAAGGCGAACCTGAAGCTAAAGTACCATCTGCAGTAGATTTTGCCAATATGACAGAGGATGAACAAATTGCTTTTGCTATGCAAATGTCCATGCAAGATAGTCAAGAGTCCTCAACTTCCGCAGTAAAGAAGGAAGAACCAATGGAAGTGGAGACAGATGATGATTATACAGAAGTAATGAACGATCCAGCATTTCTTCAAAGCGTTTTGGAAAATTTACCTGGTGTCGATCCTCAATCAGAAGCAGTACGTCAAGCTGTTGGCAGTTTGAAGGAGAAGAAAAAAGATGAGAAAGATGATAAACAGAAAAAATGATTCGCTTTCTATTTTTGAATACATTATTTACAATTAATTAGTTTGCTTTGATGTGAACATTGGTATAAATAAAAAAGTTAAACTTCAGTTATTTTGTTATATTCATCAGTTCATCGTGGTTTCTTTCTGTGGAATAACCAAATTTGAAGCTGAACCAATCTTGGAGAATTAACTTAAAAAACTTAATTTCAGACTGCTTCTAAATTCTGAAGGTACTAATTAGAAATTTCAAATAAAAACAGCGGGAATCAAATTGTGAAAATCATATAACTCCACTCAGATTTTTTCTGGGAATCATTGGAAATGTCCATTGATAGGTGTAACAGAAAAAAATGCTTCAGTTGGGATTTCTGTTTTTCCTAAATTTTTCAAGCTGACTGACTGGAATTTGAAAATCAATTGGAAAAAATTTCATACACGACTATTGTATAATCCGCCCATTATACGTCTGTTTGTGCGGCCATAATAATACCCGTTAATCACAAGTGACTAATGAGCTATTTTTCACTGCAGTCAGATGCTTCATAGATTTAGCTTCGATATAATATTCTTTAAATTGATTTCTTCAATACTCTGAAGTACTCCAACTAACAAATATGGGTATATCTCAATCAATGAAAGTAATTTTTATTACAAAATATACGATGTTCTCGACAAATTTTTTCATGTGTCAACTTGACTATTTCCACGCTTGTAATAGAAGTATCTAGTCACGTCCGCCAAATGTTAAAATCTTCAAGAAATGTATTCAGTAAAGTATACTACAGTCCGTTCACGAAAGTTTGAGCGCATAGTAGGCGTTTGTTTATTTATCTGAAGTTGGCAGTATTTGATGTCATAACGTTAAATAAAATCAACGTTGCCGAATGTAACATGGAGTTATCAGAGAACTCTATGCATTGACAACATTGCGTATCAATCTGACAAGAAAATAAACAACATAACCTAAAATTTTAATATACACAGACAGTGGAATATGCCAAATTGTCATGGCCAACCGAACGGCGGCTAAAACTTTCGTGAACGGACTATATGCTATAATGGCTGTTATTCGCTCGGTGATTTGGGCCACTCGCTTTCGGTTTGTAGCCGTATTCACATTGTGAATAATAGCTATCATTATACGCTCGTTGCATAATATACTATTAAATGACAGCCTCGTACACTCATAAAAAACTATATTGTGTCTAAGAGTTCAGTAATTTTTTCATTTCTACCCTAATTTTGTTTTGCTCACGCATGATTAGCTTGAAGTCACGCTAGTCAATAAACTTTCATCATTAATAAAATTAATATAATTTGTACCTATCCGATTTTATTCAGTATCTAATGAATATACGATTTAGAAATTTGTTACCTCTCTATCTTCAAAGGGCATTTCTAGTATGTAAACTAGAGTTTGCATTCATGTGACAGCATTAAGAGTAATATTAAATATAAACCTATTCCAATATTCAATCAAAGTTTCAAGTGATTAATTTTTAATTGAGTTTTGAAAATGCGATTTCTCTACTCGTGAGTTTAAACGTCACGCCATAATGACGTACGAGTAAGCATATAATTGGTGGGGATGACAATTCACAACAGAGTGCCAATTGGCATCGATGCGATTCAATATTCAAAAATTGTAATGAATGCTAACGTGTACGTCACATCTGACCGTTTGGCATATTCCACTTTGTATATTAAAATTTTAGGTTATGTTGTTTATTTCTCTGATAACTCGCAAGCTCGTCGAATGAGGCCGAGTACATTCGGCAACGTTGACTTTATTTTACGTTATGACAGCAAATACTGCCAACTTCAGATAAATAAACAAACGCCTACTATGCGCTCAAACTTTCGTGAAGGGACTATATGTGCCGCAACTTAAAATTAATATTCGCTCATAATCATCCACCCGTATATTAAGAAATAAGATACACCCTTCAGAAGTAATTAATTTATTTAGGTAAATAGACCCATTAAATATATTATTTTGTTTTGACTTAGTTTCTGCTACAATCTTATGTTCGCCGGTATATTAATTATTAGTTCAATTTCGTACATTACCATAAGACATATGTTTCAGAAATTTATATTGTGGTATGTACTAGAACATCAATAACAAAAATTCGTTTAAAATAAATAATTTATGCGTGATAATAAATGTAAATATTCAAAGCTTCAGGAAAAGATATTTAGCAATCTGAAGAGTTGCTGAAATCCAGTCCACTTAGAGACTTCTTTGCGCCCCTGGACAACCTGTCTAACTCAGCAGCAGCATCTGATCGCATGGCTGCTTTATCAGGTAAAGACTCGGAGCCTGACTTTGAACTGGAGCCAGGAGTGCTACTTTTCTTGTTCAGTAAAGAATTGAAGAAGTTGGCTAGCACACCTTCTCCACCTGGAGAACTCACAACCTTGGATCCATCAAGCTAAAAAAACGTGGTTTCAGTCAATTACAAAATTCTTGACAAAGCTGATCAAGTTTACTATTATATTCAATATATTAGGAGTTCAAAACCATGTTCAATTATACAGGCTGGTCCCGAATACGTGTATCAACGGTCAACCACAAATTCCTCATGAAAAAATATAATTTTTCTGTTCTCCATTCTGGGCCTTAATTTCGGATAGAGTGGAGATACAGTTTTTTTCGTTGAAATCTCAGGAACCTACTTTCTTGCACTTTACTCGGTTTTATTAGACGTGCTAGTGGCGGAGATATTGAATTTGCACAATGGTTTCATCCCCCAACTTTTACAGCATTAGCATTTGACAAATTTGTATTTGCTCAGCAAATTCTGATGTGTCAGACATAAAAAAGGGACTTCATTTGTCTAAAAAGATCACAACAATTGGCTAACGCATTGTAAATTTGTTGTAATTGGAAAAATGAATAGCTGTTAAACAAGTTTATTGATTTCAACGAAATTGTAAACTGTTCTATACTTCAGCCCCTCCTTCTCCATAAAACATTCGTTAGTTGTCGTTCATATTTGCTCGCGACTGAAAAATGTCGGCGGTTGATTGGACTAGTAAAAAGAGACAGATGCCTACTCTGCGATAGGAGGGACTAAAGGTTGACGCTCACTTGGACGAGACGAAGCGAAGAGTTGTTTTCCGCAGGCACGATTTGCACTGAATCAAACGATTCTGATCTTCGCTTCGCGCCTCCCAAGTGAGCGTCTACCCATTTGATTCAGTGCGCCTGCGGAAAACAACTCTTCGCTTCGTCTCGTCCAAGTGAGCGTCAACCTTAAGAGGTTTCCTAATTCCTTCACTTCATACTTTCCTGAAATAGACTGTAGGTTCTTATGTACAAATTGCGAAGTTATTTTTCATTGGATTTCGCGACTTTAGTGTACAAGAATTGCTTGAAATTACGCCCGATGGCTTGAATGCATGCATCACAACACGTTCTTATGTTTATAGTCATACAATATTACAATGCCGGTTTTCCCGAAAACGGTTCACTTTAGAGCAATGAACCAAGTGTACCGTTTTTATTTAAAACACATTGGCGCATCAGGATTTTTCCAGTGGTGAAAAGTTGGGCGGTACAACCATTGTGCAAATTCAATATCTCCACTAGAAAGTAGCTATTATTAGCGACAATGTGTATGTATAACTCAATTCTGTAATTCAAACGGTTCCTGAGATAATCAGCAAAAAAAATTTTGACATCCTGAACCTCTGAAACAAAAATTAGGAGAAACAAATGGAAGAGAAAAAAATTTATAATTTTTTCATGAGAAATCCACAGTTGACCGTTTATACACTTATTTAGGAGCACTTCCGAATGTTATAGCCCGTCCAAAAATATAGACAGAATATTCTGTTAACTTACCCTCTTAAATGCACCGTTTACAGAATGTTGAAATTGAAAAAAAATATGTAATAGATTTTTGCGGACATTTCCGGAACCTTTTATCGAACATAAAACAGCTTACGTGAACATTTTCTCATCATAATAAGCTATGTTTTTTGCGTTTTTTTTCCTCAAGTCTTAATTGGTGAAGGGTGTTCTTCTCTCAAACTTCTATGCCAATGGAAAAAGTATGTAAGGTTTTCGAGTCGCCCATTCAAACCGCCAATGTTTTCTACACAAAAAAAATACTACTGGTCATACGCTCTACAGCCGACCGTTTTCAACTTTTATGTTGAAAAATATGATAAATTTTTTAAATGTTAGTAAAGAAGTTTCAAAAAATTATTACAAAAAATTGACCACATTGCTCAACATAAAAGATTTTTCCCGAAAACGATCGACTTTAGAGCGTATGTCTAGGAGTACCTTATTTGTGTAGAGGACATTGGCGGTTCATAAATGCGTATCAAAAACCTTACATACTTTTTCCATTAGAGTGGAACTTGGGGGCAAAACACCCACTAACCCTTCAAACTATCCACCAATTAATACCTGAGAAAAAAACAATCTTTTATTCATATTTTTGGACAAACTATAGTATCCTGAAGCACTGCGCATATATTATGAAATTGTATAAAATTTTCAACAATTCTGAAGGTTGAGGATTGAAAATAAGAATGTGTAGATTTCAAAAACAGTTAGAACCATTTACAGTTTTCATCCAAATGATTATTGCATTAATTTTTTGGAGAAATAAGATCTAAAATTTAACAATTAAAAGTATCATATGTTTTTACAACAATTTAGACCTCGAAAAATGTATGCAGGATAGCAGAATACAAAAAGCTTCAGCAACACATAATTAAAATAACTGTAATAGACCCACATGAAAATAAACATATAACCTTACCCATGCATTTATTCACTTAGCGTCAGGACATCCACATGTATACAATTTTTTGAAAAAAAAATTTACCTTTCTCGGTGGCAAAACACCAGAACCTGATCTTACCGTTCCTTTCACTAATGGGGAAGATCTCAAAGAGTCTCCTGTCCGTCCTAATGGGGGACCTCCTCCTGCTAAGAGAATTTGCTGCATTCTCACTAAAAATGCTTGTTCGTCTTCTGCTAAAATTTCTGTTTCTCGGCTGATGGTCTAAAGGGAAGAGAATTTCAATCAAACTCAACAAAAAAAAAACTTCAGTAAAGAAGAAAATTGCCATATACAGATGTGGAAGAAACGGATGGAAACACAGGAGTTCCAGTGTTAAATTCAAGCAGGCTCGGACTCCAGTGGAACAGTGGAAGAATCGAAACCTCAGAGCGATGCGATATTGAATAAGCGGCTGGTCTGTTGGAATGGCATTCCGAAAGCTCTGATAAGGGTAAGATCGGAGCATTGGTTACAGCAAACGCTGGTATTTCGGTGGTCAATCGCAAGACGCGACGTTGCCTGTGTCGTTGCCGACCGTAGCGTTTGCTGTAACCAATGCTCCGATCTTACCCAGGGGGGTGAAGGCCTGTCAGAATTATTCGCAACACGAAAGTCATCTCAGACATACTTCTCCAACTGGAGTTGTCTATCCTTGTTTATGACCGTAACGTTTGTCTTGGATATGTTCAAGTGACAGATATGTCAACTGTCCAACCCCAACTAGATTGAAGCGGGTTGGAGATGACAGTTTGGTTATTTTGTGAATATTAATTTCTTTCAGATTACTGGAATATGGTTGGTGAGTTTATTTTTGAGTTTCTATTCATACATTAATATGAGTTTAGTCTTGTTTCAATCTGAATTCTGCAGATTTAATCAGTAAAACAATTTCTTATCTTAATAATTACTTTTCAAGTGACTGATACTCGTTTTTTGTTTTCCAGGCAAAGAAATGATATTGCTACAAATTGTCCAGGTTCCTGAATTGAACTGTCCTGCCAAGGATTTCCCGATGTAAGAGTGTTATAGTGAAAGTGTTTAGTGTGTGATAACTGGCTTGCTGAATTTTTCATGTATACTTTTATACAGAAAATTTATAAGGATTTTGATTCAAATTACTGATATTCTGTTTGACCTGTGGGTGGTCAATAATATTCTGTTAGTATATGAATATGGTATTGGATTTCTCTTGATTCAATTTTGTTTTATTGAGCCTTGACGTAAGTTGATCCAAATTTACATTACGATTAGAAAACGTTCATATCTCATTTATTTATCATATTTATTACTACAAAAATGACCTTAATAAAGTTATTATTCATGAAGTCTGCGTATGATTTTGAAAAACATAGTAATTATTTTTAAATGTAGAGAATTAAAAAGAGATGGATAATATGGGAGCATCTTCTTTCTCTCTCTGTAAAGTTGCGAACACAGAAATGTTCAAAACTAACCACAGAAGTCAAATAATCTAGTGTCAATTCTGTCACTGAAACCATGCGGACACCCTTCGAAATTCAATAATTCCATCGCCCCAACTGGTTTTTATGAACGTGAAATGTCACGCGTGTTGCGAGTGTTTAGTAGGCAGCTCGCACTTCTTATATTTATGTTCTGTGATCTTACCCTTATCAGAGTTTTCATTCATGTCATTCCAACAGACCAGCCGCTTATTCAATATCGCATCGCTCTGAGGTTTCCATTCTTCCACTGTTCCACTGGAGTCCGAGCCTGCTTGAATTTAACACTGGAACTCCAGTGTTTCCATCCGTTTCTTCCACATCTGTATAGTATTTTAAAGCAAGCTTTTCATGAGCAATGAGAAATCTTCTGAGGCATTCCATCTCAGACGAGCCACCCCGTATATTTCTTATCCCATGATTGGAAAAATTTCCCGAAACACGTGGAATTTTTTTGTTTGGGGTACATCTTTTGACGTATTTTGAGACTTGAACTAGCAACCCCCAGAGAAGGGACGCTCCCACCCCTCAAAATTGGATGGGGTAGAGGCGTTGAGTGATACTTCATTTGAAAGGTCTCGGAATCCTTTTTGAAACGGTGTATGAAAAACGTAATTTGATCAACCGTTTTCGCCAAAAATGAATTTTTTTTAGCTGAAATGAGCCACCTTGAATATTTTGAATATCTTAAATAAATTGAAATGAAATGCAATTTTTTCTCCAGTAACAACAAAAATTCTATCAAACAATGAATAAAAAAAATCACAACAGTTCCTCATGTTGCCCTCATTTTTGAGATCGTTCTACTTAAACGAGTGCTATATCGTTTTGCCCAAATGTCTCTAATTTTCTAATTTTGAGCCGAAAATGGTCTCAAACGATAGGGACAGACTACCTGATGACGAATCCGTGGTCAAATTCAATTCTGCGAGGGTTAGTTCGGTTCCCAAATGCCGCGGTTCAGTTCGTTAACCAGCCAAATGGTACAGGCTGTTCCATAATACAGTGGAACCTCGATATAACAAATCGGAAGGGAACCAGTAAATATTCGTTATATCAAGTAATTCATAAAACTGAGGTTTGTTATATTGAGGTGAGGTTGGTCCAAAATTTGTTATACCGAGGTTTAATTCACCTCGACATTACGTACTCATCTTGTTATAGCGAACTAATTTTGCTCATATAAATGAAAACTCATTTTTATCAAATTACTCATTCATTTTATATTTTCTTTTTCAAAACAATGAAGTGAGTAGGTAGGTTTTTTTTCAAAAATTCGCAGAACAAAATAAAAAGAAGTGAAAAATCAACCAATTGGTATAAAATCCTAAATCTAATTTTATTCATCTTGATTGGAAAAAAGTAACAAATTGTAGTTTGTTTTCCACGGTTTCAATCTTCTGATGTTTGAAGGCAAACCAATTTCGTCGGAAAACTTATCTTTAGATTTGAAAATTGTAGCCAATGAACTTGCGGGAATCCCGAACTTATTAGCTATGTCTAATTTTTTTGTAGAAGGATTTTTGTCAACATAATTAATGATGCTTCGCTTTTCTGCGACAGATAAGGAACGCCTTTTACGTTTCTGAGCCATTGCAAAAAAGTGAGGAGCAACACTGATTACTTTCCATCAACTAATTTCGTATTTTACGTAATACGCGTCGAAACCTGTCGCGGCTAAATCACATAGGTACATACCTGGTTATTGGTGAAAACGTTATATAGAGGTTTTGAGTTGACGAAATTCGTTAAGTAGAGGTATTCACACTCTTTTAGGTAGTTGAAAATTCGTTATAAAGAGGTTGTTCGTAAAAAATTTTCGTAATGTAGAGGTATGTTTTACATTGACTCTTATGGACGATTCAAGGGGATTATGAAAAATTCGTTAAATCGAGGAAGTCGTTATATTGAGGTTCGTTATATTAAGGTTGCACTGTATATGGCCATCCAAAATTTTTGTTTCTCGATATCTCAGACAAAACGAAACCAATCGAAATGATATTTTGCAGCCACATGCAAGATGCTCATAATAAGCCTCATACAAAATTTTGTGGCCATAGTGTGAACAGAACCATAGAAAATTCAATTGGAATATTGAAAAGAAGAAACTTCATATTTCCATTACAAGATATCCGATTGGAGTGAAATTTATTTTGTGAAAGAAGATTGATATACCATAGAATTTAATTTTATTCATTATTGATTTTTTACATACTTACTTCATTTTTTGAATAATTTCTGGAATATGATTCTGATCGTGCTAAGATTTTGCATTCATATACTTAGCAAGAATCTCACGTCCTATACAAAATTATGAGGTTATAACAGTATTGCTCCACCAATGATCGAGCGCTCAAAAGCACCTACTCAGGGCTTTTCTTAAATTTGTTGTTCTTAGAAGGTGTTTATCTAGTTTATGTTTTTTTGATAATTTATTATGAATCAATCTGTTCAGTTAGTACTTCGCTGATTTGTTTGAAATTTTGAAAATCATATATGTACACATCGCCAGAACTGTTGGGTCGACTAGCCTGTATCACCATA
Organism: Propylea japonica; assembly: GCA_013421045.1. Classification (NCBI taxonomy): domain Eukaryota; kingdom Metazoa; phylum Arthropoda; class Insecta; order Coleoptera; family Coccinellidae; genus Propylea; species Propylea japonica. The sequence goes on from CM024240.1 coordinate 90,400,589, forward strand.
ATCAAAATTAAATTTTTTAAAGATAACGAAAATATTCAAGGTGATTGGAAACGGGAATACACCGACTATAACCTCAAAGAAAATACCGAAAAATGGTATACAGATGGTTCCAAAACCTCTACAGGAGCAGGCCCCGTAATCTGGACAAGTGATCTTCAAAGCGTATACGAACTTCCTTGCGCGAGTCGCTCTTTTACCTGCAAAAATGCACACCGCGCAATGAAGTTCGTATACGCTTTGTAGATCACTTGTCCAGAATACGGGGCCAGGTGCTGGGGTATACGGGCCAAGTACTAAGTGTGGACTGTCGCTACGCTCCTGTATGAGCGTCTTTCAAGCGGAAATCTTAGCTATTGAAAGATGTCTAGATATAAATCTAGAAAGAAACTATCAGAAGTGCGATATAGCCATACACTCAGATAGTTAAGCTGCTATTAAAGCACTGAGCTCCTACGTCATCGACTCAAAAATGATCTGGGAGTGCCGGAACAAACTCAATGAGGTAGGCAAGAAAGATAACGTCTTTTTAATCTGGGTTCCCGGCCGCTCGGGAATCAAAGGAAACGAAGAGGCCAATACACTTGCCAAAGAGGGCGCACGAATGTCACTCATTGGCCCAGAACCCTTCTGTGGTATATGTAAATGTACCTATAAGAGAGAGTTTCTGGAGAAGGAGAAAGCCGAGAGGGAAAAACTCTGGCGGAATCTCCCAGGGATGGATCATTCCACTGAGTTCCTTCGGAACTTTGAGACAGCGGGATCCAAAAGATATCTGGATCTTGGTAAAAAGCAATCACACCTCCTTACTGGCTTTCTTACAGGACACTGTCGCCTGAGGAAGCACCTATTGAGGATGGGATTATCGGACACTGACGAGTGTAGGTTCTGTGGGGAGGAGGTAAACCCCCATTCACCTAGTCACGGAACGCCTTGGCATTGCGAGCCTAAGGAGAGAATGCCTTGGGAGAGAAACTTGTAAGAGTGAGGAACTAGCCTCGTTGAAGCCTTCACAGATATTAGATTTCATTAGATCTGTGGAACTGGAAGGCGAGCTATGAAGGGTTTGGCCGGAACAGCTCTGTAAGGGGACACAATAGACCTTAAGGTCGCAGTGAACTGTAACCCCTTTTTAAACTAAACTAAACTAACTATTCAAGGTGGCTCCATTGAGTTGAAAAATAGATTTTGGGCGAAAACGGTTCATCAAATTTACTTTTTTAATATACTATTGTAAATAGGATTCGAGGACCTTTCAGATGAAGTATCACTCAACCCCTCTTACCAATTCAATTTTGAGAAGATGAAGCGCTCCCTCTTAGGGGAGTTACTCGTTCAAGCCTCAAATATACATCAAAAGATGTCCCCCAAACAAAATCATTCGACATGTTTCGAGAAATATTTCCGATCGCTATGGGATAAGAAATATTCAGGGTGGCTCCTCTGAGATAGAACACCCTGTATAGGTAAGTAATGATGAAAATTAGAATGTATGAACGCATCTTCTCCTAGCCTTACCTTTCTTGCTATAGGTTGGACTACAATATCCCTATAATAATCATCAGGTTTGCAGCTATGCATATTTTCATACAAAATACTTATTTTCTTCATGTTATCCCAACCTGCAGGGCTGTGGAAAAAAAAGTTCAATAGATTAGAGACTTCTTATACAGCGCATTCGGGAAAATGTGGGAAATCTCTCGGATTCAGACTAAACATAAAAAATAAGATGACAAGTTCCCAGCATTCTTTTACTTGCGGCCCTGCTACGGAGATACGGCCTCCTTAATGACGCCACTGGAAATCCATTTTTACTACACCATTTCCAAGTGTATTTCAGAATAAACAATTGTATTTCAGAAAACGTCAAATGTATTTCAGAAAAGGTCAATTGTATTTCAGAAAACGTCAATTGTATTTCAGATTATATCATATGTATTTCAGAAACCGTCATTTGTAAATCAGAAAGTAGGAATATCATTTTAATTTCCAAATATCACAATTATCTCGATTTCAGTGTGGTTTCGGGACTGAGGAGGATAAACCGTATTTAAAATGAACATTTCTGCTATATTATGTCAATGTGTGTACCTATAAATTGAATTTCGAATGACCATTTCCGAAATACAATTGACCATTTCCGAAATACAATTGACGATTTCTGAAATTGAATTGACTGATCTGAATTACAAGTGATGTTTTCTGAAATGCAATTGATGATTTCTGAGATACAATTGACTAATCTGAAATACAATTGACGCTTTCTGAAATACAATTTACGCTTTCTGAAATACACTTGGAAATGGTGTAGAATAAATTTTAAACGACTCATTATAATACAATGAGAATTTGATATGATAAATAGTAGTAAGAAACTCTTAAAATACTGCCTTAAAATTAAAAGTAGCTTGTTCAGTTTATCAGGGGTGGACTAAGTTGTACATTTTAATGCTTGCATTTTTAACACCCTGTATGATAAGGAGTTTGCAAAAACATAATTGGAACCCTTGAACATTAAGTTGAAGAAACGGTACCTAGTTCATTGTCGATAAAATAAATCGTTTTCGAGAAAAATCAACGTTTATGTTGAAAAACACAGTAAATTTTTTGACGCTTGAGTTCATAATACAATCAATTCAATAGATTAACCAAGTTTTTCAACATAAAAGTTGATTTTTCTCGATAATGGTTCATTTTATGGACAATGAACAAGAGTACCTTTTTTTTACCTTGATGTTCAAGGTATCCAAATTTTTTTATCACACAGGGTGTTAAAAATGTACAACCTAATCTACTCCTGGTAAACTAAAGACGCTGACTTAAATTCAATGGCAGTATTCAAAGAGGTCCTACCTACTGTTAATCATATCAAATTTTCATTGAATTATAATAAGTAGTAAATGGTTGCAAATGACTACAACCAATTTCAGACGACAATTATTATTACGAGATTGAGCAATTTATTGAATGAATTTTTGTGTGCACTCACCTCGAGAGCTAAAGAGAAGGTTTCTGCGAATTCACCCCTAATCTGGTAGCAAAACGTGGTTAAGGATGGGAAAAAGGGATGATTAACCTTTTCTGCACCGGCTTTGTGGTTATCACTGTTCGAGTCTTATCTACACACTTCACTCGAAATTGCTTAATCAGTTTTTAACAGAAGAACAGGAATTTAAATATACAGGGTCTCTATAAATGATTATAACAGCGCAGTTGACTTTGGATTATTCTCATTTTGCCGCTTCCTATGCAAACCATAGAATTCTGTGATCATGCTATGCTCTGATTGGTTAGAGATTGGTATTCTGTAGCGGCAAAGTAATCCAAAGCCAACTGCACTGTTACAATCATTTATAGAGACCCTGTATAAAGATGATAGATGAATTTTTAATTCAGCAATAAACTTAAGTTTGATCACTTTTCGAATATATGTTTGTTTACTGACCGGGTTCATTCCGCGGCCGCAGGTGGCGCCAACAAACATGACAATCTTCTCCAGGAGCTAGAGGGTACATTCACGTAAGATTTAGACATCTTACATTCACAACGTAACAAGTATAGTCCGTTCACGAAAGTTTGAGCGCATAGTAGGCGTTTGTTTATTTATCTGAAGTTGGCAGTATTTGATGTCATAACGTAAAATAAAGTCAACGTTGCCGAATGTACCCGGCCTCGTCCGACGAGCTTGCTAGTTATCAGAGAACTCAATGCAATATTGACAACATTGCGTATCAATCTGACAAGAAAATAAACAACCTAACCTAAAATTTTAATATACACAGTGGAATATGCCAAATTTCCATGGCCAACCGACGGCTCAACCTTTCGTGAACGGACTATAGTTTAAAATTTATTCCAGTAAAATGGATTTCCAGTGACGTCATTCGAGGGGCGTATCTCCGTAGGGAAGGCCGCTAGGAAAAAAGAAATAGTGGGAACTTGTCATCTTATTGTTTTATATTTCATCTGAATCCGGGAGGTTTCCCACATTTGACATCCTGTATAATCAGAATAAAACAGGATGTTTTCAAGCTGGGTTTTTCTTTGACAGCGGTAGAACTCGCCGAAAGAGATCTTTTCCCCAAAAATCGTGTGCTAACATGATCAATATAAAGATATGGAAACGAAAAATTTGGGTTTTTGATCCTTATGTGACTCTGGTTCATTTTGCATTTCTTTTGTTTGATACGAAAATAACAGATGTAGCTCATTTGATTTGGTTATGTTCTCCAGCAAATAAATATCCTTGTTTGATCTTTAATCAGTGAAAAAAAATATGGCAAATGGGGTTATTTTGTCCAAATTTTCCTTTAGGAGAGAGGATTATTTTGAAATTCTGACAGAAAAAATGGTCTTTCAGAAGACATAAGAAAAAATGAGAAACATCAAACACTCATCAATAAAATTGAAGACTTTGGAGCAACAGCCGGGTAACTCCGTTTTCATCAAATGTTGAGAAATGAGGAAAAACTCCAGGACTTACCTGATTCTTGTTCCGAAATATACATTCGAGTAAGTCCATTTTGATTGAAACTCCTTACAAACGAGCTGGATTTGCCCAATTGTTGCACCGAAAGTTGCGTACATTGGATGTTAGCAGATTGAATATGATATCTCGGTTTTGTTAGAAAATGGAGTTACCTGGTTGTTGCTCCGAGGTCTTCAATTGATACAAATTGTTCAAAGAAATTGTTTGAAATCATCAACATTTGTTTAGTGTGCACCAAATATCGCTTGATTTCATATTGAATGAAAAAATAGTTATTACTTCTGTTGGAACATAAATACATAGTTTCACAGGCACTTTTAATGCATTCTCTCGAATACCCCATTTTAATGATCTCATCTTCAAGACACACCAAACTTTTTAAATGCAATCAAATTCACAATTTGAATGAATGTGAGGTCTTATTAAACATATTCATGTAATCAAAAAAACGCACACGAAACTAACAAAACTGCGACAGCGACTCATTGTTATCAATTGTAACAGTGTTCTCAAAAGGGTTAATATTAACTCTTAAAATAAGTCAACATTGAACATTGTGATGAGTTCTACTTACTGTCAAAGAAGAAGAGTAAATTTAAAAATATCTCATAAGTGTTAAAAAATTCTTTTGAATTTTGGAAAATAGAATTCTGAAGGTTTTTGCTTAAAATTTAAATTCCAAGTGTTCTTACATGAAAACAGCGTCTTTCTCAACAACCAAAGCAGGAGTTCTAAAAGGAAATCCATAAATACGATGTGTGAGATACTTGTATAGAAGGTCACAATTTTTATCTTCCTTTGCACTGGTATAAAATAGAGCTGCTCCATACTGAAGACAGAACCTTCGGATCCAGGATTGCATAAAGTCTAAGTGTTCATCCCTATAGTCATGCTCCTTCTCTAAAGTTTGCATATAATCGGTCTAAAAAAAACAAGTTTTCAATCTTCAACTTGTGCTGAAAACAAACAAGTAGTATACCTTAGTAACTACAACAACAATATCTAAACCCAAGTTGTTGGTCAAAGTAGCTTCTGGAAGTTGACCATCCTCAGCATCATCTTCATCGCCAAAATTTCTAGAACTTCTCTTCATTGGAGAAGTAGGATCCAATTCATCACCTGGCTCAATGTATTCTTTCCATAACTTCACAAGTTGTTGCCTGAATGAGAATAAACACTCTCATTATTTGTAATTAATATGGGAATGACTAACACAAACCTTTTAGACTGCCTCAAATCTACATCTAATTCTAACTTATCTAAGTGGTCAGCTAATACTGATGCCCAGTGCTGTAACTGGTCTAGTATGCCCCAAGGAGCTGTCATTGTTACAGTCAATATAATCAGAGTGTCCGCAAAAGTATCTTTATTCAGAGCAAATTTCAATAAATTGGAATGACCTGGATCTCCATCCAATACCCAAACACTCAAACGTGTGTGATCTTAAAAAGGAATAGATAGATTGCAACATTACAACTCAAGGTTTTTAAATACCATCTCTATATTCATCACGAACATCAATGTAGGCATATTCAAGTCCTGATCCTTTTTTGGGGTCCTCAACACCTTGAAGTTTTGCAACCATTGTTGTTTTCCCGGATTCATTATCTCCTAAGACCAAAATCTGTTTGTATGAAGGTAATTTCTGATTTCCGTGATTCTGCACATCACTCAAAATTTGAGACCTGAAAAATAATGTATATTATCTACTCAGATCAAAATATAATTATTCCAAATAATCATAACAAAATAAGAGACAAGTATTTTTCAGAACAATACCATATATTTTTTTTTGGAGGTTCTGTCGCCACCGGTTTTGTCGTCTGATCTCTTGTATCTTCGAAAGGAGGCATATTTAAACAGAAATTATTACTCCAAGGAAATAAATTAATAAATATTTGTAGAAATCAGGACAAATGTTTATCACTTTACCACTGCACTGACAAGTGACATCTTGACAAGCACTGAACAACTGACAAGTGACAATTGAAGTTGGTGACAGATGCAACTTTAGCCTACCCATTAAATAATCTAATCGAATCATGATTCGAATTTTTTATTTATGTTTCAATTCAGCTGATAACAATATAAAATATATTTAGTAGCTATCGGTAGACTAACATTTTGTGAAAAAATTGAAACAATCCGAGGATAATTGAATAGGGCTTGAAATGTCAATAATTACGTAGGTAAAATAATCATTAGTTTAAAAGATAGTAGTTCTCTAGCTCAAATTATTTCACAACAAATTGAAATCGCTGCAGAGACAATCGCTGTCAGTTTTCATCAGTTTGTGGTTAGAAGCAGTGGTGTGCGAAGTGTACGAGAACGAGAATTTGTCTACTGAACTTGTCTAATCTTGTTGAAACTTGTTAAATTTTAGATAACATTTAGGAAAATTTTCAAGGCGCATTTCACTGTTTGTTGAATTCAGAGGACACAACTAAGAATTATTGCTTAACTTGAATTTTCTAGAATATTCCTTAGCTGTTCGTTCAAAAACATTATTTTTATTTATGGCAAAATCGGATATGACAGATTCAGAAGAGGATGGAAAAAAATTCTACATGGAAAAAGAATTCAGTTGTGGAACGTCGAAGAAAGAACTCAAAAAAAAGACATCGGACTATTCTTCAGACCCTTCAAACGCATCCCTTTGTGTAGCAAATAGAAATCCCAACCTTTCAACTCATATCAGTATCTTTATTGCTTCATTGGTCAAGAATTTAGTCGCAGTTTATGAAAATGATGGAAATCAAGCTGATCTGAAGTACAAAGTTATTTGTGATAAGTTGTATGAAATGAATATGATTGACGAAAGTTATCAGATGAAAGAGTTTGAAGGCATTCTCTCTCAGTATCAATATGTTCTATTTCATCTTTTGTCATCTAAAGGAAGGCAGAAACTTTTAGCCCTTCATTCTGTTTGGACAGATGAGAATTTTGCAACTTCCCATTATCATCGTGAATTTGAGGAATTGGAATTCATAGCTGGAGGTGGTTTTGGTCAGGTTAGTAGTAAAAAAAGAATTTTAAACCAAGACTATTTCAGGGTGACGATAATATAAAGTTCGAACAAAATTTAATATTTCAATTAGAATAATAAATTATGTTTTTAGTTATGAATTAATGGCAAAAATTAAAAAAATTAAATTGTTATAGGTTTACAGAGTTAGGCACAAGTTGGATGGGACAGAATATGCAGTGAAGAAGATTCCCATTCGTTCAGAAGGTTTAGAGCATGTGAAGAACTACCTATCTGAAGTGAAAACTTTTGCTAGTGTGAATCATCCTAACATAGTCCAGTACAAAGCAGCCTGGCTTGATATGGGTTCATCTCAGAATGACAGCACACTGACAGAATATGAATCTGATGATGAATTCCTTTCTTCAGAAATCTCCAATCAAAAATATCACAATGAGCGTCATTTAAGTCAGGAATATGTTTATAACAATGAAATAACAACTTCATTTTCAAATAAAAAAAGTGAAGACAGTTCAGACTTTGAAGTTGTGTTTGAACACAGCATCAATAATGTTGAAACCCGCAATAACAGTTCTACCTTTTTTGAAAAGAAATCCAAATCACGTAGGATTAAGAGAAGTAGCGTATCAGAAGGAGGCAAAGCTTTATTACCATTGGATCAGAAGGAGATTAATGAAATTAGGTTACAGCAAAAATTGCATGAAAAATGGGCCACTTTATATATCCAGATGGCATTGTGTCAATCCACATTGAAGCAATGGTTGTCACAGAGGAATAGTCCAAAAAAAACTATTGATCCAATGAAAGCTCTTGTTCCAGTCAAGATCGTCCAGGATTCCGCTGTTAGGGAAATTTTGAAGCAACTGTTGGAAGGTGAGTTTTCTAAATAAGAATTAAAATTGGTAATCCTGTCGAATCAACAAATGACCTTGAAATCTGAGCGCGCGTTACGGCAAATGCATAGCTACGTTGCCAGATTGGATAATACATCAGGTATTTAACGAATGTCGTAAATAGTTATTTAATCAACTAGGTGATTAAAGACAGCGACTAATGGTCAAGATATTTTAATGCGTGAGCGGAGCGAACGCGTTAATAGTTCGAGACCATTAGTCGCTAGATTAATAACCGTGTTGATTACAAGATTTTTCCGACGATCTCAACATCAATAGTGTATAAATTCTTGATTGAAATACATTCTCATTTTGCACAAGACATACATTTGACATTGAATTGAATTTCTATGTTCCAGTAGAGTTTTGACATTTCTCGTAGTGCTTCTGAATAGTTTGTGTACGGTTTCCATGAGGATTGCACATCAAAATGGCTAAAAAATTGAGCATTAAAATGGGTCATTAATGCTCAATTTAGTACGCATTAAAAACACCTTTTATTTCGAGGTCGGCGGAAAAATAATTTAATTTGTCAACGTTTGATACTTTTCACAGTTTCTGTCTAATAGACAGATGATATATTATATTCTTCCTGAAACGAAAATATGATTATCTATATTTTTCTGTAACATAGGGCGCTTAAGTGCAGAGTGAAATAGTTCTTTCCTTTAAGAGGTGTTCGAACAGGGGAAATAATAAACTTGTAATAAAATTATTATACCAGAATTCAAATTCATAAGTTTTTTTTCATTTAAATTATGACCTGAAAAATTATAAAACTAAGATTGTTACAGCTTTTTTACATAGCAGTACATAACAACCAAATTTTACGATTGTAATTCTATAAGAAAATGTGTCGTTGTTGTTTCAGTTCTAGATTGAAAAAAGTTAGGAAACTGAAATCTAATAGTTCTATTCACCTACATATCATTCCAGTTTTTAGTTCTCCTATGTAAAAAAATGATAACCAATTTCAAGAATTAATTTTCAATTGGCGATTGATTACAATAAATTCCAGGTGCACAATCTGGCAACATTAACGCTCAAATGACGCTGTTTCCGCATGCGCAATACGGCGTTTAAATTCTACCCAAGGTCATTTGTGCATTCGACAGGATTACCTTAAAATTTGTTATATTATTGTTCATCCCCTTTTTTAGCGCCCTTTCTACTTAAACAAGTGCTGTATCGTTTTGCCCAAATGTCTGTAATTTTCAAGTTTTGTGCCAAAAATGGTCTCTAGTGATAGGGTTCAACTCCCTGATGACAAATCTGTGGTCAAATTCAATTCTGTCTGTGGGGCCATCTGGCCGTAAGCACGATAATTTTCTAAGGGATTGTCCTACAGACTTGATATATGCAGGGTGAGTTCGGTTCCCAAATGCCGCAGTTAAGTTCGTTAACCACTTAAATCATTCAAAATTTTTGTTCCTCAATATCTCAGACAAAACTAAACCAATCAAAATGAAATAAGCCTCATGCAAAGTTTTGTGGCCATTGTATTAAAACGACAGGAAATTCAATTTTTATATTTCCATAACAAGATATCCGATTCAAGTGAAATTTATTGTGTGTATGTAGATTGATATACGGAGTGTTTATGCAAAATTTTGTGTCTATAGTGTTAACAGAACCATAGAAAATTTAATTGGAATATTGACAAGCAGGATCTTCATATTTCCATAACAGGATATCTGATTCGAGTGAAATTCATTTTGTGAAAGAAGACTGAATTACAAGAGAATCGCATAATCAGAACTATAGAATTAAATTTTTGTAATTACTTATTTTTGACATAATATCATTTTTTGAGTAATTTCTAGGATATAATTTCAATTGTGCTGAGATTCTGCATTTATATATTTGGTATCAATCTCAAATCCCATATAAAATTTTGAGATAATAGTCTTATTGTTCCACCAAAGAACAAGCCCTCAAAAGCTCCTGCTCAGGTCTTTTCTTAAATTTTTTTGAATAATTTCCAGAATATAAGTCTGATCGTGTTGAGCTTTTGCATTAATATAATCAGCATGGATCTTAAGTCCTATACAAAATTTTACGGTAATAGCATTATTGCTTCACCTATAAAGGAGCGCTCGAAAGCAAGAGCTCTGAGCTTTTCTCGAATTTTATTAGTTTTATATAGGGTGTTTTATAGAATATGAGCAGGACGAGAAGCAAACAAAAATCGTGAGGGATGTCGAAAATATTTCCGAAAAACCATTTTTTTTAATTCAACACCCTGTATCTCAGAAACAATACGTCAGAGACCCTAGTTCATAAGAACTTTATGCCATGAAATGGATGCAGATCCCTAATTTGAGGCACCATGTATATTATAAAAACCCTGTATGTCAACATTTAATATCACCATAACTCTGAGATTATTAATTAACTAATGAGTTACATGTTCATAGGTCTACAATACATTCACTCAAAAGGGATAGTACACCATGATATCAAGCCGAGTAATATATTCCTTCAAACAGACAACGGAAAATTGCTGGTTCAGCTTGGGGATTTTGGACTTGCTTGTCCATTGCAGAATGGTCGTCACAGTTTGGCCTTCGGCACCAAGTTATATGCTGCACCTGAACAACTTGACGGCATGTGTAACCCCAAGGTATATTTTTAATTTTAACCTATTTTTTCTGAAAGATATAAATTTATAATAAGGAATGACTGATTATACAGGGTGTTTCCTAAACATGCGGCAAAAATTCAGGGGATTGTTCCTTGGACTATTCTAAGAATATTTTGTCCTGATTTTTGAAAAACCTCTTTGTTTCGAAGATACAGGGCGAACAACATTTTTCATATTTTTAAAATTAATAATAGTTTAAATATAAATGCGTACCGCACTGTGTTTACTAAGTAGGTACAATTTATTTTTAAATTTGTTTAACAACAATCCAATTACTAAAAACGGCCAGTTTTTTGACTTAAAATTGATAAGTTCAGATGGTAAAGGAATACAGATTAAACACGGTTTTCATTTGAATTCGTTTTTTTGGCTAGAGGTGGTCATTTTCAACAGTTTTTGTAGGTTAAGTTAAATTTTCATGTAATTTTTCATAATAAAATGTTATTATCTAAAATTTTGTTTCCCCTGTATCTTCGAAACAAAGAGGTTTTTCAAAAATCATCAAAGGACAAAATATTCTTAGAATAGTCTAAGCCCTAAGGAACAATCCCCTGAATTTTTGTCGCATGTTTAGGAAACACCCTGTATAATTTTAACGCGCACTCTATTCAAATAGATCTTCGGACATATAAAAGTACTGACTATTTTGTTTTTTTTTTCAGAGTGACATGTATTCTCTGGGAATTGTTCTTTTTGAGCTTGTTGAAACTTTCACCACAGACATGGAAAGAAATAAATATATAGAAGAATTGAAGAAAACGGGATACTTGCCACCTCGTATTGTAATGCAACACCCACAGTTTGCAAGCATTATAACCCGGCTGGTAAATAAGCAACCCAAAGATCGTCCAAGTGCTTATGAGTTACTAGCTGAGATATCGCAGGATTCTACATCGACAGACTCTGAAATCAAGGAATTGAAAAACAAACTAGCAGAGAAAGATGAGGAAATATTGAGATTAAAGCAATTGCTGAAATCTGCTGGGGTGAAAAGCAACGAAAATTGAATCCATTTCAAACAATCGGAAAAATTAATTTTTTGACAAATTTAGGTTTTATAAAAGTGTTAAGTTTCGATTAGTACTTCAAATGTTATTTGTTGACCATTGCTCAATTAGAAATGATGTTACTCCTAAAGTGGTCAACTTCATCAGTCCGCGAAAAAATTTGGAACCAAAAATTTCTTGAATCGAAATTCGAATTTCTTGTCTCGAATTTGGTATTTAGTCAATTTAAAACAAAATTCTAGCAATAATCATTGAATTATCAGTTTCATCTTCTTTTGTATTTCGAATTCTATGTGTGATCAGTTGTTCATTAAGAATGCATAATTGAAGAAAATCCGTTTTTCTTTGCAGTGATAATTCATTTCTTTCAATTTGTTATTACATTTGAGCCTTCAATATCAATTTTGGGGGATAATGAATATCAGATCTTTATAGTCACTTGAAAAATTTTTGATATCGCAAATTTTTTCAATATACTGACGGATTGATTGTTGTTCAGTATTAGTCATTTTGTAGTTATTTATATGACTGAGTGGCTTTTCCAATTGTCTTCTCAAGGAAATGCCAAATAAATATATTTCTACTCGTAAGATATCCATTGTTCCTTACCTGGTCAAGGATTTTATATTATTTATAATTTTTGTTTTTTAGTTATGGTAGTGTCTCACTCTGAGTTGAACAGGTAATATTGATTTACTTTACCTGAAAATACTAATGCTAACATATTTAGAGAAATATGTTAATTTTTACTGCCTTTGATATATTTGTAGTTATCAAATGAAGGATTAAAATGAATATACATATGTTTTTGTATGTATATGTTTGGGTATACACATTGTATTTTTTATAGACTTAACAGTGTTATACAATGCCATGACTGTACATGATTGATTCATGTTGAATTGTGATAAATAAATTGATGATTTTTTCACTCTTTTTTACTTGAAAATGGAACAAACCCCTTTCCTGAATACTTCTATGAAAACCAAAAATGTTGCAGAAAATATACTCCGTTCACGAAAGGTTGAGCACATAGTAGGCGTTTCTTTATTTATCTGAAGTTGGCAGTATTTGCTGTCATAACGTAAAATAAATTCAATTTTGCCGAATGTACCTGGCCTCGTCCGACGAGCTTGCGAGTTATCAGACAACTCTATGCAATATTGACAACATTGCGTATCAATCTCACAAGAAAATAAACATCACAACCTAAAATTTTAATATACACAGTGGAATATGTCAAATTATCATGGCCAACCGACGGCTCAACCTTTCGTGAACGGACTATAGTTAATAAGTCAATGAAAATCTGAACATAAAAATAATTTCATGTTAAAAACTATAGAACCTGGTTCTCATAAGCATTAGAAGGAAAAGACACATAAAGCATTTCTTATGCAGTATTTGAGACAAGTGAGTCAAGCTTTAGGCGAATTTTGGCGATGTAACTACAGCACAGCTTACCATACTTGACAGTTAATACACATTTTCTGTCAACTCGCTTAACTATTAGCCTATTCGTTTTGAAGGGTTCCGTGCTCCTGAGTAACTCAAAAGCTCGAAATACGGCTTGCCATTGGTTGCGCACTAGCACAGCTCAGGAGTACGAAACTCTTCAAAACGAATACTATACTCCGTTCACGAAAGGTTGAGTTGAGCACATAGTAGGCGTTTCTTTATTTACCTGAAGTTGGCAGTATTTGCTGTCATAACGTAAAATAAATTCAATGTTGCCGAATGGATCCAGCCTCGTCCGACGAGCTTGCGAGTTATACTCTATGCAATATTAACAACATTGCGTATCAATCTGACGAGAAAATAAACATCATAACCTAAAATTTAAATATACACAGTGGAATATGTCAAATTATCATGGCCAACCGACGGCTCAACCTTTCGTGAACGGACTATATATATGTGGTCCAGCACATTTGGATTTTCGAAAATATATTTATTGTGCTAGGTTTATGCTTGTGTGTCTTTTTTTTTCAGTTTGTGTTGTATTGTGCCTTAAATATTTTTAGGCAAATCACGAAAATAAAAACTTTTGTTGTGTCCAACACAAACATGCTCAAAAATTGTGTACTTGTAGACAAAAAATTATGAAATCAGAGTAAACCCAACATTTGCATTTTTTTTTTGACAAAAAATTGTTTTCGCAGTATAGCTCTTAAATCAATTGGCAGGAATTAGGACTTGGTGGATTGAAGTAAAAAAAACCCACCGAGTCCTAATTCCTGTCAATTTGAGAGCAATATTTCTAGCCAAGGAAACCTTTAAATTAATTTTTTCTCAGATTCTCTATGAAAGAGCACCACTCCACAAGCGAAATTGTGTTTTGCTCTGGTGTGTCTGGTCTCTTTCTTGTCGACTATCTCTTTGTAAACCAACTCGTGACTCGTCCGAAAAAAGTATGTTTCACAATTATGCTGAGAGCCAGTGGTGTTCTACCCATTGCAGACAGTTAACTCTATGCCTAGGCATCTTCCCATCTTTATTCTTCATTGATCTGAGACCAGATTATAACCAAAAGTGTTAAAATATAAATACTGACATTTTCAAAGATCTTTTCGTTTAAAGTTTTCAAACAATACAGTTAAAATCAACAGGACTGTAGTTCATTTCGGTATAATGTATCCAATAAAAATTATCATAAGAAAGTCACTTGAAAGATTTTGAGACTAAAAGTTCAAATAGAAAAAGGAGGCCAAAATGTTCAATTTCCGAAAGAAAAAGGGGAAATAAAACGGAACTTGAGTTGTATATGTCTGCCTTTTATTCGAAAAAATATACAAATAGTTTATTCTTAGAAACTCAGTATCTATAATGATCGGGTTTGTAAGGTCCTTCGACAGGAACCCTCATATAATCAGCTTGTTCTGGAGTAAGTTTGGTCAGTTTAACACCCAAATGGTCCAAATGTAATCTTGCAACTTCTTCATCTAAAGCTTTAGGCAAGCAGTAAACACCTACTTTGTATTGCCCTGGCTTTGTCCACAACTCGATCTGAGCTAACACCTGATTGGTGAAAGAATTGGACATAACAAACGAAGCATGTCCAGTGGCACATCCTAAGTTGACTAATCTTCCTTCACACAAAGAAATAATGTGTTTTCCGTTTTTCAATGTGTATCTATCTACTTGTGGTTTGATGTTTACTTTTTCAACTGAGTTTTTCTCTAACCATTTTACATCTACTTCGATGTCAAAATGACCTATGTTACATACTATGCTGTCTTCTTTCATGTTCAACATATGGGCACCGGTGATGATGTCTTTGTTTCCGGTAGTTGTTACAAATATCTGAAAAGAAAGAAGGACTAATTCAGAGCAATTCTCAAATAGTTACTAGCATGAAGATTATACACAATAACTGGAATGATGTTAAAGAGTATCCAGAAAATAAATAAAAAAAGTACCTGTCCTTCTTTGCTAGCTTCATCCATTGTAGTGACTTCATACCCTTCCATAGCTGCTTGCAAAGCACATATGGGGTCAATCTCAGTTACGATAACTCTGGCACCCAAGGCTCTCAAAGACTGAGCACATCCTTTACCAACATCACCATATCCTGCAACTACAGCTACTTTTCCAGCTACCATGACATCTGTGGCTCTCTTGATGCCATCTATGAGAGATTCACGGCAACCATATAAGTTATCAAACTTACTCTGAAAAGTAGACATGATAGTAAACCAATTGCCTTTTTTTGTTTATTCTGTATTAAAAATAAGCAGCACCTTCAGGGTTTTTTGATCAAGCATTATGCAACTGCTAAACTTTTTTGTTTTTACAAGATGGCGGCTGGGGATTAATGTAAATAATCACTTAAGAAATTTGACGACCTGCTATTTCCCCAATTTATCACGCACCAAGTAAAAAAACAATGACATACAAATCGAAATTAGTGAAAATACAAATAATAGAACAACAAATCAATTCCAAATTCATTAATGAAATTCGTTTGTTTACTCTTAGCTTCCAGCAGCCATATTGAAAATCTGATTATGACAGATCGCTGCCCTATTTTGGCGAGTTTGATAACCACGCCCATTTGTCTGTGATATGTCACTTCATTATTGTGTTTTGTATTGTTTAATTATTAGTTATGAGGATTATGGGGAAGTTTTTGAACATTTTTGGTATTGCGGACGAAAGAATTAATAAAAAAACACCACTCTCCATCTCAAACTATCATTCATTGAGTGAATAACGGGCAGCGTTAAAATCTATGTCAAAGATTATAATATATAGTCCGTTCAAAAAAGATTGAGCCGTCGGTTGGCCATGGAAATTTGGCATATTCCACTGTGTATAGTCCGTTCACGAAAGGTTGAGCCATCGGTTGGCCATGACAATTTGGCATATTCCACTGTGTATATTAAAATTTTAGGCTATGTTGTTTATTTTCTTGTCAGATTCATACGCAATGTTGTCAATATTCTCTGATAACTCACAAGCCCGTCGGACGAGGCCGGCTACATTTGGCAACGTTGACTTTATTCTACGTTAAGACAGAAATTCTGCCAACTTCAGATAAATAAACAAACCCCTACTATGCGCTCAAACTTTCGTGAACGGACTATATGTTGTTTATTTTCTTGTCAGATTGATACGCAATGTTGTCAATATAACATTGAGTTCTCTAATAACTCGGAAGCTTGTCGGACGAGGCCGGGTAGATCCGGCAACGTTGACTTTATTTTAAGTTATGACAGCAAATACAGCCAACTTCAGATAAATAAACAAACGCCTACTATGCGCTCAACCTTTCGTGAACGGACTATATATTGAAATTTTATGTTATGTTGTTTATTTTCTTGTCAGATTGATAAGCAATGTTGTCAATATTGCATAAAGTTCTCTGATAACTCGCAATCTCATTGGACGAGGCCGGGTACATTCAGCAACGTTGACTTTATTTTTTGTTATGACAGCTAATACTGCCACCTTCAGATAAATAAACAAAAACTTTCGTCAACGGACTATAGTAACTCTATAATCTTTGCTATATGCGTTTTGTGCTACCATTTAACCTCCAAAAGTCTGTCAGTAAAAACTTTTGCTTTTGTTGAAAAGATGACAAGTGACGTGCTAGTGTTACATGAGACCAACTGACTAACCCTATATTTATTGAACTACTGATTCAAGATTGAATGTCGTTCAGTGAGGCAAACATAGGGAAGAATTTCGGAGTGGGCGACATCTATTATTAATCGTTCGAAATACTAGAAGTGTGAACAACAAACTATTCTATGCGTTTATATGGGTGAAGTGTGAGGTTTTCATATAATTTTTAGTCGTTTCGGTTGAAAGTGATATATTTTGAAGTTATTTTATGAACAATAATTGTTTCAAATAAACTTAAAATCTAAAAATGCAGCGGATTGTTAGAGGTAATGATGAGATAAGATCACGCAAAATGTGCTCAGTTCCACAATGCTCATCATATGGTACTTCCGATATTTCCCTACATAAATTCCCTTTAAATCCCAAGGAAGTCAAGAAATAGCAGCAAATCTTGAAGATAGGGAAGCCTATCTCCAAGTACATGTTTGTTTGCAGCAAGCACTTTCTGAAAGAGGATTTTTTTGTGGTAAGTTCAATAATTTTTCACCTAGGTACCTGAATGTAATTTTTATTATGACATTCTCTTCACTTTGATCTACATTTTTTTACTATTTAATATATAGTTACCCCGACAACACAGAAGAAGCGTTTAAAAAAAGGATCCTTTCCTAGCCAGAACCTTCCAGTAACGATTTATCAATATAAAAATATAAAGGATAGAAGTGACCGACGTTGGTAGGGAGGAATCCAAAACAATTACTTTCATTATGATTATATAGTTGATTTATTTCAGGCTCAGGCAAAAATCGAATGAAATGAAGCTGCATTCAGATGAAAATGAGCAAGTGGAGTTATCCGAAGAACATGATGATGATACTCAACATTTGGATGGGAATGAACATGATAATGATAATAATCTTGGTGAAACAAGTTCAACTAAACACCCAAAAACTTGTTATCATACTCTGCTTACCCATCTGTTCAACGAGGATAAATCTACACAAACTGACTTCTGTGATTTCTTTGAACTTCCACAAATTCTCAACACAGATGAAAAGCTCAGCCATTTCACAGGTGATATATCTATTCCACCTATTTGTGATGTGTTTCATTACATACTTATTTCTTTTCAGGTGTGTCTAACAAAGTAATAGATACATATGTTACTTGTACCGAACAAGTCGCAGCACATAATGATGATTATTTGTGTCAATATTCTTCAATGTTGCATTTACTCCTGTTATTCTTGGAAAATGAAGCTGTCAGTACGTATCATTGTGAATATTATTGTTAATTTTCTCAATCGAGACATTTTGTACATATTATGTAACGTTTTTCAAACAATTTATAGCCATAATTTAAAAATAATATAGATTTTTTTGTGTATTGTGAATATTTCTGATTTTGATTTAATAATATCTCATTTTTTCATTGTTAGATCTGAGTAAATTTTATAATTGGTATTTTGGTAATTTAATTCATCTATTGATATTTTTGTACATGATGTTTTTTCCGTACTGCTCATTATTTTTAAATGATAAGGTTTTATGTTACCTGATATACATATATTCAATAAAATTGTTTTGATCGTAAATTTTCTTATAATTTGTTTCCAAAATCCATTTTCCTAATGCCATAATTCTTGATTTCTCATACTTCTTGTGAAATCAAGAAACATAACATGAAGTTTTCAATTCAGTAAAAATATTTTAGTAGGCTAGGGGGGCACGTACTACATAAATTCTAGTTCACCAAATACGCACAGCGTCCAAAGTCCATAGTGACCACTTGTATAATTATATATGTAAAAGAAAGAACAAAAATTTAACACTGAGATTCCCATCTTATCCTATGAATGAATGACAAAATATTTGTTGTTCACACTTCAATCCGACATTTTGTATTTCGCAGCGCCATCTAGCGGTGCGTGATTTTTCCCTATTGATGCTTACCTTTGTAACAGAGTCATTGACGTTAAAAGCAGGAACTTTCAGTTTCTTTTCTTTCAACATTTTATACAAGTTATGAACTCCAGTTGTGGTTTCTTCTGTAATTCCCCTGCATTCCTCTAACAACTCTGGGTATTTGTCGTGTATCAAAGCACTGAGATCACCTCCATCGTCTAAGATCATGTTGAAGCTTTTGCCCCCAGGAAATTTAATCGTCTGTTCAAGACACCATTTGTATTCTTCCTCAGTTTCGCCTTTCCAAGCAAAAATGGCCAAACCTTTTTTTACCAGAGCAGCAGCAGCGTGATCTTGGGTACTGAATATGTTTGAACTAGACCATCGTACCTAAGAGAAAAAATGTACAAATGAAATTTGAATACTAATTTTTTGTTCGTTTTATACTTAATAACTGTCTGACAAATGAATATTTTGACAAGGTTTTTTCAGGAGTGAATATTGAGGCAATATTTGGTTTAATGATCGAGGAATTCTACCTTCCTTGAAAAACAAAAATTGTATGAGGTATTACAAACAGAAAAAAAACAATGAAATGAATGGTACTTCTACATTCACATTTATTTTTCAATGAAAAAAATTTAAGAAAACCCTGAACAAGTGCTTTTGAGCGCTCGTTCATTGGTGAAGCAATGAAGCTATTACCTCAAAATTTTGTATAGGACTTGACATTGATACTAAATAATATATATACAGTAGACTCGATAATCCGGATCAATTAATGCAAGGGATGATCCGGATCAATTAATGCAAGGGATGATCCGGATTAATGAAGAATCCGGAATACCGCGTCTTACAATTTAGTAAAGATGCAATTTAAAAAAACGGTTGAAATAAATATAGGCTTTATTATCGAAATCATAAAACAAATATATTATTTGGAATAATTAGATATTTTACGTTGTCTACTGTAAGGGAAAAAGAATGCTGAACAATAGCTTTCTCCTGTATATCTTTCAGAAGCTGAATATCAGTAATTGCCATGAGTTATGGAATAAACAGACTGCATCGAATTGATCTATGCTCTAAATGCATTTGCTAACATTATCCCTGTCTTCGAGGATCGAAAAAATATGTGCTAAAAGGCCTTTTCAGTATTTCAGTTTTGTTAATTTAATATCATTATGATCCATATGCTGTATCAAAGCTGTATGGTTTGGAGGTAGAAACATTCCATTTCACTAATTAATTATTCTTGTCTGACTTTTTTTGTCCTATACCATTGTGCACTATTATATACCAAAAGAACGCCCGATCGTCGTCATAGAAATTGAGTTACGACAAGTTAGAACCGTAAACCACGTATGCAACGATCGGAAATTCGGATTATTGAGTCTTGCAATCCGGATTATAAGGACATAATACAATCTTGACGTCAATCCAGACTAGTAAATATCCGGATTATCGAGTCTCTACTGTAAATGCAAAAACTCAGCACGATCTGAATAATATTCCGAAAATTATTCAAAAACTGAAATGTGTAAAAACTTGACAATCAAAAAACTTGAATTCTATAGTTCTGATGATGCGATCCTCTTGAAATTTCACATGAACATTCGGTATATTAATCTTCATATACAAAATAAATAAATTTCAATCGAATATATCTTGTTATGAAAATATAAACAATTTTATTTTCAATATTCCAATTAAAGTTTCTATAGTTCAGATAATGCGATCTTCTTGAAATTTTGCAGGAGCATTCAGTATATCAATGTTCATTCACAAAATAAATTTCACTCAAATCGGATGCTTTATTATGGAAATATGAAGTTTCTTCTTTTCAATATTTAAATGGAATATTCTACAGTTCTGTTATAGACTCATAAAAGACTTTTATATGTCTATGAGTTCTGTTAACAGTATGGCCACAAAATTTTGCATAATTACATTCGATCAGTTTTCTTTTGTCTCAGATAATGAAAACCAAAAATTTCAAAAGGTCATATTTTGTGGAACACTCTGTACGATATGACTCGTTAAGCAACTTAACCAAGGCATTTGGGAACCAAAAATTGCAAGTCTCTAGGACAATCTCATCGAAAGTTATCATGCTAACCGACGGCCGGCCCCACGGACAAAATTGAATTCGACCACGGATTCATCATCAGAGAGTCGAGCACTAGCATTTTTGGCTCAAAATTCTAAAATTACAGACATTTGAGCAAAACGGTAGGTAGAACGCTTAAGTATCATTTTTTTCAAACTAAAATAGGTCCTGTCAAAATATACCTCGAAATGTTGCACAAAAATTGCGCCATATTGCGATTTCTTTTATCTTGTTTTATTAGAGAAAAAACAAGTCAATATTCATCAAGTGTTATTTTTAGATTTCATAATTTCTGGCATGGTCCATTGCGAAATATTACGGTCATAGGTTATCAACTGATTTGAGGAATTACATATTATTAAGTTAAAGATCATGACATTAAGTCTGAGCGTTTCATAAAGATTCAAAAATACAGAAATTCCTAAAGGGCTATTGTTATTCAAATACATTAGATGAATGGATGTTGCTAGACTACTTTTCTTCAGTGCATGCAAATTTGAACTTCTTTCAAAAGATATTCATGAAGCAATTACAATGACAAGAATAAATACTGATGGTTTATTACAGAATGTATTAAATATGAAATAAAAAACTATTAAAGGTGATTCTCAATAGGAAATAACAACACAGATTATATTGATCTAGTGATGTTTTTCTTCTGAAAATATGCAGTAGGTCAAACAAAACAGAAAACCTATTAAAACTAGAAAAATATATTGGCACTAAGCCAAAAATGAAAACAGCACATTCAATCAGCTCTGTAATTTGAAACTTTGCATACCTTAATTAATTATCAAAAGTTCTACAAACACAAAACGAAACAAATTCCACAAGAGGGGTACTGTCTACATATATCGATTCCTCTCATATATCAGCTATAATGAATAGGTTAAATGAAAATATCTCCTCACCTCAGCACCTAAATCTACCAAAGTTTCAATAAGTACAGCGGTTTGAATTGTCATGTGTAGTGATCCTGCTATTCTTGCACCTTTCAAGGGTTTCTCAGATCCATATTTTTTTCGAAGGGCCATAAGACCAGGCATTTCATTTTCAGATAAAATAATATCTTTTCTTCCCCAGTCAGCCAAATCGATATCAGCTGAAAATGATGAAAATTTATAATGAAAATACTAACGCTTAATAAATATAAATAATCAAATAAAATAACAGCACGTGCTAAATATGATTAAACTTACCAATTTTGTAGTCCTGTACCTTCGACATGTTTCTTATTTTTGACTTTCAAAATTACAACGGCTTCAAAATAATTCAAGTAAATAACTGAAATTAGCGGTAAGGTGATGGAATAATTCAAACCGATTCCCAAGAATCTTTCCCTGCCGGTACCCACAGAACACAGATAAATCACAAAAATAACCGGACTGCCGGTAAAAAATGACCATAGAAAAAATGCAAAGAGCGGTGGGGGTTCCAATCCCGATCACAGAATGATATGAAAGGAATTTTAAAACAGGGCATGAGCGCCTGCGTGGATATGTATTCAAAAAAAAGCCAGTGGCGGAGCAATGATGCTTTTACCTCAAAATTTTGTATAGGACTTGAGATTGATACTAAATATATAAATGCGAATCTCAGCACGACCGAAATTATATTCTGGAAATTATTCAAAAACTGAAATATGTTAAAACTTGAATATTACAAAAATTAAAGTCCATGTTTTTGATGATGCGATTCTGATGAAATTCTGCATGAACATTCAGTATTTCAATCTTCATTAACAAAATTTATTTCACTGGAATCGAGTATCCTGTAATGGAAATACAGTGGAATTTCCCTATAAAGAAAGCGCTAAATTTACAAAAAAAGTTCGTTGTACAGAAATTTCGTTATACAGGGTGACTGGTGACGTAAGGGACAACGGCTAACTGGAGATAGAGGACCTCAAACTGAATGAGGATTGGGGGTTTAAATGTCCCATAAGGCTATTAGTTTCAGAGATACAGGGTGTTTTTTGCAAAAGTGCTAAAACTATAAACTGCCATATCTTCGTCAATATGGCAAATTTTTCGCTGATATTTGGCAAGCTTGTTAATATACATATTCTCCATCAGATCGAATAAAAAAAATTCCCAAAAATTGCAGGTCCGTATTCAAAAATTTCAATTTCCGTGTCAGGTGAGAAATATCACTCGGTATATAAAATAAAAAAAATTAAATTGGGAAATTGGAATCTGCAAAAAACACTGAGTAAAAATCTGTTTTTAGTTTTAATGGCACAAATTTTTTAAAGTTTTTATGATATGTTGAAAGTCAAATATTACAATTTTTTCATATTGAATTCAAGAAACACACTATTCCTGAAAGAAAAAAAAACTGAATTTGAGATGCTCAAATAATCCTGACGCATTTTGAATATTCTTTCACATCTTGAAATACTTTTTCATTACATTTTCTATCAATATTATAAGAAAAACTCAAAAAACAATACAAACACAAAAAGATTAACAGTAGCACATATGGTTCACAAAAAAATCAAATAAACAAATGCCTGATATGCGAGAGCCATTCCCCTCAAACACTTATTGGCTCTCTTGAACAATTGAAGTAGGTACGTTTCATATCCACAAGATGAAAAATTACTCTTGATAGAACAGTAACACTAGATTTCAGCTCGAGAAAAGTTGGACTTTCTTCTCAGAACGCCTGAACAATAATCCATCTGATACTTATTCTTTCAACAAAATTTATTCTTCTATTAAATAATGCAATGATTCATGAGAAAACAACTAAGCAAATGCTCGAAATCAGGGCAATTTGCTTCAACGCATTTATTGGCTCTCTTGAACTCTAATGATTTCTTTCTCTCTTGAGATGAGGATTATTCTGAGACCAAATATTATATCCGTTCATTTTGAGCAATCCAAAAACAAGTATCATCTACATATTCTTCATTCGTGAATATTGAAGGCATTTTTCAGTAGATAAACAAACGACACAATTCCCAATAATTCACAATCAATGAATGTATGAATATAAACGCCATTATTTGAAATAAGCCTACTCTGTGTAGTAGGATGTATTTTATTTATAATGAATAATAAACCTGTTATTCTAGAAAATCACTTGTTTCCCTAATATTCTGTTTGCATTAAAGAAATTCATATGCTTCTCAAAAGAAGATGAAGTTGCTACACCTAAGTACATATCAGAGGAAAATAAGTCCTCAAAATTCATACATTATTTCATTGAAGAATAAATTTTGTTGAAAACATAAGTACCAGATGGATTATTGTTCAGGGGTTCTGAGAAGAAAGTCAAACTTTTCTCGAGCTGAAATCCAGTGTTTCTGTTCTATCAAGAGTATAATTTTTCATCTTGTGGATATGAAAAGTACTTCAATTGTTCAAAAGAGTCATTAAGTGTGTGAGGGGAATGGCTCTCGCATATCGAGCATTTGTTTATTTGATTTTTGTATGAATCATATGTGCTACTGTTCCTCTCTTTGTATATCTATTGTTTTTTTTAATTTTTCCTATAATATTGATAAAAAATTAATAAAACAGGAGATCAAGAGGTGAAGGAATATTCAAAATGCGTCAGGATTATTTAAGCATCTCAAATTCAGTGTTTTTTCTATCAGGAATAGTATGTTTCTTGAATTCAATATGAATAAATTGTAATATTCGACTTTCAACATATCATAAAAACTATAAAAAATTTGTGCCATTCAAACTAAAAACAGATTTTTACTCAGTGTTTCTTGAAGATTCCAATTTTCCAATTCAAATTTTTTTATCTCATATACCGAGTGATATTTCTAACCTGACACGGAAATTGAAATTTTTGAATACAGACCTGCAATTTTTGGAAATTTTTCTTCTCGATCTGATGGAGAATATGTATAGTAACAAGCTTTCCAAATATCAGCGAAAAATTTGCCATATTGACGAAGATATGGGAGTTTATAGTTTTAGCACTTTTGCAAAAAACACCCTGTATCTCTGAAACTAATAGCCTTATAGGACATTTAAACCCCCAATCCTCATTCAGTTTGAGGTCCTCTATCTCCAGTTAGCCGTTGTCCCTTACGTCACCAGTCACCCTGTATAATAACTTTATTCCTATAGTGTAAAGTGTCCAAACAAGCAACGTTTTCCTTTGATTTTTTTTTTATTTGAATACATATAGACTGTTCACGAAAGTTTAAGCGCAGAGTAGGCGTTTGTTTATTTATCTGAAGTTGGCAGTATTTGCTGTCCTAACGTAAAATCAAATCAACGTTTCCGAATGTACCAGACCTCGTCCGACGAGCTTCCGAGAACTCTAGGCAATATTGACAACATTGCCTATCAATCTGACAAGAATATAAATAACATATAGTCCGTTCACGAAAGGTTGAGCACATAGTAGGCGTTTCTTTATTTATCTGAAGTTGGCAGTATTTACTGTCATAAAGTAAAATAAAGTCAACGTTGCCGAATGTACCCGGTTTCGTCCAACGAGCTTGCGAGTTTTCAGAGAACTCTATGCAGTATTGACAAAGTTGCGTATCAATCTGACAAGAAAGTAAAGAACATAACCTAAAATTTTAATATACACAGTGGAATATGCCAAATTTTCATGGCCAACCGACGGCTCAACCTTTCGTGAACGGAGTATAACCTAAAATTTTAGTATACACAGTGGAATATGCTAAATTATCATGGCCAACTGACGGCTCAAACTTTCGTAAACGAACTATCTTGCGTTCAAAAAAATTCGTGGTCAGGTAAGCTGTAGATTCTATTTTTCTTGAGAGTCTATAAGGGGAAAATAGAATCCCACAGCTTACTTGACCACAAATTTTTTTGAATGCACGTTATACATAATCAAAAACGTGTTTGAGTGCGTTCATAATAGATTATAGGCATTTTATATAGACATAACTTATACAATACATTTACAAGTTATTGGACAAATAATTTGTAATTTTGTCTGAGTGGTAAAATTAAAAAACATTTTATTCTCATAAAAAACTTCGCATTTTGTCAGAGATTCAAAATATGTTCCGGAACCCCTTGAATGGACTGAAAAGCCTGGCAACACGTTTTGAAGGCTTGAAGTACCTATTCGCGGTTTGGTTTTTCGAAGGGTTGTTCCTCTAAATCAACGCTGTCGGCATCATTACTGCTGTCCTCTTGATCTCGAACACCGCATTTGAAACTGTTTCAAATTTCCTCTTCAGTTTGAAGTTCATTTGTTAAAATATTAACATCGACAATTAACCTATTCGTTTTGAATTAATCGAGTTTAGAGTTCAGAAAACGCGTGGAAAATAGTTTAATAACAAAAATATTCTTTCGATTTGGTCGTCTCATGAGCGCAACCGAAATTTTCAAACTCTTTGCTCAATCCGTTCATGAACTGGTTAACTTATGACGAAATTTTCCTCGTGAAAGATTTCCAGGAAATCATTTCAGTTTTTTATAGTCATTTTCGAAAATTACATTTAATTTTTCACTGCCCCCTATATATTGTGATTTTTATAAGGCTCTAATTTTTATATCCATTCTATGGTCCGTCGTTTTACTTTTATTACGATCTGATGACAATAATTAAGAAATTTATTTCATAAGAATGTTGTTCACTCTAATCTGTTATTTACCCATTAAATATAAATCGCATTGTGCAAGAGTAAAGGAAAATTTCAACATTGTTGAAAGATAACCTATGTTCTAAGCGATAAACATTCTTCTCTTCTCTAAAATACTCATTTCTGTGACCGACTGAAACTTGGAAAGGTTCGTTAATTCAGCACTTTTTCGACTTATTTTATTTCCTCGAAATAATTCCTGTTAACATGGAATCGGAACAAATTGATTTTAATAGTGAATTTTCCGGGTATCGTTCAGCACTTAGCACACGATATGCCAGCAAAGAAATGCAATATTTATTTAGTGACCAGAAGAAATTTTCTACATGGAGGAAGTTATGGATTAACCTGGCAACCGCTGAAAAAGAGCTGGGATTGAATATATCGCAAGAGCAAATTGATGAGATGAAAAGGAATGTGAATAATGTAGATTTCAAAGCAGCAGCAGCAGAGGAGGCTTTGACCCGGCATGATGTGATGGCCCATGTGCATGTGTTTGCCAAGCAGTGCCCGAAGGCAGCACCAATCATTCATTTAGGTGCTACATCATGTTTTGTTGGCGATAATACAGACCTTATAATATTGAAGGAAGGTTTGAATTTATTATTGCCTAAATTAGCCAACGTTATGAGGAATTTAGCATCATTCGCAGAAGAATATAAATCGGTACCAACATTAGGTTTCACACATTTGCAACCAGCTCAACTCACAACAGTTGGAAAGAGAGCTTCTATGTGGCTGTTTGATTTTTTAATGGACGAGAAAGCACTTAGAGAAGTTAAGGACAGTCTCAGATGTAGAGGTGCTAAAGGAACAACAGGTACCCAAGCTTCTTTCTTACAGCTATTCAATGGAGACTCTAAAAAGGTCAAAGAACTAGATAAATTGGTAGCCAAGTTATCTGGTTTCGAAAAAACATATCCAGTTATAGGACAGACCTACAGCAGAAAAGTTGATATAGAAGTAGTGAATGTTTTATCGTCACTTGGTTCTTCAGCTCATAAGATGTGCAGTGATATAAGAATATTAGCAAACATGAAAGAGATAGAAGAACCTTTTGAAAAGAGTCAGATTGGTAGTTCTGCTATGCCTTATAAGAGAAACCCCATGCGTTCTGAAAGATGCTGTGCCTTAGCAAGACATCTTATGACTTTGTCAACAAATGCTCTTCATACACATGCAGTACAGTGGTTGGAGAGAACGCTGGATGACTCGGCTAACAGAAGGATCACTCTTTCTGAAGCATTTTTAGCAGCCGATGCAGTTCTTATGGTTCTTGCCAATATAACTCAAGGTTTAGTTATATATCCTAAAGTAATTGAAAAAAGAATCTCCCAAGAATTACCTTTTATGTCGACAGAAAACATAATCATGGAAATGGTTAAAAGAGGTGCAGATAGGCAAGTGTGTCATGAGAAGATTAGAGTTCTTTCCCAAGAAGCAGGTACACAGGTTAAACAATATGGCAAGGACAATGATTTCCTTGATAGAGTTAAAAGTGATCCTTATTTCACACCAATATTGAATGATTTAGATGATATTTTAGACCCTAAAACTTATATTGGTAGATCGGATGAACAAGTAACCGAGTTTTTGGAAGAGGAAGTACGCCCTGTACTTGAACTGTACAAGTCAGAAGAGAAATGTAACGTTCAACTATGTATATAGTTTAATATTATAGGATCTAAGAAATTGTTATTTTATATAGATATTGAATGAAATTACCAATTGATTTATATGTATGTACAGGGTGAATCTTTTATTCATTCTTTTACCAAAGCTACTCTGTTGTTATTATAAAATAAACACTTGTTAACATTTTCAACGTTTATTTTTTTGGTACTAACGTAGGTATAGGGTTTTTCACTATTTTTTAATTTGACCCCCCCTTTAACTTCGGTAGTAAAGGAGATACAAAAAAATGTTTCATACAAAAGTTTCACGAAATCAACTGAGGTTTTTTAATATGAATTCACAAACTGAAATATATACAGGGTGGCCAACATATTGATGGCAACTTCATTTTTTCAAATGGAACGCCCTGTATATTTTCCCCCTGATTTCGAATATGTAACATATGTTGGTCTATCTTCCCATGGAGGTACCTCCATGTATCTTCCTTATTCTGAACACCACAGAGTTTCAAATTTTAAGACCCATCTGGCATAGCGTTTTGGAAGTTCGTGAATATTTAAGTGGCCAATTTGATGATTGGTAATGGTGCACCCATTTCATGGCCACCAAATAGTCCCGATTTAACACCGTTGGACACGTTTTCATGGCCGTTCCTGAAGGAAAAGATTCACTTCAGCAATGATGATAATATTGTAATGATCAAAAACAGAATTGAAGCTTTAATTTTTGATTTGAATCAGAGCCATAATAATGCTATCAAAAATAGTCTAAACAACTTGAGACAACGATATGAACTATGTGTATTTAATGAAGGTGGTCATTTCGAACAATTTCTTTAGTTGATGTTATTCTTACCATACTACCATAGTTTATTATTTTTTATTGGTTAAGTTATTGTTAAGTATTCATTTTAAAATAATACTTTTGAGTAGATTGTTTGAATATAAAGAATTCCGTAGGTATTTCACATATTTTTTTATTCGGTATCATCATTTCAAAACTTTGAAAATTGAATAGACACATCCACATACCTACGCATATATATGCGAGATCAAAAAATGGAAGGACAGGGTGTCCCATTTGAAAAAATGTAGTTGCATTCAATGTTGTTCACTCTGTATATATTCCAATTGACGTTTTCATAACTCCAAAAATGGGCATTTTCAGTAAAGCAGTCTGCCACTTGAAAAATGATTACAGAGCTTGCCAGATGGTTCTTAAATTTTGAAGCTCTTTGGTACCTACTCAGAATAAAATAGATAGACCAACATATGTTACATATTCGAAATCAGGGGAAATAGAGCTAGCCAAATATGGAAAAATATACAGGGTGTTCCATTTGAAAAAATGAAGTTGCCATCAATATGTTGGCCACCACCCTGTTTATATTCCATTATATGAATTCAAATTGTAAAACCTCAGTCAGTTTCGTGAAATTTTTGTATGAAACATTCTTCTGTATCTCTTTTAGAAACAAAGTTAAAGGGGAGGGTCAAATTATAGTGAAAACCCTGTACGTCTTTGGAGTATTTCAATAGGCGTTTTCGGATACTTACTCGGGTTAACTCGATCCCTAACCTTGGCGTTCGTTTACCTACCCCGAACATCCAACCCGTGTTCGGAAAGTACGGGGTTATTAACTCGATCACTGACCCAGGTTGATTTATCGTAACCCTACTCGAGAGTAGGGTTCTGGAGGCACCGCATGCGCACTGCAGTTCAATTTTGTATTTGAAAAAAGCGGGAATAAGTCTTCTACTCCTCTCTAAATAATTTCATATATTCTATTCCCAAAAATTATGGAAAGAGAAGAGAATTTGGCTCATTGTAAAATGAGTGGTTCCTTGAGCCGAGAAAATAATGTGCAACAACTTCTTCATAACTTTGTATGCAGATCTTTCTGCGTAAAAGCTGAAGCCTTATTTACTTCTTTAATATAGGTAGGTACTAGAAGATAACATTGAACAAGTGAGGGCACACCAGAAATTATAAGAAATATTTTACAGAAGCCAATAAATCCTGCAAAGCTAAAGGAAATAAGTGAAATTGAAACTGAAAAAATAAATTCTCTACTTCTCAAGCATAGGTAATGTAATTAAACATGGAAGGGCACACGAGAAATTATAAGAAATATTCAACAGAAGCTCATAAATGCAAGCATATCTAGAGACAATCCGAGAATAGACTGGGATCGAAAAAATAAATTCATTAATTTGTTTGGTTATGTTATTGATACGACTGTCACTTCAAATCCTAAACCTGATGTGTTCGTAAACACTGAACCCGGGTCCGAGACCCGAGTAGATCCGTCACGTGACTCGATGGATCGAGTTAGTAACCCTGAGTAAGTTTCCGAAAACGCCTATTAGGATACAAGGTTACAGTTATTGTACATGGGAAGTATATGATTTTAGCAAAGGAGTACATGTTCTGGGCTGTTCTTCGGTCTTCTCAATAAATTTTTCCCTTAGAATCACTTGATCCCTTATAAATATTGAATGGCGGGGTGTAATGAAATTATTTTGTTTGATCGTTTACCTACTTTCACAAGAATCTTACATCCCTGCCTATTTTCAATAATCAGGATTTCTTCAGTAAAATGGGGTTATGTTATTATTTGCATTATGCTAGTCTTACAGTGTTTTATCCCCAGTACCTCTTCTAAGGACTCGTCAGTATGGCTTACTAGATAGCCGCCTTCAAAGTCCAATTACACTGTAGTTGTTTTAGCTACTGCATTCAGCACACAGAGTGTTACAGTAAACGATGCGGTTTCTATAGAGAAAAACGTGAAATGTTGAGGTTCCTCATAGATCAAAATTGGCTTCATTTGTTGTGAAGTAAAATGAGGTGTTGTTAACTACACCTAATGAAAAAAAATGCTTTTGCTTTATCTTATATTTTCACATAGTTTCTCTAGGAATTTATAGTAACAATATTTCATATCAAATTCCATATCATACCAAAAATTTACGGCAATACATCCATGACTTTGTCTCACATGGTGAAACCAAAGACTAGGAAGGTAAAGCATATCGCCCTTCTCTAGATGAACATGATACTTTCTAGCCAATTCAAATTCAGGGTATTCTTTTGAACATTCTTTATCTAATGGATCAACAGCTATCCATCTAATGGAAGATTGAATATCATTTTCATATTCTGGAGAAATTTTGTAACCTTTTGGAGTAACATTCTCATATTTAGCTAATGGATATTCTTTGTACGGGACATAGGGCAAGTCTGTTGGTGAAATCAATATGAAGTCTTTATATCCATCAATAACGAAATATAAATTCTCATATGGATCTTTGTGCACTGAAAAGAGTTTATTTAAAATGAATAAGAAAGAAACATTCATTTGTTTAAAATGAATTGAACAATCTATGATAATTTGAAGGAATAGTAAGGCATTAGCAGTGGCGGCTTGTGAGATTTCAATCAGAGGAGGCTCGGGACCACACAATCAACAAATAATTTATTTCGAACTGGCTTCCTGTCAGCCACTGGCATTTATCATACTATTCTACGCAGAACGAACAATGGTATACCTGAACGATTATGAGTAGAATTAATAATTAAATTTGGCATTGCTGGTACGAGGTGTCTTAATTACGTGAGTTATGAAAATTTTATCATCGTGAGACATTTTACTGAATTTATTATTCAAAATAAAATCTACAGGATCTTGCGTTTCTTTAAGTTCACTACTTGCATTATAATTCTCACTTCTTGTTTCCGTTTCCATCTTCCTTGCTTGAATATTGAATTTTCTTTAAAATGTCACAAAACCTCAAACCGCACGCTGAGAGGATTAATACTTCGTTAATATAAAGGGAAGGAATCAAAGCAACAGCTGATCTCCATCTACGATCGCCGGGGTCGTTTCGGGCCGATCAGACGTTCAGTTTCGACTGAGCTCGTTCGCTTAGAAGCGAGAATAATGCCGCGGAGCAGGGCCTCCGACACGTGATCTACAGCTTAAATTTTGAGTGGTTTCCGCATCGTTCATTTGAAGAAGTTTGAAATGTTACATTCTAACGAATCTTGACTCGTGGAGACGAGCCTCCTTCACTACGCGGTTTGCCTACTATCTGTTACGCTGTATTGTGTGTTGCGGATAATGTATGAATGTTTTGGGTCGCTAAGTGATGAACATGTGTTCATTACTTTGAGATTTGGATAGTAGATAGAATGATGGAAATAATATAGATATTGAAATGTAATTATTTTTCTATTTGAACTTGAATAAAATGGAGTGAAATTAGGGGAGGCTCGGCCTCCTCTTCGCAGCCGCCACTGGGCATTAGTATGATAGTTTGAATAAGAACTGTTTGCCATGAAATACAAATTATGATATGATTTTCTTACGTGATTGCTTTCAAGGAAATAGCGTGTTATAGATTCGCCAAAATGTCTATAAAAGTCTAAAACAATTCTGCCTGGATGTACACACTAGACAGCCTAGAAATTGTCAGGGTGGGTACAAGCTCTGTTAAATTTGGTAATGGGTCAAATTGGTTGAATAGTTCACGAATTATTATGATTTGAATTTTTTCAAATAATTAAAAACTAAAACTCCGATCCTGTGCCAAATTTCGTGAAAATCAATTGATTGGAAAATTAGTAAACTTCAATTTTGTGACGGAATAAAAACATAGACTCGAAATTTTCGTTAAGAGCTCAAATCCGTTAAGTTGTTTTTGAGCTATCGAGTTTTGAAATTTCATTTCTGGAATATTTGCAGAGCTGATATTGGTATCAGGTCAAAATTCAATATTTAGCTTCTCAATAACTCTTGTGCTAAATTTAGTAAAAATCCAAAGCCCATATTTTATGTTTTATCTATTGCACAAGCTGTCTGTTATTAAAATTGAACAGTTTGTTTCAACGTTCGAAATTCGAAAATTAAAAACAGAGCAACCATACAAAAAGCAACTCCCAGCAAGAAAATAATGAGGAATGAGGTAGAATGACCATAAATTGAATTTATATTTCATTGCTTCCGATAAAGCTCTAATAGATTGAACTTACTACTTGTTATTGCTCTTTGATCTCCCATCCAGAAGTTTATGTTTTCAGGTTTTGCACCAAAAGCTTTGAGTGCCCAATCGTATCCAGTTCCAATGTCGTCAAATAGTTCAGGAAAATCATTCAGATTGGAATTTTGTTTTTGAATATAACAAATATAGTTTTCTCTGCAAATCAAAAGAAGATTATATCGGGTGAGATTGAGTTTTGTCAATATACTGACTGTGGGTTCTCTAAATTATCTAAAAATTTACCCATGGTCATTGTTCGTTCCTCTGGTAGTACAAAATATTCAGTGTCATCCCCATTAGAAGATTTACCAATTCCATCAGCATACCCATTAGGAGTTATTGCAATAGTCACCTCTTTATTCGATAAGATACTTCTAGAAAAAATGAACTAATATTGATGATTTTACTTCTATCATTTGAACAAATATCTTTAAAGTATGTTCTGTAGCAGATGCTCTCTATCGTCATTTATTCACAAATATTACGATGAATCTGAACGATCTGTGGTCACGAGACTAAAAAAGTATATTATTCGTAAGGATCCTCATAGATTTGGTTGTTTTTGTATTCATTTAAATGATAACTAAAGCAATATGCAAGTAGGGCGAAACAGCTGTCTATGGATGCTCTGGAGGTCTATTAAATCCTTGTTTGTTCTTTGAGTGTTGATATGAGTGAATTATGAGTTTGATTTTAATCGATTGCTATTATTCTCTACCTGTATAGTTATATGTAACTGTCAGGTTACCTGAAATATTCAATACTCCATTTTTGATATGCCGGAAAATCAGTACAGCACTTTCTTATTATCAAAGGTTTGTTTTTAGAAACATAGTCTTTGTAGAATGTATAATGCCAATCTGGTTTCAAAGTTTCCTCCATTTCTACTTGAGTTATTTCGGAAGGAACATGTAGCAAATCTAAAACAAAGCACAATATTTTATCTTTCGAAAATACTAGGAAAATGAAGATACCTCCAGTTTCATCATAGAGAGTCTTAAGTGCTTTAGTAACATTCATATATTTATCATCTGATGCCATTTCAATAATAAATCATTACAATTTCATAATAAATAAAAATTATAATTGGTTTCGTGCACGTTTGACAACTGACAGCACATCGGAGGTATAACAACCCCACTTTTCCTATGTAAATCATAGCAAAACAACGAGAGATTTTGGTTTTTCTCAAGTGTTTCAGATGATTTATTGCTTCTTTGGACTGAAAAATCGTGAAAATGGACCTATAAAATTGTTTAATAAGTTCAGATCATATTCATCGAGGACGATATGTGGAAAAATATCAGTTTTGTGTATTCACCCTTGTCAACTGTAGAAGGAAGATATTTATCCATTTAACTTGGCTCTTTTCAGAAATAAAATGTAACCTGATATTATCAGTTCTTCAGTGGAAACAAAGAATGCTGCTGCAGTGAATCATATGATATTTATAATATTTATTCTTCAATAAATGGAAAGAAGAAAAATTATCATATTTGTTTATTGAAATGAAAGCCCGTGAATTCCATGATGATTTTATTGAAAAAATGAAGGATTTTATCAATATTAACAACTAAATTTCAATTATTCACAACGTAGAAAACGATTTCAATTAAATACAAATTAAAAAAATAAATAATTATTTTGTCGAAAGTGAAGCATTCATCATTCAATACAAACCAACAAATTATAGTCTCTTGTATAAATAAAAACTTAATTATCTAATAAGTAATTGTAAAAAATTTTAAATACCGAGTTAGAAGTAAGTATGCTTATGCAATATTCTATAAAATAGGTAGTGAAAAGCGGAGATAGCAGTTACCCTTTACTTGTCTTATATAAAAAACAAAAGATATACTGCAAATTAAAGAACATCCAGATGAGTTTTAATCCAGTGATATGATTTCAGGACAAATATTTATAAAAATTCAAGTTATCACAACAATTTTGTCCATTAACAAGTACTCTTGATCTCCTTTCTCTAACGGGTGAATTGGAAATACATCCTATAGTGTTCTATATTTCCTCCTTGTCCAAATATGAATCCTGGCTAATCTCTTTGTCTTCTTGATTTAATGGATAATAATATCAGGATACATTTTATCATCGGAATAAGGCACATTAGATAGATAAATCTTCTGCAGTAGATAAGGATGAATGCCCAAAACTGATATTTTTCTTCATATCGTCCTCGATGAATATGATGTGAACTTATTAAACAATTTTATAGGTCCATTTTCACGATTTTTCAGTCCAAAGAAGCAATAAATCAACTGAAACACTTGAGAAAAACCATAATCTCTCGTTGTTTTGCTATGATTTACATAGGAAAAGTGGGGTTGTTATACCTCCGATGTGCTGTCAGTTGTCAAACGTGCACGAAACCAATTCAGACCGGATTTCAGAGGTTATGTGTCAAAAACTGACAACGACCACAGAACATTCACAGAATTGCTGTCACATTTGAACTATTTTTACCACAGAAACAGTCTTTCTAACAGAAATAACAATTATTTCTGTGGTGAAGTCTCAATATTTATAAATAATATTTATTAGTTTTGTTGGACAACAAATAATCAATTATTATCCTGTTAATCTGCAAAGGCAAATGCTCCAACAATAATTACTGGTTCCTGATTTTTATTACGAATCAAAAAATCTCACCATGAAGCATATTCGAAAACCTCTATTCGTAAGATTGCACAATTTGTATTTAACTTCATCGAAATTCTCCTCGAAAGTCACAATTGATGAAATTATCAGGGTGGACCATGCTGGAGAATTAGGAGCAGATCGTATATATGCTGGCCAAATGGCAGTTTTAGGAGGAACACCTAAAGGGGCTCTCATACAACATATGTGGGATCAAGAAAAAAAGCATCGACAAAAATTTGAAGAACTGATTCCAAAACATAGGGTTCGCCCCACAATTATGGTACCAATTTGGAATGTTGCTGGTTTCTTATTGGGTGCTGGTACAGCTCTTATGGGTGAAAAAGCAGCTATGGCATGTACTGTTGCTGTCGAAACAGTAATAGTAGAGCATTATAATGACCAAATAAGGACACTACTGGATAATCCAGAAACAAACAAAGAACTTCTTGAAACTATTAAACAATTTCGAGATGAAGAACAAGAACATCATGATACCGGCATGGAAGAGGGTGCTGAACAAGCACCATTTTATTCTGCTTTAGTAGAAGTAATTAAAATTGGTTGTAAAGGTGCAATAGCTATTTCTAAAAGGATATAAGACAAATAATTAGTTTAATAAATCTATATATATCATAAATTATCAAGGAATCATAATAAAGAGCTTAACAAAATTTTTTTGAAAACAGGAAACTTTGTACTTCCTTTGAAGGAACAAAATAATATAACAGGTGGGGGGAATAACTATCCTTGTACTATAATTTAACATAAATAATAACAGTCTGGTCAATTATAAAAAAATAACAATTAATTTCTGAGAACACTGCTAAATTTCATTACCATTTCATGATTTTGGCCAATTTCAGTAACTAAAGAATTAGCGAGAACTTCAGGTGACACTTCCATTTTCAAAAAATCTGCCACAAGTTTCTTAGGGTTTTTACCTCCTCCATACCCTAAACATTCTCTTCGGTAGCTTTCACCGCTATTTCTATCGAGAGGATCATTTTTGAAATAGTTTTGCCAGATAGAATATGCTACGGAACGGGAAACTAGATAAGAATAATATTTGGCCCCATAACCAAATAGATGACTAAATCTCAAATGCCAGGCAGTATTTTCCACCTGTTTTAAACCATAATATTTCTCGTGCAATTCTGAGATTACTTTTTTAATATTAGTGAAATCTAGGTTTTCACCATGAAGCAATTGATCGAGCGCCGAATAAAATATCTGCATTCTAGTTTCACAGGCCATGAATACTTTCTTGGAAGCACAAAGTCTTTGGAGCATGTCTTCAGGGATTGGCATATTAGATTTATAATGTCTTGCAAATAGCCTTATTATTCTAGGATCAGAAGCAAAGTATTCCATTAAGACTGAAGGAACTTCAGCAAAATCTGTGCTACATCTCGTGCCAGTAATATGTTGGTATTTTGTTCTAGCTAACATTGAGTGCATTGCATGTCCCATTTCATGAAATAAATTATCAACATTATGTGGAGTCAGTAGAGAAGGCATCCCCCAAGTTGGTGGTCTGAAATTCAGCATTAAAACCGCAATCGGTATTTGGTATGAACCATCATTCAGTTCTCTTCCACCTTGTATTGTAAAATGACAGTCTTGGTTCTGTTTTCCAGGTCTTTCGAAAAAATCGCAATAAATATAACCTAGTACTCCTTCTGTTTCATGTTGTACAGCCAATTTATAAATATCTCTTGACCAACATTCACCATTAGCAATGGGGCAATTTACTAGGGAAATTCCATATATATTTTGAAATATTATATTGAGACCTTCCATACAGGTCCCTAAAGAAAAATATGAACTAAAGTCTTCCTGAGATAGTTTGAACCAATCCTTTTTGGCCCTTGCTATATAATGAGGTACATCCCAAACACATACTTCGTTATTGATAATATTATCTGCAGTTTTCATTCTTTTCATGCAATCATATTCTAAAGTGGAATATTCTTTTATTCTATCTGATGTTATATCTAGAAGCTGAATCACATCTGATGTATTATCTATAGTTCCCCCTCTTAATACTCTTTCTGCATAAGAACTGAAACCGCAAATTCTAGCCAAATCATAACGAGCAGTTGTGAGCTTTTCTAAGAGCATTTCCTGGTGTTTGTGAGGATGGTAAAATATCTTGTAAGCCATTTCTCTTACCATAGGATTTGGTGAATCAGTATACAATCCAGAAACTATAATATCGTCACCATCACAAATGAACGAATTCTGACAAAAAGTTGGAACATTTGATTTTTTAATGATTCTGGGAGAATCACTTCCAGCAACAAATTGTTGTCCAAAATTGAGGATATTATTATTCAGAGAAACAACCTTGCTCCTAAGATTTTCTGATAAATGTATACCATTTTGTTCAAAATCGAATAAAAATAGCTCTCCCACAAGGTTGTCCACACTTGTAGTCTCCAGTACATCCCCAATTAAAACGCTTTTTTTAAGATGATCATATAATTCCCTATTTGTGTTTAACTCTTCAACAATTTCACTTATACTCAAACAAGCCTTTTCCGCAGCTTGTCTAAACTGAGGTGTAGGATGAGCCAAACGAACAAATTCAGCTAAATCAGCTACTCTACAAAGAGAATCTGACATTTCATCGAATATTTCAACCATTTTCCTGTTTCGTGATGGCTCTATTGCTTCCCTGATCAAAGCTTGAATTTTGTCGATACATTGTATCTGGAGTTTTGAAAAGCCAAATGGAGTATTCAACTCTGGAACATTGAATAACCCAGTTGTCCCCTTTTGAAGATGAGAATTTGTTGGTGAATTGGAATTGAAAGTTTCAGCTAATGAAGATGAAGATTTTTGTATGAGGTTTCTGAAAGTTTTGGGACAACAATTTGACAATACATTTTTACCCAAAATCTTATACATTTTGAAAGAAGAATTCTTCTTGTAACTATAAAATCCATTTAGTTGAGAGATATCAGATTTAAATTTAAATGACGTCTGAAGATTGTCCTTCGAACATTTTTAGCAATTTCACTTGAAAATTGTGAATGTAAATAAAAATTATAACCTCTTTGAAACCATCGAATTTTGCTACACCACAGACCTTTGAAAAAGAATAAAATTCTTTATTCAATGCCACAGACACAATTTTTGTGAAAGAGGCGCTTAAATTCTTCCAGAGATTTTTTTTTTTCGAAATCAACACATAATTTAAAGTGAGAATGGTAACTTAAGTTTTTCACCTGAGACGAATTCTTTCTTAGATAATAAATAAAAGGATCTTAGAGAATTATGAAATTCTTCATTTTATTTTTTATCTCAGAAAGTATTCGTCGCAGGTGAAAAACTCTCAATTTACCATTTTTACTTTGAGTTGTTTGTTGATCACGAAAATAATTTTGAATTTGAAAAAAGAATCGGCTTACCATTTTTTTCACCGAATTTATTCGTCTGTACGGACGCCACTGGTAAAAATCAAGAATAATTTTGAATTGGAAACAATGTGTTTTGGTACGTACGCATAACACATCAAAATGTAAATGAAAATCGTAAAAGGCATAGGAAATATTTTCGAAAAACGAATTTTTTCTTCAAATTTCAACACCCTGTATCTTAGGAACAATTCGTCAGAGACCCATAGTCCAAAAGAACTTTCCGTCATGAAATCATCTGAGGATTAATAACCGTGATTTACGGCTCCTGTTTCTGAAACACCCTGTAAGTGATGAATGTAATAAGGAAAAATAAGCGGTTCTCATTGTTTGTTCTCAGTTCTCGGCAACCAGGATGGTGCCCTAAAATACAGGGTCTTTATAAATGACTGTAACAGCGCAGTTGGCTTTGGATTGCAGAATATGAATGTCTAACCAATCAGAGCATAGCATGATCACAGAATTCTGTGGTTTGCATAATCCAAAGCCAACTGCGCTGTTACAATCATTTATAGAGACCCTGTATTATTATTGCGCAAATTGAATGAATGAATGTTACAGTTTACGTAGATATCAAAGAAATCATGAATTTCATTATACAGGGTGATTTCGCAAACTCTTTAGAACTGTTCAAATTTATGTGATAAGGTCCTGAAAATTGAATGATATTTGATAGCAGTTTTCTAGAACCTTATGGGAACTATCTTCATTCCAAATTTTGGACGAATCGGTGATTTCGTTCTGGAGATACAGTGGTTTCATATAATTTCCATTCAAATTTAAAAAACCCTGTATCTCAGAATCTAGAACTCCTAGATACAACATAGGGGGGTTTTTCGGAATCCTCCAGGTGCTTTCTATCTCCCACTTAAATGTTTTCCCCCTTATTATATTCGGGACACCCTGTATTTAAAAATCGTCACCATTTATAGTACAATTGCATTGACAGTACCTAATGACTTTGAAATATAAAATTGGACGTCAGATGAAGATATTCTTTTCGTCCCTTCTGACTTAAAACTAAAATCTTTCAATTTTGATCACCGTGAAGTATAAAACAAGATTAGTGGCCAAACTGGCACATATTAAAGAAATCCTGATCTTCAGTATATGGTGATCTTT
This sequence comes from Propylea japonica, assembly GCA_013421045.1. NCBI lineage: Eukaryota > Metazoa > Arthropoda > Insecta > Coleoptera > Coccinellidae > Propylea > Propylea japonica. The sequence continues at coordinate 90,441,158 of CM024240.1, forward strand.
TCCAAAAATGGATTGCACAGAAAGCTTCATTACCTCTTCAGAGTCGATACACTTTTCAGAATCATCCCTGTTTGGAAATGAATTCGAAAAAAATGTGAGAGGATTCAACAGACTGCCCCAACAAATTCTTCTGAAAATATTTTCTCATTTGAATGAGAGAGATCTGCATAGTGTACAGCAGGTATATTTGGGTGTATTTGTTTTTTTCTCTACTATTTTTCTTTTTATTGATTCTTCCCAGTAATACTGGTTTTGAAATTCACATCGGAAACATACGATATACAATGCATCAGATAGAGAACTTTTCTTCCAGTTGTACAGTTGTATATTCGAGAGATTTACAAGATAAGTATAACTCTTTGAATAAATAACCGATTGCAATAATGTAGTTTTGTCTCTCTATTATCGTTGGGATTAGCTCAATACAAGCAGTATGGTGGACAACCGGAAGTACTTGTCGAGTATTACAGGCAACCTGACACATTGAATAATTCGATGCAAGTACTGCAGGTTCCCTACCATACTGCTTAAATTAAGCCACTCCCAACGATAAGAGAGAGAGACAAAACTACATTATTGCAATCGTTCATTCATTCAGAGAGTTACGTAGCACGTAAATCTCTCGAATATACAACTGCTGAACGGAATGGCCAAATTCTCTGTCTGATGCATTGAATACAAGTTTCCGATGTGAATTTCCAAACCTGTATATGAATTAACTATATATAGGTATGACAATTCACATCGGAAATATACGATATTCAATGCATCAGATAGAGAAATTTGCCGTCCAGTTGAACAGCTTTATCGCGATATAGCCATACACAGAGATACAAGAGAACAAACTCAATGAGGTAGGCAAGAAAAATAAGGTCTTTTAAATCTGGGTTCCCGGCCACTCGGGAATCAAAGGAAATGAAGAGACCAATACACTTGCCAAAGAGGGCGCATGTATGTCACTCGTTGGTACAAAACCCTTCTGTGGTATAGGTAAATGTACCTATGAGAAGGAGTTTCTGGAGAAGGAGAAAGCCGAGAGGGAAAAACTCTGGCGGAATCTCCCAGGGATGGATCATTCCACTAAGTTCCTTCGGAACTTTGAGACAGCAGGATCCAAAAGATGTCTTGATCTTGGTAAGAAACAATTACACCTCATCACTGGCTTTTTTACAGGACACTGTCGCCTCAGGAAGCACCTGTTGAGGATGGGATTATCGGACACTGACGAGTGTAGGTTCTGTGGGGAGGAGAAAAGAAACCCCGATTTACCTAGTCAAGGAATGCTTTAGCATCGCGAGCCTAAGGAGAGAATGCCTAGGACGAGAAACTTGTAAGAGTGAGTTACTAGCCTGGTTGAAGCCTTCACAGATATTAGATTTCATTATATCTCTGGAACTGGAAGGCGAGCTGTGAAGGGTGTGGCCAGAACAACTCTGTAAGGCAGCACAACAGACCTTGAGGTCGCAGTGAACTGTAACCCCTTTATAAACTAAACTAAACTAAACGAGTCGAGTTCCTCGGGCAGCCTGACGCATTGAATATACAATGATTCAATGCGTCAGACTAAGATTCTTGATTCTCCTTGTTATTTCATGCATTTATACAGGGTGTCCCGGAAAATGTGGGAAATCCCTCGGATTCAGATAGAACATAAAAAAATAAGATGACAAGTTCCCATATTTTTTTTTCTTGGCGGCCCTCTCTACGAAGAAACGAACTCCTAAATGACGCCACTGGAAATTCATTTTAGTGGAATAAATTTCATTTACTTACTTCTTTCATTATTATTTTTTCGAAAACGGTTCATTTTATCGACACTGAACAAGAGTACCTTTTCTTTAGCTTAATGTTCAAGGTATCCAAATTTGTTTTTTAGCGCCTTATCATACACAGGGTGTTAAAAATGTAAGCATTAAAATGCACAACTCAGTCCGCCCCTGGTAAATTGAACAAGCTATAATTGAAATTTGAGTGCGGTGATTTTAGAGGTCCTTAATACAATTAATCATACGTCGCCTTAATATGCAAATCACATAAGTACCAAATTTCAAAGTTTACAGGAGAGGAAAAAAAACTGTAAATTTGTGGATGTGCTTAAGTGATTTTTTTCATATTCTTAGATAACGTTGTAGCGGGTTTCGTCAGCTAGAAGATTTTTTTGGATTTGTGTGAATTTATGCACAGGTGCCCACGAAACTCCTTGACATAACTCAAATTTTCAAATTTGCCCAAAAGTGGACTTATGTGATTTGCATATTAAGCCGACGCATATCAAATTTTAATTAAATTATATCGAGTAGTTTTGAAACTTATTCCACTAAAATGGATTTCCAGTGGCGTCATTTAGGAGGTAGTATCTTAGTTGGGAGGGCCGCTAGGAAAAAAAATTATGGGAACTTTTCATCTTCATTTTTTATGTTTCATCTGAATCTGAGAGATTTCCCACATTTTCCGGGACACCCTGTATATTCATTGGGAGCTTCCCGAAGGTTTGTCAAAAATGGAAACAAGGAGCCCTGAACCCTGCGTTATGGAAAAATTTGAAAATTCAAAAACTTCGCACTACAGACAGTGTGAATATGGCTTTGCAGAAAATCTGGATGTTTGGTCAGCTACAAAAAATCTATATAAAGGATGTTATCGAAGCCTCTGCTCTTCTCAGACAAATTTATAGATGCCTGCCCGACCTGCAGCATCTTATCATCAGATATTGCAACAACCTGAGCTCTCAAACTGTAAAAGCTGTTTTGAGAAATTGTAAACAACTCAAATTGCTAGATTTGAAAGGAACTACGTTCAAAGACAATTCACTATTCGGCGAACTGCCCAGACTCGAACATTTGAAGTGAGTTATGTATTCATTTACCTATATAATCCGGTATGGAAAATCACATCAGAAACACCCGATATTCAATATATCAGAGATAGAACGATAGTCCATTTACTCCATTTCAAGAGAGTATGAAGTGAAGGAACCTCTTAGCTCCTCCTATCGCTACGACCTCTCTATCGTGAACGCGGCAGAGTAGTTATCTATCTCTCTTATAAAGGGTTTTCCAAAAAGAGGTGTTATTTTGATATTCAAAGAAAAATGCCATTTTTCAATATAAATGATCAGATGTTTATTTCATTATATAGAATAAGCTATGCCGTTAATAGTGGAAATAAACATCAGGCAAATGACCACCACGACCACGCTTACAGGACCTTTTAATGAAAATTTCCATTACCAAATCGCAAAGTGGCTGCCCTATGTCCTCGATAGCCTCAGGAATTCCATCTTTGAGGTCTTGAATCGACGCTGGGCTATTGGCGTAGACCTTCTCTTTCACGTGACCCCAAAGGAAGAAGTCGCAAGCTGTTAAATCACAAGGACTCAGTGGCCAAATGTGATGACCCCTTTGAGAGATAACACTGTCCGGAAACTTTTCCCGCAAAAGATCAATGGTTTCGTTGCTTGTGTGGCACGTAGCGCCGTCTTGTTGAAAGTAAACGTTGTCCAGATCGAAACTATACAATTTCGGCGTTTGTGGAATGCCTGATTACAAAGAACGACGAGGAATGGACAAACCTGGGTTTTCTTCAACACTTTCGGCTACAGCAGCAATATTCTCGGCAGTTCTTGAGCGACATGCACGGATTTTATCCTTTTAATGAAAATTTCCATTACCAAATCGCAAAGTGGCTGCCCTATGTCCTCGATAGCCTCAGGAATTCCATCTTTGAGGTCTTGAATCGACGCTGGGCTATTGGCGTAGACCTTCTCTTTCACGTGACCCCAAAGGAAGAAGTCGCAAGCTGTTAAATCACAAGTTCTCGGTGGCCAAATGTGATGACCTCTTTGAGAGATAACACGGTCCGGAAACTTTTCCCGCAAAAGATCAATGGTTTCGTTGCTTGTGTGGCACGTAGCGCCGTCTTGTTGAAAGTAAACGTTGTCCAGATCGAAACTATACAATTTCGGCGTTTGTGGAATGCCTGATTACAAAGAACGACGAGGAATGGACAAACCTGGGTTTTCTTCAACACTTTCGGCTACAGCAGCAATATTCTCGGCAGTTCTTGAGCGACATGCACGGATTTTATTCTTCACATCACTAAAACTTGTCCCAACAGCTCGAATTCTTCCATTCATTTCTTTATTGCGGTCCGACAAGGTGCTTCACGACGACCCAAAAATGTTCGAGTTTTACTAACCGTCTCTGCCAAATTTTCACCATTTTTATAGTGAATTTTATAAATTTCAATGCGTTCTTGAAGTGTGTATCAATCCATTTTTATTAATGGCGTAGTTTCTTTTTGCCAAATGTCAAAAAATGACAGCTTCAAACGTGACATCTACCGAAATAGCGGGCTTTTCAAAATAACACCTCTTATTGGAAAACCCTTTATAATGCAGCCCAATCAGACCCGAGTACCTTTAGCAATAAATATCAGCAATATTCTGTTTCTTCCTTCTGTGAACTCCAGGATTCAAATAATTATTTTTTATGCATAATATAGGAAATTGTGGAACTTGGGAACAGCTCTCCAGCCGTGAGAAGGCGTTGTGGGTGGCGTTGGGGGCGGCAGGGGCGAATGTATTCCAAAAATATTTTTATCAGGAATCCTGCCACCTTGAAATTTTGAGAATTGGTTACTTATGGGTAGAGAATGATAATGTAATACTCGGTTTCAAATATCCGGCCGTCAGAGGGGCGGTGGAGGCGGGGGTGTTCCAGCAATATTTTTACTAGGAATCCTGCCACCTTGAAATTTTGGAATTTCGTTACTTATGGGTAGAGAATGATAATTTAATACTCAGTTTCAAATATCCGGCCGTCAGAGGGGCGGTGGAGGCGGGGGTGTTCCAGCAATATTTTTACTAGGAATCCTGCCACCTTGAAATTTTGGAATTTCGTTACTTATGGGTAGAGAATAATAATGTGATACTCGGTTTCAAATATCCGGCCGTCAGAGAGGCGGTGGAGGCGGGGGTGTTCCAGCAATATTTTTACTAGGAATCCTGCCACCTTGAAATTTTGGGATTTGGTTACTTATGGGTAGAGAATGATAATGTCATACTCGGTTTCAAATATTCGGCCGTCAGAGGGGCGGTGGAGGCGGGGGTGTTCCAGCAATATTTTTACTAGGAATCCTGCCACCTTGAAATTTTGGAATTTCGTTACTTATGGGTAGAAAACGATAATGTAATACTCGGTTTCAAATATCCGGCCGTCAGAGAGGCGGTGGAGGCGGGGGCGTCTCAGCAATATTTTTACTAGGAATCCTGCCACCTTGAGATTTTGGGAAATGGTTACTTATAGGTAGAGAACGATAATGTAATACTCGGTTTCAAATATCCGATATCGAAGTTTTTTCTCTGAGAACGGCTGTAATTTTCCTGGGGGATAATTGTTCCTATTTCCCTTTTTTCGTAGGCCGTGTTTAGGAAGTTCTTCTGGCCAAAGAGCTAAGAGTTAACTGATTTGTAAATTTGTGTCTGAATATCGGAGTTATTTAAGGAGATAGTTTTTTCGTCTCCCTCAAAATAAAAAGTGAGTTCAATGTGTACGAAATTGACCATTAATAACCCATTTCCAAGTTCAGTTTATGCTATTCAATGTGCAAAAGTCATTCGAATATAATTATACTTTATTAATGTAATTCTTAAAGGGAATTTGGAATTTTACTTCGAATCAATTAATACTTTACCAATGTTTCGAACAGTGTGTGATACTTGTTCAAAATTATTCGTATTGTTCAGAAATCTCGACTTATATGTATAATAAAATAATTCAATAATCTCTGACAGCCGGATATTCGGAACCGAGTATTACATTATCATTCTCTACCCATAAATAACGAATTACCAAAATTTCAAGGTGGCAGGATTCCTATTAAAATATTGCTGGAACACCCCCGCCTCCACCGCCCCTCTGACGGCCGGATATTTGAAACCGAGTATTACATTATCATTCTCTACCCATAAGTAACGAAATTCCAAAATTTCAAGGTGGCAGGATTCCTAGTAAAAATATTGCTGGAACACCCCCGCCTCTCTGACGGCCGGATATTTGAAACCGAGTATTACATTATCATTCTCTACCCATAAGTAACCAATTCCCAAAATTTCAAGGTGGCAGGATTCCTAGTAAAAATTTTGCTGAGACGCCCCCGCCTCCACCGCCCCTCTGACGGCCGGATATTTGAAACCGAGTATTATATTATCGTTCTCTACCCATAAGTGACCAATTCCCAAAATTTCAAGGTGGCAGGATTCCTAGTAAAAATATTGCAGAGACGCCCCCGCCTCCACCGCCCCTCTGACGACCGGATATTTGAAACCGAGTATAACATTATCATTGTCTACCCATAAGTGACCAATTCCCAAAATTTCAAGGTGGCAGGATTCCCAGTAAAAATATTGCTGAGACGCCCCCGCCTCCACCGCCCCTCTGACGGCCGGATATTTGAAACCGAGTATTACATTATCGTTTTCTACCCATAAGTAACCAATTCCCAAAATTTCGAGGTGGCAGGATTCCTAGTAAAAATATTGCTGAGACGCCCCCGCCTCCACCGCCCCTCTGACGACCGGATATTTGAAACCGAGTATAACATTATCATTGTCCACCCATAAGTGACCAATTCCCAAAATTTCAAGGTGGCAGGATTCCCAGTAAAAATATTGCTGAGACGCCCCCGCCTCCACCGCCCCTCTGACGGCCGGATATTTGAAACCGAGTATTATATTATCGTTCTCTACCCATAAGTGACCAATTCCCAAAATTTCAAGGTGGCAGGATTCCTAGTAAAAATATTGCAGAGACGCCCCTGCCTCCACCGCCCCTCTGACGGCCGGATATTTGAAACCGAGTATTATATTATCGTTCTCTACCCATAAGTGACCAATTCCCAAAATTTCAAGGTGGCAGGATTCCTAGTAAAAATATTGCAGAGACGCCCCCGCCTCCACCGCCCCTCTGACGGCCGGATATTTGAAACCGAGTATTATATTATCGTTCTCTACCCATAAGTGACCAATTCCCAAAATTTCAAGGTGGCAGGATTCCTAGTAAAAATATTGCAGAGACGCCCCTGCCTCCACCGCCCCTCTGACGGCCGGATATTTGAAACCGAGTATAACATTATCATTGTCTACCCATAAGTGACCAATTCCCAAAATTTCAAGGTGGCAGGATTCCCAGTAAAAATATTGCTGAGACGCCCCCGCCTCCACCGCCCCTCTGACGGCCGGATATTTGAAACCGAGTATTACATTATCGTTTTCTACCCATAAGTAACCAATTCCCAAAATTTCGAGGTGGCAGGATTCCTAGTAAAAATATTGCTGAGACGCCCCCGCCTCCACCGCCCCTCTGACGACCGGATATTTGAAACCGAGTATAACATTATCATTGTCCACCCATAAGTGACCAATTCCCAAAATTTCAAGGTGGCAGGATTCCCAGTAAAAATATTGCTGAGACGCCCCCGCCTCCACCGCCCCTCTGACGGCCGGATATTTGAAACCGAGTATAACATTATCATTGTCCACCCATAAGTGACCAATTCCCAAAATTTCAAGGTGGCAGGATTCCCAGTAAAAATATTGCAGAGACGCCCCCGCCTCCACCGCCCCTCTGACGACCGGATATTTGAAACCGAGTATAACATTATCATTGTCCACCCATAAGTGACCAATTCCCAAAATTTCAAGGTGGCAGGATTCCTAGTAAAAATATTGCTGAGACGCCCCCGCCTCCACCGCCCCTCTGACGGCCGGATATTTGAAACCGAGTATAACATTATCATTCTCTACCCATAAGTGACCAATTCCCAAAATCTCAAGGTGGCAGGATTCCTAGTAAAAATATTGCTGGGACGCCCCCGCCTGCACCGCCTCTCTGACGGCCGGATATTTGAAACCGAGTATTACATTATCGTTTTCTACCCATAAGTAACCAATTCCCAAAATCTCAAGGTGGCAGGATTCCTAGTAAAAATATTGCTGGGACGCCCCGCCTGCACCGCCTCTCTGACGGCCGGATATTTGAAACCGAGTATTATATTATCGTTCTCTACCCATAAGTGACCAATTCCCAAAATTTCAAGGTGGCAGGATTCCTAGTAAAAATATTGCAGAGACGCCCCCGCCTCCACCGCCCCTCTGACGGCCGGATATTTGAAACCGAGTATTATATTATCGTTCTCTACCCATAAGTGACCAATTCCCAAAATTTCAAGGTGGCAGGATTCCTAGTAAAAATATTGCAGAGACGCCCCCGCCTCCACCGCCCCTCTGACGGCCGGATATTTGAAACCGAGTATAACATTATCATTCTCTACCCATAAGTGACCAATTCCCAAAATCTCAAGGTGGCAGGATTCCTAGTAAAAATATTGCTGGGACGCCCCCGCCTCCACCGCCTCTCTGACGGCCGGATATTTGAAACCGAGTATTACATTATCGTTTTCTACCCATAAGTAACCAATTCCCAAAATTTCGAGGTGGCAGGATTCCTAGTAAAAATATTGCTGAGACGCCCCCGCCTCCACCGCCTCTCTGACGGCCGGATATTTGAAACCGAGTATTATATTATCGTTTTCTACCCATAAGTAACCAATTCCCAAAATTTCGAGGTGGCAGGATTCCTAGTAAAAATATTGCTGAGACGCCCCCGCCTCCACCGCCTCTCTGACGGCCGGATATTTGAAACCGAGTATTACATTATCGTTTTCTACCCATAAGTAACCAATTCCCAAAATTTCGAGGTGGCAGGATTCCTAGTAAAAATATTGCTGAGACGCCCCCGCCTCCACCGCCTCTCTGACGGCCGGATATTTGAAACCGAGTATTACATTATCGTTTTCTACCCATAAGTAACGAAATTCCAAAATTTCAAGGTGGCAGGATTCCTAGTAAAAATATTGCTGAGACGCCCCCGCCTCCACCGCCTCTCTGACGGCCGGATATTTGAAACCGAGTATTACATTATCGTTCTCTACCCATAAGTGACCAATTCCCAAAATTTCGAGGTGGCAGGATTCCTAGTAAAAATATTGCTGAGACGCCCCCGCCTGCACCGCCTCTCTGACGGCCGGATATTTGAAACCGAGTATTACATTATCGTTTTCTACCCATAAGTAACCAATTCCCAAAATTTCGAGGTGGCAGGATTCCTAGTAAAAATATTGCTGAGACGCCCCCGCCTGCACCGCCTCTCTGACGGCCGGATATTTGAAACCGAGTATTACATTATCGTTTTCTACCCATAAGTAACCAATTCCCAAAATTTCGAGGTGGCAGGATTCCTAGTAAAAATATTGCTGAAACGCCCCCGCCTCCACCGCCTCTCTGACGGCCGGATATTTGAAACCGAGTATTACATTATCGTTTTCTACCCATAAGTAACGAAATTCCAAAATTTCAAGGTGGCAGGATTCCTAGTAAAAATATTGCTGAGACGCCCCCGCCTCCACCGCCTCTCTGACGGCCGGATATTTGAAACCGAGTATTACATTATCGTTCTCTACCCATAAGTGACCAATTCCCAAAATTTCAAGGTGGCAGGATTCCTAGTAAAAATATTGCTGAGACGCCCCCGCCTCCACCGCCTCTCTGACGGCCGGATATTTGAAACCGAGTATTACATTATCGTTTTCTACCCATAAGTAACCAATTCCCAAAATTTCGAGGTGGCAGGATTCCTAGTAAAAATATTGCTGAGACGCCCCCGCCTCCACCGCCTCTCTGACGGCCGGATATTTGAAACCGAGTATTACATTATCGTTTTCTACAAATAAGTAACGAAATTCCAAAATTTCAAGGTGGCAGGATTCCTAGTAAAAATATTGCTGAGACGCCCCCGCCTCCACCGCCTCTCTGACGGCCGGATATTTGAAACCGAGTATTACATTATCGTTTTCTACCCATAAGTAACCAATTCCCAAAATTTCGAGGTGGCAGGATTCCTAGTAAAAATATTGCTGAGACGCCCCCGCCTCCACCGCCTCTCTGACGGCCGGATATTTGAAACCGAGTATTACATTATCGTTTTCTACCCATAAGTAACGAAATTCCAAAATTTCAAGGTGGCAGGATTCCTAGTAAAAATATTGCTGAGACGCCCCCGCCTCCACCGCCTCTCTGACGGCCGGATATTTGAAACCGAGTATTACATTATCGTTCTCTACCCATAAGTGACCAATTCCCAAAATTTCGAGGTGGCAGGATTCCTAGTAAAAATATTGCTGAGACGCCCCCGCCTGCACCGCCTCTCTGACGGCCGGATATTTGAAACCGAGTATTACATTATCGTTTTCTACCCATAAGTAACCAATTCCCAAAATTTCGAGGTGGCAGGATTCCTAGTAAAAATATTGCTGAGACGCCCCCGCCTGCACCGCCTCTCTGACGGCCGGATATTTGAAACCGAGTATTACATTATCGTTTTCTACCCATAAGTAACCAATTCCCAAAATTTCGAGGTGGCAGGATTCCTAGTAAAAATATTGCTGAGACGCCCCCGCCTCCACCGCCTCTCTGACGGCCGGATATTTGAAACCGAGTATTACATTATCGTTTTCTACCCATAAGTAACGAAATTCCAAAATTTCAAGGTGGCAGGATTCCTAGTAAAAATATTGCTGAGACGCCCCCGCCTCCACCGCCTCTCTGACGGCCGGATATTTGAAACCGAGTATTACATTATCGTTCTCTACCCATAAGTGACCAATTCCCAAAATTTCAAGGTGGCAGGATTCCTAGTAAAAATATTGCTGAGACGCCCCCGCCTCCACCGCCTCTCTGACGGCCGGATATTTGAAACCGAGTATTACATTATCGTTTTCTACCCATAAGTAACCAATTCCCAAAATTTCGAGGTGGCAGGATTCCTAGTAAAAATATTGCTGAGACGCCCCCGCCTCCACCGCCTCTCTGACGGCCGGATATTTGAAACCGAGTATTACATTATCGTTTTCTACCCATAAGTAACCAATTCCCAAAATTTCGAGGTGGCAGGATTCCTAGTAAAAATATTGCTGAGACGCCCCCGCCTCCACCGCCTCTCTGACGGCCGGATATTTGAAACCGAGTATTACATTATCGTTTTTTACCCATAAGTGACCAATTCCCAAAATTTCAAGGTGGCAGGATTCCTAGTAAAAATATTGCTGAGACGCCCCCGCCTCCACCGCCTCTCTGACGGCCGGATATTTGAAACCGAGTATTACATTATCGTTTTTTACCCATAAGTGACCAATTCCCAAAATTTCAAGGTGGCAGGATTCCTAGTAAAAATATTGCTGAGACGCCCCCGCCTCCACCGCCTCTCTGACGGCCGGATATTTGAAACCGAGTATTACATTATCATTCTATACCCATAAGTAACCAATTCCCAAAATTTCAAGGTGGCAGGATTCCTAGTAAAAATATTGCTGGAACACCCCCGCCTCCACCGCCCCTCTGACGGCCGGATATTTGAAACCGAGTATTACATTATCATTCTCTACCCATAAGTAACCAATTCTCAAAATTTCAAGGTGGCAGGATTCCTGATAAAAATATTGTTGGAATACATTCGCCCCTGCCGCCCCCAACGCCACCCACAACGCCTTCTCACGGCTGGAGAGCTGTTCCCAAGTTCCACAATTTCCTATATTATGCATAAAAAATAATTATTTGAATCCTGGAGTTCACAGAAGGAAGAAACAGAATATTGCTGATATTTATTGCTAAAGGTACTCGGGTTCCAATCAGTACATCTTTCAATAAGAGATTAAAATGTATCTCTATATTTTTCCAGAGTTTTAAATTTGTCTGACAATGGAAACTTAACTACCAAAGACTTGATCGATATTTCACTAAATTGCCGAAACTTGGAACAATTGTATGTATCTAACATTCAGTCAAATACGAGAAACAAGGAGTTAACAGATGAAGATTGCACTTTTATTGTGTCAAATATGTCGAAGAACTTGAAAGGTTTCAGCATTGATGGAGCTACACTGACTGATCAGTGCTTTCAGGTGAATAATTTTGTTTGAAACAGTCAATTGATTAGTTATATTTTCTTCTTCGAAAATATCCAAAGTGACAGTAGACTGATGTTTTCCCAAATTATTCATAATCAAGAGTAGTAGCATTGTTTAAGGAGAACTTAAACAATGCTAGTAGTAACCAAAGATATTCTACGATTGTAGAATATCTTTGGTAGTAACAGATTCAATGGTGATCTACCAGGTGTAGAAGTCGCTATGTGCTTTATTGAATATTTATAAGGATTTTTCTTGAGGTTTGTAATAAAATTAATATACGCAGTTTTATTTCCACAAAACGGGGAAGTTTCTGATGGGGGTTATATACAGGATGACCCAAGATGTTCCATACAGCCAAAAACTCAGATATGATAGAAAGTGTGAACAGAAAGTATTTTAAATGTTAGCCATCCCTCGTTAAAAAAACTATCTCTGGATTTTTTCAAATTGCACTCTATATTTTTCCCTGTAAACGATTCCCCAGTGAAATAAAAAATATGTTGGTGTGGTGTGACTAATGCCCGTGCTCAGCCAGATCTCGTAGTCAAGAAGATCTAAAAACATAAAGGCATTATTTAAAGAGAAACAATGATAAAGGGTTTTCCAATAAGAGGTGTTATTTTTAATAGCCCGCTATTTCAGTAGATGTCACGTTTGAAGCTGTCATTTTTTGACATTTTACAAGGAGAAACTACACCATTATCATTAATAAAAATGGAACGATACACGCTTCAAGAACGCATTGAAATTCACTTTAAAAATGGTGAAAATTTGGCGTCTCTGCCAAATTTTCACCATTTTTCGTGAAACTCGGACATTTTTGGGCCTCAAAATGAGTGAACTGTTTCATATCCGGTTTGGACATAAAGGGTTTTCCAATAAGAGGTGTTATTTTGAATAGCCCGCTATTTCGCTAGATGTTGCGTTTGAAGCTGTATTTTTTTGACATTTGACAAGTAGAAACTACGCCATTAATAAAAATGGAACTATACAAACTTCAAGAACGCATTGAAATTATTGAAATTCATTATAAAAATAGTGAAAATTTGAGAGACGGTTCGTAACACTCGAACATTTTTGGGTCGTCGTGAAGCACCTTGTCGGACCGCAATAAAGAAATTGGTGGAAAATTTGGAGCTGCTGGGACAAGTTAGTGATATGAAGAATAAAACCCGTGCACGTAGCTCAAGAACAGACGAGAATATTGCTGCTGTAGCCGAAAATGTTGAAAAAAACCCAGGTTTGTCCATTCCTCGTCGTTCTTCGGAATTAGGCATTCCATAAACGTCATTACACCGTATTTTGCATAAAGGTTTGCGTCTTAAGGCTTATAAAGTTCAGTTAACACAAAAACTCAAGCCAACCGATCAACAACGTCGTGTCTTTGCTGATTGGGTCGTTGAAATACATGAAAATGATCCGGAATTCCATCGAAAAATCATCTTGAGTGATGAGGCCCATTTCCACCTCGGTGGCTTCGTCAACAAGCAAAATTGTCGCATCTGGGGCTCGGAAAACCCAAGAGTTATTGTTGAAAAGCCTCTCTACCCTCAACGTGTGACTGTTTGGTGCGGTTTATGGTCAGGTGGAGTCATTGGACCTTACTTTTTCGAAAATGAGGCTGGAGCAACAGTTACGTTGAATGGATTGCACTATCGAGAGATAATTAATGATCACGTGCCACACAAGCAACGAAACCATTGATCTTTTGCGGGAAAAGTTTCTAGACCGTGTTATCTCTCGGAGAAGTGATCACAATTGGCGACCGAGATCTTGTGATTTAACACCTTGCGACTTCTTCCTTTGGGGTCACGACGATTATAGTTATACTGAAAAAAAATTTCAAATGCATTTCTTTATAGGGTATATTACTCTGTCCCAAATTAGAACACTTGGAGTTTCACAGAGCTTTCAATCTGAATGGAAAGACATTTTCTGTAATTTGGCAGTATTTGAAGAACTTAAAAACATTGAAATTCACATTTGCAAATCAAATCAATGATGAAGATGTAGAAACTGTTTTTCTCAATGGAACGAAAGCAATGAGCAGTTTGGAAGTTATTGATTTTACAGGATGTTGGAAGGTACGATGATTGATAACTAATAACATTACTATTAACAGAAGTACAGAACAAATTTCGAATTTTTGTTGGTCGCGTACATTCGATTATCGAAGTTTTTTGTTATGTTGATATAAAGGGTTTTCCAATAGGAGGTGTTATTTTGATATTCAAAGAAAAATGCCATTTTTTAATAGAAATGATCGGATGTTTATTTCATTATAAAGAAGAAGCTATGCCGTTAATAGTGGAAAATAACATCAGGCAAATGACCACCACGACAACGCTTACAGGACTTCCTTTTAATGAAATTTTCCATAACCAAATCGCAAAGTGGCCGCCTTATGTCCTCGATAGCCTCACGAATTCCATCTTTGAGGTCTTGAATAGACGCTGGCTATTGGCGTAGACCTTCTCTTTCACGTGGTCCCAAAGGAAGAAGTCGCAAGGTGTTAAATCACAAGATCTCGGTGGCCAATTGTGATCACCTCTTCGAGAGATAACACGATGATCGGCTGGCTTGAGTTCTTGTGTTAACTGAACTTTATAAGCCTTAAGACCCAAATCTTTATGCAAAATACGGTGTAATGACGTTTGTGGAATGCCTAATTCCAAAGAACGACCAGGAATGAACAAACCTGGGTTTTCAACACTTTCGGCTACAGCAGCAATATTCTCGGCCGTTCTTGAGCGACGTGCACGGGTTTTATTCTTCACATCACTAACTTGTCCCAACAGTTCGAATTTTTCCACCAATTTCTTTATTGCGGTCCGACAAGGTGCTTTACGACGACCCAAAAAAGGTTTTACGAACCGTCTCTGCCAAATTTTCACCATTTTTATAGTGAATTTTAATAATTTCAATGCGTTCTTGAAGCGTGTATCGTTCCATTTTTATTAATGGCGCAGTTTCTTCTTGTCAAATGTCAGAAAATAACAGCTTCAAAAGTGACATCTACCGAAATAGCGCGCTATTCAAAATAACACCTCTTATTGGAAAATATATTTATGTTCTGTGGGAAAACCCTTCACATCTGTTTATCATGAGTTGGCATTATCAGCCAATTTGATGTTTTGTGTGTTCTTCGAGTTTTGACTTGTAAAAAAAGTTGATCCAAGAATCTGATTGAAATCTCGCGTTAAATATGGAATAAAGTGCTCTAAGGCACTTCAAATATTGACTGCTCCATTTGGAGAGTTTGCTCTGTCTCAAAAAAGTTTTTATAAGTGATACAAGCGCTTTACAGAAGGCCGAGAAGATGAGAAGATGTTGATGACGATTGACGATGATCGTCCTGGAGGCGTATTGTCATTCTCTACTACAACTGCATGCGTTGCACCATAGTAAACATTTATTTTGTATGGGGCTTCGTTTTTATGTAAAAAAATGAAACATCTTGACGTAGTATCTCTACTACATAATGTGTTGAAGTAACGACAAATACGCGTTAAGATGTTTAATTTTCTTGAATAAAAACGGCACTTCACACGAAAAGAAAGCACAAGAGATTTTTTTTTATCACAAATTGAACGAAGAATTCAAAAATAATTGTTAGTTTGAAATATCTCAGTGGCGTACCACTTTTTCAGTCAGTTTTTGAGTAAAATTTCAACACCCTGTATCTTGAAAACAATGCATTTCCGGAACTACATTTATGGGAACTTTCTTTCATAAAATATTCTGAGGAATCATCCCCTTTGATCTTTCGCATCAATTCAGAAACGCCCTGTATAATTAGAAAAATACATATAATGAAAAAATCTTCCAGATAAAGAACAATGCACTCAAAGCCATTGCCGAATGTTGTCCCAGATTGAGAAAACTGATAGTGAAAAGCTGCAAGAATATAACCGATATATCATGTCTCAGAAAATGTGAACATTTGTCATTATTGAATATTGCTTTTTGTTCAAAGTTGGTGATAAATGATTGGTTGCCAGTTCCAGATTCAGTGCAAGTGATATTTATAGATCTTGGGGAGAATCTCAGAAAATTGGAAGCAAGTTTGAAAAAGGAAGGAAAGAACATAAAAATAAGGCTTTGTCATTCTCAATTCACAAAAAGTTTCGAAAATTATAAGTTAATAATTTGAGCGATACCTTTCTTCTTTGAGCCAATAAAAATTACAAAATATAGTTCAGACCTCTGAAATAATAAAAAAATTGTTTTGTGTTATAGAGTCGAAATAATAGAATTATTGGTATGTCTAAACATTCTAGATGAATTTATAAAAAAAAAATCTGTGAAACTTAGTTGGGACTTGAACCGACGTAGGTATTAAATAGAGAAACGAGACTGTTCTAAGGATATTAATATTCGTTGCCAGGCAACGCTGGTTCGTAGTTCATAGAGTTTGACTGGTATTTGAATTTCACTGAATATAATTTAGCCAGTAATCAAACTCTATGAACTACCGTTGCCTGGCAACGAATATTAATATCCTTAGAACAGTCTCGTTTCCCTATTTAATACCTACGTCGGTTCGAATCCAAACTAAGTTTCACTGAATTTCTTTTGTAAATTCATCTATAGAATGTTTAGACATACCAATAATTCATTTATTTTGACTCTAGAACTTAAAACAATTTTTTTTTTATTATTTAAGAGATCTGAACGAAACATTTGAACGAATGTAGTAACGAAACCGTTTGATATTTTACAATTCTGTTTTCATATTCGTGATTTGATAATTGAAGAAGTACAATTGTACAAAATTTCATCCATTTCAGATGAATTTTTTTTATCGCTGCAGACATAAAAAAATTGTGTTCGATTTTTGAAAAAAAATTTTCACAGAAATTCTTAGAAAATTGTGTTCATTTACATTGCAGGTTTTCCGCCATTTTGTAAATTTTTTTTCGGAATTCGTCAACTTTTCTGAATAGAGGGCCCAAAAATATACTGAGATTTTACCAAAAACCGCTACTCATAAGAATTCATACACAATTTATGTTGAGATCGTCGGAAAAATCTTGTAATCAACTCGGTTATTAATCAAGCGACTAATGGTCTCGAACTATTAACGCGTTCGCTCTGCTCACGTACGCGTTGAAATATCTTGACCATTTCTCATCTGGGTGCCTGGTCACTCCGGGATTCACGGCAATGAAGCGGCAGACCGACTGGCCAGGGAAGGAGGGACAACCCCCTTCACTGGACCAGAACCGTTTTGCGGCTTCCCAGCCAGTCATCAGGCAATGGCTATTAAGGACTGGGAACAAAAGAGGAAGCTTATGTCCTGGCGTACGACCAATGGTCAAAAGCAAGCTAAGTCACTTCTCTCTCACTCGACGAGCTGGACCAAGAAAGTCCTCTCACTCAGCAAATTGGAACTGAGGAAACTGACGGGCGCTCTCACTGGGCACTGTCCTGTGAGGTATCACTTAAAAAACATGGGAAAGGCGCCCGATAGTACATGTCGCTTCTGTCAAGAAGCCACCGAGACAGCTAGACACCTGCTATGTGAGTGTGAAGCTGTTCACCAGAAACGGTTACGGCATCTTGGCTCCAGGTTCCTAAAGCCTGAACAAGTAATGGATGTGGCCCCCAGAAAGGTGGTGAAGTTCATTGAGACTTTGCTGCCGGACTGGTAAACAGCGCGGGGATGCACAATAGATCTTAAGGTCAAGGTGCTCGCAAGGTCGGTTTTGATCTGTCGCCCCTCCTCTAATCTAATCTAATCTAATCTTGACCATTAGTCGCTGTCTTTAATAACCTAGTTGATTAAACAACTATTAACACCCTAGGGTACTACTGTATCTCGGCTTATGCTTCGAAAAATGGCAAAAATGATTCTCCTGATGTCCTCTACACGAATATATATGTTTGTCCAGTTTATGATGAAACAGTCTAGTCTTACCCACAGAATATAAAACATAAGAGGTGATATCTGTCTAGGCGCCCCCAAAATAAATGGGGAGACCTATTATGTGTTCGCGACCCGCGTTGTAGGTTTTACTTCTGGCGTTTCACCCCCCTGGTCTTACCACTCTCCCTCTAATCTAATAATTTGTTAGCAAATATACAATGATTGTTGATAATTCCGCTAGAAAGTTAAAGTGTTTTTAGATCGTCGGACAGAATTATTTTTGACAGCAGAGTCATAAGTCATATAAGACCATTCCCTGCTCAAAATTCAGAAATTTGGGTGTTGTTTTAGAAATTTTAGATATTTTAGATATGTTTTGGGGAAGCGATGGTACGCGGTCATAGAAGTCATAGAAAGTAAATGTAAAAATACGTGGCCATACTGTGGTTGGTTCGTTGGTAGTCATAGCTGTCATACGTGTCTGTTGTCGTAGCAGAATTTTTGACGTTTATTTCTATGGAATTGTTGTGATTTCTAACAAGAAACAAGTCTGAAAAGTAAGGAGTGTAAGGACTGATTAATAAATTAAATTCAGGAAATAATAATATAATGGCCATGCAAGAAGTCAAAGATAAAGATGATGCTACTAACAAGGTAAGTCGATTACTTCTATTTGAAATTTTCAATATGTTCATACCTATCAATTTAACCTTATTATTTAGCCGACCAAAATTGATAAATGGGACGGTTCAGCAGTCAAGAATTCCTTGGATGATGCAGTTAAGGAGGTATAAACTATAATAGTCTTAAAACCTGAGTTTATCTCACCTCAATTATTGTTTTCAGGTACTCACCAAAAAATACAAGTACATTGAGAATTTTGCCCTTATGGATGGGAGGTTGTTGATTTGTGGAATAGCAGTTGGAGTTGCAATGTTTGCTCTAGTCTGGGATTATTTGTATCCTTTTCCTGATTCCAAGTTAGTTAAACAGTATGGATAATATATGATAAAAATACTTAACGGAACTTGTTTTCAGACCTATTTTAATATTTTCGGTTACAACATACTTCTTTATGATGGGAGTGTTAACATTATATACAACGTATAAGGAGAAAGGTATTTTTGCTGTGTGTATACAGAAAAACTCCAAGAAGGATGTAGTTTGGGAAGCTAGTTCTTATCTGAAAAAGTAGGTATAATTCACTCTCAGCAAATGTATCTATGTCCTTTGGCGTTGAGGTTTTCAGATATTTAGGCTCGTATTCATAGTTCGCCCTTGAGGGTGAGTGTGAGTTTTTATCGCCCTTATGAATACTAGCTTTAAAGGTGACATCAACTGTCACTCACCCTCAAGTATGAACTATGAATACAGCCCTTATATTCGAATAGTTATAGTGAATTCTCAAGATAGGTTTCATGAAATTCTGATCTTGTTGATTGTTGTAATGAAACTATTTCTTTTTCCAACTTCTTGTCATAGACATTGACTTTTGTCAAATTGATACTCTGATCGGTAAATCTACACCTTTTCCAATTGTAATTCAGAAAACGTAAAATGTAATTCAGAAAAGCAAATTGATGTACAGAAGATGATAATTGTGATTTACAACAGTGAATTGAAATTCAGAATAGGGAATTTGAATTTCAGAATAACAACTTTATATTCAGAAATGACAGAAATGTTGATCTGAATTTCAGAATAGTAATATATTATTCAGAAAAAGGAACTTGTAATTCAGAAAAAGAATATGATAATTCAGAACTAAGATTCAAAGATTTGTCGCTTATTACCTTTGTAATACTTTTTCTGAAATTGAATTGATAAGGTCTGAATTACAATTTCCCTTTTCTGAAATTCAATTTGCCGTTTCTGAATTCCAACTTCCTAATCTCAATTTAATTTCTGTTCTTCTGAAATTAAATTAACTTTTCTGAATTTCAATTTTCTGAATTACATATTCCTATTCTGAAATACAAGTTCAAGTTGATCTTTGAATTTCTGAATTAAAACTGTAAAAGGTGTAGTTTTGTGAAACTTATCATAAACTCAATGAAATGGGACATCTATGCATCTGCATCTCGAATTTTCTCACTTTCAATAGAAAATTTGAATTATTTCAAAAATGATTTATTTTCAGGTATGACGATATTTATCATTTGAAGTTGAGTTGTAAAGATTCTAATGGAAAATTGAATGAAACTTCATCCAAGAAGAGTGTAGCTAATTTTATAAATGAGCAAGGTTTTGTGGTGCCAGAGTTAGTAGATGCTGAAGTAACTAAATTACATAATTCCCTTTTACATGAACGTAAAGAAAAATAAATGATTTTTGTTAATAAATTTCGGTATTTAAAAATTTTTCCAGTAGTTTTTATTGGGAGTTTTGTGAAGGGTTCTCATTCAAAAAAAATTCTGATGATGCACTGTTGCATTTGCTGCACTTAATTGATTTACACGAAAAGTTGTTGAAACAATTAATAGAATAAGAATCTCAATGAATCGAATGTTTTGGTAATTTTGCATTTGTCCTGCATTCCTTGAAATAAGTATTGATTAATTCTATTATTTAAGTTCTTTATTTTAAATTGAGATTTTTGTACTGTCTATATTCAGAAAAATATATGATTATTTTGATTCGGAAGAATAAAGAACATGTTGATTACATTCACATTTAAACTAATGATTTCCAATAAATCCATCACTGAAAATAGATTAAATTGTTTCTGTTAATAAATACTGCATGTTAGAAAAATAGCTATAGTCCGTTCACGAAAGGTTGAGCCGTCGGTTGGCCATGGAAATTTGGCATATTCCACTGTGTATATTAAAATTTAGGTTATGTTCTTGTCAGATTGATACGCAATGTTGTCAATATTGCATAGAGTTGTCTGATAACTCGCATTCTCGTCGAACGAGGCCGGTTACATTCGGCAACGTTGACTTTATTTTACGTTATGACAGCAAATACTGGCAACTTCAGATAAATAAAAAAACGCCTACTATGTGCTCAACCTTTCGTGAACGGACTATATACAAGTATTTAAAATGGATAATGAACTCTCATGGGTAGCTTTCTAGATTAACAATCAAAATTGGACAGAATAATACTTGAAAAGTTACAAGGATGTTTGAAAAGATTGGGATTGTTATACAGGACAAAATAAACTATTTCACATTTAATCATGAAACAGTTATGAAGACTGATGGTATGAGTAGGTTGAAGCTTAGACTAAGGGTTCCTACTTACCTAATAATGATAGTACAGAGTCTTTATAAATGATTGTAACAGCGCAGTTGGCTTTGGATTGCATAATACCGATCTCTAACCAATCAGAGCATAGCATTATCACAGAATTCTGTGGTTTACATAATCCAAAGCCAACTGCGCTGTTACAATCATTTATAGAGACCCTGTATATTAGTGTCTATCCATAAATGATTATCAATCTGATAAATCAATTGGACAAATCAAATTTCATAAACCGGTTTGGAAATTCACCTAACAAATACCATATTCAATGTACCAGAGAGAGAAACTTGCCGTCCAGTTTCACAGTGGTATGTGGTATGTTCGAGAGATTCACGCTTATGACCATAGATAAATAAAACTTTTTTATTTATCTATGCTTATGACGAAATGAATGTGTGAAGTGCGAATTATATTGTATGTTCTGTGGTGCGAATAATGTAGTTGCCTTTCATGAATAGAGTATGACGAGGTATGAATATTGACAGATAAACAGTTCATTTGCGAGTAAGTTTCCGAGAACCCCTAGTGAGACTACACTGACTCTATAAAAGTATAAAGTCATTGCAAGTCAGCTGCTCCATACATTGAATAAAGAATAGGTACCTTTATTCAATGGCTCCATAGATCTTTCTACCGGCTGCCTCGAATCGAGTACTGTGGGTTGCCTACCATTGTGCCGCAACTACCAAAATAGTCCCCTAAATGAACGAAATTATCCCATTATCATCGTATTGCACAGATTGGAACAATAAACTTATTTTTCCGCCGACCTCGAAATAAAAGGTGATTTTAATGTGTACGAAATTGAGCATTAATGACCCATTTTAATGCTCAATTTTTGTATCCATTTTAATGTGCAATCCTCATGGCAACCGTACACAAAGTATTCAAAAGCACTACCAGAAATGTCAAAACTCTACTGGATCATAGAAACATAAAAATTTATATTTGTCAAATGAATGTCTTGTGCAAAATATGAATGTTTTCCAATCAAAGTATTTATACAGAATTCATATTTTGAGATCGGCGGAAAAACTTGTAATAAACTCGGAGTGACCATTATATGGTCACTCCGCTCACGCTTTAATAGTTCGAGACCATTGGTCGCTAGATTAATAACCGAGTTTATTACAAGATTTTTCCGCCGATCTCAAAATATGAATTCTGTATAAATACTTGATTGGAAAACATTCATATTTTGCACAAGACATTCATTTGACAAATATAAATTTTTATGTTTCTATGATCCAGTAGAGTTTTGACATTTCTGGTAGTGCTTTTGAATACTTTGTGTACGGTTGCCATGAGGATTGCACATTAAAATGGATACAAAAATTGAGCATTAAAATGGGTCATTAATGCTCAATTTCGTAAGTCGCTGTTTTTAATAACCTAGTTGATTAAATAACTATTTCCGTTGATCTCAAAATAGAAGGTGATATTAATGTTGATAATTAATGACCCTTTTTAATGCTCAATTTATGCTATTTTAATGTACAATCCTCATGGCAACCGTTCACAAATTATTCAGAAGCACTTTGAGAAATGTCATAACTCTGGAACATAGATACCTACATAGAAATTTTATTAGGTCAAATGTGAGTCTTGTGCAAAATGAGAATGTATTTCAATCAAGAATTCATGCACAATCCATATTGAAATCGTCAGAAAAATCTTGTAATCAACTCGGTCATTAATCGCTCCGCTCACGCGTTAAAATTTCTTGCACACTAGTCGCTGTCTTTAATAACCTAGTTGATTAAATAACTATTATATGCGTCGCAATAAGACAATTTTATTTTCATATCATACGATAAATAAAGTGAACAAATTTCATAACAGTTGGGGGAAAGGCAGGCAAGATGGCATAGTAGGGCCAAATGGCATACCATATTTACTGAAGAATCCACTACGAGTGGAATCCTAGAACTCGGTGCAAATGTTCGAATTAGTTGGCAACAGTGTACGAACGTTGTTTCAAGGGATTCGTTACGGTAGTTGATGACTTAGTCGTGAAAAAGTGGTATGAGCGTGTACAACTTCGACGTAAGCTCTCTCTTCTCGTCTGTATTACTGTAAGTACAGATTATTTCTCTAACTTTTTTATATCCGAGTAGAATTGTACTTTTATTGTGAACCTTTTCATGTATTTACCTTGACAAAAAGATGTCACAAAAACTTTGATTTAATATTCGTTTTTTTGACACGTGGTTAGGGCAAGTTGACATACATAGAGGCTGGGTAAAACGGCATGGTACTTTTTCTTAACAATAAAATTTTTTTTCAGATGGTCATCAATTATCGAAGGAAAACCAACAGTGGAGAGTGGGATGAGAATAATATTATATATTATATATTAATATGTTAAGAGTTTTGGAAGCAGTAAGAAAAAACAAATGGGATAGGCCCTTGCTAGTAAAACATTCAATGTACCTTTTTTTATTTATATGAATATGATTTTTTTGTTTATATGAATATAAATAAATTTCTATTTCTTCTATGATATGTTATTTATTGGAACTTTGTTTTTTTCACTACAAAATATATCATATTATATGATATGCCATCTTGCCCGACACTGTGGGGCAAAATGGTTTTTTCGGATGTTACAGATTATCGCAATTTTTTTTGTCCATAATTTTTTTTATTCATATCTTTCTTCAAAAATTGATAGCTAACTTGATTGGCTAGAGATTCAACTAATGCTGTGCTTAATTGTTTTTTCCTCATAAGAGATATCGATTTTCGAAAGATTGTATGCCATCTTGCCTGCCTCTCCCCTGCATATCGTGATATAAAATTCTTAAAAAATAATTTTAAAACTTAACTCTTATGCAGATTATAATACGGTGGCATAGCTTTTGTGTTACTTATAGCCTATTCGTTTTGAGATATTTCGTGCTCCTGAGTAACTCAAAAGCTCGAAATACGGCTTCCCATTGGCTGCGCACAAGCACTGGTACAGCTCAGGAGCTCGAAATACCGCAAAACGAATACAGTATTCGTTTTGCGGAGTTTCGTGCTCCTGAGCTGTTCCAGCGCTTGTGCGCAGCCAATGGCAAGCCGTATTTCGAGCTTTTGAGTTACTCAGGAGCACGAAATATCTCAAAACGAATAGGCTAACTTATAAAAGCGGCGTTCAAAGTTGGTTGTAAAAGAGTAGGTATATATATATATATATAAATAGTTGCATTAGAGTTCCATAAGAAAAGTAGGTAAAAAGTATGTTACTTCACGCAGAACACGCAATAACGTTACACAATAAATGGATTTTATAATCATCAATCAACTACTGCAGAATTCTCTTTTACGAAGAGCTTAGGCTCGTATTCATGAAGTTCGCCCTTGAGGGTGAGTGAGAACCCTTATGAATACTAGCATTGTCCTTAAACAATGATACTAGCCTCAAAGGTGGCCTCAACTATCACTTACCCTCAAGGGCGAACCCGAATAAAATTGTAGTTCCCAGGAATAAATTTATCTCAAGTCATGCGTTATAAAAACACATCAAAGTGTTCATATACCACCAACATATAATGAACATCACACTGTAGTACCTACCAGAAAAATTACGCGGGTTTTCTAGAACGAAAAAAAAATGGTCATTTTAAAAGATCAGTTAAAAAGAAGTACTATGGAATACTTCTGACACAAAGTTCGCTTAAAATCTCTAGCCATGTAAAGGAACGGCTTTAGAAGAAACAAAAACTTTAGCTTCAGCCATCAGCGAAAATATTGAAAAATACAAAAGAAATAAAGGCCAACCCGAAATGTTAAAAAAAGCGTCGACATTTATTCACAAAAAAATACAGTGAATAATTTTAAGCCATCAACAATTTTCATGAGGTGTCAGAACATTCAATTTAATTGATATAAAAATTTAAAATATCGACATTCAATCAAGTATAAGACAAACATCAGTTACATCCATGACAAACTACTCAAAATGACTAATCCAAAATTCACTCTAGTGTAGAAGGCTTATTGGGCGATCGTTCCCTTTAAATGAGTGCTATATCGTTTTGCCCAATGCCCAAATATCTGTAAGTTTCGAATTCTTAGCCGAAAATGGTCTCAAACGACATGGTTCGATTTCCTGATGACGAATTCGTGGTCAAATTCAAATCTGCCCGAGGGGCCACCCGGCCGTTAGCTCAATAACTTTCGAAGGGATTGTCCTAGAGACTTGAAATTTTCAGGGTTTGTTAGGTCCCAAGATGGCTCGCTTAAGTTTGTTAACCAGCCAAATCGTACAGGGTTCCATAAAATATGGCCATTAAAAATTTTTGTTCCTCAGAAAAAACGAAACCCATCAAAATATAATGTTGCTGCCATATGCAAGGTGCTCATAATGAGCTTCGTTGAAAAATAGTGTAAACAGAACTATTGAAAATTCAATTGGAATATTGTAAAGAAGAAACTCTATACCTTTTTCCATAAAAAATACCCGATTCGAATGAAATTCATTTATTAAATAAAGATTGATACACTGAATGTTCCTGCAGAATTTTTGTGACTATAGAAAATATAAATGGAATATTGAAAAGAATAATCTCTATATTTTCATAACAGAATAACCGATTCAAGTGATTTTTTTTTGTGAATCGAAACTGATATACTGAATGTGCAATGCAAAACTTCAAGAGGATCGCATCATCAGAACCATAGAATTTAATTTTTGTAATTATTTATTTTTTACATATTTCATTTTTTGAATAATTTCCAGATTATAATTTCGATTGTGCTGACATTCTGCATTTATATTTGGTATCAATCTCAAATCCTATATAAAATATTGAGGTAATAGTTTTTGTGCTCCACCAAAGAACGAGCGCTCAAAAGCTCCTGCTCAGGGCTTTTCTTAATTTAAAAAAAAAAACGTTTTTTAATTATTGTTTCAATTTATTTTTATCCATAACTCTAAAATCTTTATAGATCTTGTTATGCATCTGTATGTCCTCATGGTTTATCGTTAGCTGAGTTGCAGCTACCCTGTGATATACAGGGTGTCTGGTGAGGAATGGGACAACATTTAGGTGGTGATGAGGGATGTCTCAAGGAGTGAGAAAATGCCATTCTAAATCATCTGAGGTACATGGTTCCTGATATACAGGGGGTTTTATAAAAAATTAGGAAATTTAAAATGACCATAATTCAGGAAATAAAAGAGCTAATCCGATGATTTTTCGTATGAACAATGATAGAGTGAGTACGAATCTGTTTGAACGAAAACTTCGAAATAAAATCAGATCCGGACTCAGAAATTTCAGTTTTTCTGAAATTAGGTAAAAACCCCACCCTCTATGCGGTTTTCAATTTTTTTGACTTCAGATTTTGAGAGAGCAGGAAAAATACTTTCGAACTCAACGGTCATCCCGAATGGCACAAATTTTCCCTGCTTTCTATGACCCTTCGAATGTCAATCTTCCGATTTTCGCTCCTTACATATTATTTTCTCGACATTTCAAATGACCATAATTCAGGAAATATGAGAGCTAATCCGATGATTTTTCGTATGAACAATGATAGAGTGAGTACGAATCTGTTTGAACGAAAAATTCGAAATCAAATCAGATCCGGACTCAGAAATTTCAGTTTTTCTGAAATTAGGTAAAAACAACACCCTGTATGCGGTTTTCAATTTTTTTGACTTCAGATTCTGAGAGAGCAGGAAAAATACTTTCGAACTCAACTGTCATCCCGAATGACACAAATTTTCCCTCCTTTCTATGGCCCTTCGAACGTCAATCTTCCGATTTTCGCTGTCGTACAAAGACAATCACAGAGACGTTTCAGTGTTAATGTGCGCAGTTTATGATAATAATTTAATAGGTCCTCATATTTTCGAAGAAAGACTCACCGGAGAAATTTATAGAGATTTCCTTATGAATGTTCTTCCTAATTTATTAGGGAATATTAATCAAAGAGGACTTATCTTCCAGCATGATGGAGCACCCCCACATTTCTCAATTTTAGTGAGAAATCATTTGAACGAGGTCTATCCAAATAGATGGATAGGTCGTGGTGGTCCAAGATCATGGCCACCACGGTCCCCCGACATGACACCGTTAGATTATTTCCTTTGGGGACACCTTAAAACTATGGTGTACGGGCGAGAAATAAATACAAGGAAACTTCAGCGCATTATAGACGCATGTGACGAAATACCAAACAACCCGAATGTGATAAGGAAAGCAGTTTTGAACTTAATGAAAAGAGCAGATAAATGTGTAGAAGTTGGTGGTTTTCATTTTGAACAATATTTGAAGAATTAAATATTAATTTTCCAAATTTCGCATTTTTGATAATTTTTATAAAAATTTTGGTTCGTTTATGATCTTTTTTTTACTTATTAGTAACTATCTGAGATCTCATGTTTCTGAAATGTCGAGAAAATAATATGTAAGGAGCGAAAATCGGAAGATTGACATTCGAATGGTCATAGAAAGCAGGGAAAATTTGTGCCATTCGGGATGAGAGTTGAGTGTGAATGTA
The DNA here is from genome assembly GCA_013421045.1 of Propylea japonica. Classification (NCBI taxonomy): domain Eukaryota; kingdom Metazoa; phylum Arthropoda; class Insecta; order Coleoptera; family Coccinellidae; genus Propylea; species Propylea japonica. The sequence goes on from CM024240.1 coordinate 90,468,798, forward strand.
TTTTTCCTGCTCTCTCAGAATCTGAAGTCAAAATAATTGAAAACCGCATACAGGGTGTTGTTTTTACCTAATTTCAGAAGAACTAAAATGTCTGAGTCCGGATCTGATTTTATTTCGAATTTTTCGTTCAAACAGATTCGTACTCACTTTATCATTGTTCATACGAAAAAACATCGGATTAGCTCTTATATTTACTGAATTATGGCCATTTGAAATGTCGAGAAAATAATATGTAAGGAGCGAAAATCGGAAGATTGACATTCGAAGGGTCATAGAAAGCAGGAAAAATTTGTGCCATTCGAGATGACAGTCGAGTTTGAATGTATTTTTCCTGCTCTCTCAGAATATGAAGTCAAAAAAATTGAACCCGCATACAGGGTGTTGTTTTTACCTAATTTCAGAAAAAATAAAATTTCTGAGTCCGGATCTGATTTTATTTCGAAGTTTTCGTTCAAACAGATTCGTACTCACTCTATCATTGTTCATACGAAAAATCATCGGATTAGCTCTCATATTTCCTGAATTATGGTCATTTGAAATTTCCTAATTTTTTCTAAAACCCTCTGTATATCAAGAACCATGTACCTCAGATGATTTCAAATGGCATTTTCTCACTCCTTGAGACATCCCTCATCACCACCTAAACGTTGTCCCATTCCTCACCAGACAGGGTGTCTGGTGTATATGTCAATTCAAAGCAATTCAAAGTACACAAAATTTTGTGTTAATTATTGCCTCATCAGGATCATCTAAAAAAATTCAAAATTTCCCTAAAAAAACTTTCGATTATCTAAAATTAAATTGAATTTGAGGATAAAGATTGACAAAGTGAATGTTCTTGCAAAATTTCAAAAGAATTGTGTTATCAGAATTCAGAACCAAAGAAATTTCTTCCCTGTTATAAATTTCTTACTTTTTTTTGCAATAATATATTTCGTACCAATTCTAAACATAAAATTTCATGGAAATAGCGTTATTGCTTCACAAATGAACGAGCGCTCGAAAACTCAGGGTTTTTCTCAATTTTTACACACCAAACCTTTCATAGATGACATAAATCGTCACTCAAGTCATCAATTACAACGTCTACTTCTTCTTCATTACCTACCTACTGTTAATGATCATTCATAACACCTTTTGCAAGTAGGATGCTTGTGGGTGTCTTACAACGTAAACACTCACACCCACACATCTATCGAGTTAAACTTCTCCTAACTATTGATAGTAACAAGATTGCACGTTCTGGAAAATCTGCAAATTCTGGAATATCTTAACCACGGTTTGATATTGCAATCGGTTATGGCTTCGAATATTTTCTTGGAGAAAGATGGTGTGAGTTTTGTCACTTTGGTGGCGACGCGACGTTTCGCAAAAATGTCCATTCAGGCCTACAATTTATTAGAAGGATTTAAGAAAAGCCCTGAGCAGTTCCTTTTGAGCGCTCGTTCATTGTTGAAGCAATAATGCTATCACCTCAAAATTTTGTATAGGACTTGATATTCATGCTAGGAATATGAAAGCAAAATCTCAGCACGATTTTATTATGGAAATTATTCAAAGAATGAAATATGTAAAAAATCAAAAATCAAAAACATAATTCTTTGGTTCAGATAATCCGATCCTCTTGAAATTTTGCATAAACATTCGGTATATCAATCTTCATTCACATATAATAATACATTATAATAATAAATTTCCCTCGAATCGGATACCTTGTTATGGAATTATAAAGATTTTTTTTTTCAATATTCCAATTGAATTTTCTTTGGTTCTGTTCACACTATGTCCACAAAATTTCGCATAAAGCTTATTATGAGCACCTTACATGTGGCCACAAGTTTGCATTTCGATTGGTTTCGTTTTGTTTGAGATATTGAGGAACAAAAATTTTGAATAGCCATATTTTATGGAACACGGTTTGGCTGGCTATAGAACTCAACCGCGGCATTTGGGAAACGAACTCACCCTGAAAATCTCAAGTCTCTAGTACAATCACTTCGAAAATTATCGTGCTCACGGGATATAATTGAATTTTACCATGATGATTTCGTCATCAGGTAGTCTAACAGAGCTGTGCCGAAGCCTTGTGCTTAGTGCTCGTGAAAGCACTCGAAGCACTTTTGTGCTCGTGAGCACTGTGCTCGCGAGCACTTGATTGAACCAGTGCTTAGTGCTTGGTGCTTCGCGAATTTTTCGAAAGGGCTTAGTGCTTAGTAATTCGAAAAAGTGCTCCCAAGCACTTTCAGGAATTACCAAGCACTAAGCCCTTCATGGACTTGTTGGAACATGGAAATGACAGACCGTCGCGTGATTCAAATAGACAAAGAACTAAAATATTTTATTTCGTTTCACTTCTATAGATATAAAATTTGTTCATTTTTTCTTGCATTACAAACACTGGTGTTAAAAAAAACAATCTCACTGTATGTTATGGACTTTCTGGAACAAGTTTTTACGTTTTCATTATTTTGACAAGAAGAACAGATTGTTATGATGTTATGCCGGAATTTTTTTAGGAAAATTCTATGGAGCAATGCGACCTTTTTTCAACATACGATTCAGGTATCTATTATCATGATTTCAAGTAATGTATTGGCGAATAGAGCTCAGAAAACCATAAGAAACATTTTCATCTAATTTGTTGACAAGACGTCACTGTTTCTCTATAATTTTTTCTGTTATGTCGTCATGGTAACACGTCTGTATATACGGAATTTATCGAAAATAATTATTTCGTTGACCTAAAAAGTGATTTTAATATGTACAAAATTGAATATAAATGACATATTTTAATGTTCAATTGATGCTGTTTCAATGTGCTATTTCCATGGACAACCGAACATAAAGCATTCAGAAGCGATAGAATAATGTCAGAACTCAACAGTAACATAGAAATATAGAAATTAATATAATGTAAAATGTATGTCTTGTGAAAAATAAGAGTGTATTTCAATCAAGAATTTATAAACAATTCATATTGATGTCGTCGAAAAATGTTATTAATCTAGCGACTAATGGTCTCGAACTATTAAGGCGCTTTAAAATATCTTGACCATTAGTCGCTCTCTTGAATAACCTAGTTGATTAAATATCTATTAAACAACTCGCTGAAAAAAATCTATTGTCAATTTCAATTATGTCCAGTTCAAAACACAATAACACTAGAAAGAAAAAATTAAGACATCAAGAATCAAAATTCCAAATAAGAGATATTTGGATGGAAAATATTAAGTTTTATTTTGAAAAGTGCTTAGTGCTCGGTGCTCGTGTAAACGAATTATTTTCCACAAGTGCTTAGTAATCGCGAGCATTCTTCAAAAAATAAGGGCTTAGTGCTCGAGATTCCGGAGCACTTTTCAATAGGGCTTAGTGCTTTGTGCTCGAAGCACTTTTCTTCAGTGCTCGGCACAGCTCTGAGTCTAACCTTATCGTTTGAGATCATTTTCGACTCAAAATTAGAAAATTACAGACATTTGGCAAATCGGTATAGCCTCAGAGTGAGAAACAAACAAAGAGATGTGAATAGTACTGCATTGTAATCAACCAAGTATTAGAGTAAGATTAAAAGCTGTCACACAGGGGTGAGGCAAACAAAATTTTTTAATTTTGATTTCTACAATTCCTGAATATAATACAACATTTTCGTAATTTTGCCTTAGCTATAATTACCGGAAAAGCATTCAGCAACAATAAATTGCCACCAAATTAGGGAAATAATTCAGTTTATGAACTTTAAATCGAAATTCAAATGTAAACACATCGCATTCAAAAACTAAAGACTAACAGACGATGTTGCCAAACTGACAGAATTGTCTGTAAGAGACGAAAACCGTTAGTGTCAGAATAGGGGAGCTGTAGACCAATTATCCCAATACGGAATAATACATACGGCACTAGTTCGCAACGCTGGAATATTGTTCGCGTGTATAAACAGATTCTACTTAGCTGCATAACAAATGCGCGAAGGAATATCTATGTTTTCTTTTTCCTCTGAGGGTATAGCACTGGTTTAAGTAAACAAACGCTCAAAAATTATATACATATCAGAATATACAGTTCACAAAAGTCGAATAACTCACAGAAAATAAGTATGTATGAACTTATCCAAATTAAAAGGAATTAAAACGTTCGTAAAACAGATGACAATATGATTATTACTAAAATTCTCGAAAAAACAGAGCATAACAATTTGTTTCTCGAATGATTTACTTGATTTTTACTTAGATGAGTTTATACAGTTAGTATTTCTCGGGAATTATTCGAGAATATTTTTGAACTGTATATTGTGCTATGTGTAGGTATATTTCTTTAATAAGAAGCAGAAGGATAGGTACTTTTTCAAAAAGTCGCCACGAATGTGACAAAACTTACACCATCTTTTTCTTAGCCCCATTTCCTGCTATTCGGCTTTTCTCATTGATAAAATGGGGGACGCCAAATACAATTTTCTAGGCGTATGACGACCAATAAAAATAAATTGTTGCTGAATATTTATATTTTCTTTAATTAATAGTCAATCAATAATTACATCTTAGAAGTATCAGTTATGATAACATGATTCCATTTCTTAATGAAAAATTCCGCTTTTTGCACTCTTAATTTATTGAGTCATCAAATAACACGAATTGGATGATGGTTTTTCACCAATGAAGTAAGTAGAAAAAAAAATAAAATACTTATTGCAAAATTTATTAATTATTTACTAGGGTCTTCTATACCGGCTTGAGTCATCAGGTCGCCAATATTTCGTTCTAAGTCATCTATTCTTTTACCCATTTCTTCTATTCTTGAAAGTACTTGATCTGAAGTGGTATCGAACTTGGATTGAAGTATTTGAAGAAGATTCTGTACCTGCAAATTAATAAGAAACTAAATTATTTGAGTAGCATTACCGTCTTTATACTTATGAATTATTGTTCATTAAAAATTTGAAAAGCACATCTAGCATTTGAAGTAACTAAGGCTTATATGACCCATAGGGAATAAAACATTCTATAATACACTTACCGGCAAAATAATCGATCCACTCAAAAAATGGATTAATTTTGTTAATTCATAAATATGTTAGTTCAAGTCCGATTCGAATTAATTTTTTTTTACAACTGTAGGTATGTTCATCCTTAATCAATCACCAGTTTTGAATTCCAAGAAAACTTGGCGTACGTCATTTTATACAGGGTGAAACGAAATCAATTTTTTTAACCTAACTTTAGAACCACCCCTGGTATATTTCAGTTATTCACCGTTTGATTTTTTATTTCCTCATTAAGACACATCCTCTCTTGACAATTTCATTCTTCATTCATAACAATAGCTCAATTTTTGTCAAAGATACAGGGTTTTCAGTAAAATATTAAATTTCGCTAATGCTGTAACAGTTTTTCAACAAATTCAACCTGAAATTCTGACCTAATGAAAAGAAACCGAAAACAAAGTCAAAAACATAACGTGTTTCTCGACCAGATGCAGATAACAAGTGCGATTCGTCTCGGCATGTCCGCATTAAGGTTTTGAATCAATTAGAGCATCACTGAGCTGCGGCAAATTTTCAGGACTTTGTATACGAGAGCGAATTTTCCTCCCAAGAGCATCCAAACATGCCCATGCCAGTTGAGTTCTTGGATATCAAACACTGCAAAATACTCCCTGGCAATCCTAGCCACGTGCGGTTGATGCGGTCGGGTATTATAAAGCATCAGCACGAAATCTTCTCAAATAAACAGTGCATACCGAACAACATGTCACGCTAAAACTGCTCATATTTTATGTTTTCACTCAGTTTTCAGTTTATTTTCATAACGATCGGATTTAAGGTTAAATCTGTGAAAGTACTTTCATAGCCAAAGCGAAATTGTGGAGTTTAAGGTTGATCTGAAGTCCCTGTATCTTTAACAAAACTTGAGTTAATGTTATAAATAAAGCATCGCATTTCCGAGAGAAGATGTGTCTTGATGATGAAATAAGAAATCACACGGTGGAACAACTGGAACACACCAGGGGTGGTTCTAAAGTTAGGGTAAAAAACCGATTTTTTTTCACCCTGTATAAAATGATGTACGCCTAGTTTTCTTGAAATTCAAAATTGGTGATTGATTAAGGATCAACATAACTACAATTGAAAGAAAAATTCAATCGAATCGGGTTAGAAGTGACATATTTATGAATAAACAAACTTCATCGATTTTTTTAGTGGATCGATTACTTTGCCGGTGTTAAAATGTTTCTGTGAATTGTGAATCATTGCCATTAGATTTTCGTACAGTGTGAAATAGCAAAATGGAATAAATTAATGTGATTCACGAGAATCAGCTGCGTTTTGCGCAGGCTTTGTTATTGTAATCTTAAACCATTATTGGTTCTAACCATGGCATCTCATATCACTGCAAAATGGCGAATGCGCTGGGATACACAATGCTTTTCGAGAATAAGCCGTTTCTAAATAACGCAGTTGAGTTTTTATATGTCGAAAACTTCGCTTGAGAAAAATATTCTTTTTAGACATGCCCACGTTAAATTTTATTAAGTTGAGCAATTTTTTTTTGGAAATCAATACTCAATCTTGTACAGGCTTGGAATGAAGTATGAAACCAAGTAATGAATATTTGCTGGTAATTGCAATGAAGCGCAAAGTACAAATGCAACAATTCATCTAATATACAATTTTTGCTGATAATATACATACTTCCGTTTGAACCGGAAACACCCTGAATTCTCGTAATTTATATGGAAGCTCTTTTATATCTTCGCAGATGATATTATTTCCGTTCAAAAAATACCTATTTACTTCCATATTTTATTTAAACCCTGTAGAGGATGAATTATTGATTTCCAAAAAAATTCAATCAACTTCATGAAATTCAACACGAATATACACGGTGTCCCGTAATTAGACCGACAAACTTCTAGTGGACATTATAGATGGTATTTTAGACAGATTCGACCCAAATCATATAATGCAAAATTGCTTCGTTAAGGACCTAGTGCCCTTTGAAGATGACGTCCTATCCAACTTTTTTAACTTTCATTATTTTGCGAGATTTACATCAGATTCATAAACTTTGATGTTTTTTCTTGAAAAAAGATGCTCTTGTATAATAACGCCCAGATGCACCATTTCTGAAAAAAATAGATTTGAAATTTTCTCTCTTTTCACTGAGTCTTTGGAGTTAGGTAGTTAAATGATAAAAATAATTTTTTTCTCAGAAATGCTGCATCTGGGCGTTATTATACAAGAGCATCTTTTTTCAAGAAAAAACATCAGAGTTTATTAATATGATGTAAATCTCGCGAAATAATGAAAGTTAAAAAAGTTTCAACTAAAAATACCCTTCGCCCCCCCCCCAAATGATACTATTGTGCTTGACATGAAAGAAATGCACTCAATCTAATCGATGCGTATTTTTGATATTAGCCAATGTGTGAACTTTCAGCACTTTATGTGACTCCGTTTTGCGAATATGTGGCAAAAAGTGTGGACAGGACGTCATCTTCAAAGGGCACTAGCTCCTTAACGAAGCAATTTTGCATTATATGATTTGGGTCGAATATGTCTAAAATATTATCTATAATGTCCACTAGAAGTTTGTCGGTCTAATTACGGGACACCCCGTATATATTATCGAGAGCTTGAACTTCAGATCAGAAGGAACTGGGAAATGTCTTGTACCAGAATCATTTCCAGTCCCATATCAACTACAGGAATTATTCCTAAGAGCCTAAAGTCCAACCTCAAGGAGCTATATTTAGATGAGAACCTCCACAAAAGTGATGCAAAAAGCAGTACCTACTTCTCGAGAAATCCAGGACTAAGCAACAATGTATCAGACAGAGAATTCTTCCGTCCAGTTGCCCAGATGAATAGTCGAGTCAATCACTTGCTGTAACACACTGAGTTCAGTTGTCTTACTTCTTTATTCTAGTCTTGTCTCTCTCTTATCGTTTAGAGGAGCGTAATTCTTTAGTATGGTAGGCAACAGTGAATACTTGAATCGAGTATTACGGGCAGCCTGACAAATTAAAAATTCTATACGTGTAGTTCGGGTTCCCTACCATACTGCGATAAGAGAGAGACGAGACTAGATTATCGCAGTAAGACAGTTGAATTCATTCAGTTATCGCACTTCATTATCTCGCCTATTCATCTGAGCAACTGTAGGGAAGAATTCTCTGTCTGATGCCTTGTATATCGTATGTTCTCAATGTGAATTTCCAAATCGGTATACTGTATAAGTATATCTGTTGTGCAGAAATGCGTCAGAAACACTAAGAACTTTCCAGAGTTGTAGATTCATTACTAGAGCGATGTGAAATGTATTGAAGATGGAGGTTCATTTTCTCGTTATTAGGATTTAGATTCAAGATGATGATAGTCAAAATGGAGCAAATTTAGGTTCGAAATTTTTAGACTTTTTTCGTTGTTATGGTTAGCCATGATATTATGGCGGAAGTTGAGGAGCTATCTCAAAAGTTGATATGTCATTCGAAAGTTCACTAAATGAGGTAATTTTTACTGAGAAGAAAACGTGTGCATAATTATCAATATGTCAAAAAAAACCATTGGAAATATAGGACTAATTTTGTTAACTTCAGAATCGTGATATTCATCTCCTTACCACGCCCGCAATAAAAGTTTTTCTGCACAGAGACACTCTTATCATGTATCAAATTTATTGCCCTTTCTAGACTACAGGCCCGTGTTGAAAAAATTATGGGTCATTTGGACCACCAGGTGACCTATCTAGAACGATATAAGAGCATATAATAATAAGATTCAGCAATATGCCGTCACTTATAAGCTGTCCAACTGAGTGCAGGTGAGAATTCGAAAGTACAGGTAGAGTGGGTACAGTTTGGTCATATATTTTTGTACGGCATTCTCAAACACCGATAGATCCTTGAAAAATAATACGAAAACGCGCAGTGCCGTAAAAAAATTTGGAGCCACAAAGTCGAAATTTTTTTTTATTTTCCGACAATTACCAGGGTAAATTTGGTCATTTGATTTTGTACGGCATCTATGTCATACTATTTCAATACTGCTTCTAATCCATTATTCCGCAACGCCGTACAAAAATCATGCGACAAGGGGAAAAATCGAGGGTTGCCATCCCCTCTTTTTCCGTGGTCCAGAGGGTGATTTGAAAAAGTACGGCTTCGGTTCCAAAATATTATCTAGCACTCAAAAGTACTATTGAAAATAATGCCGTCAAAAACTGATTGTTCATTCGAATGTACATCAATTGTTATCTTAATTTTTTTCGTATCCTTGATTTAAAAAGCTTTAAAGTCATTTGATTCTGTACGGGAAATTTTTTTTAACATTATATTGTAGAATACAATTGTTCTATTGTATTCCCGTTCAAAAAAAACCGTTCTAAAGAAATTTAAAGAGAAATACAAAAACTGAAATTTTGCAAATTATTGTAAAAGTTTAAATGTCATAGATTAATGAAGTATAGCAGTTTTCTACATTTTATTCCATGTTTTTAATTGTAATAACATTGATAAATTAGGAAAAAAATATGCCGTACATTTTTATGCAGGCCATATCTTTCAGGCTGATACAGTACGGCTTTAATATATTCTTGAAGAGAACAATTGATAATATGATAAAATCACTATGACGTCTAACTGAACTGAAACAGTGTGTATATTATGTCCAAGAATTGAAACTGTCAATCCCAGAATCAACAGTTTTGTATACTTTTCGGTTTAATACAGGGTTGGGATAAAGTTTGGCACCAAACTAATATCTTTAAAACGAAACGGGCGATATTTTTGAAATTTGGCAGCTGAGTGTAATGGACCACAATGCATCTGATGAGCATATTTTCATTAACGAGATACTTCCGGTTTAACCGGAAATGCCATCAACTTCTTTAATTTAAATGGGACACCCTATATATTTTTACAGATTTTGAAAGAGCTTGGAATTTCGAATGCGCACATACTGGGTTTAGTGTAAAAATCTAAAAAATATTTTCCTTTTCGATCAAAAACTTTTTTAATTTATATGGGACCTCCTGTATATCTTTGCAGATGTTGATAGATCTTGGGATTGCGAATGCTCACATTCTGGGTTTAGGGTAAAAATCTCAATAATATTGTCCTTTTCGTTCAATAGATATGTGTTTGGTGCCATACTTTATCCCAACCCTGTATATACATCAAACATTATTGATACATACATATATCATAATTAATTTGTTTAATTGTAATGAAGTCAATAAATAAAACAATCATTTTTGTTCTAGTTATCGGTGAAGTTATTACCTCATTGTTTAAAGCAACTATTCAGGATATCCTAGGTAAAAAAAAAACATGAGTTTGAAGTAATTTCTAGCAATCCTAGGCTATAAAAAACCGAAAACTGGAAATTTTCAAAAAATACACAAAAGTGGTGATATCTCCAAAACCAGCGGACTTTTACTGAGGTCATGTTGATGCTATCTGATAGACCTAATGCCAATCTCCAGTGTCACTTTCGCGTGGTATTTTTGGGATACCCTGTATATTGCAGAGACAAGTTTCTCTATATTACAAAAAAAGTTGATACTGAAAACAAAGAAAAACATACCTGCTGGAAACAAAATGCTTCTTATCTTATTAGATCCCTGCTGAAACATAAACGATGAATCTTATCACAACACTATTTTCAATCAAAACATTAATTTCAATCATTTCTCAAAATAATGAAAATGGCTGTACATAAATCTCAGCTACGTATGTCTGAGTGTTCGTGTTTCCAACCTAGCACTAGCAATTTCACCCTTCTGGTCGTAACAGAACGTTGCTCCGAAAATGTGCGAGTACTTATGATACTGAAATTAGCAGACATGTACCAATTTTCATGTTTTTTTTTAATTGAAAAAATTATTTTTTAGAAATTGAGAAAAAATGCACATCGACATAATTAAAAAAACTGTAAGTACAAATTCTTTAAACTTTCTTAAATTTTACAGGTGTCTGCTAACTTCAGTGTCATGAGTACTTCTCAAAAATATGTTGTACTTTGGAGTTATTAGTGACAACATGTCTATATTTTGGTATAAATCGATGGTATACAAACCCATATTTAACAAAGTTTCTAATTAGGAACCTATAAGCACGAAAACACCATGAAAGTTAGTACAAATAAACTATCTAAATGCCGCATAAAAAAATTTCACCTTACATTTCGTTATACATGGTGTCCCATTACTCGACGTCAACCCGGAACCGGGTGAAAAGGCAAGTAATGCTGGTTATCAGAAAAATATTAAAAAAATCTAAGTTGCATGATTTTAAAATTATGCGCATTTAAAAAAACACGCAAAATTCCACACCCTGTGACAGTCTTTTCGCTCCTGTTGCCACAAATATCAACTTTTTCCAACTTTTTTCTTTGCTGTGTAACCTTGAATAATGCATGTCTAAACTGTAATCAAAATTTTGATACCAGCTGCTCTAGGTTTCATAAAAATAGGGCGCACTTCTCAGAAAAAAAATTCGAAATAAACAATTGCCTAGTTTCAACTGACTGTATTGAAAAAAAAATGTACTACGTAGGTTTGGCATGTTTTTTCAAAAGTTGGCGCATTTAGTGAGGATTCCAAATTGGTATAATACTTGTTTAATTGTAGCTGCCGTAGTTCAAATTTATTTTCGATTGCCTTTGAATACACTTTTTCGTTAACTGCTTCCCAGTAATAGAGTCCAATGGATTCAAGTCCGGTGAACGGGCCGGCCACGAGATTGGACCAGAAAGTCCGATCCATCTTCCGGGAAAAAATGTTATCAGGAAAAAAAATTTTCAGAGAAAATAATTTTTCCAAAAAAAATTTTTCCTGAGAAATTTCTCTGAAAATTTTTTTTCTGGTAACATTTTTTCCCGGAAGATGGATCGGACGTTCTGGTCCAATCTCGTGGCCGGCTCGTTCACCGGACTTGAACCCATTGGACTCTATTACTGGGAAGCAGTTAACGAAAAAGTGTATTCAAAGGCAATCGAAAATAAATTTGAACTACAGCAGCTACAATTAAACAAGTATTATACCATTTTGGAATCCTCACTAAATGCGCCAACTTTTGAAAAAACATGCCAAACCTACGTAGTATATTTTTTTTTCAATACAGTCGGTTGAAACTAGGCAATTGTTTATTTCGAATTTTTTTTCTGAGAAGTAAGCCCTATTTTAATGAAACCTAGATCAGCTGGTATCAAAATTTTGATTACAGTTTAGACAAGCATTATTCAAGGTTACACAGCAAAGAAAAAAGTTGGAAAAAGTTGATATTTGTGGCAACAGGAGCGAAAAGAATGTCACAGGGTGTGGAATTTTGGGTGTTTTTTTAAATGCGCATTATTTTAAAATCATGCAACTTAGATTTTTTTTTATATTTTTCTGACAACCAGCATTACTTGCCTTTTCACCCGGTTGCGGGTTGACGTTGAGTAATGGGACACCCTGTATATGGATTTTTTAGTTTTTATTTTTTCCCCTTTGGACCAACTAAAATGTACGGCATATGAAAAAATATTATCTATGCATAAAATACTTTCAAAATAAGTTTATTTCATGTTGTGTCAAGTCACCCTCTGCACCACGGAAAAAGAGGGGATTGCAACCCTCGATTTTTTCCCCTTGTCGCATGATTTTTGTACGGCGTTGCGGAATAATGGATTAGAAGCAGTATTGAAATAGTATGACATAGATGCCGTACAAAATCAAATGACCAAATTTACCCTGGTAATTGTCGGAAAATAAAAAAAAATTTCGACTTTGTGGCTCCAAATTTTTTTACGGCACTGCGCGTTTTCATATTATTTTTCAAGGATCTATCGGTGTTTGAGAATGCCGTACAAAAATATATGACCAAACTGTACCCACTCTACCTGTACTTTCGAACGCTCACCTGCACTCAGTTCAGGTGGTTCAAATGACCCATAATATTTTCAACACGGGCCTGTAGTCTATTCCGACTGTGTGATCAGATTTGATGAGACTACGAGGAAAACTGAATAATGATTATTATTTTAGAGCAAAAACTCGAAATATTTCGTGATATCAAGAAATGATGAATTAAAGAATAACCGTCAACATTTCGACCATGGCTTATATAAAATTTTTTGTTGCAAATCACTCGTATAATGCCCTCTTGAAGTTTGTCCACTTTAAAAGTAGATTCCCTGTATATTCAGTCATGGATTAAGTACAAGTAGGTGTACCATGCTACTCCCGTAGATATAATGACTGTTATTATTCCCTACGGTTCGATGCCTAAATTTCACCTGGTGAACAATAGGTATCATTATACGCTCGTTACATAATATACTATTCTCCACATAAAAGTTTCCACAAACTAACAGAAACAGAGATATTTCGAAACAGCTTATTCCAGAAAAGCACCGTGTACCCAGATAATTCGCCATTTTGCAACATTTGGAGATCAAATTTTATGAATGAAGTCTTCCATAGTATGTTCTCTTTGAATTACTATCAGAAATGTAATTAAACACACTATATATTATTTATTGTATTTTTCGACTATCGATTTCGGAATTTATTCCATCATCAGGCCAGCTGAAAGTATACAAATGTAAAACATGTATTTATCTAGGTAAGAGTATGCAACCTAACTGCCTTTGAGTTAAAATGAAAATAAAATAAATTATTTAAGAACATCTAAAGTGTTGTCAGAATTGTTAAAAGGCAGTCAATTTTTATTATTGGTGTATCATTAGGTACTTGTAGGAATGTCAACTGAATATGAAATTGTAGGATATGTGGGCAATGTGATATCTAATATTTTGTTCAAAGGTGGTGTATTGTATTTATTTACTTATTGTTTTTTAGGAAACTATGAGTTCGAAAATGCTCCTTATGTTAAATTCTATGTTAAGTAAAAAGTAAAAATTGGTTGTCTTCATTTTTAAAATTTCTAGTTGTTCGAGTAATATTATTTTATGATAGTTATTTTTTTTATATAGTATTTTCCGATTATCATAGGTGATATTATGTCCGGTTTAGTTAAGATGTATGCCGAAAGCGAAATGAGGTTGGTTTCTTTTCTGTTATCAATTAAATTTTTTTCCTACGTTACGAGTTATCATTCCCATGTAAAATGGCGGGCAGTTTGTACACGTTATCTTATAGACTCCGTTGGATTGTTCACGCTTAGATTTTTTTTTATTATTAATGAATATATCGGCTGGAGTTATGTGCCGGTTACTTGTAAGTGTATAATTGTATTTTTCAAAGTATTTATTTTCATCAAGATTCTTGTAATATGGTGTGGCTATAAAACGTTTTCTGATGGGTGTGTGATGGATGTTCTCAAATAATTCATTTTATTTTCATTTTAACTCAAAGACAGTAAGTTGCATACTCTTACCTGAATAAACACATGTTCTACATTTGTATACTTTCAGCTGTCCTGATGATGGAATAAGTTCCGAAATCGATAGCCAAAGAATACAATAAATGATATATAGTGTGTTAATTTACATTTATGATACTAATAGGAGGTCAAACTCTGAGGATCCTTATATACGAACACCAACCTCAAAAGCATGAACCTCGAACGAAGTAGCAAGATGTTTATTCGTGAAACATCTTAAATTAAAATATTATTGAGCGAAAAAATATTTCTGGATTTTTTTTGACCTCGAGTGGTATTCCACTCAAAAATATGTTATTTACTCGCATTAGACATAGACATTTAATACATTTCATTGAAAGACATTTCAAAAAATTTCCAGTATAATTCGCTGTTAGGTACCCATGAGGAAACATTTTTCACTGAAATTCAACCGTTGCGTGATTTTTCGAAAAAACACATTCTGCTAGGTTGATTAAAGGTGTGGTATTTCCAAGAAAATTTCCCCCATTAATACAGAGTACCTCATGTTTGCTCAACGAAAAAAATAATAATATATATATGTGTATGTTTGAAGTACCCAGAATTCCAATTTTTTGTGGTCAAAATTGATCTCATGGCCAGCCTCGATTTCTTCCGTAAGGAATCGCAAAGTAATTTCTGTTTTTAATTAAAGCCTGTTCGGTAATGACTTCTACGAGCCGACGAATTTTTAGTCACGTGACCACAGATCGTACAGATTCATCTGTAATATCTGGGAATAAACGAACGGTACAGAGTATCTGCCACAGAACATACTTCTCTGATGGTTCCACTTGAATGGATTATTCGATTTCAAAGATCACTATTTGGGTAAATTTGTTCATCTTTTAACGATACTTTCACCCTTTTCGTAGTTCTACCGAAAATACTTTATTATTAATTAATATCCCCTTCTAGTCGTTCACTACGGCGATAGTTTTACCGAAAGATCCTATTTAATTAGTTAATTACATGCAAAAGAAACGAGTAAGCATTATCTCTACCTGCCCGTTCACAACAATGATAGCTATGTAAAAAATCTGAATGAATGAATTAGGTTATTGATGGAAAAATGAAAACAGAAGAATAAAAATGGTGACAAGTATTAGAATTTTTCAATCTGGGGGTTGTCGGATCAGGAGTCTCAACATAAAACACAAAAAATATGTGAAAAACATAAAAAGACGTAAACTGCTTGGATAAAATCGCTTTGACCGGCGAAATACACCGAGCGAAAAGATCGTCATCCAATTGGTTAGATTCAAATGGCGAACGGTCCAGATGTGTACTCCCCTCAATCTGAATCTGATAAACGAACGGTTCAGAGCGATCCGACCAGGTGCCGTATTCTCGAGAAGTGATATTCGAAAACGTATACGAAGTTCATTGCCCGAGTCCCTGTTTTACCTGCAAAAATGCACACGCGCAATGAAGTTCGTATACGTTTTGGAATATCACTTCTCGAGAATACGGCACCTGTCCGATGTAATTGCCGAACAATATTCCAATTTTCTGCAGAGCTTCTTCTAAATATTTTCAAAAAATAATGATATAATGACTTACGTATTGAGGCACATCTTGCATAGTCTTGGGATCATTTAATGATAAATAGGGGTCAGTCTCTAACATTTTTTGTGCGTGTTATTCGTTTGATCACAAGAATTTGAATGAAAGCAAATTTATTGGATATTCGCATCGTAGATGTTTGATCGAATGTCGTGACTTTCCAATCCTGGCACCGACGTATCGACACGGGAGAAGGGTGAATAACAAGAAACATTATATCTGCCTGTGGGCTGATTGTACCTACTGTCCTGGATCTCTTATTAGATTATCTTTTTCGTTTGTACCTTCGTCAAATAATAATAATAATAATATTAAACTTTATTGATCCTTTTCGACATTTAACAAATGTATAGGACAAGTCATATAAAATAGCATATACATTTAGAGAAAACAAAAATAAAGATTTAATGGATGGAGTCCTTAAGGAACTCATCAACACTATAGTAGCATCCTTTGATCAATATAAGCTTTACTTCTCGCTTGAAAGACCTTCCATTCATTGATTTCAACCTCAGAGTAAGAAGTAAACTTCTTACTCTGAGATTTCAACCTACTGGGCAAATGATTGTAGAATTTAATGCCTATAAAGCTTGGTGAGGACTCATATTTAGCTGTGCGGTGTCTGGGAAAGGCTATAGTGTGACGTGTTTCATACCTATGAAAGTCATAGCATCTTTTGTATTTACTGATGTTGAGGTGGATATAATTAAGGCAATTAAGAATATAAATTAAAATGATTCTGGCTTTTTGAGCGCTCGTTCTACTTAAACGAGTGCTATATTGTTTTGCCCAAATGTCTGTTATTTTCATTTTAATGGTCTCAAACTCCCTGATGACGAATTCGTAGTTAAATTCAATTCTGTCCGTGGGCCCGTCCGGCCGTCCGTTAGCGCAATAACTTTCTAAGGGATTGTCCTAGAGACTTGAAATTTTCAGGATGATATCGGGTCCCAAATGGCTCGGTTAAGTTTGTTAGCCAGCCGAGATATCCGATTCGGGTGAAATTTTTTTTTGTGAAAGGAGATCGGTATTCTGAATGTTCATCCAAAATTTCGTGGCCATAATTTTAACAGAACCATAGAAAATTGGTATATTGAAAAGAAAAATCTTTATATTTTCATAACAGGGTATCCGATTTTAGTGAAATTTATTTTGAGAATGAAAACTATTATACTGAATGTTCATGCAAAATGTCAAGGATATCGCATCATCAGAACCATAGAATTTAATTTTTGTGATTATTTATTTTTTACATTTTTCATTTTTTGAATAATCTTCAGAAAATAATTCCGATTGCGCTGAGATTCTACTTTCATATATTTGGTATCAATCTCGAATCCCATATGAAATTTCGAGGTAATAGTCCAATTGCTGCACCAAAAAACGAGCGCTCAAAAGCTCCTGCTCCGGGCTTTTCTTAATTTTTAGTAAGAAAAGTTTGGCCCAACCATGTTTGCTTTTCGTCATAAAAATTTTGTTATTTTCTACTCTTTTGTAGTTGCATTGAGTTTGGGATTTTAGTTTATGTTTTTTGAATCTTTCGTTGCTTCAAACAAAGAATGAATGAAGAAACATGTTTGTTTTATGTAATCCAATTATAAGCACATTTTTGAGAATAAGAGAACGATCCTTCAACGATAATGACATTTGTTTTTGATTGCTACGATTGGCCCATCCAGTTCCTCGATCTGGATCTGTAAAGAAACGGGATATTACATTGTTATAACAGAGAATCTTAATTTATCGGATCATATACGGTTTCTCTTTTCAAGGATATCACAATTTGCTATATCTAATAGAGAGTATTTTGAAGGTGTAGCATAAACACATGTGGCTCTCTATAATACAACCTAGGGTGAGAGGTTCAGTTGTTCACACCCCGATAGTGATTGACACTGTGCACATATTTCAGAATGATTTTTTTCATTTGGGTCAAGTTCAATTTCCTCAGGTTATCATTCTGAAAACGCCATCATTAGATATTTGAAGCGACAGTTTGTAGAAGTGTCTATAAGTGTATATATATAAGAGTTTACTTAAGGATAGCGACTTCACATAATTGCGTATATTTTTCTTTTTTGTTCTGTTTCATATTCGTTAGAAGTTTTCTACTGTTTGGAAGGTTCCGAGGAATATTTAATTGATGTGAGTAAACCCTTCAATGATTTATATACTGAGATTTAACCATATGGCAATAACTGTGTCAATAACACCAGTGGCGCAGCCAGGATTTTGTTTTGAGGGGGGCTGAACTAAACAATTCTTGATGATACAACAAATACGAAAGTTTCAAAAAAATAAAGAACAAAGGAAAAACGAAGAAATCTAATATTTTGGGGGGGGCTGCAGCCCCAAAACCCCCCCCCCCCTAGCTGCGCCAGTGAATAACACTATATCGAACAGTGATTGACCCTATGTCAATCAACCTTCCTATATAAATCATTCACCTTTTCATTTATTCCCTTTTCTTAGTTTTACTGTTAGGCAACAATTTTTTCAAAACCAATTTGCTCCTGACAAATAAGTGAAAAGATTTTCGCAGGAGCACTTCATCTTAATTGCACATTTTTTAATTATTTCTGTTTCAGAGACTGAGAGTGAAAACCTATAGAGATTTTTAAAAATGCAGAATCTTCCCAGATTATATTTCAATGGATATTGAGATATATATGTAGCAAGAGTAAAGCAATGATAATATAATGAATTCGAAAACTAAGGCAAACAGCATATTATCTTAATTAACATCTGTATCTGTACCATTATGCATTTAATTCCTTTCTTAACACTCAAGAATTTGCTCCGGTAGTAAACCACACATTAAACCAAAAAGTTTTTTCTCTAGAGATTCTGACTAAATTTTTGCGAATTTCTCATATCATTATTGAGCACCCAAATATAAATTCACTTCCTTCAGTAATTGGCAATATTTTCGAAAAACATTCGGAAAACTACAGTAGTTTCATTCTCAAAGTAAGAAGTAAAGGTTTTATCCCTGTACTTGATATACTTCGATTAAGTAATACCGAATCCATGAATGAACTGATCTCAAGAGAGAATATAAATGCACCTGTAATTTTGATGTCCATTAATTCACATTTAATATTTCCACTGAATAAATACCATTATTGAAATTTAACGTTTTATCCATAACAGACCTATTTCGCATGCGATATACTTGAAGAAAATAGTTCCCTTTTCTTTCGAAGTATCTATAAAAGCTACTGGTGCATGTAAGGTTCTCATTAATGAATATAAAAACTTTCATTACATGCTGAAGTATTTTGGATTCGTGAAAATTTTGATATATTGTATACAGTGACATTAGAAAGGAAATCGAGTAGAAACCCTCTTTAACGAGTAGAGGAAACCAAACAATATTGGACAACATGAAAACACGAGAAATTTCGTTATATCTATGTAAGTCAATATGAAATTGTGAGAAAATTTGCTTGTAGGTATGTCTTTTTGCTGTAACTGATTTTTTAGTAGTAGTAGTAACAGTTCTTTATTGTTTGCAAACAATTGGCCATAGATCAATTGCCTTTTGATTCACATTTTTGTTTTTTAAACAAATATAATATATACATCAGTGTATAACAAATTAACATTAAATAGGTAGATAACATTTTTAGAAGAGTCTGTAGGGGATGTTTTCTTGTGGATTCTCTTATTCCATCGTCGTAATATTGCTCAATTATATCTTGTTTAGTATAGAATTTTTTGTTGAGTCTTATGATTCTCTCATTTATTGTTTCAATTCCTGTCTCTTGGTATAAAAGTTGGTTAGGAGGATTTTTATTTTATTATTATTAATGATGTATGATCATGTTTTTTCATCAAATATAAAATGCAAATAGTTCCTTTTCTAATATTTTGAATATTCAAGCTGGATATCAGATTATTTTGCCAGGTTTGACAAAATTGTTTTGATGTTATTATTATATTTTGTGAAGATCAAATCATTTAAAACGTATAGATATTCATCCGGAGTTTATGTGCCGGAAAAGTTCCGTTCGAACTTTTTCTTCAATGATTAATTTCGCGACAAAAATATGAAACATGCTGATTTTCAATTTATTTCAAATTTAATAAAATGTTTTCATTATAAAGGAAGAAGTGAGTTAAAGTAATGTCTTCATCAATTTGAACCCCGTTTGTTTCGACTGAACTGACAGTTCTTATAATGTTCCTATAAATCGAAATATCCGGAAATAATCTCGAAAATTGAACCTTTATTTATTATTTCAAAAGATCTTCGTCTACACCCCTGCCCCTTTTATAGTTTATTAGGTATTAAGTACGAATTTTCTTCTTTTCCTTACATTCTTAACTTTTGATCCTGTTGTTTCGTTTTTAACGTCACAGCTCTTTCATTTTCCGATTTACCATAGTGAGTTACAGGTGTGAGTTATTATAACTCAAGCTTTCTGTTTTTAGTTACGAATATTCAATCGAAATCATCTGAATAATGAATATATACCGGGTGGCCCAATACTGAGAGAGTGAATGATGATATTTTGAAAATCTTTTTTGTGGTGTGTTTAGGGTAATGAATAGCACAATTTAAAGTTATTTCCATATATACAGGGTGTTCCAATACAAAGATACAGACCAAAGTTACACTTTTTCAAATGTAACACCCTATATATGACCTCAAAAATGGAGAGGCAAGCTATGAAGAGCTATGAGAGCTATGAAGAGTTTTTTCAGAGCACTCTGTACATTTGATGCACCGCTTACGACAAAATCACGAAAAATTCAGAATATAGAGTCATTTTAATTACCAATTTATGAAGGAACCAGTTACTAAGCCATACAGACAATTTTTTTGAGTGGACATATTTTCTAGTCCCCTGAAGAAAAAGGAAATTGTTGTCTTTGCGTTCAACGAGATGAAAAAATACCGGGCGTGCCATTTGAAATGAGGAAGCTTTTTACCATTATTCGTAGTAGATGTTTGAGAATTAATTATGATCCCTCTGTATACAACAGTGTTCCATTTTTTCTTTCTTTAGGGGACTAGAGGATGTGTCTACTCAAAAAAACATTGTCTGTATCGCTTGCGTTACTGGTTCCTTCATGAATTGCTAATTAAAATGACTCCATATTCTGAATTTTTCGCGATTTTGTCGTAAGCGGTGCATCAAATGTACCGGGTTTTTCACTATAATTTGACCCCTCCTTTAACTTTGTTACTGAAGAAGATACAGAAAAATGTTTCGTATAAAATTTCACTAAATCAACTGAGGTTTTTTGATATGAGTCCAGAAACTGAAATATATACAGGGTGACCAACATATTGATGGCAACTTCATTTTTTCAAATGGAACACCCTGTATATTTTTCCATATTTGGTTAGCTCTTTTTCCCCTGATTTTGAATATGTAACATATGTTGGTCTATCTTTCTTATTCTGAGCACCACAGAGTTTCAAATTTCAATAACCATTTGGCATAGCGTTTTGGAACTTCGTGAATATTTAAGTGGCCAATTTGATCTTTGGATTGGTAATGGCGCACCCATTTTATGGCCACCAAATAGTCCCAATTTAACACCGTTGGACACGTTTTTATAGCCGTTCCTGAAGGAAAAAATTTACTTCAGCAATAATGACAATCAATGAAAGCGGAGAATAATATTAATGAAAATCAACCAATATCAAACCCATAATTCGGAACTAATCCCGCCAACGCACAAAGAATAATGATAATATTGTAATTACAATAATTCTGACTTGAATCAGAGCCATAATAATGCTATCAAAAATAGTCTAAACAAATTTAGACAACTATATGAACTATGTGTATTGAATGAAGGTGGTCATTGTGAGCAATTTCTTTAGTTGATGTTATTCTTACCATACTTCCATAGTTTATCATTTTTCATTGGTTAAGTAATTGTTAATTATCCATTCTAAAATAATACTTTTAAGTAGACTGTTTGGATATAAAGAATTTCGTAGGTATTTCACATATTTTTTTATTCGGTGTCAGTATTTCAAACTCAGAATTTGAAACTCTGAAAATTGAAGAGACACATCCACATACGCATTTATATTCGAGATCAGGAGGAAACAGCCTATCAAAAAAAGGAAGAATATACAGGACAGGGTGTCCCATTTGAAAGAATATAGTTGCATTCAATATTGTTCACCCTGTATATCTTACCATTGACTTTATTATAACTCCAAAAATGAGCATTTTCAGTAAACGCACTCTGCCACTTGTAAAATGATTACAGATCTTGGCAGGTGGTTCTTAAAATTTGAAAGACTGTGGTTCTCAGAATAAAAGAGATAGACCAGCATATGTTACATACTCGAAATCAGGGGAAAAAGAGCTAGCCAAACATGGAAAAATATACAGGGTGTTCCATTTGAAAAAATGAAGTTGCCATCAATATGTTGGCCACCCTGTATATATTTCAGTTTCTGGACTCATATCAAAAAACCTCAGTTGAATTCGTGAAACTTCTATACGAAACATTTTTTTGTATCTCCTTTAGTAACAAAGTTAAAGGGGGGGTCAAATTATAGTGAAAAACCCGGTACAGAGTGCTTTGAAAAAAATCTTCATGATTTGAGCATGCCTTTCCATTTTTGAGGTCATATATAGGGTGTTACATTTCAAAAAGTTCAACTTTCGTTTGTATCTTTGTATTGGAACACCCTGTATATATGGAAATAATTTTAAATTGTGCTTTTGATTACCCTACACACACCACAAAAATGATTTTTGAAATATCATTATTTACTCCCTCAAAATGAGCATCGTCAGTGGTGAGCCACCCGGTATAATTCGAAAGGGGTTGATGAAATATAGTACACAAAAATTCGTTGTAATTATAATCAACTAGTAGGTAAGGTAGTGGCTGAAGCAGTTCATTCCTAAGCTAAAATATAACAGAATCTTATGTTTGTAATGTTTGAAAATTTGTGTTCGAGCCCTAGTTTCAATTTTAGGCATGGGAATAATATACAGTCTTCTAGGATGGAATTCAGCAGAGGAATTCGAGAAGTTAACACCTGAACAAATTAAACTCATAAGATCTACATGGCCAAATGATTCAACGGAGCGTGCAATTCTTGGTGCGAAAATACTGATAAAGTGAGTTAATCGGGTGATCTGCTGTCTATACAACGCGCGTCAAAATTATGGAACAAATTCAATTTCTCAGAAGAACAATATTTGGCAACAACAGGTCGATTTTTTTTCACTTTTACCAAATTTTTATGCATTTTTGAAGGTTTTTTGTTGCACGCTGTGCCATCCTCATCAACCCTCTAAATTTTTTAAATAGGAAAAGTGGATCATGTGGTACTTTTTGGCAAGGTCCTTGTATCTTCTTTACAGGCGTCCAGAAATTATCAAGAAAAAAAAAAAGATTTTATGAACAATTAGTAAGTTCAAAAAGGTTTTTAGTATGTGCACTTTGTCATGGTTCATTTACTTTGAGACGATGGTACCTGATGAAATTTGTCACCGAATGAAAGTCGACCATTACAGTTTTGTTCATGCGCAAATTTCAACTCCCTCACGTAAAAAAATAGAATGTGTGAAAAAATTGCGTAATCAGAAATCTTTCTTTGTTTTGAAACATTTTATCGAAAAATTTTATTTTATTTTTCCATATATTAAGGTTTGGGGAGCAGCCATAGAATTATTTTCTTCGAGAATATGTAATTTATAGCTTTCTTAACATATCTGGATATTACCCCGATTTCTTCTAAGTGTCCTCAGTGCAAAATGTGCGCTCATTCAGTTGAGTTTCAGCCGTTTCCGAGTTAACATCCTGTTTGTTACAAATTCAGTAATGGCCGGTTTCTGAGGTCGTTTTAACCGCAGTTTATCTATCTGTCAAATTTGACGGATGGATAATCGTAGATTTTGGTTTCTGAGTACCGCTTAGAAAGATAACCAGCCGATAAAGTCAGTTTATTTTAACCTACCGAAAATGGCCGGTTATCTGTAGATTTAGTGAATGGCGCATGGGCATTGGCGTTTGATTTGTCAACTCCAACCTCACTTTTTCATTTTGATTTTACGGAGTACTGGATTTGGATTCATATCAACATTCTTAACATATTATATTAAACGAGTTGTGTAATAATGGAATATAATACTAGAAGATTATTCTCTAGTTCCAGTTGAAGAGGCAATGGAATTCATTGGCAATATTTCTGTATCCAGATTCATACGGGTTCGTAGATCACAAAGATTTTTCACAACAAAATCTTTGGTAGATCACCTCTCGAAATGTATACAGATGATTATTTTAAAATGAGGTACAGATTCAACAAGCAAACAGTTTCCAAAGATTTTTCACATTTTTTTGTGAAAAATCTTTGACAGTTTCATACATATGTAATGGATTGAATTCTGTATTAGCTCCAATATCTGAAAGGAATTGCACTTTAACCGTCCTTCAACAAGTGCTTATATCTTTACGGTTCTATGCGACAGGAACTTTTCAAATCATCATTGGTAATGATCTAAATATACATAAGACATAAATATACATGAAAATGAAATCGATTTGATATTTCGTATGGAAAATCTCATTATTTTAAGTTTCAGACGTGCAGTTTCAATTAAAATTTGCAAAACTCATAATCAAAACGTCAATTTGTATGTCGCGACATCTGTTGATCTAGGAACGAACTTGCGAGACTACCGTTAATCAGCTGTTATCGAATAGATAGTTAACTGACAACCGAAAAAGACGTCAGAAACTCAGCTACATTTATCAAGAGGTTATCGATTAGTTATATTTATCGAACCGTTTACTATTGGACGGTTAAAGTAAAACCTCAGAAACCGGCCATAAGGAAAGCCTACTCATCATATGCAATTAAACTCGCAAGATACATGTGATATAAGTTTTGTTATACATTAAAACACTTCCATATGGTTTAATGATTTCAATTTTATCAATACACCCAATTTTTCTGCGATATTTTCATTTAAAAAATGGTGTCGATAATAGGTACATCTAATACCTACACGTCCATCCCCATACATCGACACAAGTGTCGGTAATTGGGTAAAGTGTGATGTTATTTGAAATACTTCCTGGAGCTTATATACTTACTTCTTTTTCGGAACAAAAGTCACTTTATTGTATGCGATTCATTCATCATTCATTATGTACCAGTTATCGACATAATGATTTTCCTCGAATTTTCACCTATAAAATGAAATATTACAATGTCGGTAATAGGTTCAATTTTATGTCGAAAAATGGTTAATTTTTTGCACTTCGACATTACTTTTCAATGTGTTTTTTGTGAAATTGGTGAGCCCTATCAACAATGTCTTTTCAACATTTTGACCGAAAATGATCAAAGTTTCAGTCCATAGCAACCGACACCAAATATTGATAAACTCTTATGATATTATTTCAAACTTTTTCGCAGATGTCGGTGACAGGTGCATTATATTGTCGAATATTGGTTTCGTTAATTTTTCAGCCTATACCGAATAATGAAATAATACGAATGTTACAATGTAGCCTACAAAAATAAGACAAATGCAGTTTGGGCTGTGCAAAACGGAATGCCTGCTCCAGGAACTTCCAAACAATTCGGCGTTCCCAGAACCACACTATTAGATGAAAGTCAGATAGGTTCTGAGATAGTCTTAACCAAAGAGAAGGAAGAACTATTGGTGAAATGGACGTTTCACGTCGGGAAATGTGGGCCTTCCATGACTAAAGCTACTCCGCCAAAAAAAGAGCTGAAAATCCACTAAGACACTCCCAAATTCAACTACCCTGACTTAAAATATTTAATCTCTTCTCAATTTTCACAGAGCACTTTGAATGAGTTTAGCGTACCTACACCAAATTTCAAAACAATAGCAATTGTCAATTTATAAATATGAAAAGAATATTTTTTTTCTTGAATTTCGACATCCAATATCTCCGTACCTAAGCCTTTTCGGACCCATCTTTGTATAAACTTTTCTTTTTAAAATAAGTTGCGAGGTTCCTTCGGCATTTGATAACGTTATTCTGGAACAGCCTGTATATATTATTTCATCATTTCACGATGTCATTCATTGAATTTATCGACCCAATTAATTCTTTATTTTACTCTCTCTACTCTTCTAGATTTCACAGAGTCGATAATTAATTGGTTCTCATGTGTGACGATAATTGGTAATTTTACTTCCAGAACTGTCGATAATTGGGACATTCTACTTTCAACTTGTTTTGTATTTTTTTAAAAATATCAACACTTTCTGTTTACAATTTCGTATTTGTTTTGAGAAGTTAAAGGTACAATGAGTTGAAAACTGGCTTTTATATATGAGTAAACATTTTCTCACTATCCGAAAAAGATTGTACATTCCCAAGTTTCCACTATAGTGTCGATAATTGGGACATTTTCCTCACATTACCCACTTTTCCCATTCAAATAATTTAGATCCTTCAAAAATGCAGAAAAATTTGGCAATAGTGAAACAAAAATTGACTTGTTTCAGGATGTTGTTGCCGAATATTTTTCTTTTGAGAACATGAATTTGTTCCATAATTTTGACGTGTACTGTATAATAACGTATACGGGATTCATTAATCTGATATCCAAATAAGGAAATGTATTGTTTTCTAGTTACGATAGTAGGAAAATTTATTCTTATGCATAAAAACCAAACTGAAAATTACGAGAATTAATACAAAACAGTAACAGATTTTATCTCGGGTCTATTATCAGATTTTTCAAATAATCTAAAACTATCAAAAAAATTTAGTCTAAGAGTCATGAGTCAATAAAAAATACAGTCTAAAATCTTAGCGACCAATTTTTGTCATCAGTGTATATCAATCAATTAATATAAAAACCATTCAATCTAAAAAAAATTGTAGCATAATCAAACAACATCCAGAATACAAGAAGTTTTTCCCATTCAAAGATGTAGCAGATGACCCCTTGAGAGATAACATGGATTTCCAAAAGCTGTGTACCACTTTTGTAAACATTTTAACACAAATTGTGGCCAATTTACATGATTCAGATACTGTTAAGGATATACTGAACAAAGTGGCCGAAAATCAAGTCAAATATCGTGTTCCATCTGATGTATACTGGGTGAGTGAATGTTGTTTTCAAAGCGAGATTCCTTAGATTGAATAATATTTATATATATGATTATACAGGGTGTTTCAGAATAAGGTTCCGTAAACTCAAGATATTAATTCTCAGATGGTTTTATGATAATGACTTCTCATAGACTATGGATCTCTGACGCATTGGTTTTGAGATAGGGTGTTGTAAGGGTATTTTGACACCGTACACGTTGCGTTTTTGTGGGCTATGAGTAGGCATCAATTGAACTCTGGAATGTACAGAGTGATCATAATTAGTTCTCAAACATCTACTACGAATAATGGTCAAAAACATTCTTATTTCAAATGGCACGCCCGGTATTTCTTCATTTCGTTGAACGCAAAAATTAATTTCGAAACTTTTTTCATAAGGTTCTCGATTTTCAATTCACCACACATTGAACAGGTATTTGATTCATTAATACTCTGAGATTCATTCTGCAACTGTCAAATCACTCATCATAGCAAATTTTTCTACGATTATCACTACACTAAATTGTTGGTTTACTAGTTTTGAATAAAAATAAAAAATTTCTGGGAAATTATCAAGTTTAGGTATAGGAAAACCTTATGAAAAATGTTTCGACATTAATTTTGGCGTTCAACGAGATGAAGAAGTAACGGGCGTGCCATTTGAAATAAGAATGTTTTTGACCATTATTCGTAGTAGATATTTGAGAACTAATTATGATCCCTCTGTACATTCGAGAGTTCATTTTTTTTCTCTTTATGGGACTAGCTAATATGTCTACTCAAAAACATATTGTTGGTATCGCTAGCGTAACTGGTTCCTTCATAAATTACTATTCAAAATGACTCCATATTTTGAGATGTTCGCGATTTTCTATTAAAAACTGCATTAAATGTACTTGTGATCTGAAGAAACTCATCATAATTTGAGCTTGCCTTTCCTTTTTTTGAGTCATATATAGGGTGTCACATTTAAAAAAGTGTAACTTTGTTCTGTACTTTTGTATTGGAACACCCTGTATATATGGAAATAATTTTAAATTGTGCTTTTAGTCACCCTACACTCACCATAAAAAAAAATTTTCAAAATATCATCATTTACACCCTCCAAATGACCATCGCATCAGTGGTGGGCCACCCGGTATATATTTTGTGGACATAGTGTCAACAGAACCATAGAAAATTCAATTGGAATATTGAAAATAAGAATACCTATATTTCTATAACAGGATAACCGATTCTAGTGAAATTTATTTTGTGAATCAAAACTGATATACTGAATGTTCATGCAAAATTTTAAGAGGATCGCATTATCAGAACCATAGAAATTAATTTTTGTGATTATTTCTTTTTATATATTTCATTTTTTGAATAATTTTCAGAATACGATTCCGATTGTGCTGAGATTCTGCATTTATATATTTGACATCAATCTCAAATCCCATATAAAATTCTGAGGTGATAGTTATATTGCCCCACCAAAGAACTAGCGCTCAAAATCTCCTGCTTAGGGTTTTTCTTAAATGTTTTCATGTAAGCCTGGTTCATATTAAGAGAACGATAATAAAAATTCAAATATCCTCCAATAGGATAGTAAGAAGTTGAATTATTAATAATTGAATGGAATCAAACCAATTTCATTCCATTCATTTATGAATTATTTAACTTTTGTGTTGAAATAAACGTCAGAAAGTGATAGTGATTTTATTGATTTTATTTTACTTACACTATACAGTGCGAAACAGCCAAATGGAATCAATTCGATAAGGAATAAATGAGAGCTTGTTGGAAAAAACACTTGGAGACGTCGCGCATTTTTTTCAAAAACAAATAATTATATAGGGTGTTTCATGTGACCGATACCAAGTTTCTTATTTTAAATACAACCCTCTGTATATTATTAGTTTCTTGGCTTCTGCAGAAATTCTAGACATAATTCATGTACAATGTCTATTACCGATCTTCAACTGTTTTGGAAATATCAAGTGTTCTCAGATGTATTACAAAAATTAACATCAAAAAAAGAAAATTATTTTATTTCACAAGACGTTCGCGGCGAATATTTTGAACATCTCTGTGATTGAAATAAAAATTTTTTATTTATTTTTACATTATTTGTGAAATAAAATAATTTTTTTAATGTTAATTTCTGTAATACATCTGAGAACACTTAATATTTCCGAAAGATTAACCTTTAGTATGGAACATTGTACTAGAATTATGTCTAGAATTTTATGTATAGAATCCAAAAAACTAATAATATACAGGGGGTTGTATTTAAAATAAGAAAGTTGGTATCGGCCACTGTCACAAAACACACCCTATATAATTATTTTTGTTTAAAAAAAATGCGCATCTAAAAATATAAATCTATGTGTCCAAGCATTTTTCCCAACAGCTCTCATTTATTTGTTATCGAATTTATTCCATTTGGCTGTTCCACACTGTATGATTTAAGGTCGGAAGCGTAATTGCACATATTTGAGCAACGATAATTCGAATTTGAATATCCTGAGAGCAAATGATTTCATTTTATTCATTTATAATTTTTAAATCTTAAAGCGGTGATTCCCAAAGTGGGCGCTACCGCCCCCTAGTGGGCGCTGTGGCGTTCCAAGGGGGCGGTGATGGCCACGGGTGCTTTTGTGCGGTGGGGAAGCTATGAGCACCTGTAAGTTATTATATTAATGTAAGAATTTGGAGAGAAACCCCTTGAAGTCCAGAAAACTGACGATTCGATGATATTTTGGAAATAAACATACCTGACTGGATTTTGGATCCTTTTTCGAATGCAGACACAGCAGAATCTCCAAAGATACAAGAAGAACTGATGGAAGTTATGACGAATGATGAATTGAAATTTAAATTTGAAAGCGGCTATCAACAATTCTGGCTGAAAGGAGATCCCTAGGGCTTATCCTGAAATATGGTCTGTAATTCAGAAGTTCCTTATTGCATTCCCGTTATCGTATTTGGTGGAAGGCGGATGCAGTGCAGTTAACAATTTATTAACAGAAAAATGAACCGTTTGTTAGTAGTCAATCGCGGTGATTTAAGAATGCTGTTGACAAAAATGGAACCAAATATAGAATAGAGACTATTCTATCTCTATGGTAGCAGCCCACCAGATTCATCCTTCGCATTGAGATTTTTTTCATTTTTTTTCAACTTTTTCTTCAATAAAGAGGTTCACAACTTCAAATTCCAATGCTTCTGATTCACATTTTTCTTCGCTATATTAAGGAAAAAGGTAGAAATAATAGGCACGCCGCAGGTCAAAGGAATTTGAAACAAGAAACATGTTCTCAAGTTTATAAGTGTTTTGAATATGAATCTGCAGACAAATGCGTTTCGAGTGACGTCAGAGAAAGAAGCTAATCCGTATTGAAACATGCGATCAAGTATACTTGATTGTAGGTTTCTATACCTAGTACCGCGAGAAATTGAAACATGAAACAAGAAATATAACAGAAAATATTTCATGTTCCAGGTTTAAATACGATTTGTTTTTCTCTTTCATGTCACTTGAAGAGCATTTGTCTGCGAATTCCCATTCAAAACACTAATGAAATGAGAGTATATTCCTTGATTCACCTTTCCTTGATGGTGGCTTACCTTAAAGCTCAATATTAATATTGAGGGGGCGCCGAGCAATGTTTTTTATTGAAAGGGGGCGGTAGATCAAATAAGTTTGGGAACCACTGTCTTAAAGCTACCTTGAGAATTGCAAGTTTTGAAGTTGCCTCTTGCGGAAGTATACGAGCCTTTTGGGATATTCGAATTTGAAAGCTCTTTTTCAATATTAATATTATTATTCAATAAAAACACATGCACAAAAGTTTCTGAATCACTCAAAGACTTTCCTCAATTTTGAATCAGGATTTGCATGTCAACATCAATCATAAAAGTCATTATTTCAATCAGCATACTGGACAAGCAATCATGGACCAAATAAAACAAGGAGACGAACATGATGCCTGGTACTGGCTGTTTTATAAGGCGAACCTATATATTGGAGACTACAAGTATCATGCGGCCAAAAATGAAGCAGCTGACATATTAGAACAATTGATGGTTGGACAATACAGACCATAATAACGATATCTTTCTGAAAAATAAAAGTCGTACATTTAAAATAGTTGGTTTTTTTTTCTCCAAAAATCGTGTAATACAAAATATTTTTTCGTCAACCTCAAAATAAAAGGCGGGTTTAACATAATATATACGAAATCGAACAGCAATCACCCATTTTTCCGTCGATCTCAAAATAAAAGGTGATTTTGATGTGTACAGAATTGATCATTAATGACCCATTTTAATGCTCAATTTATGCTATTTTAATGTGCAATCTTCATGGCAACCGTTCACAAAGTATTCAGAAACACTACGAGAAATGTCAAAACTCTACTGGAACATAGAAACATAAAAATTTATATTTGTCAAATGTATGTCTTGTGCAAAATATGAATGTATTTCACTCAAGTATTTATACACAATTCGTTTTGAGATCAGCTTAAAAATCTTGTAATCAACTCGGTTATTAATCTAGCGTTCGCCCCGCTGACGCTTTGAAATATCTTGACCATTAGTCACTGTCTTTAATAACCTAGTTGATTAAATAACTATTAATGTTCAATTTATGCTATTTTAATATGCAATTGCCATAAGCAACCGAACACAAAGTATTATACGAGTAATGTCACAACTCTACTGGAATATAGAAATATAGTGGAACTTCCCTATAACGAAATCGCTTAGTACGCTTACCTTACATTTTCTTATTGTGAATACATATGCATAATCAGAAAGGTGTGTAAGTGCCTTACTAGTAGCTTATAGGCATTTTATGTAGGTACGTATACAATGCAATTTCTATTTACAATTTTTTGGGCAAATAATTTGTAATTTTTGTCTGAGTGGTAGGATTAAAATACATTTTATTCCCATAAAAATTTTTCTCAAAGATTCAAAAATATTTTCCGGAACCCCTTCAATGGACCGGAAGGCTTGAAGTTCCTCTTCACGATTTGGTTTTTCGGCGGGTTGCCCCTCTAAATCAACGCTGTCGGTATCATCACTGCTATCGTAGTGATCTCCAACACCGCATCCTTTTCAGTTGGAAGTTCATTTGTTACAATATTAACATCGACATTAACGAAATCATTTAGAGTAATACTGTCATTAGCAATATTTCCAGCCGATTCCAACGTTTCAGAAGGATCTATCCGCCCGCCGTAATGGTTTAGTTTATGGTCGGGATTTATTACCTACGTCCGGCATAATTATGGAAAAAATCCCGCCCTTATACCTTTTTACCAATACCCATTCAAAGAGTGATGTTCTTGGAATATTTCGTTATAGCATTGAGTTTACATCTAATATATTTAAACTCAATGATATAGAAAAGGTTTAACGCGTAACATCGCCATTATTACTATCGATTAATATTATTCTCTGCTTTCACTTTATTTAAACTCAATGGTTATAGGGAGAATTTACTTCGTTTTAGAGGGTGTTTTTGACATGAGACGGAAATATTTATGGAATATCTCCTAAAATCACTTCGTTCAGTACCTACTTTGTAAATTTTTTGGAACCTACAGTAGTTTTACCACTCTTTACCTGATATACCTTGATGTAACCCATTCATCAAGGGCGTAGCCAGGAATTAATTTCGGGGGGGGTTTTGACATTTTGGCAATTGACTTTGTAGGTGCCGGGAATTGTGAGGATCGCTTTCTGAAGCAAGTATTTGTTGTTTTTAAGAATTCAATAATCCTTTTCCTACTTCGGAAACAATATTCAACATAGATATTCCTGGTTAGGTTAGGTAAACCTATTTTTCAAATATGCTTCAGAATTTAATTTTTATTTACTCAAACAAAAACTTAAAAAACAATATTTATTTCCCAAACAATACTTACAGGATGAATCAATATGAAATAAGTGTGGATGTGTGCTTTCATTGAAACTAAATAGAGTTTTTTAATGTTTTACTCCAAAATAGTGCCAACAACATATGAATAGGTATTAAAAATGAAACAGTGAGAAAACACAAACAATATTTTTTATGGTGAATTCCTTCAGTTAAAGTCTATCCGTCTTTTTTTTTCTAGCGAATTGGTTAACCACTTCATTTTCATCAATTTTCACACTATAATGAATATTCATAAGCGCCAACCCATTCAATCTAGTTTCGCTAGAAGAATTGCGCAGTTAATTTTTAATTCTCCTCAAGCTGGAAAAACTTCTTTCTGGAGTAGCAGTAGATACTGGAATCGTAGCTAAAATTTGTAGTAGGATGTAGATGTTCGGATACATATTCTGATTGCACTCATCTAAGCATTCTAATGCCGATTTTGAAATGGAGTTCATTGACATTTTCCATGAACCCCCAAACACCCCCCCCCCTAGCTACGCCCTTGCCATTCATGATCCGATGTGAAGAATATAGATGCTCTTGTAATTTGGCTGTCCATTAATTCACATTTAATATTGTCCACTCAATGAATACCTTTGTTAAAATTTAACGTTTTACTCATAACAGACCTATTTCGCATACGATAAACTGGAAGAAAATAGTTTCCTTTTATCCCGTGTAATGAAAACGTAGTATCTATAAAACTTACTGATGCCTATCAAGTTCTCATTAATGGACATAAAAACTTTGAATACATGCAAAGGTATTTTGAAGTTGAGGAAGTTAGAGGTTAAACAATATAGTCCCATTGGAAAAAAATCACGATTTACCAAACAACATGCAAACACGAGAAATTTCGTTGTATCTATGTAAGTAAATATGAAATTGACACGAAACTTGCTGTTTCTGCATTTTTTTTGCTTTAACGGATTTGTTAATTATGATATATTTATTGTGTTTTGAGAAGATCAAATCATTTCAAACTTAGAGATATCCATCAACAACTTACGATAAGAACAGTGATTTTTGAACCATATTTGTTGCTTAAAGATTCTCAGATTAAGGTAATCGAAATCAAAATGAATGGGAAATATTTTTTCTATCCAGAAACAACAAAGTAATATACAGGGTGTCCAGTCGATTGACGTCAATAATTTTTTTTGACTTCCTCAGACCTGTGTCTATTCAGTGGCGTAGTAACGCCACCACGGGCCTGTGTTCAAGATATTTTCCGGGCCCCTACCCTCACTAGCAGCGCTGCCTTCTGGCTACATAATTAAAAAAATTAGATAAGGACAAAATGAAACCACATTTTATTTGTCACTCATATTCGAATAGTGACAATACAAAGTACGTGGGTATACCTTCCACATATAAATATAACCAACTAACAAAATAACAACTACAACAAATAACAACTATAAGCAAAATGAAAACAAAAAACAAAATAATATTAAAACCAAATTAATATATAAATATATTATTAATATAATAAACACAAAAAAGAGATAAAAACAAAGCGATATCAAAACTCTTGCGGGCTTTCGAATTTGCAAAATTTGTCACAATATTAGCTATACTTAATGTTCGAGCAACTTCATTTTCTATAGAAATAATTGAAAATAATTCTAGCAAGATTTCTTGAGACAAGTAACGAAGTAACTTGTGAATTATATCGTCGAGCTATTAGGCTCTTTTTTTCTAATTATTTTTTGTTTATAAAGAAGTGTTAGTGACCAATTACCAATTCGAACATTTATCCTTGATAATATACCGAAAATTATTTGAAAATAATAATCTGATAACTCGACGATACAATTCACAATTCACTTAGTTTTATCAGCAATCCCCAAAGACTGACCCGCATTTTTTCATATTAAGAGAGGCGCCTAACGAAAGAATCAGCCACGTGATGAATTATAGAACTCACCTTCAATAACACTTTAAGTCCAGAAATTCAAAAACACTAAAAAAAGTCAAGAATTTTGAGAACTTTCACTCTGAACACACTCACAAGCACAACGTCGTTTCAAATTCGAATAGGTACTTATTTCTCTAGAATAGGAATAGAAGTGAAATGATTTCGCATTTTCACCCTAGTCCAAAAAATTTCCCTATGTACATGAAGAATCCTACATCAAAGAAGCCGCTCAAAAAGAAGCCGCCCCAATAAAGCGATCATCTGGTGACGTTAATGTAATGTAATTATCCCCTAAACAGAATGCCGACACGCTTCATGCAAAGAGTTCGGTACGATTTGTCCAGGCCGCAAAATTGATTACGGGGATAGCAATTTTCACCAGAAGAATATAAATATAAATAAGGAATTGTTGATTCAACGTTTTCATTTGTGTGCGATGTGGTAAATTTTAATAACAATCATATTTCTGATATGAATTGATAATTTTAACTAGAGTTTCGGAGATAAGTTGGTTTTAGTACAAAATGAAGGATTTATTCTGCAAGAAAAAATAGTATAGTCGTCCCAAGCCCGGGCCGGGCCCCTATGGGGCCCAGGCCTGTGTTCTTGGAACACGCCGAACACCGGTCACTACGCCCCTGTGTCTATTCAAAAATACCCCATGTATATCATTCGATTTTATGTAGTTCTCGAGCTACGATTTTTTGAGTGTTTTTTAATGTATTTTGCCAGCTACGTTTGAAAAATTCATATCTTCCTATACAGCGAGAATTTTGCAGTTTTCATTTTTTTTAAATGGTCGTCCTGAATGTTGCCACAAAAAAATCTTTTTAGCTTCCTAAAATTACTTCAAGTTACCCGAAAAAGGCTGAAAGCTGGAACTTCAGTTTTTAGTAGGATGTAATCAAATATTCATATGTGTTTTTTAAGCTTTTGGCTGAGTTTTAAAACTTTGGCTGAATCCTAAGTTACAAAACTCATAGGAAAAAAAAGGTACTTGATCGGA
Source organism: Propylea japonica (assembly GCA_013421045.1). Taxonomy (NCBI): domain Eukaryota; kingdom Metazoa; phylum Arthropoda; class Insecta; order Coleoptera; family Coccinellidae; genus Propylea; species Propylea japonica. The sequence goes on from CM024240.1 coordinate 90,504,666, forward strand.
ATTTTTTTGTTGTAATCTGCCTTGGAAAGCGAATAGGCTAAAAATCATTGAAACCCGATAAAAGTTGTTTTTCTCTTTTTTATCATTCTTATGATAAATTAAACTCAAACATAGGATTTTAAATTGATTTCAATTGAAATTCCTGTGTAAGAACTGTAGCTCGTGTAATTTATAAAATAATTTTGGTCTCACCACTGATGGAAAATATTAACATTCCTCAGAATTGCTAGTTGTGCAATTAACTGTTTTGGGATTGAAAATAAAAGGTCATAACACTGAAAATTACTATTCACATCAATAAATTTTCAAAATATGTGCCTCCAATTTGAATACATTATCGACAACGTGCCATAACGTGACGTGTCAATTGCTTGAAGCTACTTGAACATTCTGGATTTATTTTTCTTTCCACTTCTGAAAGTTTTCTAGCTTTCAAGCCTTTTTTGAGTAACTTGTAGTAATTTCAGGTAGCTGAATAATTTTTTCATCGAAACAACCTTCAGGCAATCATGTTAAGAAAATCAAACTGCAAAATCCTCACTGCATAGAAAGATATGAATTTTTCAAACCCAACTGGCAAAATACATTAAAAAACACTCCAAAAATCATAACTCGAGAACTACAAAAAATCGCATAATATACATGGGGTATTTTTGGATAGCCACAGGTTTGAGGAACCTGAAGTTAGCTATCATAACTCACGCTTTCTGTTTATAGTTACTATTAATTGCTTCAAATCAGATGAACAGTGAATTTAACAGGATAAGATAAAATAAAGTAATTATAGATATTCGTTCTTATTATATGATCAACTAGTAGGTAGCGGCTGAAACAGTTTGAAGAAGGCTGTCCTATTGGCGAATCCAATTTACGTTGGTGGCGCTGCGAACTGTAAACAAATTTTGACGTTTGTCAGTACTATTTTCAAGATTAGTATGGCGAGATGGAGGTTTTTGTACGATTTTCTTGAAAATCTATATATTTATTGGACATATTGAAAGTAAATTAGTGGATTGTGGTTAATGTTTTATAAAGTTATAAAATTAAGGTGAAAAATTGGTTCCTTCAGTCTAATCCTTGGCGAAATAGACAATAATTCAACAGGAACAATGGTGCACTATTCGAGCTTGAATACCGTTTTCAATTACTTGGGGGCTGCACCCAAAACAAAATGCATAATAGAAGGTGAACAAGTCCTCAATTGTAAGCACCTAATATTGGTGGGCATTGTAGTTATTGGTCCTTTATCAAAAGGAGAATACCTCTTCGTTATAGTCAATTACTATAGCCGCTAAAAAGAAATTCACATAATGCGATAAATAACTGCTGCTAATACCATAATGATACTGAAAGTAGTTTGGGAAACCCTCTGTCAATTAACAATTATCTAATTGTTGAAAGGAAGAGATGTAGATGTATAGTTTGACTGGGAAAGTAAATACAAGGAGTTAAGTTAAATAGTATTTTATTTCAACCCTATCAAATAAAGTGTATAAAAAGTGTGATTCTACTGGCATAATGGATGAAAAAATTAATAATGTTGTTTTTTGCTCCATAAAAATAATGGCACCTTGTCTTCAAACTAGTGCTTTAATAACTGGGGAACTCCATGATATATGTGGTTGGTCAACAATTTGTTTATCCAGGCCTTTCTTGTATCAACTTATTCCAGTACATCGAAGGCATTGGTGATATGAACTGATGCTGCATTTGTCTTAGGAAACCTTCGAAAATGTATAGTCCTTTTCTTGCTTTTTGTCGATAAACAATTGAAAACACAACAGTTACAGTTATGAACTGTTCTTTTACGATTAGAAGAACTTTGTTCCATTTGTTCACTCACGATGCACTAAGATGTAACTGAAAATAATGTTTATTATGAAAAATTCTAGATTATTGTTGATTATATTAATGAATTAATGCACAACCCAGTAGTTAAAAACTATGAAATTGCATTTCTGAATCGTGAACTGAAAAACTTAGCTCCAAACAGAATCATTCAACCTAAATCTCTATATATTCATTTGAAAGCACTAATATAAATACCTTTTCGGATATTTTCTTGACTCAATATTTCTGCTGCAAAATCCAGTACAATATAACAATAACCACAATATAAATACTCAAAATAATGATAAAAAACACTTCGTAAGTCGAGACAACCAAACTAAACAGTAAAACAGTACTGACAAAGTAAGTTCGGGAATTAGTCACCAGATGGCGTCTAGATTTTTGGATTCGCCAATACAACAACATAATATCTAATCTTCTAATATATATAAATCAATGCCACTTTTCGTTGTGTTTCAATAACTCAACAACGCCCCCACCGATTTGGCTAATTTTGGTCTTGAATTATTCGTGGAAGTCTAGGGAAGGTATTTACGTATAGAAAATTCAGAAGAAATCTTGGAAAAGTGTAAAATCAACATTACAGGTTTTATATACAAATTCATTTTCAGAGCCATCTGTAGTCGTTTTCGAGTACTACGAATGCAAGGCAGTTTCCTATTTTTTCATACTCTATATAATCTTTGATTAAATTGTCATAGATGGCGAACCTGTAATAGTTATTTTCCTAACAAGTGCGGAAAGTGATATTTTCCCGCACGAAACTGCCGTTACCCAAACGACGCGAAGCGGAGTTTGGGTAAGCAGTTGAGTGCGGGAAAAACACTTTCCGCATGAGTTAGGAACAATATTTTTTCTACAAGCGCTTATACGAGATCGATTTCAACACACAGATCAAATGTGAATTGATCATTCTAAATACACATGAATGAAAAAAGTCTCTGACAAGTCGTTATTCTTTAGAAAAAGCGTGCGAGAAAAACCCTTGCTAATCCATTACCACACGCATTTGCGTTATTCTTTAGAAAAAACGTGCGAGAAAAACCCTTGCTAATCCATTACCACACGCATTTGCGTGCGGTAATGGAATAGCAGGGGTTTTTCCCACACTGTTTGGCAATGTGACTCTTTACGAATTGAAATACGTGCGGGAAAGAGAATGAAAGCGCACGCTTGTAGAAAAAAAATATTAGAGGTTTCAATTTTCAACGAATTGAATTATACACTTCAGTGTATAATCATCATAATGGTACATTATTTTAATAACTAATCACAGGAATCTGAAATATTTATTATTTGACCGTAATTTCAGAGTTCACAGAACACTAATATACAGAGTTCGTTTTTCATAACTTCTTTTAAAGGAACGTCTATGTTTCAATAAAAATTCTAGCACAGATAGCATAGAATTATATTATCAACATGTTCGCCATCAAATCCACTCGAATTATGGAACAAATATAAGCATTATATGGCAGAAGGCAGAAGATATTTTAAATCGTATGCGTCATCATGCAAGAAATCCTGATTTGTTGATAACCTTGGAAATGTACAACGAAGCTTTGATAATAATTGAAGATATGTGTCTTACCATTGGAAATAAAGCATTAGAACAATTGGGTATGACCGCACCAAATCGTGAGATACATGATTTGTTTGATCGGGAATTGCAACGTGAGCAGGAGTTCAATATTAATGATTTACGTTTATTTGTACAATCGAATATAACCAAACTGAATATTCAACAAAAACATGTATATGACACAATTATTCAAGCCGTTTCCAATAATGCAGGTGGATTATATTTCTTGGATGCACCTGGTGGTACAGGCAAAACTTTCGTTGTATCATATATTTTAGCGACTATTCGATCGAAACAGAAAATTGCATTGGCACTTGCATCTTCGGGAATTGCTGCTACATTATAAGAAGGTGGTCGGACCGCACACTCTGCATTGAAATTGCCATTGAATGTACAGGTGATTGAAACTCCAACTTGCAATATTTCAAGAAATTCTGTTATGGCAAAAATTCTTCGATTAACGTCAATTATTTTATGGGATGAGTTCGCAATTGCGAATAAAAAATTACAAGAAGCATTTAATCGAACAATGCAAGATTTACAGGGTAATCAACAGCTTTTTGGTGGTGCTCTGATATTGCTGTCAGGGGACTTTCGTCAAACATTGCCTGTCATTCCTCGATCAAATCCTGCTGATGAAATAAATGTCTGTTTGAAGTCATCAGTTCTTTGGAGATATGTACGAAAATTGACACTGAATATTAATATGCGTTTTCAACTAAATAATGATGCAACTGCCCATGAGTTTTCAAAACAATTGTTAGAAATTGGTGATGGCAAAATACAAATCGACAGTACCAACGGATTGATCACCATATTACTGGTAAATCAAAAAGAGAAATGTGTTTGATACCGCGTATCCCTATGATTCCAACGGATATGCCATTTGAATTCAATATCCTGTGCGTTTATCATTTGCGATGTCCATAAACAAGGCCCTAGGGCGAACACTTCACGTTTGTGGTGTGAATTTGAAGGAATCATGTTTTTCACATGGCCAACTTTATGTTGCCTGTTCCAGAGTCGGTACTCCCAATTGTTTATTTATTCATGCTGAAAATGGAAAAACAAAAAATATTGTTCATCCAAATGTTTTAGACTAACACCTACCATAGTGAGAGTACCCAATTCTTTTTAATTTTTTAGTTTTTACTCTTTGCAGTCTTCATCATTTAGAAGGCATTGGCAATTGGGAATCGGACAACGTCTTTAGGATGTTTTAACTCGAATGTATATAATATAGTTGTCATAGTTGAGAAATAACATTTAATAGTATATCTTTGTGTTTATTGCTGATAAATATAATATAAACATTTACATTATGTTTTTGTAGTGGATTTTGATGAGCAGTTCCATACATTCGAAATTAGAGAAAGTCATAAATTTTATTTTTTTGTTTTACATATTTCTAAGTTTATTAATATGCCTTATACGTAGCGAAGCACGTACCGGGCAGCTAGTAAATATATGTTTGTAAATTGTAATGTTTGGAAATTTATGTTCGAGTCTAAATTTCAATTTTAGGCATGGGAATAATATGCAGTATTCTAGGATGGAATTTAGCAGCAAAAGAGTATATAGAGTTAAAACCTGAACATATTGGACTCATAAAATCGACATGGCCAAACCTGAATGGAAATTTTGGGGTGAAACTTATGGCAAAGTGAGTTTTGTAACTAAGATGCTGCCGATATATACATTCATATATTTTTGAGACACATGAGATGAGATAAATGTAGCCTGACTATCATAAATTTCTACGTTTGATATCAAAACACATAGATGTTTTTGAGCGCTCGTTTGTAATTTTCGAATTTTGAGCCGAAAATGGTCTCAAACGATAGGGTTTGACTCCCTGATGATGAATCCGTCTTCAAATTCAATTCTGTCCGTGGGGCCGTCCGTCCAGCCGTTAGCACGATAACTTTCGAAGAGATTTTCAGGGTTAGTTCGTTTCCGAAATACCTTGGTTAAGTTCGTTAACCAGCCAAATCATATAGGGTGTTCCATAAATTATGATCATTCAAAATTTTTGTTCCTCAATATCTCAGTCAAAACCACAAAATCCACAAAATTTTCCATGAGCATCTTGCATGTGGCCGCGAAATTACATCTCGATTGATTTCGTTTTGTCGTTTGTGAGATATGGAGGAACAAAAATTTCGAATGGCCGTATTTTATGGAACTTATGAACTTAACCTCGGGATTTGGGAACCGAACTAACCCTGAAAATCTCAAGTCTCTAGGACAATCCATTCAAAAGTTATCGTGCTTACAGCCAGCCGGACGGCCCCACGAACTGAATTGAATTTGACCACGGATTCGTCATCAAGAAGTCGAACCCTATCGTTTGAGACCATTTTCGTCTCAAAACTCGGAAATTACAGACATTTGGGCAAAACGAATAGCACTAGTTTAAGTAGTGATGTAATAGTATTGTAATAATTATATCCGATATTCTCGAGTATATCGTCAACTTCTCTTTCCGACGAAAGTGTACGTTCATTTTGAACGGATATAATTATTACATTTTCCAAAAATCTACCCTCAAAAAGATAGAAATGTATGTTATACGTTCATCGTTGTTTTGCTCAACAATGAATATAGAAATAATTAAATCTAGAAAAATTTCAGCATATTTGAAAACCATCCAGAAAACAAGCAAGACTTGAAGATCTTTCCATTCAGTGATCTACGAGGTGAACAATTGAGGGACAACATGGATTTCCAAAAATTGTGTACCACTTTTGTGAAAACTTTAACGGAAATTATTGATAATTTGGATGATCCAGGCCGGGTTAATGGTATTCTAAGCAAAGTGGTTGATATTCAAATCGAACATCATGCTCCATATATGTACTCTGTGAGTCTATGTGCAATATTTTTCAAATTAAAATATATTTTCCGTAGACCTCAAAATTAAAGGTGATTTCAATGTGTGCGAAATTGAACATTAATGTTCCATTTTAATGTTCAATTTGTGCTATTTCAATGTGCAATCCTCATGGCAACCGTACACAGAGTATTCAGAACCTCTACGAGTAATGTCAAAACTCTACTTGAACACAGAAATTTCATTATGTTCATTGTGCAAAAAAAGAATGTATTTCATTCAAAAATTTATTCTCGATTCACAATGAGATCAACGGAAAAATCTTGTAATCAACCCGTTTATTAAACTAGCGACTAATTGTCTCGAACTATCAACAGAATAGAATAGATTCGTTATAATATCTTGACTATTAGACGCTGCCATTAATAACATAGTTGATTAAATAACTATTAATAATAAATTATATGACCTTTCGATCATATGAAGGGTTTTCCAATAAGAGGTGTTATTTTGATATTCAAAGAAGAATGCCATTTTTCAATATAAATGATCGGATGTGTATTTCATTATAAAGAAGAAGCTATGCCGTTGATAGTGGAAAATAACATCAGGCAAATGACCACCAAGACCACGGTTACAGAACCATATCCTTTTAATGAAATTTTCCATAACCAAATCGCAAAGTGGCCCCACGAATTCCATCTTTGAGGTCTTGAATCGACGCTGGGCTATTAGCGTAGACCTTCCCTTTCACGTGGCCCAAAAGGAAGAAGTCGCAAGGTGTTAAATCACAAGATCTCGGTGCGGGAACTTTTCCCGCAAAAGATCAATGGTTTCGTTGCCTGAGTGGCACGTAGCGTAGCACTGAACTTTATAAGCCTTAAGACCCAAATCTTTATGCAAAATACGGTGTAATGACGTTTGTGGAATGCCTTATTTCAAGGAACGACGAGGATTGGACAAATCTGGGTTTTCTTCAACACTTGCGACTACAGCCGCAATATTCTTGGCTGTTCTTGAGCGACGTGCACAGTTTTTTATTCTTCATATCACTAACTTGTCCAAACAGCTGGAATTTTTCCACTAATTTCTTTATTGCGGTTCGACAAGGTGCTTCACGACGACCCAAAAATGTTCGAGTTTCACGAACCGTCTCTGCCCAATTTTCACCATTTTTATAGTAAATTTTAATAATTTCAATGCGTTCTTGAAGCGTATATCGTTCAATTTTTATTAATGGCGCAGTTTCTACTTGTCAAATGTCAAAAAATGACAGCTTCAAACGTGACATCTACCAAAATAGCGGGCTATTCAAAATAACACCTCTTATTTGAAAACCTTTTAAGTAATATCAATCTTAAAATTCATTATTTCAATCAGCTGATCGATGAATCATTTATGGAAACTGTTCACCTACAATCAGAAGAGGAACGTCAAGCCTGGGATCAACTGTTTCGTAATTTGAAAAGATGTCTTAGCGACTTGCTTTATCAAGTGGCCAAAAAAATAGCAGCGGCCAAATATGATATATAACATATATTTATGTATTTATTATTCATATCTTTTACTACTACTATGATATGTGAATGTATCCAATAACGATACCTACACTTTAGCTGAGAAATAAATGTCGTACATTCAAAATAGTTGTGTTTTTTTGACAGCCGGCGGAACCAGTGTAGTACAGAAAGGGTGATGATTTTCTTCATTTGGAGCTAAAATTCCTTAACGAGATTGAATAATATTCAACTCTTCGAAGCTCGATTCCATCTTTTCAACCTTATTCTTTTGTGTCTACATTCGAGTTTGAAAATGTTTGAAAACGAGTTAATTGACTCTTCACTTTTCCTCGAGATCTGTCTTAGTTCTTCAAGTTCCTAATTTAACTGCATTGATCTGATTATTTTATTTTCACTATCCTAAATAATGTTTCTTTTTTGTTTGAAATATTTCGAGCATTTTGGTTTGCTACATAAGGAAGAATCTTCCACAATTGTATCATAAGATCATTTTATACATATATTTCCATCATGGTGGTATGTCACAGCTATAGTTCATTCTCGAAAGATTGAGCGCATAGTAGGCGTTTGTTTATTTATCTGAAGTTGGTAGTATTTGCTGTCATAACGTAAAATAAAGTCAACGTTGCCGAATGTACCCGGCCTCCGACGAGCTTTCGAGTTATCAGAGAACTCTATGTTATATTGACAAACATTGCGTATCAATCTAAAAAGAAAATAAACAACATAACCTAAAATTTTAATACACAGTGCCAAATTGTCATGGCCAACCGACAGATCAAACTTTCGTGAACGGACTATAGCTGTGACATACCACCCTGATGCTTCAAAATTATGGAACAAATTAATTTTCTCAAAAGAAAAATATTCGGCAACAAAATCATGAAACCGGTCAATTTTCGTTTCACTTTTACCAAATTGGTAAGCATTTTTGTTGCATTCTTTGCCATCCCCATCAACCCTTTAATTTTTGTGAATAGTGAAAGTGGGGGTGGTATTTTTTTGAACAAGGTCTTTGAATCTTCTTTAAAAGCGTGTAGAAACTTTCAGGAAAATTTTTTTTTGTTAATTAGTTAGTTCGAAGAGGTTTTCAGTACGTGCACTTTGTCTTGGCTCATTTACTTTGAAACGATGATACCTGATAAAATTTGTCACCTTTGGTTGAAAGTTTTGCATGAACAAAACTGTAATGGTCGACTTTCATTCGGTGACAAATTTTATCAGGTACCATCGTCTCAAAGTAAATGAGCCATGACAAAATGCACCTCTTTGAAATAAAAAATTTTTCAAAAAAATTTTTTTTCCATGGATTCATGAATTTCCCTCAATAATGATGAGTAAAAGAATAATGGTCTGATTGCAGTACTCTCCAATCACTAAATCATTCCTCAATTTTTCAATCAAGAAACGGCAAAATCAATTCTTATTTTAGCCACATCGCTGAATTGGTACCTAATCAAATTACCTTTCATTTGATGTAGGTATTACAATCCATATGTTGCCATTTGAAAAACCAAGTAGGGAATAAGAAAAATAAAATTCAAAAAATGTAAGAAAGCTCTGAGCAGGTGCTTTTGAGCGCTTGTTCATTGGTGGAGCAATGATGCTATACCTCATAATTTTGTATAGGATTTGAGATTGATACTTAATATATAAATGCAGATTTTCAGAACGATCCGAATAATATTCTGGAAATTATTGAAAAAACTGAAATATGTACAAACTTGACAATTAAAAAAAGAAGATTATAACAATTTTCATCCAAAAAAAACAATTCACTCGAATCGGATATCTCGTCTATATCTATACTAATATTATAAAGAGGAAAGATTTGTATGTTTGTGGGTTTGTGGCGTTGATATGAGATAACTCATAAGCTACTGGACCGATTTCAATAATTCTTTCACCCTTAGAATGCTACATTATCCTTGAGTAACATAGGCTATACTTTTCACCCAGAAAATTGAGGAAACCTACTATAACTTCAATGATAATAATTATGAGTACCAAAATCAGATATTTTCAGGTGCGCTGCGAAAACCGTAAGACGTACGTGGAAACAATGTATGACGGAAATGTACCTCTTTAATAGTTCTACAAAAAAGTCCGCGATAGCATATATCTATCTTTCAAGGTTTACTCGTTATCACCTTTTAAAGTTTTCCGAAAGTTTCTCAAAATTATGCCTTATTTGGGAGTATTTTTTTATGAATACGCTATGGATCTTTATCCAATTAAATACGTCCTTCGTACCCAGTATTTAATATAGAACGAAATTGCCTGTTACATCATTCAATTATGATGAATACATCAAAAGATATGGCAGGTTGAAGATGAAATCGCACCAAAATCGAATTGCGTCTCCGAGCACGATACACAAACACCGGTATGCCGACGCGCATCGAGATGTGACGTCACTGCGGAGAATTTCCATTGCATTTGCGGGATGGAAGTGTTAGAACTCGAGGGAATGATTGGAAATTGGAATAATGCAATTAATCGAAAGTTTCATTGAAAATGCAATCAACTAACTATTTCAAATGAAATTTCTGCGATGTCTTTGTTTGTTGATCCTGGAATATATCAATGAAGTTGTATAAATATGGATGTTAGTGCTAAGTATTTACGAGTATTTGTTGATAGAGAATAAATTATTCAAGTTTCATTTGAAAACATCGAATAAATGAAAATATTTTTATCATGTTTAGGAAATTTCTATGAATGTCATTTATAATTCGTGAATTTGGAAAGTTTTTTGTCCATTTTTTTCTTCATATTCTGAAAACTGATCTTCTTATTCAGATCCCGGTGTCTTAAGTTGGTACGGATTCTGCTCAAAACGGTAGGTTTTAGAAAAAAGTGGTCAATAGGGCGTTTGTAGAGAATTAATTAACCTATAAAATGAGGTATCAATCGTCCTGATCGAATGAGCACAGACCGATTTATTTTCATTAGAAGATGAAAAAATGTAATTTTCCATCTCCTCCCAAGTTTATTCGAGATATTTTCAAAACGATAGGTTATAGAAAATAGTGGTCAATAGGGCGTTTGTAGAGAACTGATCTATATCTTTACTTATATTATACTTATACTTATATTATAAAGAGGAAAGATTTGTATGTTTGTGGGTTTGATACGAGTTAACTCATAAGCTACTAGAGATTTCAATAATTATTTCACCCTTAGAATGCTACACTATCCCTGAGTAACATAGGCTATACTTTTCACCCGAGAAAATTGAGGAAACCTACTATAACTTCAATGATAATAAATTTGAGTACCAAAATCAGCTATTTTAAGGTGCGCTGCAAAAACCGTAAGACGTACATGGAAATCCGAATGTTTCTCAAAATTATGCATTATTTGGGAGTATTTTTTTATGAATACGCTATTGATCCTTATCCAATGAGGGCTACCGTTTTTTTCCTCACTAGTTGGCGCCTCTGTTGCGTGAGGTCCTGTCAAAGTTCATTGTACTGTCATTGATTTATTATTATTATAACAAATTCTTATTTATTAGTGTTCGGTGTAATTAGTCGTATGAAAAAAGTGTACATTCGATTCCTACATCCTAATCCTTGATTACTGTACAATATCGAGCATGCCGCAGGGTTGTGCAGTTCCGTATTGTTCAGAAAAAAAAGGAGGACTTAAGTTTCCGAACGATAAGACTATCCTAAAGCAGTTGATGTTACCCCTTCAAAACATTCACATATTTGTGAAAAAGATTTTAACCCTGATGATAAAACGTGACCTAAACGATCCTAATAGAGAAAACAGTGAGTAGGTACCTAAAAATCTTTTACATTATGTTGCTTCAGACACTTTACTTTTTCAATTGAATAAATGAAGTTATACATAGTTGTATTACTTGTAATATACCGGTCTGTTGGGGTAAGATTGGCCCTTTAAGGGTAACATTGGCCCAAAGTTGGAAAAAGTTTTGCTGTGCTGTATTTCAATCTCATGATGTGTTATCGACCTAGTTTACCCATTACTGGATAGGTAGCACCACTGGCCCACCTGTTGATGAAGTGGGAGATTAGTTCCATATCTCACCACCACTCCAGTGCTGCTCCATCTTTACTGTAAGAAAGTGGTGAAATTTGTTGTCTCCCAACTTTTACTTGTGAACGCTAATTCTTGAAGAGCTACTAGCAGGTAAGTGTATAATAATATTATATATTCAATTGTTTCAAGTATTTTTGGTGTAATAATGCTGTTACCTTTGTTATATACAAAATAATTCGATTTTACTATTTCATGACATCTTTGGCCCAGAGTTGGGGCAACTTTGGCCCAAGATGGTGGCTGGGCCAAAACTCTTCTTCAGATGAAGATGATGTTGAGATGGTGTTAGAGTCTGATGGGCAAAGCGAAACATTTTTCGATCTGGAAGAAACATTACAGGAAGTAGCAGGCATACCTGTTCACAGGCCTAATGATGAAGAAACACCAGTTGCGTTGAAACCTGAAGACTTGGCTATTGATAACTTTGTAGTGGTTAAGTATGATGGAAAGAAATACCCTGGCAAAATTGTTAGTTTATCTGAAGAAGGACCTATAGTTGAATGCATGGAAAAAAGACTCAAGTTTTGGCGCCCGCCAGAAAAACAAGATTGCCTGACTTACGACTGGGTTGATGCTTGTAAGAAGATCAATCCTCCAAAAATTGCTTCAAAGAGGAACCAGTTCCATGTGCCAGAACTGGACAACTAGTATGTAAATATATGTATGTGAATAATGATGTAAACTGATATATTTTTTTATACAATAAATTTTTTTTTCAATAATATGAAGTCTGTTTCATTTATTCCCATTTCTTATCATTTCATGGATGTTTTTGAAGTGAAAGCAGGTTAAAACACAAACTAACATGTCTGGTGCTAATTTTATCTTGTCTAACTTTAGCCCAACCAATACTAAACATAGGTTTTATATGGTTTGAAAGTATGGGACAAAGTTTCCCCAATTCAAGGCAACTTTGGCCCAAACATTAAAACAAATTCAGAATAATATTGCAAAATGATTGAGGAGTCTCAATATGGTTTTAATTTAATGATATAATGTTTGCTTAAACATTAAGATACATTAAAAATTAATATAATCAATGTCAAAAGATATGGAGCTGATAAAACCATAACATAGCTTCAGATTTGGGCCAATCTTACCCCAGCTGACGGTACTGTTGAAAAAATTTCAGCGATTCCTAAATTAAAACTGAAAGCAATACCTAGCCAACCAAGATATGAATAAAATACTAGTAGAGATGCAGAAAGAAATTTGAAAAATGCAAGAATCAGTTCAACTGTAAAGGAAAATCAATATACCGATTTGGAAATTCACATCGAACACATACGATATACAATGCATCAGACAGAGAATTCTTCCCTCCAGTTGCACAGATGAATAGGCGAGATAATCAAGTGCGATAACTGAATGAATTCAACTGTCTTACTGCAAAAATCAAGTCTTGTCTCTCTCTTATCGCAGTATGGTAGGGAACCCGCACTGCACGTATAGAATTTTTAATTTGTCAGGCTGCCCGTAATACTCGATTCAGTATTTACTGTTGCCTACCATACTAAAGAATTACGCTCCTCTAAACGATAAGAGAGAGACAAGACTAGAATAATGAAGCAAGACAACTGAATTCAGTGTGTTACAGCAAGTGATTGTCTAGACTAGTCATCTGTGCAACTGGAGGGAAAAATTCTCTGTCTGATGCATTGTATATCGTATATTTCAGATGTGAATTTCCAAACCTGTATAGTGAAGAGAGCTCAACTTATACTGCTTTTTTGTCGAAACTTGAGATTAACAGTAACATACTTCGAATTGAAAATCTGATTGTTACAATTTTACTCACAATTACGTTTCGATATTTGACAATTCAAATTATCGTGGACCTCACGTAACACTAGCGCCTCTAGCGGAAAATTCATACGCGGTAGCCCTCATTAAATACGTCGTTCATACCCAGTATTTAATTTAGAACGAAATTGCCTCTTACATCGTTCAATTATGATGAATACATCAAAAGATATGGCAGGTTGAAGATGAAATCGCACCAAAATGTCTCCGAGGTAGCCACTAGGCGGGTAGGAGAAGGTACCGAAGTGTGAGGGATGTTTTGTATGAATGTATTTTGGATTGCCTATGCCCGTATGTTTATGACCACAAATCAGATCAACAGATGGCGCTGAAGTCGTTATTCAGGTTATTCATCTACTCTGCAACTAAACGGCTCGATCGAATTGAATGAATTTTTGTGTATACAGAACAACGTCTGTTGGGTCTGCTAGTTATAGAAATAAAGAGATTCTGCTTCTCACTATTCAATTGAATTTTCTATGGATCAGATGATGCGATCCTCTTGAAATTTTGCATAAAGGTTCAGTAAATCAATTTTCATTCACAAAATGAATTTTACTATACTACATAAATTGCATATATTGTTATGGAAATTTAAAGATTCGTCTTTTCAATATTTCAATTCAATTTCCTATGGTTCTGTTAACCCTATGACCACATGAGGTTTGGCTTATATGAGCATCTTGCATTTGGCCTTAACATTTCATTTCGATTGGTTTTGTTTTTTCTGGGACATTGAGGAACGAAAATATTGAATGGCCATTTTTCATGGAACACTCTGTACGATTTGGCTGGTTAACGAACTTAAGCGCGGTATTTGTAAACCGAACTCACTCTGAAAAACTTGAGTCTCTAGGACAATCCCACCGAAAGTAATCGTGCTCACGGCCAGACGGTTCCACGAACATTATTGAATTTGACCACAAATTCGTCATCAGGGGGTCGGACCCTATCCTTTAGATCATTTTCCGCTCAAAATTCGAAAATTAGACATTTGGGCAAAACTATACAGGGTGTCCGGGGAATAACTGTACATCTCATACCAGAGATAAAGTTGGACTAGCTGATTACGAATTGACTATAAAAAATTAATTTCTGGATTTCCCTAGAAAGCTACAGGGTGATTTTCGAACTTCATGGAAATACTTACATCATCATAAAATCTAAACTGATTGACGGATATTATTGAAACTTGGGAGGTTATTGGCACATGCTAAGGTCGAGTCATAAAGATATCAATTATTTCATCATTCCAGGGCCGGACTCATTAATCTTCATTTAAAGTGTTCAGGGTAAAAAAAACACTTTGTATTTCGAATTACAAATAATTGATTCGCTTTTTAGAAGGAAGCTAAATTATGCTTCAATTTGTGATATCGCTTAAAGTTGTCCCATCAACAGTTATTTTTTTATGAATTTCTTGTTTAAGTAGAACGAGTACACAAAAAGGGGATAAACAATTATATAACAAAGTTAATTCTTATTTAGAAAATTTACTTTCCAACAGTTGCTTCAAAATTTCCCTAACAGCAGAATCCTGGACAATCTTGACTGGAACAAGAGCTTTCATTGGATCAATAGTCTTTTGTGGACTATTCCTCTGCGACAACCATTGCTTCAATGTGGATTGACACAATGCCATCTGGTATAAAGTCGCCCATTTTTCATGCAATTTTTGCTGCAACCTAATTTCATTAATCTCCTTCTGATCCAATGGTAATAAAGCTTTGCCTCCTTCTGATACGCTACTTCTTTTAATCCTACACGATTTGGATTTCTTTTCAAAAAAGGTGGAACTGTTATTGCGGGTTTCAACATTGTTGATGCTGTGTTCGAACACAACTTCGAAGTCTGAACGGTCTTCACTTTTTTTATTTGAAAATGAAGTTGTTATTTCATTGTTATAAACATATTCCTGACTTAAATGACGCTCATTGTGATATTTTTGATTGGTGATTTCTGAAGAAAGGAATTCATCATCAGAATCATATTCTGTCAGTGAGCTGTCATTCTGAGTTGAACCCATATCAAGCCAGGCTGCTTTATACTGGACTATGTTAGGATGATTCACACTATCAAAAGTTTTCACTTCAGATAGGTAGTTCTTCACATGCTCTAAACCTTCTGAACGAATGGGAATCTTCTTCACTGCGTATTCTGTCCCATCCAACTTGTGCCTAACTCTGTGAACCTATAACAATTTAATTTTTTTGATTTTTCCATTAATTCGTAACTAAAAACATAATTTATTATTTTAATTGGAATATTAAATTTTGTTCAAACTTTGTATTATCGTAACCCTGAAATAGTCTTGGTTTAACATTCTTTTTTTACTACTAACCTTACCAAAACCATCTCCAGCTATGAATTCCAATTCCTCAAATTCATTGCTTATTATATTGAAAATCGACGGGTGAGGGGATTTTCCTTAGTAATTCTTCGTACATGAATTGTTACGTTACTTTTTCAGAAAGCTGTATAGATACTTTTCAGCAGTGATTTGTATTGATTCTTGTTCGTGAACTGAATTTGATTCAAATTGAGAATAAGCAACTTCAAAATGGTAAACACAATCTAATTGGGTATAAACACATTCAAAATGGGACTAATCAATATCATATTGAGAACTGACATTTCCACTTGACTTCGATACTCCGAAAATATTGTCAAATAATGAAGGTATTCATCAGATCATTTCGTTTGTTTTGTATTTAACTGTCGCGTTACATAAAAGTATAAGTTATGATCGTAAGTAGCGAATGTTAAAAAGCAGATTTATGCTGTATACAAATAATTTTAATAATATGAAGAGTGTTTCTGAATAGATGCGAAAGATTTAAGGGGGTGATTTCTCTGATCATTTAATGAAAAAAAGTTTCAACAAATGTAAGTCCGGAAATGCATTGTTTCCAAGATACTGTTGAAATTTCACTTGAAAACTAACCGTAAAAAGTGGTACGCTATTGATATATTTCAAACTAACAATTATATTTGAATTATTCGTTCAATTTGTGACAAAAATCTCTTCTAATTTTTTTCCTGTGAGGCACCGTTTTATGAGAAAAAATAAAACATCTCAACGTTGAGCCCCACATACTATATATATATGTGTTATAGTGACGACAAATGCGCGTTAAGATGTTTTATTTTCTTACATAAAAACGGCGCCCGCACGAAAAAGAGGTATAGCCCGTTCACGAAAGGTTGAGCACATAGTAGGCGTTTTTTTATTTATCTGAAGTTGGCAGTATTTGCTGTCATAACGTAAAATAAAGTCAACGTTGCCGAATGTAACCGGCCTCGTTCGACGAGATTACGAGTTATCAGACAACTCTATGCAATATTGACAACATTGCGTATCAATCTGACAAGAACATAACCTAAATTTTAATATACACAGTGGAATATGCCAAATTTCCATGGCCAACCGACGGCTCAACCTTTCGTGAACGGACTATAGAAGGTTTTACTACAAATTGAACGAAGAATTCAAAAATAATCGTAAGAAACATCTCAGTAGTGTACACTTATTTTATTCAGTTTTTAAGTAAAACTTCAACACCATTTATCGTGGAAAAAATGCATTTCGGGACCTAAATTTATGGGAACTTTTTTCATAAAATGATCTGAGGAATCGACCCCTCAAATCTTAGGCATCCTGTAGATCAGTATCAAATTCAAGTAGAAATGTCTATTCCCAATATGAGATTGATAAGTCCCATTTTGAATGTGTTTATTCTCAATTCGATTGTGTTTACCCTTATGAAGTTGCTTATTCTCAATTTGATTCTGTTTAATTCCAATTCGATTGTGTTTCCCATTTTGAAATTGCTGAATGTCATTTTGAATTTGTTTAATCCCAATATGAATGTGATTAGTCCCAATTTGAAGTTGAAAAGGTATAGTTGAATTCATATACATTTCAACAGTAGATCGCTTAAATTGCAGAGCTTAACAGCTGAATAAATCAATATTATTTGATACATATTTTGTCTAATTGCTTATTTGGGGATTTGGGATGGATGAAGAAAAAAGAATGCGGTTTAATAAATACAAATATATTTCATACAATTAACCAATACGAATTCAATTAAATTCAAAAACTTTATAAAACTAATGACCAAAAGTCATGAAATTGTCGAATTCACAAAGGAAAATCATTCAATTCACCTATTATCACAGCCTTATTAGCAAACATACACTACTATATACAAATATCTGTTTTAATTCCATTGTGGAATCATTTCAAATTGAAAAAAATCTTACAAAATTTTCAAATCAAATGAGTGGGATATCAGATCCAAGTTATTAAATCAATTATTCATGAAATCTTTCTTGATTTGAATTACTCTTTCCTAATTCATATTCATGTGTAATAATATTATAAATGATTGAATAATGAACGTTACGCATTCAAAGACCAATAATCGATAATTCCACTCCAAAATTTTATCAACTTAGACAAATAGCTAAGTGTCAGTCAGTAATTCTATTAAGGTAATCCTTAGTATTGACTTAATCTTAAGGCCTGCTTCACCACGTACTGATAAGTTACTGATAGCTATCTGACACAGAATGTTGAAATAAATCATCTGCATTTAATAGATTGAAATACTTTCAGGTTTTTAATATGAAATATTGAAAGTTTTATAGAAAGGAAAGATCTAAAAGGCTTCAATTTTAATGAATATACATAGATGCATATTCATTTTAATATCTGCTTTTAATCGATCAGTAACTTAAAAGCAGTGGTGGAACAGGGCCTCACTCAACTAAAATCTCTTAGACGCAGACCATGTAGTCTTTAAAAATTTGTGTTAACTGACATTCACTAATATCAGTTGTCCTCATTTCACAAAACTTCTGATATCAATTCCCTATCATAGGGAATAAACAAAATTCAACGTCGAAAATATCCAAAATTGAATGGAACAGACAGTCCAACAAGGAAACGTTTAAATGTTGAGCTCATTATGGTAACATTTCCATCAAATTTTCCATAGAACTGGAAAAGTATTCTTCCATAGTACGACTCAGTCGTATCCAAATTTTCAAGAGTCATCGAGCAGTGCTATCCTGCCCTTCCGATAGTCAGAGTGATGCTGTAGCTGTGAAGTTCTGCCTTCTTCTGAGAATTCTGGATTTGTAAAGGTCTGATTTGTGGCAAACAACAACAGTGCCCCCTTGATTAGTGTTGGGGGCTACTTTTCCATTCGCACTGCCTATAAGGGTACCTATCATCTTGGAAACGGAGAATTTTCTCGTTTTTTGGGAAGCTTGGACAGATCGACATTCATTGAGGATGGAGTCTATAGCTGTGTAGATGACTTTGCTGTTTTCGGCGACCGATACTTCGTGGAAATGACAGTTGTTTTTGATTGCTACGGTTCGTCCTTCTATTTCCTCGATCTGTAAAGAAACAGGATATTAATGATCGTGTATTCAAGAAGATTTAAATGAATGTTTCATAGTCAATATTACATTTTTCGTGTAACTTCTTATGAAGCATACTGTTACTATATGATTGACTTAATTATAATGATAATTCATATCATCTTTCGAGATTTTGAGATGTATAGGAAGAGTAATACAGAAATAAAGAGTTTGACAACGAAGCAAAAAATCAGGATATTTTAATATCGTTGTAGAATACTACTACTGTAGAAATAATGTGATACATTTGCCGTTCGATTTCCTTCTTAAAACTGAAGAAGTTGCTCAGGCAATTGGTAGAGCCATTTAATACCCCAATACTCAGGTAAATGTGAGTTGTTTTACGCATTGGAATTGCAATTCTTTATAAAGGAAAAATTCTGTAAAGTCATATTGTATATTTTGTATTACTTGAACCCCTCCTCGAATCAGTGAAAACCGTGTAAAACAAATCTAATGAAATGCACAATTCAGTTCTAAATAAAGGTATAGGTATTGGAAAATAAAACTCAGTTATTGTTCATGACCTCAACCATAGAATTCATTCCGATAATTCACCTTATAATTACACAGCATTATGTCCATAGATCGTGACTATAAATACTGAAGAATTTCAGTATTTTTCATCTCATTCGAAAACTATCCAAAATAAATAATTAGTGTAAAAAGAGACTGCCATTCAGTTTTTATTTCGAAACGAATGCTGTAAAATAAATATAGGGTTGCCATTTGAAAATCTCGAAATAATTCAATTTTAAGTTCCACATTTTCGGAGCAAAACCTTCGAGAAACCTAACGATGTATCAAAATACTAAATGTACCAAATGAATGCATGGATTCTCCCTTAGTCTAAGGATTCTCCACTATGAGACTGCTGAGTTTGGTTCCATTCGCAAAGAAAATAATCGAGATATTGCTTTCACAACAGGCAATGCAGATGTCAGAAATTTCAAGAATTTGTGCATTACTTGGCAACAGTGCACGGCAGAAAAATTTTTTTAGTAGGTTATACTTGTGATTTGGTATTGAATTGATACATAAATAAAAATAAAGGTATTTCCATTTGAAATACTGTCGACTTGAAAATATTTCAGGCGAAGAGTTCCTTTATCCTAAAGGCTCCACCCAAAATTTCAGAATGAAATATTGACTAGTTCTCCAAAAACGTCTAAGAGGCCAACTTAAAAGGAAAACACTGAATGCTTCAAATCGAACAGTTGCAACCATTTAGCGCAACTCAAAATTCTGGAACAGCTCAGGAGCTCAAAACTCTTAGAACGTATACAAGTATTGCCCAACTACAAAAAACTGGAGTTACAGAAACTTTCCTCATGCCAATTATTATTTAATAATAGGTATGATTTCTTATAACCCTAGCCATTAAAATAATGAGACGCATAAAAAATAATATCGACAGAGAATAGTTAAACGTCTTATTCGAAAATTAAACGATCTATCAAAGTGGATAGACAGTTGGTAGACTTGTCCAATCAGGGAGAAAAGCCGGAAACAAAAAGGCCCAAAGGCAGAGAGGACGTTTGTTCCTGTAGGTGTAATGATTCTGTTCGTTTTCACTCCTTCCTTCGCTTCCCGACTGTATCGTGAACCCGGATATTTCTTTGACAAGAGGTCAAACTTGGAGAAGAGGAACCACAAGATAGAAATTTCCTGTAAACGTGAAAATGACCCCTGTGTAGCTGAAGAGAACACAGAAATCAGAGGTTGACGACCTTTTCATCATCTTAATGGTGATGTTCAGTGAATTTTATGTTCCCTGGGATTATTTCCGGTCGTGATTATTGTTTTTTGGATACGCGATATCCTCTGTTAATGACCGTACTTCCTTATAAAATACCCTTAGTCGACAGTTATTTTATTTATACTTCATTTTACGTCACATGAAAAATAGATATTTCGCAACAGGTTTTCATTCGCTTTATAAGATTTTTTTGTAATGGTTTCCGGCAATATTTGAACCTACATACACCTTTAATTTCCAAATTTTGAGCTCGCGGATTAGGTTGGACTTACAGGTGAAAAATACGTGGTCAAAAAGAATAATATCAACACAAAAGACTACAAAGAAAAAAAAGATTGCACATTAAAATAGCATAAATTGAGCATTGAAATGGGTCATTAATGATCAACATCGTACACATTAAAATAAGTTTTTAATTTGAGGTCGACGGAAAAATATTTTATCATAAAAATCCTTTATAGCGGAGAGTCCAGAATTTGCTAGTGATTTGAATAACTCTGGATAGCCATTCCAAGCGTCAATTTCTGCAGAAAAACAAAACACTCAACGGCAACCAAAACATATGATGACATGACAACAGTACAAATTAAAAGATAACTTCGGAAATACATCACCCTTGTCTAACTGAATAGAAAGATTAGATACAGGAGATTTATAACAAGATAATGATCTATATTTTAATTTCGAACATGCAGTGAATACATGTTTGGACAAAATTAGGTGTTGGAGTAGGCACTCAAAGCAAAGTTATTTTTAACAGAAGTTGGCAAATAATGAGGTTTTGAAGTAGAAATCGGGATTTTTTGCGTTCGATGGTATTATAATATGTAGGTAGAAAATCGTAGGGCGAAGTGGATATACATGGTGGACTAGAGGAACTTGCTGATTTAGGAATTCAATGGAACAAAAACTTATGCAAATATCGATTCGAAAATTTTTGTATAATCAAGTAGAACATTTGAAGTTTATGTTTGGACAGTTTTATTAAAGATGATAGGGTAAAAGCTATAGTGATTGACACCTTAAGGGCATAGATACTGTCAGTAGGAGAATTCGGTTCCTTATTTTACTGTGACACTATGGTTATTATTTCGGAACTATAGTTGAATGTTGCTATTTTGGTATTACCAAACTCTCAATAAATATCGATTGAATATTCGAGGAGACACCAATTTCGTTGAAATTACATATTTGATAGTCATTGACATACTTTGATAGTAATTGAGACCCAGTATGATAATCATTGACATAATTTAATCTAACTTTTGCATCAATTTTGGTAATGATATCATCCTGCTTTGTCTCACTCATACATGCTCATTATGTGGGTCAACAAGACATTCATACTAAAAATAATAGAGAAATAAGAAGGATTAGACAATGTTATCCAAATAAACAAGGAAATAACAAAATGTATTAGTGATCTTCACATATATATCGATGTAATAAACTATTGGTGCTATCTAGGGTTTATCATCTGTGCCACCATATTTAAGAACGTTTTATTTCTATTTGAGTCCTCAGGTTATCATTCTGAAAACGGCATCATTAGATATTTGGCGCGAGATTTTGCAGTAGTGTCAATAAATGTTTATGTTTACTTAAGGATAGCGACTGCACATAATTGCGCATTTTTCCGATTTTCTTCTGTTTCATATTTGTTTTTCTATTGCTTGGAAGGTTCCAAGGAATATTTAATTGTTGTTAGTGAACCCTTCAATGATTTATATATTAAGGTTAAAGCCTAATTCAATCACTGTTCGATGTAATATTATTGACACAGTAAACAGTTATTGACATATGGTTTAAACTTAATAATATATTAATCATCGGAAGGTTTAATTACATCAATTAAATATTTCTTGGAACCAAACAATAGAAAACTTCTAACGAATATGAAACATGAAAAAATTGGAAAATATACGCAATTGTGTGCAGTCGCTATCCTTAAGTAAACTATAACATATACACTTATTGACACTACTGCAAAATCTCACGCCAGATATCATCTTCAAAACTGCCTTAACATATACTTTGAATGTTATACTCGATGATGGAAAAATAATTGGATACATTTTTTCCTTAGTTTCTGTCCTAAGAAATGAAAAATATGCACAACTTAGAAAGTAGTAGTAGCCAGAAAACACGTTAATTAGAAAATTATTTCCAGATCGATATTTTCATAATCGTAATTATTTCTTCAGGTGGCTATGAGCGAGCAGCAACTTCAAATAGTTTATTTCAATCCGGATGTTTGTTGATCAATCTAAATTTTCACCACATTGGTCTGAATCATACCAGAGATCAAACACTTCGTTTATATAGTTTCCTCAAGGTCAGTGAGAGTTCTAATTCTGTTATGAATCGTTTCTCATTGAGAAATTCATTTGAATGAGACCTATTACAACATAAAGAGGGAGTTTGAAAACATTCTGTGCTCTTGTGACTGTATGGCTTTTTCGCCCTCAAATGGGAGTCGTAAACTGGAAATAAACTTATGCCAGAGACAGTCTCTGCTTATGCGTAACTTTCTTGTAGCTGTGTTTTAATAATGATCGTTACCTAAAGGAATATGCATAAGAACAGAATTGCAAATGATATTAATTACCCAATGTCACGAAATGCACCGAAAGGAATTAATGCAAGAAAAAGTTCAGGCTTATTCGAAGGAATAAAGCTTTCAAATTGTTGGATGATGACAAATAGAAATTGAGTTATAAAATGGAACAATGAAGGCATTAAAGTGTTTCAATAGACAGGCCATGAATATTCAAATTTAAATTGCATCATGAAAAATTCGTAATTGGAATTTCTTACGTCTGCAAATACTTGGTTCGTGTCTTGTTGAATTTCTAAAACGAAACTGTCCAAAGTAACTTTAACCAAGTATTACCTATATTTTCCAGTCACTTTTTGTATCTTAACAATAAAACTAAACATTTGCTAATAGTTCTTCTTCATAATGAAATAAACATCTGATCATTTATATTGAAAAATGGCATTTTTCTTTGAATATCAAAATAACACCTCTTATTGGAAAACCCTTTAGAATTTGCAAACCTAAGCAATTCCTATAACTCGTTCAAAAACTAGCCAATCTAGTTGTCTTCAACCTACCTGTCTCAGGTGCTCCAGATCGCATTTATTACCCAGTAACACAGTTGGCATTTGTGTCCTGAGCTGGGCCACCCTCTGCAGCAGTTCGACGGCATGCGTAAGGGATTCCCTGCAGGTGATATCGTAAACAACGACGCAGGCATCTGCCCAATATATGGCCTCCTCGGGAAAGAGGGACAATTCGCAACTGCAAACGTCCACCACCTCAACCTCTAGGGGGATGCTGTTTACATTCAGGGTTTGTCTGTATAGAAGGTCTGCAAAAAAAAGGGGTAATTAGAATTATTGGTGCCGGTTGGGGGTTAGATATCGTTCATTTGGGGATGTGTCAGGTCGTTTTTCAAGAGTATTTTATTTTTTGAAGGAGAGGAGTGAAGAGCATTATTTTTGGTTCTATTGTATTCAAAGATTAAGGAAATCTATGTGTCAGGATTAAGTACTAAAATTCAGGAGAATGGGTAAAATCCAAGATTGTAGAGGACATTTTGAGCTAAACAAAGATATTGGAAAACATTGCCATGATTGCACGTGGCTTCATTTTAGTTGCGTTTCGTATTGTGTTTCTGTTTATCTATTTTGTGTGCGCATCTTTTGAAATTCAAAATGGTTTACGGAGCATGTTAAATGGTGATGAACTGCAAAAATAATAAAAAGGCCAATCCTGAAGTTGCATTTTTTACATTGCCAAAGAAAATGGAAATGTAGGTATTGAAACTCGTATGCTGTATTTCTGTTTCTCATTGCTTTTTAATTTCAGTGTTCTCAAATAGATAGACTTTTCTGAGCGAAGAGATATTAATTTCAGCAGCTGTTATCGAATGTGCAGTGAGCATTTTTCTACAGATCAAATAAAAACAATTCGAGAAGCACTATCCTTTTGAAATTTCCATTGTTTTTCAATTCCATCTTCGAATTGTGGTTAATTTTTAATTGTTTCGATAATTCGGTAACTGATATGTAAGAAAATTATTGATTTGTATTCTATTTCATTACTATTACTAAATTTATGAGTAATGATTTCTAATAAAACAATACAACATCGCATTTCATTGATTTCATTTCATTTAAAACAATGTTGAGATGAAAAATAACATCCTAATCATGAAGCAAGATATAGAAAACCAAATGGAATATTGTAAAGATGTTTTTTCTGAAGACCACCGGAAAGCTCTAGTCCATTTTACCCTCATTTTCGATTTCATAAGTCGCTATATTTCCGCATATAAATTGAAAATTGACATCCTTCTCGATCATATAAGCATGACATGACTTATCGCGAAACCTTACATGAATTTTTTCATATTTTCAATACCCTTATCTGCGCTGAATATTTAATGTCACATATCAACCTCTCATATATATTCCTTCCGAGGTTTCCCTCGAGATATCAGAATGCATTTCCAATTTTCTATATAGCTTGAATATCTCTTCATCCATCTTGATTTTATCGTCACCAAAGTTTATCTGATTTTTTCCACATTTTTCCACTTCCGAGTGGGAGTGCGTTAACCTAGACAGTTCAACGAACTACATATACTTTTTTTCATGACGGTTATTGCTCAATAAACTACTCGAAGAAGTATTAAGTTATTGTAATTTATTTTGATGGTTTTAATTTATTGAAATAACATGAGAGTGAAGACCAGGTATCACTTCTACTTGTTAACTATTTCAGTGAGATCTTCGGGCAACGTCTTCTTTAATCTTCGGATGTTTGGACCTTCTTCCTTGTATTAGTGATTGTCCTAGAGTCTTGAGATTTTCAAGGTGGGTTCGGTCCCCAAATGCCTCGGTTAAGTTCGTTAACCAGCCGAATCGTACAGGGTGTTCCATAAATTTTGGTCATTCAAAATTTTTGTTCCTCAATATCTCAGACAAAACGAAACCAATCGGAATGAAATTTTGCGACCACATGCAAGATACTCATAATAAGCCTCATGCAAAAATTGTGTGGCCATAGTGTTTAAAGAACCATAGAAAATTCAATTGGAATATTGTAAAGAAGAATATTTATACTTCCATAACAAGATATCCGATTCTGAAATTTATTTTGTGAATGAAGATTGATTTACTGAATGTTCATGCAGAATTTCAAGAGGATCGCATAATCGGAACCTTAGATTAAAATTTTTTTATTATTGACTTTTTACATATTTCATTTTTCGAATAATTTCCAAAATATAATTCCGATCGTGCTGAGATTTTGCATTCATATAGGTACCTATTCAGCATGAATCTCAAGTCCCATACAAAATTTTGAGATAATAGAATTATTGCTCTATCAAAAAACGAGCTTTCAAAAGCACCTGCTCAGGGCTTCTTCCCAATTTTTTTCTTGATGGTTTTGCGCAGCTCCAAAATTTGCCGTATGTCTAGGTGGGTTTGAGTATTGAGTTTGTTTTGATTTTCCTCATAAGAGACAATGCTTTAGTCTAAATTTTAAATCTTATAGCCTTCTTTTGGCTTCTATTTGATTATGCAATGTTAGTCGCTGGTCCAGAAGTAATGCTTGTCTTTGTGTCATTCCATTCAGAGTTATTCTGGGACAGGTGTTGATGCGTGTAGTGAAGAATATTTGTGGATATTTGTTCTGATTTAGAGTCATCCTCCACTTCCTATTCCAAAGGTTTGATTGGTTCAGGTATTCCTTAATATTTCTGGATAAGAATGAAAGATCGTCATCTGAAGACAGTATTGCTAAATTGTCAGCAAACGCAGCAATGGTAGTTTCAGTGTCCCAGTACACTTTCTTGTGGTAAAACAGATTTAATGGAAAGGTATATGATATGATTTGAAGAGCAGGAAGTAATTGATATTATGGAGTTTCATTTTATATAGCAGACCCTTGGGCCAGATTCTGTCGAATGCCTGGGAGCTATACAAAGTTTATTCACATTTTTCCATATTTCTCCACTTCCAGGTGAAAGTGCGTTAACCCCAACAGTTCAACGAACTCCTATCTGAACTATAATTTGTAACTTTAAATATGAATTTACGGCCTATCTGGATCCTCTTCGCAAAGTTCCAGAAGCTTTCGCTTGGAGCATCGGTGCGGCTTTTAGGGCTCTTCCTAAATCAGGCTGTCTGGAGCGATCTAAATCGTTTTTTACGAATGTTCTGGCCTGAACAATTCATGAAAGAGCAATAAACGTGCAGAAGGAGGTCAGAATTGTTATGTTGTTTGTACCAGGAGGCGCATTTCCTGTCATAAAGCGAAAAAGTGAATCGGGTTGCGTAAACAATGGAAATAAGTAGAAAAAATTGGGTAAATTGTTATCTTTCAACAGATTCCAATGAAACGATGTAAGTACGGGGGTTGCTTTCCGTTTTCTGGAATTGGAGTAGTTGAAGCGATTTATGGCGTAGTTATAGAAATTCTCTGGTACCTATCAAAAATAGTTTAGATAAAAAAACAACAATATTACATTATCACTACCAGGAATAAATAATCAGAAGAAAGAACTGAGAGTGATGTGATATTTCGTGTATGGTTGTGCGAGTATCCATCTCTACTCACTGTAGAATGCGAAAACTATCGAAAAAAACTTTCAATATTTACTTCCCCGAATAACAAAAATAAATCCTGATTCAATATATTGCTACTAAATAACAGAAAATAGTAAACTCTCTTCCACTTCATCCTACGAGGTCGTAAACTCCTTTACGTTATTCTCCTCGGCTATCCAACCATTGTAGGAAATTTCTGAATTAGAATGAATGATTCTGACGGCAGGAATTTTGTTGAGTAAAACGAAAATATTCGAACGCTTTCGTACTATTTTTAACATCGTGCGCATCCTAGAAAACGTCAAATGCGGTGTGATAGAAGCAACAAGTGCGATACCTACACTTCCTGCACTGAGTTGGATATTTCTACGAATTGTCTCATGATGAGTGATACATGAAGATCAACTTCTGCGAAATCGAAAAAAAAAACATATGGGGTATTCGAACTTGACCTTGACATTTCCTCTGGTATTTGGCAATTTTGCCGAACTGATCTATGATATGAGTCTAAAATTTGAATATGAGTTCGTTGGCATGAAAATCTACAACACCAATAGGATATTGACATTGTTTTTCACTGCTAAGTTCTCCCTCGCTGTCAAGCGGTAGTTTGAATATTGACGAATTTCATATTCGCTCAGTTTCCATAGTCATATTTCTTTTTTTCTATATCGGTGTTTGTTCTCTGATACGTTTTATACACGATTACTCTCAAAAACATGAGTCAAATGAAATATTGATGATATGCAAAACAAAAACTTCTCCATCATATAATAATTCCATCTTGGACTTCTCCATAATGGCCGTTTCCAGTTTTTTCCAGAAAAAATCATTGCGTACAGAAATTTTCAAGAACGTGTGAGGGAGTTGAAATGGGCTGAAAGTTGTGCATGAACTAGACTGACTTTCATTCGGTGACAAATTTCATCAGGTACCATCGTCTCAAAGTAAATAATCCATAACAAAGTACACATACTGAAAACCTCTTCGAATTAACTAATTTAAAAAAAAAATTCTTGAAAATTCCTGCACGCCTGCAGAGATGATAAAAGACCTTGCTAAACAAGTACCACATGACCCGATTTCCCTATTAAAAAAATTTAGAGGGTTGATAGGGATGAAACAGGGTGGAAAAAAATCCTTCAAAAATTTATAAAAATTAGGTAAAAGTGAAACAAAAATGGACCTATTTCAGGATTTTGTTGACAAATGTTTTTCTTCTTCTTCTTCTTCCTTCTTCATTATAGGCATTTTTGCCTGTTCCTTCTTCGTAACTTGTCCGGTGTTCAGTTGGCAGTCAGGTTATCGCTCCACCTCTTCCGCGGTCTTCCTATACTTCTCCTTCCAGTTGGTGATTTATCACGTGCGATTCTGACCATTCTCTCATGATCCATTCGGTCTATGTGTGCATTCCACTCGTGCTTTCTTCCCAGGATCCACTCATTCACCTCTTCCACCCCGCACATTTTCCTTATGTTGTCACTGCGCTCTCTATCTAATAGCGTTTTTCCAGCTATTTTCCTTAGGATTTTCATTTCGCATGTTTCCAACAACCTCTTAGTTTTTGTTGTGTCTGGTCGTGTTTCTGCTGTGTACGTCATTATTGGTCTTATGGTAGCTTTGTAGATTCTTGCCGTAGTCTCGGTTCGCAAGTGTTTGTTACTCCATATAGTGTCGTTCATGCATCCAGCTGTTCTCATTGCCTTATTTACCTGTTGTCTCACCTCGGACTCTACATCCCCGAAACCACAAAGCTCTATTCCCAAGTATCTGAACGTCATCTCTTGCTGTATGATTTGGTCATCGACGACGAGTTTACATCTGAGAGGATATTTGGATGTAGTCAAACATTTTGTTTTTGTGACAGATATAACCATATTCAGGGATTTTGCTATGGAATTGAAGAGGTATAGAAGCCTCTGCAGGTCGTCCTCGTTCTCTGCAATCAGCACTGCGTCATCAGCGTAGCAAAGAATCGAAATATTTTTATTGCCCATTTTATACCCCCTGAGACGCCGAACTTTTTCTATTATTTCATCCATGATCAGGTTGAAAAGCAATGGGCTCAAAGAGTCACCCTGTCGAATTCCTTTCTCCACCGATATAGGTCTGGTGAGTTCTCCATCGATTTTAGCCTGTATTTTGTTGGAGCTATATATATCTTCAATTACTTTAATTAAGTTGTGCGGTATCTGTCTTTTGTAGAGTAGGTGTACGACATCTTGTATTTGAATTCGATCAAATGCTTTCTGAAGATCTACGAAGCACATATATGCAGGCCGGTTATATTCAATAGATTTCTCAACGATCTGTCTCATAACAAATACTGCATCATTACATGATCTCCCTGATCTGAAGCCTTGTTGCTCATCGGATAGGGAAATAATATTGTTAATCTTGTTGGTGATTATTTTAGTTATTAATTTTAATGTGGTACTGAGTAGATTTATACCCCTGTAGTTCTCTGGTTTTTTCTTGTCTCCCTTTTTAAACATGAGGATGGTGATACTTGTTCGCCATTGGTCCGGTATTCTGTGGTGGTAGAAGATGGCCTTAGTCAGCAAGGTCAACTGTTTAACCAGATCCTGCCCCCCATATTTGAGCAATTCATTTGGGATGCCATCTAATCCGGGGCTTTTTCTATTCCTCAGCTGTCGAAGTGCCAGTTCAACGTCTGCAGTCTCTACTTCTATATTGTCGTTGATAACTATTGCTGGTGTGTTGTTGCGTTCGATGGTATCTTCTTCTTTTTTATAAAGTGTTTCCAGGTATTCGGTCCAGGTCTCCTTTGATATGTGCTTAGGCTCAATTAATTCATTTATTTCCTTTCTCTGGGATCTTATCAATCGCCACATCTGTTTTTGCAGTCCATAAAAGTCGCTCTCCATTCTTTTGGAGAACCTTTCCCAGTGACTGGTTTTAGCTGATCTTATGAGCGAATTTGTTTCGTTACGGATTGTTTTGTACTGTTCATATGATTCTGGAGTTCTCTGTGCTCGATATTTCAGATACGCTTGCTTTTTTTCACTACACTTCTTTTTTATTTCATTGGTAAACCAGGGGGTTCTATTAATTCCTTTGTCCATATTTATCATGCGTTTGCCAAGTACCTCATTCGCAGCTTCTTCAATGTTGGTCTTCAACTTTTGCCAGCAAACATCGACATCGTCTCTCGAATCTATTGGGTTTGTTTCTATTTTTTCCTGTAGTCTTCGCTGGTATAAATCTTTTGTGGAGTCGTGCCATAGGGATTCTACGTTCAGTTTTTGTTCTTTTCTGTTCGTTTTGTTGTTTCTTTTTAGGGGTAACCTTAGTTTAATTTTTCCCATCAGTAGCCTGTGATCACTATTGACATTAGCTGAATTTAAAGTTCTGACGTCTCGTACTTGAGCAGGATGTATATGCCTGTTGCTCAATATATAGTCAATGGTCGATCTTTGCCCTCTTGAATTTTCAAACGTGTACTTATGATGGGCTTTATGATGAAAGAAGGTGTTGTTTATTCTTAACTCGCTCAATGCGCACAAATTTATCAGGAGTTCTCCATTACTATTTATCACGTCCTCATTAAATCGCTGTTTTATTCCTGGTATGATTTCACTTCCGATACGTGCATTGAAGTCTCCAAGAACGATCATTGTTTCATTTGCAGGTTGACGTTCTATAGTTTCTTGCAGTTGATCGTAAAAAAGTTCTCTCTCCTTTTTGGGTTTATTGTCCTCTGGTGCATACACTGATATTATATTAATTCTTTTCTGGTTTTCCAAGTGTATTGTGACAACAATTATACGGGATGATATATACTGACACTGGTCTATATTCAGCTTGTGCTTATTATGTACTAACAAAGCTACGCCTTCCTTAGCTCGCTCATGTCTATCGACACCGCTGTACACCAATATGTAGTCTTGATATTGTATCTGTCCTTTCCCTTTCTTTTTTGTTTCCTGTAAGGCGCAAATGTCGATGTTGTGATCTTTCAGTTCCTGAAGTGTTTCCTGCTCCCTTCCGTTGAGTGATTTGATATTCCAAGTGGCAAACCGCATAACATCTAGATTTTTCCATCTCTTCATCCTTTTTCGCGCATGTGTCGTTACCATTATATCAGTCCTATTCCGAGGCAAGTTTCCGGTTCTGTGAGCATTACTATTTTTTTTACCTCCAGTAGGGTGCTAACCTTGCCTTCGAACCCTCCTCCTTTACCCGGGCTTGGGACCGGCAACATAGCCGGTGTTTTTCTTCTAAGAAAATGAATTTGTTTCGTAATTTTGACGCGCACTGTACCTGTCCTATATACTCTCAATTCTGTCACATGAAAAACATTATATTATGCAACGAGCGTATAATGATAGCTATTATTCACGGAGTAAAGATTAAGCCACGAGCCGTAGGCGAGTGGCCCTAAATCACCGAGTGAATAACAGCCACTATACGCGTGTAGCATACTATATTTTATCCACGACTACTGAATATATTTCTTGAAGATTTTAACATTTGGCGCGATAAGACCCTTCTATGATAAGCGTTGAAAAGGTCAAGTTGACATATGAGAAATTTTTGGAGAACTGGGGCCTATTGGACGAAAATACTTTGCAACTATTCACTTTGCACTTCGCATTCTGACAAATTTCAAAAGCGAAACATAAATATAATGTACAACATTTCATCTAAAATTCAATTTCTGCGAGGGATTTTCACTTTATAATTGAATTTTCACTTTGCACTTTTCAATTATGAATGCGTTTCGTACAACTTGATAATTTGAAAAGTGAAAAGTGCAAAGTGAAAAGTTGCCAAGTATTTGGTGCAATAGTCACCAGGTCATTGTATATTTTGTAATGAAAATAGCTTTAATTGATAATATGAAAGTAGATTTGGCCCTCGATTGAGAAGGTATGCCCATAATTGTTATTTGGAGTACTTTAGAATACTGAAGAAATACCAATTTAAAGAATATTATATCAAAGCTAAATCTATTAAGCATCTGACAGTAGTGAATTATAATCTCATTATTCCCTTGTGATTAATGGGTATTATTAAGGCCGAGCAAAGAAACGTACAATAGTCGTGGATAAACCCTATATTTTGACATACTGCATTCCATCGAAGCTCTGCACCTTTTAATAATGACAGATACCACAAACTCCACTCAGATACTTCCGCACAGGCAAATATGCACTCCAAAAACACAATTGATCACTTTCGGAGTGCACAAATCAGTCATCGAGAGCCTGCATTAACTCAAGTTCGACATCCTCAGTTTGAAACGAATCGAACAGAGTATTTTTAAACATACGAATATCTTCTCTTCCTCCATGCAACGGAGTAAAGTGGCTCACAATTAGATTTAAGCAGCTTGAAGTGGGTCAAACTACGCCATTAATTACGGATAATAGAAGTGAAAACTGCAAATGTTTCCAAAGACATTGACATATCACTAGAAGTTCCGAAATGACTTATCGTCGAGGCCCTGAGTAAATGGACGACCGATTTCACAACTGGACAAGAAACATTAAGGGTATTGAGGGTACTATTTATCTGACCGAAATAGCTGGCATACCGACCTCAATCATTTTTTTTCTCATTCGATACTCGCGATTCGAGAATGTTTTCATGAGTGGGAGTAGTGCTACCTTGAAGACGTTAACTGTACGAAAAGTTCTGTTTGCTTTGTTGCTGACATTTACAAATCTGGAGGATTAAGAATTGGTTGTCACTTCTCGTATTGATAGTGTTTGGGTATCCTTCAGGAAGTTAGAGTATTTGAAATACAAGGTAGGAGATTGCTTGCCAGTCTGATTGGTATACTTGATGACTCACGAGCTTAAAATTCAGATAAAGCATCTTGCAGCTGCTCTCATTTAAAATATTAGAACTTTGAGACATCTAACTTGTCTTTTCTTACATTCTTCATATTTTATCTGAAAAAAATATAACGAGTATACATCAGAGAGTATTGAAGATACCAACATAAAATTACAATTGAAAAAACAATGCGTACACATGGAGCAACTGGTATATTTCAAGCATATTGGAATCGATAAACAAATGCTTCTTACTATAAACTTCTTCGAAAGGATTTCATGATATTATTGTGTTTGCAGATGAATTGTCAGTTCATCTCAATGTCTTTCTTGATTTATTTCCTCAAATAGATTATCGTAAGTAATATCATAAGGGCATCGAATTTTTCCGAAAAGAATCGAAAAAACACGTTGCTAAGTAATATTTTGACAAGAAGCATGAGTGCTGGTGGCAACAAAAATCCGAGTCGAAGACGAGGATTTTTGCACCTGCACGAATGCTTTTTGTCAAAAAATATTACTTTGCAATGTGTTTTTTCGATTTTTTACACAGGAAAAATTAGATGCCCGAATGGTATTTGACAAGACTATCTCCTGAGTGACAACAACTGTCAAGTTTTGCCGCGGGTAAACGCGAATAAACTGCTGACAGGTCCTGCCAAACAGTTTTTCCACCTAGAAACCATTTGTAATTCAAAATTGCGCGTTTCTGATTGGTGCAAATTACGACGAGGGAAATAGTCTAAGAAAAGAGAATGTTGTTTCCTTTCATACTCTGATTTATTTCAAAACAAACAAGACATTGGATCTTGTAAGGGCTCTAAATTATTGAATTTGACAGTTAGATACCATTTTGTGTAAAAATATACAATCATTCATTATATTGAAAGCACTTAAACGCCCAAAAATAATACTATATACAATTTCATTCAAGGAATTTCGAAATCAACAATAAATTAAACCCAATGTCTCAAGTAGCTGAGTTCTTTTCCTTGAAGATTTAAAATGGTATTTCGAAATCAGTGGACATATTTCCAAAGAATGATTTTTTCGAATCATAGGAGAATCTCAAGGTAATATAGCCGAAAGAACATAAATCTCGGAGCCAATAAAAATCACTTTAAATTTATTACCGTCATGTTGTTGAATGATGTATTGTCAAAGTTATTAAGGAAACTGTGTTAACGACTTCGGTTCAAAAAACGATATTTTTACATTGACTGTAGGATTTATTTTGATAACATTTTTTGTTTTATTTTTACGCACATGAAATTCTGATATTCGTTGAATAATTTTCAGAAATTTGAATCAAATATCGACGACTCGTCATGTGAACAAAATAACATATAATATTTCTCTGAATCACTAAACATTTTTGTTTATTTTTCTGCGACAACACTATGATAGATCCTGTTGGAATGCCAGAGAAAACTCAACTTTATTGTTCATTCTGATCCCACAGCTCAAATTAAAACCTGCCCACACGATGAGATAGTCATCAAACACTCTGTGTTATACTTTTACTGGTTCGAGTGTCTCCTAATTCATCGATATACCAGATAAAAATATATCGTTATTGCTTGCCAGAGATACCTGGGATGTTCGCAGGCGTAAGTTTCAGGCGCTCAAGTGCTGAAAACGACCGGTTAGCTGTTCAGAACTTTCTCGGCGATTTTAAATAGACAATAAGCCCATTCAGAAGGCCCAGTCGAAAATAAAACGGAATTTTTATGATTTTTGCCATTTAGATGATGATTGAGGTCGTTCAACGAACAAACAAGCAAGAAATTAAATCCGATTGGTAACAGAACTGCTTTCTTTGCTGATTCAATTGTTTGGAATTTCCTCTGTAATTTTGTGTGGAATTTCTCATTTACAAGTGGTGATTTTCAAATGCTCAGTGATTCCATTCGAAAGTCTTCTGCTATTGAAAAAAAAGGAATTTGAATTTTGAGTATAATATCGGACCGATACGTACTGAAATAAATGACGATGAAAATGAGCAGACGAACATGTGGATTAAATTCAACAAGTATCACATTCAAAATCAAGTAGATGAAGTAGATGACGGAACAAAAATTAAATCGATATAAGTTTATATTCGATTGAATTTTAATATCCACAAAAAACTGAGTATCGATCTGTAGCCTTCTTTATCATTCGGATTAATGTTACACCGCTGTCTAAAATTCTCTAGTCGACTCTAGATGCACGAATCTGTAGTTTTCTGATGTTTTTCTGGCTGATGATTTTGAAATTCTGACTCATGAGAACATTTTCCTGATCGTAAATTCCATTTTGACTGACAGCTTATTGCTCTCCGTACACATTCGTGAAATATGTCGCTTATAATTGGTTGATGTTCGCTTCCAAAATACAACAAAATTACATGAGAAAATATGACTAATTTCCCCAATACCTTCAACAAAACGTGTGCAAAATTTGGCAAGTTTTCTCTGACGATCTTTAAATTATGAATAAGACGAACCAAATTTATCACAAAAATTTCTTGCGGCGGGTGTATCTGCTTAAGGTATAGAAGATTGAAAGACATATACAGTATGCAGAATGAGCGCTTGTAAGGTAATCATTGTTGAAAACATACTGATTGGATATAAACAATTTTTTTTTATATTTGGCTGGGAGACCCTTACACATTTGTGTGCCAAAGTTATTTTCATTATTGGCAAGAATTCCCAGACAAAAGATGTCATACATCACTTTCAAAGGATTAATTGAATAAGCATCCGGTCAAACTATGAAAAATTTTCATATCGAAATCGATTTATTCCACTTTGGCTGTACTTCACATATGGTTCGTTCAATGTTTATTTTTTATTGCTCAATTGTTGTTGTATTATCAGCATAAGCTTTGTGACTCAACATATCTCCAAAGAAAGAAACCACAGGGTGTAAAATTACATAATATAATTTCTTTACTTCTTTTCAATAAATCAATTGTTGAGGTGGCTGGGTGGAAAGTGACATCTTTTAATTGAAACCAAATAATATCCTCCAGGTTATTTTCAAAAACAGCGAGAAAAAAATCATTACTGTTCGACCATTTTCTTCTAAGAAATATGGACCAATCACTCCATCAGTATGGATTGCACACGATATAGTGACTTTATCAGTACTATACTATCGTTTAAAGAAAATTTGCTTCCAAATTCTATAAAATAAAACGAATAGTGAGCAGATTCTGAATGATGTCGTCTATGAATTCAATTTAAATTTCTTTACGTATTCACGATCGAGCACTTATTTTGGTGAAACAATTTTATAATTTCTTAACATTCTATCTTTCCATGATTAAACAGTATAACCTACTGGACACAAATAAAAATGACATAAGAAATGTAAAAAATAATACGCAGTGTTGACGTTATAACCATAAACCATTTCAAATTTTTGAATCCCTTTATAAGTGAAGTTCCTTATTAAAATGCATTTTAGCCTTGCAAGAGTCGACTTTATTATGTAGAAAACAGATATTGACATGCACCTGACGATTATGCATAAATTTTACATCCGTTTTTATTGCCAAGTCAATTTCAGCTGAGATGAATGGTCGCGTAGAGAAACTTAGCTGTTATTCTGACCTACGTCAGCATGACGTACCGTTTTGAATATTATTTTATCTGTTCATTTTTCGGAATAGCTTCTGAGCTCGTCAAGCTCTTACGTAACAGGAAAATATTATTCAATATTTCGAATTGAAAATGAATTACCGGATGTGTCAAGTTCTGAATTGAGTGTGAGAGACAGATCTGAAATAATTTTTACGTAGATATATTTCTATCGTTTCATACATACCTACTCCATTAGAATATGGTTTGTCATGGAATGATTATCTTGGGTTGGTACTGTTGATGTGTCTGCTTATTTGAACAATTTGTTTTAAAGCAACGTTGTCCATTTCACAGCTGAATTTTGCCGGAAGGCCTTAATGAATTACTTTGGAGTGCGTCAGACTACACCAATAGCATCACGTTATTCATAAAGGAGAGTAAAGCGAGAGGGTCACTGAGTGTCGAGTTATGTGGTCTTTGTAAGGAATATATGAACATATTCTTTGATTAAGTCCAACTCACCGACTATACCACTATATATAGTGGAACTTTCCTATAAAGAAAGCGCTAAATCCGCAAGAAAATTCGTTATAAAGAAATTTCGTTATACAGAAAATTTATTTCTATAGTCGGCAATGTCGCGGTCGACTTCACTGATAAATTCAAGTTTATCATTCAAATGTAAGCACTTCATTTTAGACATTTTCGCACAACTTTCACACTAGCGTAATGGTTAGATTGAAACCAAACAGCCAATGGTATATTTTAAACTGTTTCAGAAGGATCTCTCTGCCCGCCGTAATGATTTAGTTTAAGATCGGGATTTATTCCGCACGTCCGGAAAAATTTCGGAAGAAACCCACCCTTATACCTTCTTACCACTACCCATTCAAAGAGTGATGTTCTTTGAATATTTCGTTATAGAGAGAGAAATTACCTCGTTTTAGAGGGTGTTTTCAACATGGAATGTGGATTCAAGGTGCTATATGTCTTGCACGAAATTCGTTATACAGAAAAATTCGTACTACAGATCGTTATTGGGAAGTTCCACTATATATAACAAAACGAATATCGATAATAATCTAACCAACAAAAAAGGTCTGAAACGTCACGATATAAAAAACTTGAAATTTATTCAGATATCCTAACTTTCAACTAGCCACTAGTAGAATATTTCCACTAGAATGGATACCGTAAAAATCATTCATTCATACATAATCCACAGTTTTTCATGGAGACATGCAGTCTACATGAAAATGGCGGAGTTAACCAAAGTTCAAATCTGAAATTCGTGAATGTAATATTTTGTATTCACAGAAAATCTGTTTATTTAATGGGGACTCTCAAAAATAACAAACTTGCTGAAATTCCTTCAAGTTGAGAATAGACAAATGTAAATTTTTAGAAACCTTTGC
The DNA here is from genome assembly GCA_013421045.1 of Propylea japonica. Lineage (NCBI taxonomy): Eukaryota > Metazoa > Arthropoda > Insecta > Coleoptera > Coccinellidae > Propylea > Propylea japonica. The sequence goes on from CM024240.1 coordinate 90,542,933, forward strand.
GGTAATGTTTATTATTATCTGTGATGGACGCCGATATTGAAGCTTCATTTCGAAGTGAGAAGCAGACACGGCTGTCTAAGATTTATATAAAATGCGAAATCAGATGGGTACATTTATTTGGTATTTTATATCTGAACAAATCTCATTTTCCTGACACTTATTCAAAATAAAAAAAAACTGTTCGATTTCAAAGTTTTTTAGGGACCGCCATCTGAATTGTTTGAAGGGGAATATTACCATTGAAAAAGTTTTCGGGACAAATAAATTATTGAAATCAGAATTGGCTGTTACGTAATATATGGACGTACGTGTCAGTATTCATTTCATTGGTCGAATGAAACAAGTCTATTGGCAAATAGCATAGCACACTATGTTGACTATTTGAACCTATTTTTCAATTTCTGAGAAATTTGGAGCGACACGAAAATTTCGATAGCTCTAATAAAAAGTATTGAAAAAACATTCAAGAAAAGCCCCGAGCAGGAGCTTCTGAGCGCTCGTTCTTTGCTGGAGCATTCTTAAGACCATCGGAATTATATTATGAAAATTATTCAAAAAATGAAATATGAAAAAAAAAATTACAAAAATTTAATTCTATGATTCTGATAATGTGATCCCCCTAAAATTTTGCATGAACATTCGGTATACTAGTTTTCAATTTCAAAATAAATTTCAATCGAATCGGATATTCTGATATAGAAATATGAAGATTTTTCTTTTCAATATTCCAATTAAATTTTCTATGGTTCTGTTGAAACTATGGCCACGAAAATTTGGATGAAAACTCAGAATATCGGTCTCCATTCACAAAAAAAAATTTCACCTGAATCGGATATCTTTATATGGAAATAAGAAGTTTCTCTTCTTCAATATTCCAATTGAATGTTCTATGGTTCTGTTCACACTATGGCCACAAAGTTAACATTTCATTCCGATGGATTTCGTATTTTCTGAGATATTGAGGAACAAAAATTTTGAATGGCCATATATTATGGAACATCCTGAACGATTTGGCTGGTTAACGAACTTAACCGAGCCATTTGGGACCTGAACTCATCCTGCAAATTTCAAGTCTCTAGGACAATCCCGTCGAAAGTTATTGTGCTAACCAACGGTAGGACGGCCTCACGGACAGAATTGAATTTGATCACGAATTCCTCATCAGGGAGTCTAACCCTATCGTTTGACACCATTTTCGGCTCAAAATTGGAAAATTACAGACATTTGGGCAAGACGATTTAGCACTCATAAAGATGTTGTCATTCCGAGAGCGTAGTCACAATACTGCGAAAATAACAGCTGATCATAATTATTGGCCAAATTCTAAAATCACCCCGTAGCACAGAAACAGACACCCTAGCGACTAGCAGTATTCAGCGATTTATTTTCCTCAAAAAAAGAACTTGACACGCATATCACTTTTTTCTTTCTCTTTCAATATAGCAGATGTAGTACTAAACTATCGAAATCTGACCAGCCTGTAGGTACATTTCCATGTGATTTCCTATCTTCATGAATGCCAGATATTGCTGAGATAAAGCGTTGCAGTCCTTTTGACGATGTAGATTGTAGATTCTACGCGCAATCCGACAAGCATTGTCCATTAAATTGAATGAAGGGGGTTCACACGGTTCTTCAGATCGACTCTCGTGTTTTCGCTGACTAGAAAACGTGCCCATACATCGAGAAATGAATTTCCCTTTTTTGTCGGTCTCGTTTTATTCAATTCGGTCACAATTACACAGGCCTGGCGATTGAAGGGCATTGTACTACAAGTGTGCTATTGGAAAAAGTGCAGAATATGACCGAAGTTTTTTTCGGATATGAGCTGACTGTCATGTGATGAAACAGAGAAAGAACGTTTTGATCTAGTTAAGGAGTTTCTTCAATGAAAGTCCTGTTGAACTGTCAGATTAAATCTATCACTTGACAGATTCAAAAGTGTCAATTGACAGATTAGAAGCTGTCTATTGACAGATTAAATCTGTCAATTGACAGGTTTTTATTTCATCGCAGTGGCACTAATACGCCGTCATATAGTATTCCAAGAAGGACAATAGAAGACTGAATTTTTTTACCGTCCACAATTAAAAAAAATAGTAGTCACAAGTTACACGCGATAATCGAATTGTTATAATAATAATAATATGAAACCGATATATTTTTTGGGTTGCCTATAGATTATTAGTGAATTTACTCGCTAAATGTAATTTTAGTTCATTTTATAATATAAAATGAACATTATGCTATGCGATTTTGCCCGAGTATATGACATCAATTTAAAATTTATATACATATAAACCTTTGGCGTAGCGAAATAAAGTAATTTCCAATATATTCATGGACTCATTTCCATTTCGATTCATTCTAAATTCAATTGATATCCTATCAAACAAGTTCGCATATAGCAAAGTGCTATCAAATTTAGCGTGAGTATGTCCATTTAAAATATATTGAAAAAATGAGGGTATAACATCGTTTTACATCAGGTTTCCACTAGATTAGTTCCATTCGATTTGTTTGAAAAAGTCATGAACCTTATCGAAATTGAAATGATTGTTATTCGATATTTTAAGTGTTATCCTGACGACGACTAACGAATACTGACTGACACGTTGAATATTAGAAGCAAAAATGAAGTAAATGCACAAATATCATTTCAATATCGGTTCAAAATTCTCAAATTAGATATCATAAGTATAGGAAATCATGTTGTTTTGTTCTGAGCGACTTTTTTCAATTTTGACATGACATTTTTTTGGTGATAGCCTTCAATAATGATATAAAATGTTGAAAGTTGATGGTTATATGTAATAATTGAGAGTACTCCGACTTTTCAGTTTACAGAGTTTCATTATTATAAACGTTGCAAAATGGCGAAGGGGCAAGTCCATTTTCACTAAATTCATATCTACATTTTAATTGCATGCCAGATGTGTCAGATGCTAGCAGCTGTTTGGTGTGTAGGAATGGACGTAAGAAGATCAAAAAGCGCAAATTGAAATGGAAACATTCTTCTGATGGGTTTCTCGAAACCTAATTAAGAATGAGGGGGTGGTAGCCATACTTTAGCGCTAAAAAAATCTCATTCTGAATGGTTGGACATAACGTACCACATGAAAGTGGGGGCGAAGTTTTTCAGATTGTTATGACTCATGATCTCGAAATTTCTGTGCAAGATCGATTCGCTTCAAACCTCACTGGAATTAGATCGAAATTGTCAACATTCCTAATTTGTTAGTGTCATATACAGCAAGGGCGTAGCCAGGAATTAATTTCGGGGGGGGTTTTGACAATTTGGCAATTGACTTTGTAGGTGCCGGCAATTGTGAAGGTCGCTTTCTGTAGTAAGTATTAAATAAAAAAATAACTCTGAAACATTTCGGGGGGGGGTTTGAACCCCCAAACCCCCCCCCCCCCTGGCTACGCCCTTGATATACAGGATGCCTAATAAACTCTGGAAGATTTTTAGACCAATGGAAGATTGTTCAGAATATGTATAGTGTTCGAATAATTCAGAAGTAATAGAAATTATTTGTGAAGTACTTACTTTGATTTAGGGGAATGAGATAGTTGAAGCCCTTGCAAAAAAAGGAGAAAACATTCCCTTTACCAAAGCCGTGCCTACATGGTGGGTATCAACCAAACTGATGAGGGCGATGGTTGATGATTAGGAAAAAAGAAAAAAAACCCCTTACTGGATTAACACACCAGGTCAAAGACAAACAGATAGACTGATTGCGCCTTCAGAAGAGAAGGTTCAACAAGCTTTAAATTTATTAAAAAACGAGTTAGGGTTGCTTACGGGCTTCTCACAGGTCACTTTTTCGACAGATATCACCTGCAAAAGATCGGTAAGGAAAACTCCAATACAATGGACTGGTGCAAACTGTAGGCTTAAAATAAAGGGTGTTAATTGGCACAAAGCAGGCTTAGGTACTCTACTGGGTGGCGCCACCTCGACGCCATCTGACATAGGAGGGAAGACTCTCTGGTTTTATTTATTTTCGATATTTCGTATACCTTGGTTCCCACTTATTACTGAATTGAGGTCTAAAATTTATGATATAAAAATAGACAAATGAACAATAAACGTAATTCTTGAACAGCGAAAAAACTTACTTTAAATTAATTTAACTCATTTATTCGCAAATTTTTCTGCCTCGGAGTTCCTTCACGTTTTTCACAGAATTTTTCAATCTCATCAAAACATACTTTGAACTCACACTCCCAACTTAAGTTAAAGACAATTTCCTTAAAGTTAAACTGTTATAAAATTTCCAAATATCCTGTCCATCGACCCACACAAGCTCAATAACCGATTAATGTCCAACTTCCTAGAGATATTACGCAGAGATTCGTCGAATTTTGATGTAAATAAAATCCTCTCGTTGAAATCTCAACATCGAAATTGTTTCTCCTGCCTTTGCTGATCGGACAAATCGAAGTGCTCTCGGCCATTTTCCACAATCAGCACAAACGGGAAACTGGATTATTTGGGTCACGGAAGCATAAGCCTACAATTAAGTTCATGGGGTGGCTTAATGAAAGATCTTTTCTTGGCCAGAAAATCAGTTTTGTGGAGGAAAGTGATGTGGAAAACAGGAGCAGAATGGCTGTAGTTAGGTGTCAAATCTGAAAGGGTTCGATCAAGTTTCAGAGAAAAGAATAGAGTGTTAACTGACGTCACAATATAGTGGATTGGAGTTCGAAAAAACCGTTTGTTTAGTTGGGTTGTTTTGTTATTTGGCATAATGAGCGTAGAACTCGAGTTTTTTAACTGATCCTGATTTCTGTGAATATTAATGAGGATATTGTTCATCAAATTTTGCCTTTTTACGACAAAAAATTCCTGCTCGTGGAAAAGCATCAATAAATTTCTAACCCCCTTTGAGAAAATAACCGGAGATGATGATTTTTTTGCAACAAGAACCAAATATAGAAGTATCTACACTTCTTCCTCTCCCTACGAACGCTGTCAGGAGTATTTATATTATTTTCACATAAAACACATGTTTTTTCTCCCTTTTTCCTAAGGGAACAGCTAGCCTCAATTTTTACCGAATGTCTGTGAACTTCGAATTTGGAGCAATGAGGGTCAATTTTGTGGAAAACTTAGTTGTGAAAAACCGCTAGTGAATATCTATGGCCGTTTCATATTTACCTGGTGTTTCTCGAAAATGTCCAATTTCGAAATACTGCTGTAACTTTTTTTCTGTAAAAAGTTTTTTAGTTTCATGAAAATATTATTTCGTAGAAATTTTCACGTAGAATACAATAACGTTGATTATGTTTTCCGCAAATGGACAATTCAGATTTTCGTATGAAAATTCATTTCTACAAATGAGAGACCTTTTATTTTTGCCGATTTCGATAGAACTTGAAATATTAATGCCAAATGTATAAAGTATACTTGATATTTTTCTGGAGTAATGCTCGATAGCAGTGAAGATTTTTAAAATTGAAACTTCTATAAAAAAATGATTTACAACACAAAAAACAGTAATAACATCTGCAAGAAATGAGGATTGAAAGGAATCAAACATTATGAATGAAATCTATCCACGGTAAAGAAAATATCAAGTATGCTTCATCGGTTTTCATCGAAAAATGACAAAATATATACTTAAAGTGTCCCATTTAAATGCAAAAAATGATACGACATTCTGAAGAAATGTCTATTTGCGGAAAACATAGTTATTTCTACGTAAAAAAATCACGAAATAGTGTCTCCACAGAAATAAAAAAAATTCTTCAGAAAAAAAGTTACGCGGTTTTGCGAAAACCTATAGTCCGTTCACGAAAGGTTGAGCACATAGTAGGCGTTTTTTTATTTATCTGAAGTTGGCAGTATTTGCTGTCATAACGTAAAATAAAGTCAACGTTGCCGAATATAACCGGCCTCGTTCGACGAGAATGCGAGTTATCAGACAACTCTATGCATTATTGACAACATTGCGTATCAATCTGACAAGAACATAACCTAAATTTTAATATACACAGTGGAATATGCCAAATTTCCATGGCCAACCGACGGCTCAACCTTTCGTGAACGGACTATATTTATGTTTATGAGAAACACTGGGTCACTTTGAAACTGTCATAGATATTTCGAATCGTTTCATCATTCAATGAAGCCCAAACATTAATATAAATATTGGGAGTGGAGAATGAAATCGATCGATAGAAATGAAAAACTGCCAAAATCATACTTCGGAGTTACTTTCGCCTACGTTGAAATCACTTAGAAAGGAGTCTTATCATCCAGATCATCAGCAGGTAGCTGTTTCACCCTATTGGAGCTCCTCAGTGAGGAGTGATAAGGGCTTCACTCACTTCATTCTTCTCCGCCGTTTTTAACCGACGGTTAAAAACGTTGGAAGGAAGAACGTTGTCGGTAAAGTCCACCCACTTCAGTTTTGTTTCACGCACTTTCGCGGCAGTTAATCACGATGGAGCGTAAGTGTCTGTTAGCAGTGGCGGCGGCTGTTGCTGTAAAAGAAAAGTATTCCGCTGATTTTACTTTCCATAAACACGGAAATGACCTGTACACTTCAATACATTTCAACAAAAAGTCCCGGTTCAGCTTGCCGAAGATCCGACATTGTTTTCAAACAGTTAAGACTCAGCAGTAAACAATTAAAAAAGTTATGTTTATCGCCACCAGACAGGTTCGCCACTGTCTCTGAAATATGCTCGACCGATTTAACTGTTTACGCCACACACCTCGTGTTTAACCGAACCGTTGGAACGTTAACGGACGAAAATCAGGCCACGTCTGAAATTTTGAACGACGGGAAAGAACGCCGGTTTTAGCCCATACACTTCGTTTTTGCGGCAGTTTTAACCGACCGTTTTTAACCGTCGGTTAAAAACGGCGGAGAAGAACGAAGTGAGTGGGGCCCATTATAAAAGAAATGATGCCATCTCGGAGAATCACCCCCCCCCCATGAACCTAAAAAGGAGTAACATTTTGTTCTTTTTCTTTTGTCGATCGTTCCACAGCATGAACCTGAAAAGGAGTAACATTTTGTTTTTTTCTTTTTTCGATCGTTCCAAAATTTCTATTTTCACTTGCATTACGCATTAAATTATCGTGTACTCCAACAATAATATCAGAATCAACCTTCAAATTGTAATAGTACATTTCAACACCTCGCTAGTTTGGCAGAAGAACAAATTTACTCCGTATATCGATCTTCAAAATATTCAGGACGATTTCACCTTCATTGAAAAGATTATGGATCTGAGTGATTACTCGCCAGACGGGGTAATGTATTTACTGATAAACAAAATATTATTATTTATTATTATTATTATTATTTACAATAAACGAGTTAAGGATACCCTATATAACTCAAAAAAAAAAAAGTAATAAGTAACAGCTCTTAGTATAGTGAGAAGAAATGAAATAAATATTGAATTCCTAAAGAAAGACAACTACATTGGCAAATTAAAAAGTTAGCTCAGAACAATAGTCATATTGAAGCACCACACTTCCAGGAGTCATATCTGTTCTTGAAGGCGTTTACACTTGGAGCGTTCACAACATCTTCGGGTAGCATATTCCAAGAGTGGAATATTCTATTGCTCAGGAAATTCTCCCTACTTCTGGAGAAAAACTGTTCTCTACTGAGCTTGTAATCATGTCCTCTCAAATGGTTCGCATTCAACGGAAACAGAGCCGACATATCCACCCCAAAAAAACCTCTCACAGCTCTGAACGTAGTTATCATGTCGCCTCTTAATCGAAAACATTTTCGGTTTATGTTCCCAGATGCAGACTGCCAGTGATATATCGATATAATTCAGCTAAATGTAATCCCCTGGCTGATTTATTATTATTTTGTGGTTGAAGGTTATAGTGCGTAAATATTTCGGGAGTGAATCATACTAAGTTATGTCGGAATCGCTCTCCTGAATTTCCATTTGTCAATCTGGCGCCGAGGAATATTTTTCCGTGATCATAAAAACAAACTTGTTTTTGAAACCGAATAAAATGTTACCATGAGAATTAATTAATTACGATTTATGAAAAAATTTGTGAGAAATTTATTGAAAATAATCCTTTTTTTTTGCGCGGAAAAAAATTCCTAAAATAAATCGTAATCAAATGTTTAATAACCGTTGATCGTTTATATACATATATCTGCACTTTTATATTTCTACATGAAATTTTAAATGAGCCTTTACACGTGCCTCAGTTTCAGAAAGTATTTTATCAACGACTATTGTATAATCTACCCATTATACGTCTGTCTGCTCGGCCATAATAATATCCATTAATCACAAGTGAATAATGAGATATTATTAACTGCTGTCAGATGCTTCATAGATTTGGCTTAATATTATATTCTTCAAATTGATATTTCTTCAGTATTCTAAAGTACTCCAACTAACAAATATGGGTGTACCTTGTCAATGGAATGCAAAATCTTCTTTATCACATCAATTAAAGCAATTTTTTGTACAACTGTCAAAAAAACTTGACTTTTTTTCATCACTATGGATGCGTAAATGATTTTTTTTTAACGGTGAAAAAAAGTAAATACCGTTTAAAACCGTAAAAAAAGTCTTTTTTTAACGGTGAAAAAAGTAAAGACTGTATGCATAGAAATATTACATTGGAAGCATAGTCTCAATCATTTTATATTTCAGACGATGTAAATTCACATTCACAGTTGTACAAAAAATGTTGTTTGTATTTCGTGCGTATAAAATTCGTGTTTTCATGGCACATTCGAGTGAATTTTTGTCCTCAACCTGCGGTCTCGGCCAAAAATTAACACTCTCATATACCATGAAAAAAAACACTCATTTTACGCACTTAATACAAAAATAACTACACGGTCGCCAAATGTTAAAATCTTCAAGAAAGTAGTCGTATATCAAGTATAGTATGCTCTCGTATAATGGCTATTATTATTAGATGTCGGTATTCGGAACTTCATCTAATCCTATCTGTCAATTTAGTAATACAGAAAATATTTTTCACAACTCACATTTTTCAATGCAACAATCACTCACTTTGGATTCGCTATCTCATTTCAATATTGTTTCAAGAAAACGAATAGTCGCCATGATTATCTGAGGGTGCATTATTTCTAAAATGATTTTTTCTGGAAATCAGTGGAAATATCCATTAGAAAAAAATGTGTAACACCCATACAGAGGACCCGCTGTCGAAAATAAGGTTAAAAACGGTTTCTGGTGAAAGTTATATAAAAATACACTTATCAAGACACGACTACTTATAGAAAAAATTTCAACCCTTGCGTAATGAACCGCAGTAAGCAAGGACATCCCCAGCCTTCGGGCTAGAGGGGGGCAAAAAAATCAAAATGAACTGGAGGTAGTGAAGGATGAAATGAAATTTATTTTCGTAAGTTATTAAGTGATACTTCTGAAGCTCTAGGGGAGGGGGGAAAGCTGCCCCTTCTTGGGACGCCTATGACAGGAGCGATATTATTCGACCAATATTGAACCTGGAAGAAGATTTGCAGTATTACAGTCACTTTAAAACGAATATGAGTAGAGAAGAAACACATTGTAAGCAGTTTCCATCTTGAATTACCTAAGACAGAAATAACGAACAAAAATCAGTCGCAGAATATTCGGTAATTTCGTTCGTCTATCGCGAAAATTCAAAATAATCGCCAGATGGCGCTGCACCGATAAAACGTGAAATAAATAGCCGCCATACGATCTGCTTTGGCCTCTGTCCATCGGCGACTGGCAAAAACTGCACATAAATATAAATTTCATTGAAACATTGTTACTTTATCGTTTTGCATCCCGAATCTGGCTTTTCTTTATTCAATATTTACCCAAAGTCAAGGTTTACGCTTTATGACAATATTATTTCCATAGTTTAATTGCCCCTTCTGGTCAGATCTCGTGATATAAATCATCTACGAGCTTTTCGCGGAGACGGAAATATTTATTTCTTCAACGACCGAAGTGTAAATATTTTCATGGCAGAGTGCGGATAAGTTAATACGTTGAAATTGTCCCAACTGCAGCAATTACTGTGTTATGATACTTCCTTCTTTGTCTAGTTCATCTGTTGTTTTGACATACGAGTTTTCCATTGTTTTGACATATCTATTGCTAAATTTAATTCGATTTTAGAGGGGAAATGCAACTGTTTGAAACTTCGGAAAATATAATAAGTCAGTATCAAGAGTTTACAGGTTTCCTTGAATTAAGGGTTTTCCAATAAGAGGTGTTATTTTGAATAGCCCGCTATTTCGGTAGATGTCACTTTTGGAGCTGTAATTTTTTGACATTTGACAAGTAGAAACTACGCCATTAATAAAAATGGAACGATACACGCTTCAAAAACGCATTGAAATTATTAAAATTCACTTTAAAAATGGGGAAAATTTGGCAGAGATGGTTCGTAAAACTCGAACATTTTTGGGTCGTTGTGAAGCACCTTGTCGGACCGCAATAAAGGAATTGGTGAAAAAATTAGAGCTGTTGGGAGAAGTTAGTGATGTGAAGAATAAAACCCGTGCACGTCGCTCAAGAAAAGCCGAGAATATTGCTGCTGTAGCCGAATGTGTTGAAGAACAGTTACGGTGAATGGATTGCGCTATCGAAAGATGATTAATGATTTTTTTATGGCCGAAATTGAATAGTATTGATCTGGACAACGTTTACTTTCAACAAGACGGCGCTGTGTGCCCCACAAGCAACGAAACCATTGATCTTTTGCGGGAAGAGTTTCCGGACCATGTTATCTCTCGAAGATGTTATTTTCTACTATTAACGGCATAGCTTTTTCTTTATAATGAAATAAACATCCGATCATTTATATTGAACAATGGCATTTTTCTTTGAATATTAAAATAACACCTCTTATTGGAAAACGCTTTATCAAAGGCTTTTCAAAAGGAAGACCAAACCTTGTTTCATCAAACTTATTGGTAAGTGAACAACATTGAGGAAATTTCTTATGATATTACTTATTGCTTCCTTTTGGTTTCGTCGTGTTTTATTTTATCGTTTCAGATGTGATTTGATTTCAAGATATTTTACCTTATTAAATGAAACTTTGTTTCAATGAAGAAGAAGACTTTCCATATTACTATGTTTGCTCATTTTTAAAACAAATACATTTATTCGATCACTAAACTTTCAGATGATAGTGAGTTGTGCTGTTGTATCATATGTAAAAATGTATACATTTTCTTATTGCTGATACTGAGAAGTGCATATACTAATATTGTTTGATATACGGGAAATTTTTCAGAACTCTTCCTGATTTTTTTTCTCAATTGTTGACTTCTTTTCCAATGCAGAGATCATTGAATAAATAGAATATAAAAGGAAATGTTTATATATATATATATATTCTTTTGAATTGAGAGCTAACAAAATACAATACATGAAACAAAAAAGTCCCTAGCTTTTTTCCGACACGAAATATAGGTAACGAAGATCGAAAAGTCACCAATAAAATTAAAATATAGGTAACGAAGATCGAAAAGTCACCAATAAAATTAATCCAGTTTTTCGAAAGTAGTGAAAGTTATTTTAATTTGGTAAACGAGTATCTTAATACAATGAGCGCATCGAAATATAGGTAACGAAGATCGAAAAGTCACCAATAAAATTAAAATATAGGTAACGAAGATCGAAAAGTCACCAATAAAATTAATTCAGTTTTTCGAAAGTAGTGAAAGTTATTTTAATTTGGTAAACGAGTATCTTAATACAATGAGCGCATCGTGATATTGATTTTTTTAATATAAAATAAAATTTACTCACCGGTATTGCTTCTGTATTCTCCAATATATCTTCTTGTTAAATATCTAACTGTGAGTGCTGAAAAACAAGAAAATGAAATTAGTCAATGCTTTCGAAGTAAGGAAATTTATTGGTATGTTCTTTTCATTCTTGAACCAAATTTACTTTTCAAATTCCAAATGTATCCTGAAAGCTCTTATTTTAAAGTCTTTCCTTCTGGAAGTTATTATGTTTACGCCCAACCCCACGGCCGACCGTAAACAATCTCAGCAGAGATAATCGAAGCAGTGATATATTCAACTTCAGAATTTTGGAGTCTCTGTTCCATTCGAAAGTTACATTATTATTATATTATAGATATTATACCAGAATGAGACCAATCGAGTTATATAATTCCCGGTTGATAATTCGGGATTCACAGATTTACGTAAGTAAAGATCGACATTTCATAACAAAACCCTTCTAACACTATTAACAACACTTTCATTCTGTTCAGTTCAATGAATTATTTTAGAAAAGTGAATTCTCATAAACAGATGTTTTTTAATTTGAAGAAGTAGTGTTTAATCTTAAAGATATAGCTGAAATATTCAATTTCCCAAATGAAAACATCTGGAACAAAGCACACTTTTCTTCAATGAAAATTATAGCCTGTGTCGCCACTTCATCAACAAGTAGTGAAACAGGTTCACCGAATGTCCACATTTTCATATGATTTTCATAACATTTCGAATTCCATATTATCGAAGCTTTCATAAAACTTTAACCAAACAGGAAGGCTTCCCTAGCGTTCTGAGCTCCAACAATCCGTGTTAATGAATAAGTACATTACTGCTGGAAAATATTCGATTTTGAAATTTCCTAATCCTATTTGAATATATATATATATATATAAGGCATACCTAATGATGTTTATTCATGGTTGCAACAGAAATTCGTTGAGGTAGGTCATAGCATTTGAACAAGTGGGTGAAAATCGATAAATTTCGATAATTGTCTGCCTACGCCATTGCGAGAGGAGGAAATGGCAGAATGAATGTTCAAATATTGAAATAGAAACGAAGATAATTGATTTTTTCATACAAGTGAGCGAATACTTTTAATTAGAAGGGTTTTCAGGGTATAAATGCCTTGCATTAGTTTTAATTAATCATTTAAATGGCGTTTCAATGCTGTACGTGGGATTCGATTGAAATCTTTTTCGTTTCAATCGAACGATATTATTCATCATTTATTTCAATCATCAACAAATGGTGAAAGAGGCTTTCAACTTGTGGAAACTTTCATATGATTTTTACGAAATTTCATCTCACATTGTCGATGCTTTCTTTAATAAAATATAAACTAAAGGTTTTTCCAATAAGAGGTGTTATTTTTAATAGCCCGCTATTTCGGTAGATGTCACGGTTGAAGCTGCCATATTTTGACATTTGATAAGTAGAAACTACGCCATTAATAAAAATGGAACGATAACGCTTCAACAACGCATTGAAATCATTAAAATTCACTATAAAAATGGTGAAAATTTTGCAGAGACGGTTCGTAGAACTCGAACATTCTTGGGTCGTCGTGAGGCACCTTGTCGGACCGCAATAAAGGAATTGGTGGAAAAATTCGAGATGTTGAAACAAGATAGTGATGTGAAGAATAAAACCCGTGCACATCGCTCAAGAACAGCCGAGAATATTGCTGCTGTAGCCGAAAGTGTTGAAGAAACCCCAGGTTTGTCCATTCCTCGTTCTTCTTTGGAATTAGGCATTCTACAAACGTCATTACACCGTTTTTTGCATAATGATTTGGGTCTTAAGGTTTATAAAGTTCAGTTAACACAAGAACTGCCACACAAGCAGCGAAACCATTGATCTTTTGAGGGAAAAGTTTTCGGACCGTGTTATCTCTCGAAGAGGTGATCACAATTGGCCACTGAAATCTTGTGATTTAAAACCTTGCGACTTCTTCCACGGCCACGTGAAATAGAAGGTCTACGCCAATAGCCCAGCGTCGATTCAAGACCTCAAGGATGGAATTCGTGAGGCTATCGGGGACATAGGGCAGCCACTTTGCGATTTGGTTATGGAAAATTTCATTAAAAGGATATGGTCCTGTAAGAGTGGTCGTGGTGGTCATTTGCCTGATGTTATTTTCCACTATTAACGGCATAGCTTCTTCTTTATAATGAAATAAACATCCGATCATTTATATTGAAAAATGGCATTTTTCTTTGAATATCAAAATAACACCTCTTATTGGAAAACCCATAATAACCACTTTTCTCGCGTTCTGAGCTCCAACAATTCGTGTCAATGAATACATTATCTTTGGAAAATATTCGATTTTGAAACTTTCCAATCCTATTTGAATATATAAGGCATACCTAATGATGTTTTTTCATGGTTGCAACAGAAATTCGTTGAGGTAGGTCATAGCATTTGAACAAGTGGGTGAAAATCGATAAATTTCGATAATTGTCTGCCTACGCCATTGCGAAAGAAGGAAATGACGGAATGAATGTTCAAATATTGAAATAGAAATGAAGATAATTGATTTTTTCATACAAGTGAGCGAATACTTTTAATTAGAAGGGTTTTCAGGGTATAAATGCCTTGCAGTAGTTTTAATTAATCATTTAAATAGTGTTTCAATGCTGTACTCGAACTTGCATTTGAACAAGTGGGTGAAAATCGATACATTTCGATAATTGTTGCCTACGCCATTGTGAAAGGAGGAAGGAATGGTCAAAAGTTGAAATAGAAATGAAGATAATTGATTTTTTCATATCAATGACGAGAGATTTTCAATTACAGAGATTTCAGGATATAAATGTCTAGCATTAGTTTTAATTAATCATTCAATTTTCTTTCAAGGCTGTACTTTAACGTGGGATGGGCTGGAAATCTTTTTCGCTTCAATCGATTTATTTATTTATTATCTATTTCAATCATCAACAAATGGTGAAAGATGCTTTCAACTTGTGGAAATTTTTATACCTATGTTTTTATGCAATTTCAGCCCACATTATCGAAGCTTTCTTTAATAAAATATTAACTATAACCAAACAGGAAGACAATTCGTGTCAATGAATACATAATCTTTGGGAAATATTGCTATTGAGTGTAGGTTACTTTGGCGCTTCAGGACAATATGCTTGCATCATAGCTTTTCCATGCGTTTTTACCGGAAACCGTTGGTCCTAGCGACTTCAACAAGGTATACCTTTTTGTAGGAAAAAAGATAGAGGAATCGCTTTTTCAATTTCAGAATGACATACTGTGTAAGGCAAAAAAGTTAGAGTTGATTTAAATGTGGAGGAATTCTGTATGTGTCGCCCTCTATTAGTAATCTAAAACTGATAGGTATTTGGATTCTGCATCATACAAAACCCCCGAATATCACATTTTGTTCAAAAGTTATTAAAAAAAACAAATAAAAAAATTAACTTTAAAAAGCTGTAATTCTTAAAGGAAGCTGTTTCGAACATATATTCATGGAACCTTCTTTTCATATTTTATGGTACTTTTTTCTTCAGCACCCTGTATAAGGCATACCTAATGATGTTTATTCATGGTTGCAGCAGAAGAATTTCGTTGAGGTTGGTCATAGAATTCGAACAAGTGGGTGAAAATCGCCCACGCCATTGCGAAAGGATAGAATGAATGATTTTTTCATATAAATGAGGGCAGATTTTCAATTACAGAGATTTCAGGATATAAATCCCAAGCATTAGTTTTAATTAATCATTTAAATGGTCTTTCAAGGCTGTACTTCAACGTGGGAAGGGATTGATATCTTTTTCGCTTCAATCGAACAATATTAAAATCATTTTATCCAGAAGTTTTCCATCAAAATATTTCAATTGATTTTATATCTTATGGATCTTGATGTGATGTTCTATGTGTGTGCCGTTAGTTATTTTTATACCGAACAATTGAAAACATGTTTTCGTGTTATTAATTCCAACGGATATAAAGCTTCGATAATTTCCATGAAAAACATCATTTCATTCATCATGGTGATCATTGCATTCAATCAACTTCAGGGTAAATGGAATCATCTATTTCATACAAAAATAATTTAGGGGGAAGACAAGTCTAGGTTTTGAGGATTCTAGTGAATGATTGAGAGAGATGATACGAAACAAAAATAGAACAATCTTCACAAATTTAAAAAGGAAAATTATGTAGAGAAAACGAGCAAAACGGTTATTGTGACCTTGAAATCGTTGTCGTTTCTCAGTATGGAAATAACGAAAGAAGTTCGCACAGAATTCCGTTTAAAGATGTATGAGCAGAATGAATCAAATATTCAATATAATGCTTTGGTTCATTCCCTGCCTAAAATTAGGTGTAGTCTTCTGAAAAGGTGACTTGTGAGAAGTCTAGTAAACTACAATTACTCGTTTCTTGGGGACGATAGAGTTGTTTGAGTCTCTCTTCATAATGTGCAATCAGCTTTTTGCTTTTCTTTGGCAAGGAGTGTTGATCCAACGAAAAGGAGCATTTTCTTCCATTATTATTGTGTATGAGACTCAACATGAAATTTTTCCTAAAACTAGAGCAAATAATGGACATAGTACCCAGGAAAGTAGCAGTATTTATTGATACTTTGCTGTCGGAATGATAAACATCGCGGAGTTGCACAATAGATCTCATGATAATGCGAGGTTTACCTAGCCTTATATCCTATCCTCTAATCAGATCTATCAGATAAATTTTTTTTTCGGATACAATAATCGAAACTGGAATGCTGCAAGGTTCTGTCAATTATTCATTGAAAATTGAACGAGTTCCAACACCCATCGTGCTTCAATTAATTGTCCACAGAAGAAAACATAAATAAACACCAGGTAAACACTATTTTATAAAGAAAAACCACCAGAGCTATCTTATTAATTCGTTTCATCTGTCGACCGACTAAAACTTTGGAGGTCAGGAAAACTAGTGTTACACATCAAATGAATCATAGCTAAAGTAATTTAGTAGGTGTACGATGCCAGAGAGCATAGAACATCCAGGAGACACTCTAACTTCGCGAGATATGATGCTTTCAAACAATTCGTATAAAATGGATGAGTTAATTGGGGTGTAATGACTGTTCAAGCAAGGGTAACGTTGCTAATAGAACGCTCTTTGAAGTTTCTAAATCACATTATCATAAAAACATGCCCTATGAAGAAACTTGTTTGTGTGTGATCTAACCATTTACGTTTCGTCGTTTCATTAGCAGTGGTAAATTGATCTGATATGATTTAATAGCTTTCGAATGGCTGAGTGGTGTTCTATATTGGATTTTATACCAACGAATATAAATTTACAATAACATATTAGTAATATTGTATATAGATGGTTCCAAAATTCTACAGGAGTTGGCGCTGGGATATACGGGCCAAGTACTGTCGTTCCTGTATGAGCGTATTTCAAGCGGCAATCTTAGCTATTGAAAGATGTCTAGATATAAATCTAGAGAGAAACTATCAGAAGTGCAATATAGCCATACACTCAGATAGTCAAGCTGCTATTAAAGCACATAGCTCCTACGTCATCGACTCAAAGATGATCTGGGAGTGACGAAACAAACTCAATGAGGTAGACAAGAAAAATAAGGTCTTTTTAATCTGGGTTCCCGGCCATTCGGGAATCAAAGGAGACGAACAAGCTAATACATTTGCCAAAGAGGTCGCACGAATGTCACTCATTGGCCCAGAACCCTTCTGTGGTATAGGTAAATGTACCTATAAGAAGGAGTTTCTGGAGAAGGAGAAAGCTGAGAAGGAAAAACTCTGGCGGAATTTTCCAAGGATGGATCATTCTACTAAGTTCCTTTGGAACTTTGGAAAAGCAATATCCAAAAGATATCTGTATCTTGGTAAGAAACAAGTACACCTCCTCACTGGCTTTCTTACAGGGCATTGTCGCCTCAGGAAGCACCTGTTGAGGATGGGATTATCGGACACTGACGAGTGTAGGTTCTTTGGGGAGGGGGAAGAACCTGCCATTCACTAAGTCACGGAATGCCTTGGCATTGCAAGCCTAAGGAGAGAATGCCTTGGGTGAGAAACTAGCCTCGTTGAAGCCTTCACAGATATTGGATTTCATGAGATCTCTGGAACTGAAGGCGAGCTGTAAAGGGTGTGGTCAGAACAGCTCTGTAAGCGGGCACAATAGATCTTGAGGTCGCAGTGAACTGTAACTCCTTTTTAAACTATAACTATAACTATAGTAGTATTGTAGATTGTTAAGGTGGTTTTATTTTACAGAGACGTAAAGGTCTATTGTGCACCCCATCAGAGCATTACAGCTCATCTTTACTTCCAGAGATTTAAGGAGGTCCAAGACATTCTTCGTGCAGACTAGCAATGCCGAGGCATTCTGAACCAAGTAAACAGGAGTTTTTTCCTCTTCGCCGCATAATCCACACTCGTCAGTTTATGTTGAGAATCCTATGCTTCCTAAGGCGACAATGTTAGGAAGCCAGGGAGAAGGAGTAACTTATTCTTACTGAGTTTCAAATACTTTTTGGACCTTGCAATTTAAAAATTCCGAAGGAACTTTTTCGAAACAATCCATTTCCGGACGATTTCTACAGAGTGTTTTTCTTTCAGTTTCTTACTGCTCCAAAAACCTTTTATTATAGGTGCATTTGGCTTTCCCACAGAATAGTGGCGTTTGGTATTTCTATCTGGGCAGAGTCTTAGCCTCTTCGTTTTCTATAATTCCTGGCTAAATAAGAGACCTTGTTATTCTTGCTTACTTCATTGAGTATTTTGTAGTACATTTTCGTAGGGTTCTTTCGAAAGTATCTGGTGGCATGAAGAGCTATTCTAAAAAAAATTGTTTTCTGGATAATAAATTCCAAGAATACACAAGAACGAATTTCATGCGGAAAGTTTATTGATGTCACGAATATCTCTGCCAAGCTAGTCAAATAGTGATGAGTTGTTTCTTTCACAATTTGAATATTTGAAGAATGAGGGGAGAAATAATATTTAGAAAAAGTTTGAATCATCTGCTGAACTTCCTGAAAATTGTTCGATGTGAAAGTGTTCAAATGCTTTCCATCATTTTCAGTTTACTATTCACCAACCTTTAGCCTAGACTGAGGAAGTTTGCGAGTGTTAGATCCAATATTCTTAATAGTTTACATCTCTGTTCGTATGTATGTTTATATTGACCTATATTTGTTTCCTACAGATGATAACGAATATATTGCATAATTTTTGGTAAATATTTGAAACTGATGACCTTTATTCTACCATGATATATAGTGAAAATGAAAGTTCAAGGCTTCATCAAATTTTGAAAAAAGTGATACATATGACAGAAGTTTTTATTCTTGTGATTCAGGTTCTCAGGATCTTGATGATAAATTTAATTCTATGTATAAGTACATAATATTCTTTGGTATCTTTTAAATATGAAGAAAATTCAACAGAACATTCTGTCATAAACTGTAGGTACAAATCATTAGTTATTTAATCAACTAAGTTATTAATGACAGCGACTAAAGTTCAAGATATTTTAATGCGTGAGCGGAGCGAACGCGTTAAAAGTTCGAGACCATTAGTGGCTGGATTAAAAAACGAGTTGATTACAAGATTTTTTCGTTGTCCTCATTTTAAATCGAGAATAAATTTTTGATTGAAATACATTCTTATTTTGTACAAGATCTACATTTTGTGATATGATGAAATTTCTATGTTTCGGTAGAGTTTTGACATTACTTGTTTTGCTTCTGAATGCTTTGTGTTCGGTTGCCCATGACAATTGCACATTGAAATTGCAGAAATTGAACATTAAAATGAATATTTTTTTTTCAATTTCGTACACATTAAACTCACTTTTTATTTTGAGGTCGAAGAAATAGTTATTTAATAAACTAGGTTATTAAAGACAGCGACTAATGGTCAAGATATTTTAATGCGTGAGCGGAGCGAACGCGTTAATAGTTCGAGACCATTAGTCGCTCGATTAATAACCGAGTTTATTACAAGATTTTTCCGACGATCTCAACATGAATAGTGTATAAGTTCTTGATTAAAATACATTCTCAATTCGCTCAAGACATACATTTGACGTAAAGGAATTTCTATGTTTCTATGTTCCAGTAGAGTTTTGACATTTCTCGTAGTGCTTCTGAATACTTTGTGTACGGTTGCCATGAGGATTGCACATTAAAATGGCTAAAAAAAATGAGCATTAAAATGGGTCATTAATGCTCAATTTCGTACACATTAAAAGCACCTTTTATTTCGAGGTCGGCGGAAATAGTTATTTAATCAACTAGGTCATTAAAGACAGCGACTAATGGTCAAGATATTTTCATGCGTGAGCGGAGCGAACGCGTTAATAATTCGAGACCATTAGTTGCTAGATTAATAACCGTGTTGATTACAAGATTATTCCGACGATCATTATATGAATTGTGTATGAATTCTTGATTGAAATACATTCTTATTTTGCACAAGACATACATTTGACATAATAGAATTTCTATGTTCAAATGTTCCAGTACATTTTTGACACTTCTCGTAGTGCTTCTGAATACTTTGTGAACGGTTGTCATAAGGATTGCTCATTAAAATGGCTAAAAAATTGAGCATTAAAATAGGTCATTAATGCTCAATTTCGTACACATTAAAATCACCTCTTATTTCGAGGTCGGCGGAAAAAAATATTTTCAGTTCGGTTAATGCGTATATCTTGAATTTTATCCTTAACATAACAAATCAGTCACAAGTCAAGGTAACAAAAACAACATTTATTGTGAAGGATAACACGGAAAAGTATATATATTTACCTGATTTTCCAACGTTAGACTTCCCGATGACAGCCAAGCGTACTTTCGCCACATTATTTTTGTCGTCTGTCTTCATTTTCTGTAAGGAAGAAACTGTTATTAATATTTTATAACTCGATGAAGGCTAAAACTACAAAAAATAGAACGTGGCATAATTTTCGGATTCATTAAACTACATTAGCTACAGATTTCAACACCCCGCTAGATTTATCACGCTCATTAAACGTCAAATCCTTTTCGTATTTGTTTTGAAGAAATATTTTACAGTTCAAAACATAGATTGCGGGATCGAATTTTGGCCTGGCCAGGATGATTATAAATGTGGTGATAGACGGGACGTTTTGCAACATTTCCTAGGCATTGTTTCGAGTTTCAAATCTTGATTGCGGGTTTATTGTTGAGCCACTTCGGGTTTTATATTTAGTGAGGTTAATGAGGAATATTATATGAAATTTTGTAGCTAGCAATTTTCAAAATCATAAATTGCGTAACGTTATTCTTCATTCTTAAAAGCGGAAATAATGGATTCTTAGGTTCTCTGGTAGATATTCGCAAAAGTTAGACATTAAAAATCATGTATCACGCCAAAGTTATTTATTTTGTTTTTGAATTATATCGATGAAATTTTTTATTCATAATATAAATACAGAGTGCCAAAAAAGTAACGAAACTCGTCAATAATTCTTGTACGAAGAATTATCAAGGAAAACCTTGCATCAGTCGATTTCTAATTTCGAAAGCAAGAAATTTGTGACTGGAGAGTACTGCAGTCAGGCCATTACTAATTGTTATTGAAGGAAATCCAAAAATCCATGAATTTGTAATTTCGAAAGCAGGTCTTCCCATGCATTTTTGAATTTGAAATCTCTCACCCCCTACTCCTCATAACCTTCAACTTTTTTTTCAAATAGAATACATAATAGATTGTGATACATCAAATGAAAGGTTAATTGATTACCCACTAGTTTCATTTGATATGTCACAATCCATATAATCCTATTAAAAAAAAGAGGAGAGTTGGGTGTGAGAGATTTCAAATTCAGACAAGCGTAGGGAGACCTGTTTCGAAATTACAAATTCATAGGTTCGTGGATTTTCCTTAGTAATAATCAGTAAAACAATAATGGTTTGATTGCAGTACTCTCCAATAACAAATTGTAGATTTTCTAATTTTATATGCAAAAACGATCCAACCAATTCTACTTTCAGCCACATCGCATAATAGGTCATCAAATTACCTCTCATTTGATGTATCATAATCCGCATATGTATTTCCATTTGAGGAAATACAGTAAAGGGGTGGGGGGCGAAAGGGGGTGAGAAATATAAAATTCAAAAAAGCTGTTCAGTGCGTTGCTGCTTTTCTCTATAATAAGAGGCAAAATATTCCCTCAATGTTTTATTGAAATTTGTAGGTTGTTCCTCAACCCACGGTAGAATGAGTATTATTTATTATTGTTGTTGTGATCGGCTATTCTGTTGATTTGATTTAGTTGAGTTAATTATTATTATTAAATATTTTTATCCACTTCATTCAGTTAGGTAATAAACTTGCCCAACAGACTGTGACCGTACCTAACATATTTATGTTAACACAATTCATTTGCTCAGCAATTTAATTTATTCCAGTTAATGACTGAGTTTTGAGTTATAGATAATTTTAATGGAGAGATTCGTCCAATCGCAGAATTGAGGATGACCTGGAACAGATTATTTTGATCACGCTCATATTTAGTTTTTAATACATTACATTTTTATTTTCCTCGATATTTTGTTCAATTGGTGCTTTATTTACTCTTTCTGATTCGCTTTATTTTCACAATATTTGTTAATATTTATGTCGTGTTCAAATTAGGGACATCGACTTATTGAGTCAAATTGGTTGTATAGAAAGTGGCCAACTTGCTTAAACCGCAATTCGCCGAATTCCAAACTGAACAAGTAGTTTCTTGTCGTACCAAATGCCGCAACCGACCAGCTGGAATCAACACTTGGCTGCACGCTAGACTGATAGCAACAATCAAGCAAGCATGATACTTCGGATTCCTGAACAGTTATTTTTGTCTGTATTTCGACGCCAGCTCTATGTTTGTAGGCGACGAGGTGCGTCTGCTTGGCGTCGTTTATTCGATGATATTTTTTTCGATGTTATGCGAATTTTTTTATTGCCCATATTGATCTCGCACATTAATTCGTTTTGATAGATGGGGGTCAGTATTTACTAGTTATATCGGCCAGATTTTCGTGGTATTGAACACGTGGAGGGTTTCGGGGAATGTTTTTCACGGTTCTCCTATCGAGATAAATATTTATCGAGGCATATGAATGAGTGTACTTTTCCTTTGTGTTACGGGGTATTCGACCATTTCGCTCGCTTGTGTTGAGGAAGGAGCGATGATAAGATATTTTTCTATAGGTTTCCATCTGTGCTATGATAACAGAAATGTTTTTTGTTCTGAAATTGCATGAACTGTATAAGAATTTCATAGACATATTGATTCATGATCGTTTTCAGCAGTGACATATTTAAAACACAATGCATTGAGTAGGTACCTACGCATTTTTGATTATTTTCAACTTATTTAAAGATAGGTATTATAATTCAAATCATTCAATTTTATGTTAGTATTTTAATATCAGTCTATTCAAAAACGTTTTTGGTTTCGGTATAAAAATTATGTTCTGTTATCTGTTTTCATATCAAATATGAATATTTGTATTTGTGGAAGAAATTTTAACTCTACGCTTGGCAAAACTAGTGTAAAAACTGAATGATTCAATTGTCAGATTCATAAAAGAAACACCAGTGTTTTTGCCAAGATTCGCATCTGTTTTACTAAGTAGGTAGTGTTTACCAGATCAAATTATTGCGCCAAAATATTTTTCTCTTGCAAATTTCTGAAGAAGATATTCAATCTATATTCCATACGACAAGTGCTCGTAACTAGGAATCTGAATCTACCTGAAGTGACTTAATTTCAAATTTATTGGGCAACAAAGGTAGTGTCAACTTTAGGCGAATTTTGGCGAGGTGTGGTTACAGCTTACCATAGTTACATAGTTACGTGAGTTGACAGAAAATATGTTTATTAACTGTCAACTACACGTAACTATGTAACTATGGTAAGCTGTGGTTACATTGCCAAAATTCGCCTTTGGTGTAAGGAAATTTGCGCATTTTTCCATGATATAAGTTTTTTTTACCATTTGGTGAAATCAAAACCATGTTCATTAATTTCAACTTCATCAGATCTCTTGTATTAAGAATATTCGAAAAGGTAGAATAAAATTTTAAATGAGAGCAGAACTATAATTTATTGCTTATAAATTCACGACCAATAATTCTTTCGATTTATTATGTTTATGGCTGACTGAACTTTTTCATGGGCGAATGCAATCAAATCGTAGTTAGGAATTTGAAAATTGTTTATATCTTTCAAACATCAAGCGGGCCTTAACAGATGATAAGCTTTCGTTTTTTTATTTGTCAATTTTATACGATTTCGGTTGGCTATAGCAGCAAGACTAGTGTTAAATATACAGGATGTCTGTAAACAAATGCGAGAGACTTTGAGAGATGATTCCTCGATGAAAATAAACGGGGGTAGTTCATATAAAATTTTTTTCGAAATCGACAGGATTTGGAAGGCGATGACGAGTTGACGGTTTTAAATTTTTTTCACGGCTTCTTAAGAAAACTGAGTCATAAAACTATGCATTGAAGCACTAAGTAAATGTTACTCACACAATTTTTTTAGATCTCATAACTTTATTATTTGGGGGTTGAAAATAACAACCCCCTATGATTTTCGTTCAAAAATTGTTTTCGTGAGATTTGAATTTTGAAAATGCAATTTCTATACTCTTAACTTCAAATGCGCGCCATGATGACGTATGAGAAAGCATAATTAGTGGGGATAACGATTCAATTCTGATCATTTGAAATCGCTAGCTTATTTCGCGATTAAGACTAAGAAACGAAAAACGAATAATCACTATAATTATCTGAGGGTCCATTATTTCTTAAATTATTTTTCTGGATATCACTGGAAATGTCCACTGTTATAATTTCTATGCAAAATTGACGCAAAAAATCCGAATCAACTAGTTCATCGGCCTATCAAGCTTTGTAAACCCCATCATCAGTCTTTGGTTTAACACTTCTACTGGAATTGCAAGGTGTTAAACTTTCCTTCCAATATCACTCACTCTATCAGGAGTCATGTCTCTTATATATCAATTAGAGACTAGACTAAGAGCGACGTCCAGGATATTTGAACTGCGATGACACTCGATGTTTCGTTTAACCAATGAAGCCTCGTAATCGAATTAATCTATTCGCTGAAAATTCCACGTGTCACTTGATAAAGCAGCCGTTATTTTCCACGAATTTTTCCGATAATCCTTTATATGCAGGTATCACTTTACGAGTTTGACAGATATCAGCTGACGTTATCTAAATTGGCAACCTGTGAACGCATCAAACAATTGTTGGTTTTTCAATCAAGATTATAATCCATGCGAGTTCACGTCTGATTCTTCGTTCAAAATGTTTTTTGAGGAATATTTACGATATATGGAGACTTAGTAATGGTTGAAGTAGGCAAGAAAACTTCTCTTTAGTCTGGGATCGCTCAGAAATAAAAGGAAATGAAGAGGCACTAGCCAGAAAGGGAGCACAAAGGCTACTTTCTGGTCCAAAAGCCATCTGTGGTATATAGGCAAATACACCTATAAAATTTAAGAAAAGTCCTGAGCAGGTGCTTTTGAGCGTTCGACCATTGATGGAGCAATAATGCTATTAGGTACTCCAAAATTTGTATAGGACTTGAGATTCATGTTAAGTAACGGGTTATCCATTTCGTGGTTTCAAAAGTAGATAGATAGATAGATAGATAGATAGATAGATGTTTATTTTGACATTTCTAGGAAAATACCGATGAAAGATGTTTCGAAATGAAGACCACCAATATTATCTGTCAAATGCCGAAAAATTTTTTTGTTCAGTTGAAAGTCTGACATTTATGAAAATGGATCGCTTGACTATCGCACAACGAATGAAAATTGTAAAAACCTAATACAAAAATGGCGATTTTGCCACAGCCACATATCGTGCTTTAAGAGCAGATTTTGGTTTACATAATCGTCCAACTACGCAAGCAATTGGTAAAATTGTGAAGAAATTTGAAGAGACTGGGTTGGTTATAGATATTGTAAGCCCTGTGCATCATCGTTCTGCTCGTACCACTGAAAATATCGCTACTGTAAGTGAAAGTGTTGCCGAAGACCCGAATCTGTCGATTCCTCGTCATTCTCAGGAATTAGGACTGTTTTACGGCACATTATGGCGTATTTTGCATTAAGATCTACACCTACACCCATATAAAATCCAGCTCACACAACAACTGAAGCCAGCCGACCATTCACATCAACATCGTGGATACGTCGAATGGGTGCTTGAACAACCGGCGGTGGACGACGATATCAACTGGCCACCAAGATCATGCGATTTGACACTGCTTGACTTTTTTTTGTAGTGCTATGCGAAATACCGTGTTTATGCAGATAAACCTTTAAATCTTGAGTAGTTAAAAACCAATATTCGTCAAGTTATGGGTGAGATACCGCCCAATATGTGTCAAAAGGTAGTCGAAAATTACCTCAAAAGAATCGATGCTTGCAACAATTCGGGTGGTTGTCATTTAAATGATGTAGTGTTTCACACAAATGTCAACGTTCAAACTTTATAATAAAAAAGAAATATCATGATAAAAAATATTTTTTATGTGTTTTATTTACGTTTACTTTTGAAACCGCAAAATGGATAACCCTTTATATGAATGCAAAATCTCAGCACGACCGGAATTATATTCTTGAAATTATTCAATAAATTGAATATGTAATAAACCCATAATTGACAAAAATGAAATTCTATGGTACAGATGATGCGATTCTTTCAAAATTTAGCATGAACATTCAGTATATCAATTTTTATTCACAAAATAAATTGCACTCGAATCGGATACCTTGTTATGGAAAGATTATGGAAAGATTCTTGTATCCAATATTCTAATAGAATTCTATGGATCTACTAACACTTTGGCCAGAAAATTTTGCATGAGGCTTTTTATGAGCATCTTGCATATGGCCGCAAAGTTTCAATCCGATTTGTTTCGTTTTTCTGAGATATCAAGAAAAATTTTTAATGGCCATATTTTATTGAAGATCCTATACGATTTGGCTGGTTAACTAACTCAACCGCGGCATTTGTGAGCCGAACACCCCCTCCAAAAAGTTTCTTCGGAACTTTAAAACTGCAAGGACCAAAAACTATTCGTATCTCAAAAAATAAGTTACTCCTCTTCATGGGCTTGGACATTGATCAGTGTAGATTCTGTGGGGAACATAAAGAAATTCCTGTTCAATGCCATTGCGAGCCTGTACCAAAAATGGCTTGGATAACGATCTGCTATTGAATATCAGCTCAGTTTTGAGTCAGGAATCCTTGATAATAGCCTTTTTGCTTTCGAAAAATCGTTCCTTTCTGGAATTTTCTTTCATATACGTTTCAGAATAATCTTAAATTATTCCCCCCTTTTGCGTATAAAATTCTATTCAAAAAACAATGTATATTCGAGACCGATTATTATCTGTTTTTATTTGTTGTTATTATCCTTTTGCTTGTTTCATTGTTATTCTTCCCATTGTAGGAATCGCAAAACGTAAATGAGAAAAAGAGAAAAAATGGAAATAAATTAAATGACAAATGGCGCTCGAATTTCTCAGGGATATAAAGAAAAATGGTGTTAACTTTGTACATTTGTATATTTTCGGAAATCCCTCCAAAGAAGCTTGTTGAATCATCAGTGTTTTCTCGACAAAGATCCAGAATAAAATCTAATTAACACCCAGACGCATCTAATTAATAATAAAAATGTCCAGAACTGATCGCTGAGAGTTGAGGAGTCATTGTACCACAATCGAAATAACGAATGGGAAGCAATTTTTTTGGCGGAATTCTAACGTGAAGAATTCATAAACAAACGCGAATATCTCAGCGACAGTTTCGATAGTAATACCACATTATTTTGACATTTCTAGGATGGAAGATGTTTCGAAATGGAAGAAACTGAAAGAGAAGTACTCCAGGGTACGTTCCGCGAATGGATCAATGCAAAAAGTTTCTTCGGAGCTTAAAAACTGCAAGCAGTAAAAAGTACTTGGATCTCGGTAAAAATGAGTTACTTTTCTTCATCGGCTTTCTGTTTCTCACAGGACATTGTTGTCTTGGGCTCAAAAGAAACTGACCAGTGTAGATTCTGTGGGGAACATGAAGAATTTCCTTTTCAATAAGTTACAAAATGCCTCACCATTGCAATCCTGCACCAATAATGGATTGGATAACAATCTACAATCTGTCATGAAATATCAGCTCAGTTTTGAGTCAGGAATTCTTGATGATAGCTCTTCAGCTTTCCAAAACCCGTTCCTTGTGGAATTTCCTTCGATAAACGCTCCTGAATGATCGTAAATTATTCCCCTAATTTGCGTACAAAATACTATTTGGAAAGTAATATGTATATGAGACAGCTTATTTGTTATTGAAATTGTCCTTTCGCTCGTTTCATTATTATTTTTACCCATTGTAGGAATCGTGAAACGTAAATAAAAAAACAAAAACAATGAGAATAAATTAAATGATAAATTGCTCTGCAATATCTCACGAATATAGAGAAAAGTTATGCTAACTTTGTTCTCAAAATATTTTCGGAAATCCCTCCGAAGAAGCTTGTTGAATCATCAGTATTTTCTCGACAAAAGATTCAGAAGAAAATCTAATTAACACCAAGACGCACCTAATTAATCATAAAAATCTCCAGAACTGATCGCTGCAGGTTGAGGAGTCATTGTACGAAAATCGAAATAACGAATGCGGAAGCAATTTTTTCGGTGGAATTCTAGCGTGAAGAATTCATAAACAAACGCGAATATCTCAGCGACAGTTTCGATATTAATACCACTTTATTTTGACATTTCTAGGAAAATACCGATGAAAGATGTTTCGAAATGAAGACCACCAATATTATCTGTCAAATGCCGAAAAAGTCTAACCGTATTATAGCGTGAGATTCTGAACTTTGTCTAGCGCCTTTGCCGTCTGACCGACGAAAATATTCAAGTTATGTAAACGGACTTTGGGATAAATATAGAGCAAAGACCTGGGATGCGCGACAATCTTGACAATATTTGTATATAGTCGATGCGTGTAATGAAATATTTGCCTTAAAGAGAGAATGTGGGAATTTGAATCGTTTCAAACACTGACTTCAGGGCAGGAACTCTCTAAACTATTAAATACAGTGGAACTTCCCTATAACGAAAGCGCTAAAGCCGCCAAAAATTCGTTACAGAAAAAATTTCGTTATACAGAAAATTTGTTTCTATAGTCGGCAATGTCGCGGTCGACTTCACTGATAAATTTAAATTTATCATTCAAACTTAAGCACTTCCTTTCAGACATTTTCGCACAAATTTTCATACTAGCGTAATGGTTAGATTGAAACCAAACAGAAAGGGGTGTATTTAAAACTGTTTCAGAAGGATCTCCCTGCCCGCCGTAATGATTTAGTTCAAGGTCGGGATTTATTACGTACCGGAAAAATTTCGGAAAAAACCCACCCTTACACCTTCTTACCAATAACCATTCAAAGAGTGATTTTCTTTGAATATTTCATTATAAAAAGAATTTACTTCGATTTAAAGGGTGTTTTTTTAATGGAATATTGATTCAAGGTGCAATCTACGAAATTCGTTATACAGAGAAATTCGTTATACAGACGTTCGTTATTGGGAAGTTCCACTGTATATAGTAAAGATGTTTATCAGAATATATGAATATTCTGTTGTATCTCTCGACAATTATGAATATCCTACTTGTTTTCATAACATTTTTTATATTATATTCTTTTAATTGAATTACAAATTGATTAAAAACTACAAAATTTTCGATTCGGGATATCTTTCAGTAACAAAAAGTAAATTCTGAAAATATTTTGCGAAAACTATAGGGTGTCTCGTGTCTCAGTTAAAAGAGCTCACCCTAGTTCAATAGCTACACAACGAATCAGAATTTGTGAAAAACTCAGACAGGTCGATTATTGATGACTGGAGGACATGATCTGGGGTACAAAACTTGTTTCTACTAGCAACCCCCCGGGGAGGGTTGCAACTCCATCAGGAATTTGAATAGAACAAGTGGGTAGTTTTGCAGCACAAATGTATGCATGGATTCGAATTTATATTAACCTGCAGTGTGCATTTTATGAAGTGAATATTCACAAAGTTATAGGGTGTTTTTGATGGAATTATGGTACCGATGAAATTAAATGAAAAATTCACTTTCACAGGTTCAGACAAATTTGAAACGATGCATACATTTGTGCTACTAAACTACCGAATTTACCAATTCAAATTCCTGATGGGGTTGCAACCCTCAATAACGGTTTTCTTGTAAAAACAAGCTTTGTATCCCAGATCATGTCCCCTGTCATCCAAAATCGAGTGTTTCAACAAATTCTGATTCGTTGTTGAGTTAATGAATGCGAACACTTTAAAACGAGACAATCTGTATCTATAACTTTACTTCACTCTCTGGAAAACTGAAATAATACTAAATGATCTCATATGCTTTGGCTCATCATTCGCTGTCACAAATCAATCCCATAATCGAAGATCGAAATCTCCCAATTGGGATGGACGCTGTCAAAATAAAAACATTTCAAACTGTCAGAAGCTATAGGAAGAAAATTCTTGCATTCTCCTTTGACACGTGCAAGGTTGACTTTTATCGAACCATCCGTTTTGAATCCAAGGAATAATAGCATTCAATACACTCTCGACTCATTTATTAATTTTTTCACGTAAATATATTATGGAAAATTTTCACGTAATTTCCATAAAAACTTACTTGAATCTCTTGAAAACTGAGAAATAATCCTAAATGATCTCATATGTCATGACTCATCATTCCCTGTCTTAAATCTCTCCCAAAATCTCCCAATTAGGATGGACGTCGTCAAAATAAAAACATTTCAAACTGTCCGAACGGATAGGAAGAATATTCTCGCAGTCTTCTTTGACACGTGCAAGGTTGACTTTTATCGAACCATGCGTTTTGAATCCAAGGAATAATGAGCATTCAATACACTCTCGACTCATTTATTTATTTTTTACGTTCCGAATTGTTTGGACAAGAGTCAACGATTGGAATTATTGGTCTGAATTATTCCGAAAAATCCCGGCTTCAATTCGATCGCTGTGCATTGAACGTGAGTTATGATTGAAAAGTCAATTAACGTTGGGAAAATTCCCATTTTGTTGCCTACGTATGCTCATGAATATCTGGAATAGCAACAGTTGAACAGTCTGGTTCTGTTCTCTGTAACGAATCGGTACATTGTGGAAGTTAATGAAAGCACCTCATAATTCATATTGAATATGATAGGAATAGATAAACAGATACTTAAAATTATATAAGTCTTGAGAACAACACCAGAAGCATCATCTGTTTATCTGTTTTTCATGTACAAGTAGAATACAACTTCTGTGGCTGATGTTTATTTTCATAATGTATGGCTTGTACTAGTTAATAATGTTGAATATATGTGATATAATGCAAATAAATTATTATTATTATTTCTACTCCAATGAATTATAAAGCAAAAGTTTTGGAAATTTTCTTTCATTGTTTTAATCTGTTTAAACTTGAGCCGGAGTAGTCTCAACCGACTTGGACTTTATGATGAAGAAAATGAGTTCAAAAATTATTCTGAGTTCATTAACGGGCCAAATGGGTCCAGTCAACGGCGTCCCCAAGTAGGGAGGGGGGCAACTGCCTGTATATTTTTGCCTGGGATGTAATAGAATTTCAAAATATACTTTTTAAAAAAAATATAATGGAGAAAATGAAATCTCATACAAGTTTTATGATATAGCTCAAACAAAAATCAGATAATGAAGTAATAAATCTCAGATATTCTTAAGAAACCTGGAGACCAGCATTCAGAAACGAAATAACAGATAAACAACATGATCAGGTATAAATATTCATGTAACAATTATAACAGAAGCAATAGAGTACTAGTAATAAAATACCTTGCAATTTGGGAATAATCACGTTCGAGAAATCGATTACTAAATAATACTTATGCCATATCAATTTTAAGTCCCAATTCTAACTTTGATTTAATAAATATATTCAAAAATATGTTGAAAGTTTTCAATACCGGATCAAGTTGAATTTGACCTCGAATTTTCAACAGGTAAAATTAATCGTTTGAGATCTCTTGTTGAAATTATAAATATTTATTCAGTTAGTGCACTTAAGTGACTGTAAAAAAGTTTTCAAAATTTTTTTTTAAAATAAATGAATTTTTTCAAAATTTTATAGGGCTAAAATCACTCACTCACCTTGAAGTTTCCACCAAGAAATAGCAACGGAACAGCACAGACCAATATAATAAACGCGTATAAAACAGTCCTCAAAATTTTGAGAAATCCACTCAATATATTTTCGCGGACACAACTCCAAGATGAACTTGTCGAAAGCCTGAATAATCATGTTTGAAGAACCGATTATGTACTAAACTTTGATTAAAAAAATATATTAGAACATTTATCGATAAGTTTCAATAATAAAAAATGCAACATAATTGAATAGCTATAACAAAAAAATTTGTGATGTCACCAAACTCTTCAGACTTGCTGTATGATTAATAAAAGTTTTGAAATTGTCTAGTTCGATTTTCCCTACATTTCGTATAAGCCAGTGCATTGCTTTTTTACACCTTACCTTACCTCACCTTACCAACATCTTACGTGATAGTATGTGCAGAAAATGTTCTTGAAATAAAAGTTCTATTTAAAAAAAGTGCTATCAGAAAGACTTTACAGATTGACTAACATGACCATAGCAGTGGAACTCATCAAAAATATTCGTAATGCCTTCATTCATTTCGAGTTAGTTATTGTGTTAAATGCCGGATAAAGTTGAATTTGACCTCGAAATTTTCTACAGTTAAAAGTTAAACTTAATCGTTTGAGATCTTCAGTTGATGAATATTTATTCGTATGGTAGTAAGCACACTTTTCTGTAACAAAAGTAGCCAATTTTTTTTTTAAATTATTTTTTCAAAATTTTATAGGTCTAAAATCACTGACTCACCTTGAAATTTCCACCAAGAAATGGCAACGGAACAGCACAGAACAATATATTTAGAGCGTATAGAACAGTCCTTAAAAAGTTGAGAAATTCACTCGATATATTTTCGCGGACAGAGAAAAGCTCCACAACTCCGAGATGAACTCGTCGAGAGCGTGAAAACTGAATGATCCGGCGTCGCGACGCTTATTATATATATAAACTTGCGTCTCCTTGGTTACCGGATGCCAGAGGTACGCCGCCGTTACGCCATGTGACTTTCCATAGGAAGTTTTCGGATTTGGTGTCTTTCTCTTGAGGAGTTTGTTTTTTTTGTGATTTTGCCTTTGGATAGGAGACAGGATTGAAAAAAGTTATTGTTTTGTCAACCTTTCAATTGATTTGAACTTTCATTATTTTGAATCTATGAATTGTTTTCACCTTTATGAATGCCGTTTTTATTAGGAAAAGTGAAGGAATATCGACTACTTAAGCTCCAATCAAAATACCACCCTCTAATCTTTGTATAAATCGATCAAAACAGACAAATTGTTTGATTACTTCTTTTATTATGAAGGCGTTCTCTTGGTTCTGCAATTTCGACCGGTAGGTTAATATCGACCACATCGTATTTGAACTAAAGCTCTTTCAGCAATAGTACTTTTAACATTGGCCCAACTTATAATGAACGACACCGCGACCAAAAAATGTCATAATCATATCCAAATGTTCACAAACAGAGCATACTTCGGTTCTTTTCTCTTTTTTTCCTACAATTTGTAATTTTTCTCATATCATTCTTAGTAACATGTTTGTTTTTTATTTCCTTATTTTCGTGCTCTTAATTCAACGGTGTATAATTTATTGCTTTCTTTATTAATAATTGTTATTATTTTTTTTATTGCTTTTTTATTTATTGCTATCCTCATGGAATTTTACGCCCAAGAGGAACTCCCGGTTTTTCGGACATATACGTGCCATACTGGAATTACGACAATTCTCGAGGTTTTCTTTTCCCTCTGCAAATAGAGTATATTATTATCATTATTATAATTATGAGGTTGGGTAATTTCAACCACTGTGGAGTTATATCGATCAGCATGGTCGATATTACCCGAAGTAGTACACCTGAATCTTTTTTGAAGAAAAATATATAAAAAAATTGCACAATCCAAAATACAAATTATCCCCTTTACACTATGAAAGTATACAGGGTGTAACTAAATAAGTGTAAAATATTTAAGGAGGTGATTCCTCATCGAAAAAAAGATAGGATCTTTCATATAAAGAAACTTCATTGGAGCATCCCTTGTTAAGATACAGCCCCTCAAAGGGAGTACATAAAATTTGTATAACAATTTTTTTCACTAGCAACAAAAAAGTTACAATATTGAAATTAACCTGACGTTTCCTACTAGCAAAAAGACACTTATCCAGTTATTTATTTGGTTTACCCCATGGTTGTAAGGGTGGGAAACGCAACCCCTAAAGTTTATTTCCAATGTAACTTTTTGTCTTATTATTTGTTGACCATTTAAAAATTTATTTCCGATAGCCTGTTTCATTCTAAACAAAAAATGTCTGTTGAGTTTTTTGTCCAAAATAAACCAGTTCGCAGTAAAAAATTATTTTACGAACAACTATACAGAGATAGATCGTCATAAATGCGAAACTAATCTATCTATTAGGACACTTTTAGCTATAGTGACAATTAAATTGGTATAACGCTGTCAGTTTATGACGATCTATCTCAGTAGTTGTTCGTAAAATAATTTTTTACTGCGAACTGGTTTATTTTGGGCAAAAAACTCAGGAGACATTTTTTGTTTAGAATGAAACAGGATATCGGAAATAAATTTTTGAATGGTAAACAAATAATAAGACAAAAAGTTACATTGGAAATAAACTTTAGGGGTTGCGTTTCCAGGAAATTGAAGTAGAACAGGTTAACATTTCATATCGAGATAATTAATAACGATACAATAATTAATTAATAGGATGTATCTGGTACTTTTTGTGTGTTTGTTTCATAGTGTTGCAGTTTAACCCAATTGTCGGTGATTTTCGAATTCTGAGACGGAAGCGATCTCAAACAACTCGGTTTGATTCACTGATCAAAAGGTCAAAAACAATTGTGCGTCCATCTGTGAACAATCGAACTTTCTAACGGAAGGAGCCAGAGAATGATTATTCTAATTAGTATATCCTGGTTTCAATTTATTAATTCAATAATAATTCAACTTTACCTTTTCAAATCTCAATCCTATCCTGAAACGTTCAAGTTTGAAGTTGTTCCTACCGTATAAGTTATCATAAATTCCTGAAAGAACGATATCA
Organism: Propylea japonica; assembly: GCA_013421045.1. Lineage (NCBI taxonomy): Eukaryota > Metazoa > Arthropoda > Insecta > Coleoptera > Coccinellidae > Propylea > Propylea japonica. Next base: position 90,578,016 of record CM024240.1, read on the forward strand.
AAATTTGAAATTGCACCAAATTTTCCTCGGAAGACTGAAAACAGGAACGTTTCTACATGATCAAAAATCCAACTTTTCGAAACAAAAATAGGAGAAATTCTCCAAACACACACATCACGAATGACAATTGACATTTTTGGGTCTTCAGTGTGGATATCATAAGGCGTTTTCGGATACTGAACTTACTCGGGTTAACTCGATCCTCGATCCATCGTAACCCTACACGAGAGCAGGGTAGTAGAGTCACCGCATGCGCAATGCAGTTCAATTTTTCATTTGAAAAAGGCGGGAATAAGTCTTCTACTCTTTTCTTAGTAATTTCATATATTCTATTCGTAAAAATTATGGAAAGAGAAAAGAATTTGGCTCAGTGTAAAATGTGTGGTTCCCTGAGCCGAGAAAATAATGTGAAACAACTTATTCATAACTTTGTATGCAGATCTTTCTACGTTAAAGCCAAAGCCTCCTTTACTCCTTTAATATAGGTACTCAAAGATAACATTGAACATGCAAGGGCACACCAGAAATTATAAGGAAGATTTTACAGAAGCCAATAAAAAAATAAATTCTCTACTATTTTAACAAAGGTACTCAAAAATAACATTAAACGTGGAAGGGCACACCAGAAATTATAAATATTTCACAAAAGCCAATAAATGCATGCAAACAATACAAAAATGGACTGAGACTGAAGAAATAAATCCATAAAATATTTGGTTATGTTGTTGATATATGCGTTTTCGGAAACTTACTCAGGGTTTTTAACTCGATCCATTTGGTCACGTGACGGATCTACTCGGATCACGGACCCGGGTTCTGTATACGAAACAATGGTTTATGATTAGAAGTGACAGTCGTATCAATAACATAACCAAATATTTTATGGATTTATTCTTTCAGTCCTAGTTTATTTTCGGATTTTCTCTAGCTTTGCTTACATATATTGGCTTTTGTGAAATCTTTCTTATAATTTCTGGTGTGCCCTTCCATGTTTAATATTATCTTTGACTAACTATGTTAAAGAAGTAAAGAAAGCTGTAGCTTAGCACAGAAAAATCTGTATACCTACTAAGTTATGAAGAAGTTGTTTCATATTCTTTTCTTGGCTCATGGAACCACACATTTTACATTGAGCCAAATTCTCTTCTCTTTCCATAATTTTTAGGAATAGAATATATGAAATTACTAAGAAAAGAGTAGAAGACTAATTCCCGCCTCTTTCAAATACAAAATTAAACTGCAGTGCGCATGCGGTGACTGTATAACCCTGCTCTCGAGTAGGGTTACGATAAATCAACCTGGGTCAGTGATCGAGTTAATAGCACCGTACTTTCCGAACACGGGTTGGATGTTCGGGTTAGGTAAACGAACGCGAAGGTTAGGGATCGAGTTAACCCGAGTAAGTATCCGAAAAGGCCTTATGACTGTCACTTCAAATCCTAAACCTGATGTGTTCTTAAGCCTGGTTCTCAGAGAATATCAACAAAACTTCCCCTGACCCCCTCCTTTTGGTTTCTGGTTGTCAAAATCTGTCGCGACACGCCTCTTTTGTAGTTGAAATAAACCAACTTCACTTGTATTTCTGCGACAGCGAGGGAGAAATTAGGAGTAGTGGGGATTGTCGCTGGCTTCACTTCGAAGCTCTGAGAACCAGGCTTTAAACTTAGACCCCGGGTCGGTGTTCCGAGTAGATCCATCACGTAACCCAATGGATCGAGTAACCCTGAGTAAGTTTTCGAAAACGCCTATAGGCAGATATTCTACAGAATCGCCCTTCGTATTCTCGCCCTGATGGTATGAAAGTAATAAGTATATTGAACGAACGCAAACTTAGAGTAAGAACTTCTTACTTTGAAAACACAAAGCAGAAAGTATTGCATTTATCACGCCAATTTCTGCATACCTTCTTATCCATCAAACATTCAAATAAACCACATTTCTCAACCAATCAAGCGACACAAATATTTTGAAAGATCCCACGTGGTCCGTCAGTCAATGGGAACTCATCGCAAGTTCATGTCGACGACTTCAGGAGGTATACAAAGGAATAAACGAACGATGGGGAACCATTCAACTTTTTTCCAACTGGTCCATATTCAATGGCTTCGTAATTATTTTCGGCTTGTTCACCAGAAGGATATTTCCTCTCTTCCGGTTCAATGAGCCATCAGAATTCGACGTGAGATTATATCCTGCTTTAGAATCAGGACACGTGCCAAATTTGCGAATGTACGAAGGTGAAAAGCAAACATCGAGTGTTGAGTAAAGAGACTTTCAGTACCCGGAATCAGATCTGGCTCGGTAAATTGAGTAATTATTTGGGGTAAAGGCCTCTTTATTATAAAATTGAATAGCTGTAGGTTTTAGTCCAATTCACGTTATTTGAGAAAAATTGTTCTTTTGTATTAAGTGCGTAAAATGAGTGTTTTTTTCATGACACATGAGAGTGTCAATTCACTCGAATTTTTTTGTACAACTGTGAAAGTGAATTTTCATCTTCTGAAATATAATTAAGTATTAAAGATAATGCTTCCAATACAATATTTCTATGCACCCAGCGATTTTTCTGTGTCGTTACTATAGAAACAACTTTTTTAACCGTGACAAAAAGTTAATTCTTTTTTTAACGGTGAAATTATTTATTTATGTATTGTGTATTATTGTATAATACACTATTTTTTCTGTGACAGGAAAAACAACCATTTAGTAGTGAAAGGAATATAACTTTTCACGAAATTACTTTTTTCCCTGGGAAAAAAGTGAGTACTTTTTTCCCGGATATACAGGGTGTTTCATCTTAAACTGGACAAACATATATTTTCGTGTAGAGGAGATCGGGAGAATCATTTTTGCCTTATACAATATATCCCGTTTTCGAAGCATAAGCGAGATACAGGGTGTCAAACGTCATTTTTGAGCAAGATTCTTACGAGTGTGGTCAGTTATGTATAACACTTAAAGTAACGGTTTTTGGTCAAATCTCAGTATTTTTGGGTCCTCTATTCAGAAAAGTTGACGAACTCCGAAAAAAAATTTACAAAATGGCGGAAGACCTGCAATGTTCCAAATTTTTTTTTGCGGTTGTCAAATTGACTTTTATTTTCTGAATGAACACAATTTTCTAAGAATTTCCGTAAAAAAAAGTTTTCAAAAATCGAACACAAATTTTTTTTTACATGTCTACAGCGATAAAAAAATTTCACTCGAAATTGATGAAATTTTGTACAATTGTACTTTTTGAATTATCAATCACGAATATGAAAACAGAATTGTAAAATATCGAACGGTTTCGTTACTACAGTCATTCAAATGTTTCGTTCGGACCTCTGAAATAATGAGAAAAAATTTGTGTTGAGTTCTAGAGTCAACATAATTAAATTATTGGCAAGTACAAACATTCCAGATGAATTTATACAAAAAAAATCAGTGAAACTTAGTTGGGACTCGAACCGACGTAGGTATTAAATAGGGAAATGGCACTGTTCTAAGGAAATTTATTCGTTGCCAGGCAACGGTAGTTTGTAGTTCATAGAGTTTGACTACTGGCTAAATTATATTCACTGAAATTCAAATACCAGTTCAACTCTATGAATTACGAACTACCGTTGGCTGGCAACGAATATTAATATCCTTAGAACAGTGCCATTTTCCTATTTAATACCTACGTCGGTTCGAGTCCCAACTAAGTTTCACTGATTTTTTTTGTATAAATTGATCCAGAATGTTTGGACATGCCAATAATTTAATTATTTTGATTCTAGAACCCAAAACAATTTTTGTTTCATTATTTCAGAGGTCTGAACGAAACATTTGAATGACTGTAGTAACGAAACCGTTCGATATTTTACAATTCTGTTTTCATATTCGTGATTGATAATTCAAGAAGTACAATTGTACAAAATTTCATTCATTTCGAGTGAAATTTTCTCATCGCTGTAGACATGTAAAAAAAAATTTGTGTTCGATTTTTGAAAAAATTTTTTCACAGAAATTCTCAGAAAATTGTGTCCATTCAGAAAATAAAAGTCAAGTTGATAACCGCAAAAAAAAATTTGGAACATTGCAGGTCTTCCGCCATTTTGTAAATTTTTTTTCGAGGTTCGTCAACTTTTCTGAATAGAGAACCTAAAAATACTGAGATTTGACCAAAAACCGTTTTACAAAGTGTTATACATAACTGATTACACTCATAAGAATCTTGCTCAAAAATGACGTTTGACACCCTGTATCTCGCTTATGCTTCGAAATCGAGATATATTGTATAAGGCAAAAAGGATTCTTCCGATGTTCTCTACACGAAAATAAATGTTTGTCCAGTTTATGATGAAACACCCTGTATAGACACTCACTTTTTTGACAGGGAAAAAAGTAATTTCGTGAAAAGTTATATTTTCTGACCTGTCAAGAGGTATAAAATGTCAAATTTTTTTCCGTCACAGAAGAAAAGACTTTTTTCAACAGTGGAAAATTGATTTTTTGTGAACGTTGTCTGTTTTGTTGAATTTATGTTATATTTTCTGTTGTTATTTTGCTGTTCTCAATAAAAATGTCAACTTTACATCTGCTTTATGGATAAATACTAGTTCGATTCACACATCATGAATATATGCAAGAAAGTACAAGAGACTTTGTTTGTGGGGAATAGATCCGGCTTTCTGAAATAAATTTTTTATTGAATGAAATATGAATATGGAAAAAAGTTTTTGCGAAACAAAATTTTGGGGTGGCGTTTTTCTATCCATTGCAACAACAAAACCAACCATTTTTTGACTTCTTTTTTCGCCCGCATGGAATATCTGCTTGATTTAATTCTAGTCAGTTTTTTTATTTGAAAAAAATCAAAAACTGCTTCTCAGGAACCATGTGCAGATGACTGTATTTTTGCAGGGATGCTTCACAAAAAAGTGAATATGAAAAACCTAGCCTATTTAATAAGAAGATATCCCCCCAAAGTTTTGGGTGTTTTCGGGTCATTGAGATTTGAAATTTCATTTGCAGAATACTTTCGGATCTAATGATCCGGTCAGGTCAAAATTTGATATTAAGCTGCTCAATAACGAATTTTTTGGACTGGAAAATAAAAAAAAAGTTTTCGAAAATTCCTCCACTGTTCGATATTTACCGTATTCAAGGATAATATCAGGTACCTATACAAAAATTCAATCCTCCAGCTTCAGCGCACTATAGAAAATTCGGTATTTTTAAATGAAAATGCTTCCTTCAATCTGTCAAAAAACTGAACTTTAATTTGTATAGTTTTGATTAATAAAAACCATTCAATGCATAATAATTCAAATAGTTAATGAATTCAAAAATGTGTTCATAATTTTTGCCCACTTCGTCATCGTGATGGACAATACTTACTAAAAATGAGTAGAAACTTCGTAATAAAACAATTCATTTGTCTTTTTACATCAGTTTTATCAATTGAAACAATTCTTGTTTTGTTATGTTTGTGATCAGATACAGATATATGGCTACACAGATTTAAATATGACATTAGATTAGAAAATATTTTTATTATTGATAGAATAAATATCTTTTGAGTAAGTGACTTAAAAAAGAGAGAATTGATTTCAAGTTGAACGCATTTTTTAGCAATAGAATGAAATATTTTTCTTCAACCCCACCAAACATAATATTTCAAATGCTAACATATTATGTCGTGTGTAAGCTCGTTGAAAACCTCGTGATGGATGGAATCTCTCCATACTATTTTTTTATTTTACTTATGTGTGTAGTGACATTAAGTCGGGGTATCTTGGTGGCCATTCAATAGTACCACTTCGTCCGATCCAGAGTCCTACAAATAAAGAGCTTTCGCTTTGTCTTATTCCCTTATAACCAAATAAGTAGAATAGAAAAATATTATGTTAAAACTGCATCTGTCACGACCTTCCAACGAGCCTCCACACGATATATGTCTGCATTTGAAAAAAAAACGTAAGGTGGGTCTGCAGCAAAGGGGTTGGGGTTGAAAAAAAATATTTCATTTTATTGCTAAAAATGCGTCTCATTCAAAACCAATTCATGTGTTTCAATTCACTGATTCAAAAGATATCAATTTTTTAATGACTTTCAACCAACCCTGTATCTACTATCTACCATCAATGCAATATGCTGAGATAACTCAATAGACGTTGACAAGGGTAGTCGACATTTGACAATTCGAGTAATCGCAACATAAAATATCTAACAACCAACCTCAAAATCTCTCACGTGATCTGCGATAAAATGCAACTAACATCTATCTTCATGCCAAAAGCAGAAACAACAAAACCCGTGCGAATTTTTGAGCGGTGTCTTCTTCCACTCGTTGAATTCAACGGCATGTAACCTAATTAGGTTATGGGCTGGAAGCTGGAAGTGAAATATGTCAATTTCAGGTTCGTTCTGCCAGCCGGTTCTTAATCAACAGAAATGATGATTATATAAAAATAAACTTTGACGTCTTCCACCTATAATTGGACTTGATCGTTTAACACTGATTCGAACAAGAAGTTCTAAAATTTGAGGTTTACGATTTTTTTAGACTCAATCACTTTGTTCGATATCTAAATTTCTAGTGGATTTTTTTTAAGAAATGCTCTAGAGACTGTTCGAAATTTATAGCTAAAATTCGAAGGTACCGGGTTTTTCACTATAATTTGACCCCCCCTTTAACTTTGTTACTGAAGGAGATACAAAAAAATGTTTCGTATAAAAGTTTCACGATATCAACTGAGGTTTTTTGATATGAGTCCAGAAACTGAAATATATACAGGGTGACCAACATATTGATGGCAACTTCATTTTTTCAAATCATCACCCTGTATATTTTTCCATATTTGGTTAGCCCTTTTTCCCCTGATTTTGAATATGTAACATATGTTGGTCTATCTTTTTTATTCTGAGCACCACAGAGTTTCAAATTTCAATAACTATCTGGCATAGCGTTTTGGAAGTTCGTGAATATTTAAGTGACCAATTTGATCTTTGCATTGGTAATGGCGCACCCATTTTATGGCCACCAAATAGTCCCGATTTAACACCGTTGGACACGTTTTTATAGCCGTTCCTGAAGGAAAAAATTTACTTCAGCAATAATGACAATCGATGAAAGCGGAGAATAATATTAATGATATAAAATCAACCAATATTAAACCCATAATTCGGAACTAATCACGTCAACGCACAAAGAATAATGATAATATTGTAATGATTAGAAACGAATTTTGAAGCTTTAATTTCTGACTTGAATCAGAGCCATAATAATGCTATCAAAAATAATCTAAACAACTTGAGACAACTATATGAACTATGTGTATTGAATGAAGGTGGCCATTTTGTGCAATTTCTTTAGTTGATATATAAAGATTATAATTTAGTTGGATATAAAAAATTTCGTAGGTATTTCACATATTCTTTTATTCGGTGTCATCATTTTAAAACTTTGAAACTCTGAAATTTGAAGAGACACATTCACATACGCATTTATATTCGAGATCAGGAGGAAATAGCCTATCAAAAAAGGAAGAATATACAGGACAGGGTATCCCATTTGAAAAAATATAGTTGTATTCAATGTTGTTCACCCTGTATATCTTCCCATTGACGTTATTATAACTCCAAAAATGAGCATTTTCAGTAAACGCACTCTGCCACTTGTAAAATGATCACAGATCTTGGCAGGTGGTTCTTAAAATTTGAAACTCTGTGGTTCTCAGAATAAAAGAGATAGATCAACATATGTTACATATTCGAAATCAGGGGAAAAAGAACTAGCGAAACATGGAAAAATATACAGGGTGTTCCATTTGAAAAACTGAAGTAGTCATCAATATGTTGTCCACCCTGTATATATTTCAGTTTCTAGACTAATTACAAAAAACCTAAGGTGATTCCGTGAAACTCTTATACCAAACATTTTTTTGTATCTCCTTTAGTACCAAAGTTTAAGGGGGGGTCAAATTATAGTGAAAAACCCGGTACATATCGAGTGTCAATCAAATCAGATGCAAAAATATTTAACTCTGTATTTTTGAGCGCTCGTTCTACTTAAACGAGTGCTATATCGTTTGGCCCAAATGTATGTAATTTTCGAATTTTGAGCCGAAAATGGTCTCAAACGATAGGGATAGACTACCTGATGACGAAGTCGTGGTCAAATTCAATTCTGTCCGTGGGGCCGCCCGGCCGTACGTTAGCACAAGAATTTTCGAAGGGATTGTCCTAGAGACTTGGAATTTTCATGGTGGGTTCGGTTCCCAAATTGCTCGGTTAAGTTCATTGACCAGCACAGGGTGTTCCATAAAATATAGACATACAAAATTTTTGTTCCTCAATATCTCAGATAAAACAAAACCATCGAAATAAAATGTTGAGGCCGTATGCAAGATGGTCATAATAAGCTTCGTGCAAAATTTTGTGGCCATAGTGTAAACACAACCAATTCAATTGGAATATTGAAAATAAGAAACTACATATTTACTATATAAAAATAAGTCGGGTTTTCCTCCCTGACGCTATAACTCCAGAACGCGCGAACCGATTTCAACGGTTTTGCATTCGTTGGAAAGGTCTCGGGCTCCGCGAGGTTTGTAGCAAAGAAAATTCAGGAAAAATTTCAAGATATCGAGAAGAACGTAAGAAATTGGTAAATTTCTGACATTTCTGAAAATTTCATTATTTATGACATCGAATTTAATGACAACTGTCAAGTCTCCTTACGAGAGGGAAGTGCTTCCAAAAATTTCCTCATTTCAGAAGAAAAAGGCCAGATCCAAATGAAACAAGGTATGAATGTCGGATTTTAATCGGGTTATAACGTTTATTACTAAAAATATTTGTTCCAGGAACTATGAAATTAGAAGGAAGTACGTGACAACTGTCGAGTCAGTTCGCAGGTCAGGAATGCTTCAGGAAATTTTGCAATTTTGTGAATGAAAACAAACAGATCTGAATAAAACAAGGTACGAATATCGTTTTTGAATAGTTTGAGAACGTTTATCTATTAATGAATATACCTATTTGTTCAAGGAACTCTGAAATTAGAAGGAAGTACGTGACAACTGTCAAGTCAGTTCAGAGGTCAAAAAAGCTGTAGGAAATTTGCAATTTTGAGAAGGAAAACGAACAGATCCGAATAAAACAAGGTACGAATATCGTTTTTGAATAGTTCTATAACCTTTATCTATTTGTCTATTTGTTCCAGGAATTCTGAAATAACCAGGAAGAACAAAATATTTTTGACATAGGTACGTCTGATGTAAAACATTTGTTCGTTTCGAGTGGAAAACGTTATTTGAATCGGTAAGTCCATATGAAATCATCAACTTCAACGTTCATTCAACGAATTCCTAACATTTCAGCAATCAAAAGCATCCCAATTTCCCTTCTCACTGACAAATAACGTAATGCGAACAAAATTCGGAGATTATTAGTATTTTAGGAAAAAATACGCCAGGAAATGATATTACACCATATGTATTATGATAATTATCGATATTTCAATATATTTTTCCGATTTCCTGATATGTTTACATGTGTTTTGATTCCTAATAAAACCCGTTGAAGTCTGCGATAAACAGTCGTCACGTGTAACAAGGTAAGTGGTGTAACGACTTAGGTGTGTGGACCCGGTAGTACCGGGTTCGAATCCCCATGATGGCATGTTCTGTTTCTTCTGAATAAAAAGTATTTTTTCCAGGTTCAAACTGAGCTGATCAAAATAATTCAAAATTTTCATGTGAATGTTTTATATAGGTACGTTTTAGATAAATACATTTCATCGGTTCAATTGATCTACCGGTTAAATTATTCTACTTAGAAAGGTAGATCTACCGGTTTCACAAATCTACTTAAAAAGGTAGATCTACTGGCCTAACTAGAAAATCATTGTTTTTCACATGGGCAGTTATACGTTGCGTGTTCATGAGTTGGGAAACCATCCGCTTTGTTTGTGTTAACGTCAGACCAAAAAAACAAAATATGTGGTTTACCAAAGAGCACTTCATTGAAACGGATAATTTTCGGACACGTATAACGCTTCGATTCAGTATTTACTTTGGATTCACTTTCATTTCAACTAAATAACACTTCATTTTTGTAATCGAAATGAATTCATTACTGTTTGAAATGAAATAAAATTTTTCTTTTTCAAATATAAAAAAAAATTTCTTCATCTTTTAATCACCAAATGAAATGTTACATAAAACGAAGCCATCTGGTGGCGAAACGGAGTTCGCCAGGTTTGCTAGTCTCCATATAAAAATATCCGATTCGGATAAATTTATTTCAAAAATACAGATTGGTACACTGAATGTTCATGCAGAATTTTGTGGCCATACTGTTAACAGAACCATAGAAAATTCAATTGGAATATTGAAAAGAAGAATTTTTATATTTCTATAACAGGATATCTGATTCAAGTAATTCTTTTTTGTGAATGAAGACTGTTATAACGTGAGTTCAAAAAATTCGTGGTCAAGTAAGCTGTGGATTCTATTTTTCCCCTCATAGACTCTTAGGAAAAATAGAATCCACAGCTTACTTGACCACGAATTTTTTTGAACGCACGATACTTATGCCCGTACTCATAGTCGATGCTCCGTCAAATCTCAATCTCATACTCAAGCCGTTCTCGGCGGAGACGAGCTCGCATGCTTAGCGACGATCGTATCTCATAAACAAACCTTCGGCAAAACTCGGCGGAGAATTCGAACATGGTCGGAATCTGGTTATTTTCACTTTTTTCTGTGGTATCACTGCTGAGTTGCCATGGAGATCCGCCATTTACATTTTGAACTTTGAATATTGACAATTTGTATGACAGTTCGACATCCGAGCACGTCTCAAGGTTGGTCGGTAGCTGAGCATCGTCGAAGTATTGCTTGAGTACTATGAGATGAAAAGGAATGCTTGAGAACTGCTTGAGTACGAGAACTGACGGAGCATCGACTATTGCCCGTACTCATAGTCGATGCTCCGTCAGATCTCAATCTCATACTCAAGCCGTTCTCGGCGGAGACGAGCTCGCATGCTTAGCGACGATCGTATCTCATAAACAAACCTTCGGCAAAACTCGGCGGAGAATTCGAACATCGTCGGAATCTGGTTATTTTCACTTTTTTCTGTGGTATCACTGCTGAGTTGCCATGGAAATCCGCCATTTACATTTTGAAATTTCAAATTGGATATTTTTGCGTTTTCATATTTTATCTGCGTTATTCTGCTTATTGAAGTAAAAAATGGCCAAGATAATTGCCTATACCGAAAAAGAAAAGATTCTGCTAGCTAATTTGGTAGCACATCATCCTCTTGTTGAGGATAAAAAAACATTTTGTTGTTTGAATATTGGCAATTTGTATGACAGTTCGACGTCCGAGCACATCTCAAGGTTGGTCGGTAGCTGAGCATCGACGAAGTATTGCTTGAGTACTATGAGATGAAAAGGAATGCTTGAGAACTGCTTGAGTACGAGAACTGACGGAGCATCGACTATGAGTACGGGCATATGAGTACGGGCATTAATCTTCATACAAAATTTTGTGGTCATAGTGCCAACAGAACCATAGAAAATTCAATTGGAATATTGGAAAGAAGAATCCCTATATTTTCATAACAGGATAACTGATTCAAGTGAAATTTATTTTGTGACCTAAACTGATATACTGAATGTTCATGCAAAATTTCAAGGGGATCGCATCATCAGAAACTAAATTATTTATTTTTTACATATTTCATTTTCCTTATTTCCTTAATTTCTTTGTTGAATATATGTAAAATGTGCTGATATAATACCAAATGCTGGTCGACCACTGTACCCATCAAAATAACAAATATTCAAGAATATAGCTCCTAATTTTCTCGATTCACAAATGCTACATATAATCACCGAATTCAAAAGCTAAACATGTTCATGATTTTCGTTGAATTGTAAGTTTTTTCTGAAAATTAATCACTTATGATGACAAATCGGCCGAAATATGATATTTTTTTAAGTGAGACTTAATTCAAATATCTCAGTGTCTAACCGTGTCGTATGGTTTTCATGGAGCTGTCGAAACCAGTATCGTTGTTGCGATACAATTTTTAATCTCATTTTGACGTTTGAAGACGACAATATGCAATTCATAGGCAAATCAAACTAAGCGATACGCCCTCTGATGACGATCTGTGTAACAATTAATATTGACATGATTCTTTTATTTTGCTTTGTGTTGTCCTGAATTATGCGAATATTTATCATTACTAATCATTTTATTGTACAGGGTGGGCATATTTCGATGTTTTAGCAGTACAACTTTTAAACCAGGGGAGATAGACAAAATCTGATACCCACTTCTCGATCTCTTCTTCTGAGAAACTAACAAGAGTAGTATTTATTTTTGGCTACCTCCTTTTGTTTTCGAGTTATAAGCGAAAATTGGAAAAGTGGCGAAATCGAAAAAAATTCATATCTCCGCTAATACTGATGATAGAGCTCTGAAATTAAAACATTATACAGGCACTTTTTTACGTAGAATCCAGTGGCGTGCTCGTATTTTTTGCACCATTTCTAATTACGAAACTATAACCCAAAGTTATGTTTTTCAAATAGGAATATTAGATTTTTGTGTCATTTTCTGACAGCTTAATTTTTTCTGATTTCAAAAATATATAACATTGTATGGTTTATATCAATATGAGTATTGAAATTGGTCATAAACCTATTTTCATTTGAATTTCAATATTTTCTATGGTTTCAACACAGAAAAATGGAGCTTCCTATAACAAGAGCAATATCCTTCTGTCAATCTCATTATTTCAAGGGTTTCAACTAATTTCTACAAAATTCGAACATGGATATATTTCATAAACTGTTATATCTCAAAATGGATTACGAAATAACGAAAAGATCCACATAATCCTCCGTTTCAATCGATATTTTTAGTTATAAGGAGATGGATGCAGAAGAATATTTTTATTGCTCTCCAGAATGAATACGCACAAGTGCCAGTCTATTTCAAATCGCATATGAAATAACGCATATAGATATGATTAAAGTTATCAATTTAATTAGAAAAGAAACGAAGGAAAAATATTTTTCAATACCTAATAGTGATCACAATAATAGGCAGTCCATTATTCTTCGATCTTGGAAAAATTGAGTAAAGACCATAGAAATGAACGGACTACTGGAAAGAGATTGTGGTAATTATAGGAAGCTCCATCTTTCTGTACTCGTCAACAGTTGAAACCATAGAAAATATTGAGACTCAGATAAAAATAGGTTTTTGTCCATTTTCAATACTCATATTGATACAAACCATACAATGTTATATATTTTTGAAATCAGAAAAAATTAAGCTTTCAGATTATTGCACGAAAATCTAGTCTTCCTATTTAAAAAAACATAACTTAGGGTCATAGCTTCGTAATTAGAAACGGTGCAAAAAAGACGAGCACGCCACTGGATTCTACTCAAAAAAGTGCCTGTATAATGTTTTAATTTCAGAGCTCTATCATCAGTATTAGCGAAGATATGAATCTTTTGCGATATAGCCATATTTCGCTTACCTATAACTCGAAAACAAAAGAAGGTAGCCAAAAATGAATACTACTCTCGTTAGTTTCTCCGAAAAAGAGATCGAGAAGTGGGTATCAGATTTTGTCTCCCCTGGTTTAAAAGTTGTAGTGCTAAAACATCGAAATATGCCCACCCTGTACAGTTCCTCAGTGTTCTTCTTAGGAAAAAAGAAATCAAAATATATATTTCCATTCATTTCCTCAGGATGAGGATAAATTTCATGTTTAGGTAGAAGGGAAATCGGGGAGTAAAGTGTAGAAGGATCGACGAAAAGCCTTTCAATTGAAACTTGAAATCGGTAAACCAGGCACAGGAAATATGGAAGTTTGCTTCTTGCATTTTGTAGATGACGATTATTGTTATGGAGATAAGAACGGATTACACAAAACTTCGTAAGTTACATTAGATTCATGAGGGTTTATCGTTTACAGATCCCAGTTTTCAACAGAGGATGCTTTTGAAAAAGACTGCTGTGCCCTCCAGAAATCTTCTTGTTGGATCTACTTCCAAGAAGGAACAACCAGAATGTTATAGTTCTAGTAGTAAAACTGAAATATATATTTTTCAATTTTTAGAGTCAATACAATACACTATAAAATTCTTCTATTAACGTCCCTATACCTATCCCAACTGGATTCCGAGTTATATGCGTTTATAAGATGATTTTTTGATTCATCCTGTATAACTGACAACTACACTGCTCAACAATTGATAGGGATCACTTACTTGTTCTAAATTTATTTCTGAAATATTCTCTCCAAGATTATAAATTTAGTCAGATATCAGAGTATTTTCAGTTGATAATATGGTTCACTTGAGAAAAGAATGAAAAAATGGAAAGTTGGAGAGAAAAAAGACTTTATTAGGAATACTCAAAATTCTGTGTTTGAATAACATAAAAATTTTATGATGAAACCACAAGAAGGCTGAAGTTTCGGTTAAGCTAGTACCTAGTTGGTCCCCCACGAGCTCGTCTCTAGCATTCTACCCTATACGAGGCATACTTTCGATCAAACGATTTATAAAATTTTGGGGCAAATTCGTCCAAATATCCCGTAAAGGTTGTTCTAAGGTTGACAATTGTCTAGACATCTCAGACCAGACATGTTCGATGCAATTCATGTCTGGAGAGCGAGCTGGCCAGTCCATCCTATCAATAGCATGAGTTTCTAGCGCTTCATTAACCCGACGACTACGGTGTGGACGGGCATTATCGTCAATTAAAATGAAATTCTCGCCCACGGCAGCCGCAAACGGAACAATTATGGGTTCAATAATCATATCGTGATATCTCTGGCTGGTCATGGTGGTGTTCTGCAGAACAACCAACTCTGTGCGTTGGTTCAAACAAATGCCTCCCCATACACATATAGAACCTCCGACAAAAGCTGTTGTGGGTACCATAAACTGTTCTGCATACCTTCGACCTCTTTCCCTCCAATCAAGAATACGTCCATCGGAGTTGACCAAACGAAATCTAGACTCATCCGTAAATAAACATCGGCTCCAATCTTCAAGTGTCCAATTGCGGTGCTCCTCAGCCCATTGCCGTCGATGAACCCGGTGTTCCCTATTCAAACGGGTATGTTGTACCCTCCTACGTGCTCTCAAACCACGAACATGTAGTCGTCGTCTTACAGTCTGGTTCGAAATTAGAACTCCTGTTGCAACTCTCAGTGATCTATTGAGCCGCGACGCCGGGTAAGTGGGATTTCTCCTAGCATTGAGGATCAAAAGACGATCTTGGGCAGCTGTTGTACTGCGCTGCCGACCTCCCCCATGAACATAAGCTACTGAGTCGTTTTGGATGAACCTATTCCAAGCCCGACTCACGACAGTTTGCGAAACATTCAACCGCCGGGACACTTCTCGCTGGGACAAACCTTCCTGTATCCACCGTATGATTTGGTCCAGTTGCACAGGAGCCAAACGTCTTCTCGGCATGACTGATAAGCTGATATTGTTCTCATTTCTTCAATTATTGTCACCTTATGTGTTTGAACGAGAGAAAAAAACAGATTTAATAACAAATACCACATTGCTTTTCACTCCACCTGTAACAGCCTACAGATAATAATCGATTTTGTGAACAAGAGCCGATGAAGTGAGGAAGACTTTGATATAATCAACTCAAAACATCTTACTTTTTCCTTAGAGAACATATAATGTACAGATATTCACGAGATAACTTGAAAAAAATACAAATGAAGAGAAGTTCATAAGTGATCCCTAGCAATTGTTGATCAGTGTATAATTCGAAAGCATTGACATAGATCAGATCAATATTTAATGACTAAATTCCTGACTTAAATCTCAAATATTGAGCAAACTAGAGTCATTTTCGTAACACGCCAATTTGATCTAAAATTCCGAAAAATAATTAATAATTCAAAAACCTTTAAAGATAGGTATGAAAAAGTATTAGTGAAAAGATTTAATATTTTATGGAGTATCATAAAAAAATAGAAATACTGGATGTCCCATTCAAAATAACAAAGTTGTTGCCCAATTGTCGTACATCCGGCAGCACTGGAAATAAGAAATTATTTAAAAAATGTACCTTACATGGGAAAATATCGATCCACAAAATTTTAAATCTTCACCATCAATAACTAAAAAAATAATCGAATAGGCCACTCACCTTGCGACACCCGATATATTTCCTCTAAAATGTCTTTGTTATTTTAATTTTTTTTCAAGAAGGGAAAACATTTCGTAGTTGACAGGTGAGTTAACAATGTTCGTTCACTAGGAGAAAAGTAATATTTTCTCAAGTCTGTTCAATGCCCATGCTTCAACTATCTCTCCCACAAAATCTATTAACACGAACGTCTTGATGATAAACGATTTAACGAAGTTGTAATCAATATTTCGCGCGTCTGTACGATGTCACAGTGTTTTAAATTGAGTTTTAAATAAGAGTACGTTGAACCTCTCCAGTTGGAAGCAGTGGATTATCAAATTATAGTCTCTTGACTCGACATTATTCAAGAATACTTCAGGCTTTTGGAAAATTCATATTTCTCATTCTGCGCGTATTGTTTGATGTTCTACCCAGGATGTTTCGTTGAAATGTGACAGAGAAGAAGTTGATGCCTTTATGAGCTTATAGGATAATGAAGTATGTATTTAATACGAGGGTTTTTCAATTATACAAGGTGTCTACTTTTAAAGTGGACAAACTTCGAGACGTGATTATACAAGTGATTTGCAACAAAAGACGTCATATAAACATGGTCGAAATGTTGAAGGTTATTCTTCAATTTAACATTTCTTGATTTCACGAAATATTTCTAGTTATTTCTCTAAAAAGATCATTATTCAGTTTTCCTTGTTTTCTCATCAAATTTGACCGCATATTCGGAAAGGGCAATAAATTTGCTACAAGATAAGAGAGTCTGTGTGCAGAAAACACTCTTATTGTAGGCGTGGTAAGGAGAAGAATATCACTATTCTGAAGTTAACAAAATCAGTCCTATTTTGCCAATAGTTTTTTCGATGAAATATTAATAATTATGCACACGCTTTCTCTTCAGTACAAAATACCTTATTTAGTGTACCTACTAATTTTGCCGTCAACCGCGTTGCTCTATCGTTTTTTGTTTTCTTGCTATAAACCAAAAGTGTCATTTTCGCAATTTCAACTTCGGTCATTATCTTCGTTCCTGTTTGTGCTGTAAACTCGAAACAAAAAAATTATATAGACACTTTTTTGATAGGGATCCAGTTACTTAATCTAATTTTTGCTAAGGGGTAGCCTTTCTGATTTCTTACATAAACTTTTATTTTTGCTTATGGATACAATAATTCAGTTTTTGCCTTAAAACAATCACCACTTTTTCCAGTTGCAAGAATATAACACGTAAGGCCCATAGATCAGTGGCGACGCTATGGGGGAGAGCAACTGTAGCCCACAATTTTCAGTGGGGGTAGTAATGATTGAATTGATACAATTTTGTTCAGCATAAGCCATAAAAAATAACGGGGGGTCTGGGCCAGAAAACAACCCTTGCCCTGATTTATAACATGTTATATATTTTTGAAACGAGAAAAAAACGGTGATTTTTTCTAGGAAAAAAATTATTAAAACAATAGTTTATGTAGTAAATCAGCGAGTCAACCCTTAAGAGAAAATTATATTAAGCCTCTGGATTCATGTCAAAATAGTATCTGTTTAATGTTTTTGTTTCAAGTTCATAGCTGGTTTCGATGGAGTAACAGCAAAAATGATCGAAGAACTTCCTAATAAAGCAGTTAAATTACTAACATTCAATGTCATTATAAGATTGAACTACTGGCCAAAAATGCTGAAGACTGCTGAAATAATTATGGTATTAAAACCAGGAAAGTCACCATACGAGGTTTCATCATTGCTACCGATAATCTTATTGCCGACCACCTCCAAGGTACTTGAAAAGATCCTATTACACATCAGAATTGAAACAGAGTTACCCAAAGAACATTGGATTCCCGTTCATCAATTTGGATTTAGGCAAGGACACTCAACAGTTCAACAGACCCATCGAATAACAAGATTCTTCAATCAAACATTTGAACAAAAGCAGTACTGTACATCGGTATTCCTAGATGTGAGTCAGGCTTTTGACAAAGTCTGTCACCCTGGACTCCTATATAAAATCAAAACTATATTCTCCCTCTGAAGTATTTCAGCATCTTGAAGTCGTACCTTACTGATCAAGAATTCAGAACAAAGGTAGGCGAAGAAACATCTAGAAATTACCCCATTTAAGCCGGAGTCCCACAAGGAAGTATGTTGGGTCCAATTCTTTATATACTATACACTTCTAATCTGCCGACATGTGATAACACAAACACAGAGACTTTTGCAGATGATAACACCATAATGGCATCCCATGAAGAACCTATAGCAGCATGTAAACTTGTTCAAGAACATCTTAATCTGGTGGAAAACTGGATCAAGAAAAAATGGAGAATAAAAATAAATGAAACAAAACCAAAAAAATTAGATTTCACCTTGAGAAAAGAACGATGCCCACCCATTCACCTTAATGGAAAAGCAATATCACAGGAAGAAACAGCTAAGTATTTAGGATTATATCTAGATAATTTTAAAACAATTAGAATCCACAATAGTGACCACCCTTCGAAACAAACAGACCAAAAGGTCTATACAAAGAAGAAGAAGAAGTAACGTAAATAATTACAAAAATTTCAATTCACCTTCTCAAAACACTCCAAAGTTATAGCAGATTTCATTTCGTCATTTCGAAAACTTTTCGATATCTAAAAGACAATAATTATTATCTATCGTATATATCAAGCAATGAACCAATCAATACTGAATGTTTATTACAAAATTTTAGACACCTTTTGCAACAGTATATTCGTTTTTGATCGCAATTGCACGTCGATTTGAGGAAAAACAATCATTTTGACCCACTGTGTCATTTTGTACACCCTGTTCGGCATTTTGTGCTTTCCAATCATTGCAGTTAAAATACTGGCGCCACCCAAATCAGTTCATGTTAGGTTTTCAAGATGAAAATGCAAATATACAATACATCATACGACTTGGAACAGAAAGCGGATGCTGCTATATTTAATCCAGTTCCAGCGAAGCACTCGAAACTCTGAAATTTTTGTATATAATTTGTCATCACGCATTATGAAAATTGGAGTTTTTATTGAGGAATACAATTGGGTTAGTACGATTCGGCAAAAAATGGCCATAAATATTTCGGGACAAGTTGGGAATTCCTTGCATGTTCCTGTTATATCGTATCCTGTTACTTAAAGTACAGGGTGATCCATTTGGAAAGACGGAAAATCCAAGAGATGATGGAGATTCGAAGAAAAATTTTGATTTGCTTGACGAACTACAAATATCGTCGAAAGATTTGGACCTCCTGGGTTTCACAAGAAATAAACAATCTATGTTCTGGAAATGAGATCAATATTTTCCTCTATTTCAACTGCTATAATATATGTGATAGACAATCTTTGTTTGATAACTTTGCTTCATGCGGAATGAGAAAAAATCTGATATTATCGATAACTGATTTTTGAGCGCTCGTTCTACTCAAACGAATGCTATATCGCTTTGTCAAAATGTCTGTAATTTCCGAATTTTGAGCCGAAAATTGTCTCAAACGATAGGGTTAGACTCCCTGATGGCGAATTCGTGGTCAAATTCAATTATTATGTCCGTGGGGCCGTCTGATCGTCTGTTAGCACAATTACTTTCGAAGGAATTGTCCTAGAGACTTGAAATTTTCAGGATGAGCTCGAGTCCTAAATGGCTCGGTTAAGTTCGGTGATCAGACAAATCGCACAGTGTTCCATAAAATTTTGTGGCCATAGTGTGAACAGAACGATAAAAAATTCAATTGAAATATTGAAAAAAAGAAACATATTACCATAAAAAATATCCAATTCGAGTGAAATTTTTTTGTGAATGTAGATCGATATTATGAATGTTCATCGAAACTTTCATGGCCATATTTTTAGAATTGAAAATTCAATTGGAATAATGAAAAGAAAAATCTTTATATTTCCATAACAGGATATCCGATTCTAATGAAATTTTTTCTGTGAAAAAAAGATTGATGTACTGAATCTTCATGCAAAATGTGGCCATAGTATTAATAGAACCATAGAAAATTCAATTGGAATATTGAAAGGAGATTCTTCATATTGCCATAACAAAATATCCGATTCGAATGAAATTCATTTTGAAAATGAAAACTACTTCACTGAATGTTCCTGCAAAATTGCAAGGGGATCGCATCATCAGAACAATAGAATTTAATTTTTGTAATTATTCATTTTTTACATATTTGATTTTTCGAATAATTTTCAGGAAATAATTCCGATTGTGCTGAAATTCTGCATTTAGGTATATATTTTATATCAATCTCAAATCCCATAAAAAATTTTGAGGTAATAGTCTTATTACTCCACCAAAGAACGAGCGCACAAAAGCTCCTGCTTTTCTTAAATTTATTTCATTAATAATAGTTATGTCATAACTGAATCCCAATTAATTATTCCATATTTCTACCTGTTTACTCAATCAAATGTCCAGTACGCCTAGACATCCCACGAATCAAGTCAATAATGAAATTTTCCGCCGATCTCGAAATAAAAGGTGATTTTAATGTGTACGAAATTGAGCATTAATGACCCATTTTAATGCTCGATTTTTTTAGCCATTTTAATGTGCAATCCTCATGGCAACCGTTCACAAAGTATTCAGAAGCACTACGAGAAATGTCAAAACTCTACTGGAACATAGATACATAGAAATTTCACTATGACGAATGTATATCATGTGCAAAATGAAAATGTATTTCAATCAAGAATTCATACTCAATTCATATTAAGATCGTCGGAAAAATCTTGTAATCAACACGGTTATTAATCGAGCGACTAATGGTCTCGAACTATTGAAGCGTTCGCTCCGCTCACGCTTTAAAATATCTTGACCATTAGTAGCTGTCTTTAATAACCTAGTTGATTAAATAACTATTTCAGACATATCTTTCTATTCTTTCTGGAGGGCTGAACTCAATTCCTAAAAAGTTTGAAGTAGATTTTGGCGATAGTACATTGCTCTCCTAAACGTGTTCAATTGGATTCTTGTCTGGTAAGTTAGCTGGCAAGTTCATTATTCATATTGATCTCTTGAAGAAACTTTTGAGCCTTTCGTCAGGAGTTAACACATCCTACAAATAAAAGTATCCCCAAATTCGTTGTATAGAGGGACAATGATTGGTTCAATGATGTTTTCTAAGTAAATGGCACCATTCTTTGTTGCCTCCTGCACATTTTTGATCCACCTTGAAAGAGCACACCTTTCCCGGTCGAAATTGAGTCGCTTTAGTCTTTCTGGACCACTTCTAACTTTTTCTCGTCGACTACTACTTAGTACTACTTAGTACATCGATTCGTTACTCTCAAAAGTCTTCTTGCCCTTGAATTTAAGAATAGCAGTTGACTTCTTATGGTATTTACTAGTTGAGACTACCCGTCTATAGGTCGTCGAAAAATGATTTCGAAAGAGTTTTACAGATAACGTTCATTTCCTTGAGAGTAGAATTTGCTATATTATGGTCTTCCTTACCTTACAGATGTTACTTTGGGTTGACCTGGCACCGGACTTGGCAATACTTTTGGTTTCCAGAAAAAGCGCCTCACTGAAGTCTGTGTTCCGGCATTTTCCAAGGAATAGGGTAAAAGCTATAGTGATTGATACCTTAAGGGCATGAATACTTTCAGTTGGCGAATTCGGTTTCTTATTTTACTGTGACACTATGGTTATTATTACGGAACTATAGTTGAATGTTGCTATTTTGGTATTACGTTCAAACTTTAAATAAATATCGATTGAATATTCGAGGAGACACAAATTTCGTCGAAGTTACATATTTGACAGTCATTAACATACTCGTACTTCGATAAATAATTGACACCCAATGTGATAGTCATTGACATAATTTCATCTCACTCCTTGCATCATTTTTGGTTATGATATCATCCTGCTTTCTCTCACTCATACATTCTCATTATATGGGTCAATGGGACATTCATACTGAAAATAATAGGGAAATAAGAAGGTTAAGACAATGTTATTCCATATAAACAAGGAAATAACAAAAAGTATTAGTGATCCTCACATATATACTGATGTAAATAAACTATTGGTGCTATCTAGGGGTTTTTATCTGTCCCCCCATATTTCATAGAGCGAGATTTTGCAGTAGTGCCAATAAGTGTTTAAGGATAGAGACTGCACATAATTGCTTATATTTTTCGATTTTGTTCTGTTTCATATTCGTTAGGAGTCCTCTATTGTTTGGAAGGTTCCAAGGAATATTTTATATATGCTAGTAAACCCTTCAATGATTCATATAAGGTTTAACCCTATGTCAATCACTGTTCGATGTAATATTAATGTCACAGTTAGTGAGATATGGTTTAACCTTAATATATAAATTATTATTGAAGATTTTACTTACATCGATTAAATATTCCTTGGAATCTTCCATACAATAGAAAACTTCTAACGAGTATGAAACAGAACAAAATCGAAAAATATACGTAGTCTCTGTTATTAAGTAAACTCTAACATATACACTTATAGACACTACTGCAAAATCTAACGCCAAATATATAATGATGCCGTATTCAGAATCACCATCATTCAATTGAACTTGACCCAAATGGAAATAAAACATTCTGAACTTGGTGGAAACAAAGGAAAAAACCTTAGAAATCACCAATAGTTTATTACATCGGTATACAGGGTGTCCCGGGAAGAATGCGACAAAAGAATATCGTGAATCAAGTACATCAGGGAGAACTCTCATCAAGAGGTTTTAATCGTTTGAGGGACTTCGATTGGAACATACAGGGTGATATTCATATGATGGATGAAATTTCAAAGTTGAATAACTTTTGAACTATTGGACCGAATTATTTCAAATTTGCAAGTTTTGTCACCCTTTAGGATTGCCATCTTTCAATATTTTAGAAATTGAAGAAATCAGATCCGGACTAGCAAAATTGTGGACTTTTTCTATTTTCTTGTCATGAATATTGGAAAACCCTGTACGTGAACATTATGTTCTTATTACATTTTCGTAACCACAAAGAATCCATTATTGATAAAAATTCAAAATCTCTGCTTGGCACGGTTATACAGGGTGATCAAGAGGTGAGCAAAAAACATTACTTCATGAGTGAAACTTCAAAGTTCAATAACTCTTGAATTATTGGACCGAATTATTTCAAATTTGGGAGTTTTGTCACCCTTTATGATTGCCATTTTTCAATATTTTAGAAATGGAATAAATCAGATCCGGACTAGCAAAATTTTAGACCTTTTCTATTTTCATGAATATTAGAACACCCTGTTGGTGAAGACTATGTTTTTATTTCATTTTCGTAACCGCAAAAAATCAATTGATGAGAAAATTCAAAATTTCTGCTTGGCACGGTCATACAGAGTGATCAAGAAGTGAGCAATAAACAACCTCATGAGTGAAATTTCAAACTTCATTAACTCTTAAATTATTCGACCGAATGATTTCAAATTTGAATGTTTTGACACCCTTTACGATTACCATCTGTCAATATTTCTGAATTTGAATAAATCAGATTCGGACTAGAAAAATTTCAGACATTCTCAGTTTTTGTTGATAGTGTATCACCCTGTACGTGAACATTATGTTTTTCTTCATTTCAGTAACCATAAAGAATCATATAATGAGAAAAATTAAAAATCTCTGCTTGGCACAGTCATACAGAGTGATCTAGGAACATGAACTTATGAGTTAAATTTCATATAGTTCGAGAAATCTTTTTGCTCACTTCTTGATCACCCTGTATGACCGTGCCAAGCAGAGATTTTGAATTTTTCTCATTAAACGATTCTTTGTGGTTACGAAAATTAAATGAAAACATAGTGTTCACCTACAGGGTGTTTCAATATTCATGAAAATAGAAAAAATCCAAAATTTTCCAAGTTCGCATCTGATTTCTTCAATTTCTGAAATAGTGAGAGATGGCAATCGTAAAGGGTGACAAAACTCCTAAATTTGAAATAATTCGATCAAATAATTCAAGAATTATTGAACTTTGAAATTTCACACATGAGGTAATGTGCCAAGCAGAGATTTTGAATTTTTCTCATTTATTGATTCTTTGTGTTTACGAAAATAAAATAAAAATATAGTTTTCACCTACAGGGTGTTTCAATATTCATGAAAATAAAAAAAATCCAAAATTTTTCAAGTCCGTATCTGATTTCTTCAATTTCTGTAATATTGAAAGATGGCAATCGTAAAGAGTGACAAAACTTCCGAATTTGAAATAATTCGGTAGAATAGTTTGAGAGTTATTGAACTTTGAAATTTCAGCCTTAAGATGAATATCACCCTGTATATCCCAAACGAAGGCCCTCAAACGATTAAAACCTCTTGTTGCGAGTCCTCCTTGATGTCCTTGATTCATGGTTTTTTGAATTTTTGTTTTCTTTAAGGGATAAGATAGTGACGATTCCATACATAAAAAAATTTACGTGTTACCTTCAACAAGTAAAGAGTTGATAAGGGGGGAAGACTTTTGACGATGCGAGAGAGAGTTTAAGAGTATTTGTATGTAGATAGCCATAAAAAATGTCTTATTTCACAGGCGATTTCCCCATATGTCGAGATGAATATACAGGGTGACTGGTGACGTAAGGGACAACGGCTAACTGGAGATAGAGGACCTCAAACTGAATGAGGATTTGGGGTTTAAATGTCCCATAAGGCTATTAGTTTCAGAGATACAGGGTGTTTTTTGCAAAAGTGCTAAAACTATAAACTCCCATATATTCGTCAATATGGCAAATTTTTCGCTGAAATTTGTCAAGCTTGTTACTATACATATTCTCCATCAGATCGAGAAGAAACAATTCTCAAAAATTGCAGGTCCGTATTCAAAAATTTCAATTTCCGTGTCAGGTGAGAAATATCACTATGTATATGAGATAAAAAAATTAAATGGAAAATTAGAATCTGCAAAAAACACTAAGTAAAAATCTGTTTTTAGTTTGAAAGGCACAAATTTTTTATAGTTTTTATGATATGTTGTAAGTCGAATATTACAATTTATTCATATTGAATTCAAGAAACATACTATTCCTGATAGAAAAAAACACTGAATTTGAGATGCTTAAATGATTCTGACTCATTTTGAATATTCCTTCACATCTTGAAATACTTTTCCATTAATTTTTCTATCGATATTATAAAAAAAACTCAAAAAACAATACAAACACAAAAATATTAACAGTAGCACATATGATTCATAAAAAAAATCAAATAAATAAATGCTCGATATGCAAGAGCCATTCCCCTCACACGCTTACTGGCTCTTTTGAATAATTGAAGTACTTTTTATATCCACAAGATGAAAAATTATACTCCTGATAGAACAGAAACACTAGATTACAGCTCGAGAAAAGTTTGACTTTCTTCTCAGAATCCCTGAACAATAATCCATCTGGTACTTATTTTTTCAACAAAATTTATTCTTCCATTAAATAATGGAATGATTCATAAAAAAAACAACTAAGCAAATGCTCGAAATGAGAGCAATTTGCTTCAACGCATTTATTGGCTCTCTTGAACTCTAATAATTTCTTTCTCTTTTGAGATGAGGATTATTCTGGGACCAAATATTATATCCGTTCATTTTGCGGAATCCATAAACATGTATCATCTACATATTCTTCATTCGTGAATACTGAAGGCATTTTTCAGTAGATAAACAAACGACACAATTCCCAATAATTCACAACCTATGAATGTATGAATATAAACGTCCTTTTTTGAAATAAGCCTACTCTGTGTAGTAGGATGTATTTTATTTATAATGATAAATTAACTTCAATATTAAATATCATAGACCTGAAAATGTTATTGTCACTTTGGCATCGATAAAAAAGGTGCATCCTTTTTTATCGGATAAAAACTTCTCTTCCTCAATATGTCAATTAGTCTGTCAGATTTTTGAATTTTGAACATATAGGCTTTCATTTTGAATCGGTGTGGTAATTATTTAACTTTGTTGATATAAGAACCCAAAAAATGAATCGGTTTGGTGAAGTTTCGACTGAGCAAAGTATTATTATATTCTGTCGTTAATTTATCTTGCCAAAAAACACTCGAGCTTTTCTTTTATCAGATAAATTTCTCTTCAACTCAAAGTTTTGCCAATCACTAAATTTGCTCGAAAAACTGACATCAGATAAAATCGCTCCACCTTCGGTGTCGCGATTTTATCATGTCAGTTTTTCTCGTAAAATTAGTGATTAGCAAAACTTTTTCGTTGTAAAGAGAAATTTATCCGATAAAAAAAAAGCTCTTGTGTTTTTACTGTTGAATAATAAACCCCTTATTCTGAAAAATCACTTGTTTCCCTAATATTCTGTTTGCATTAAAGAAATTCATATGCTTCTCAAAAGAAGGTGAAGTTGCTACACCTAAGTACATATTAGAGGAAAATAAGTCCTCAAAATTTATACATTATTTCATTGAAGAATAAATTTTGTTGAAAACATAAGTAACAGATGGATTATTGTTCAGGGGTTCTGAGAAGAAAGTCAAACTTTTCTCGACCTGAAATCCAGTGTTTCTGTTCTATCAAGAGTATAATTTTTCATCTTGTGTCCTACTTCAATTGTTCAAAAGAGCCAATAAGTGTGTGAGGGCAATGGCTCTCGCATATCGAGCATTTGTTTATTAGATTTTTTTATGAATCATATGTGCTACTATTCTTTTTTATGTATTTCTATTATTTTTTCAATTTTTTTCATAATATTGATAGAAAAATTATTATTATTAATGAAAAAGTATTTCAAGATGTGAAGGAATATTCAAAATGCGTCAGGATTATTTAAGCATCTCAAATTCAGTGTTTTTTTTATCAGGAATAGTATGTTTCTTGAATTCAATATGAATAAATTGTAATATTATATTTTCAACATATCATAAAAACTATAAAAAATTTGTGCCATTCAAACTAAAAACAGATTTTTACTCAGTGTTTCTTGCAGATTCCAATTTTCCAATTCAATTTTTTTTTGTCTCATATACCGAGTGATATTTCTCACCTGACACGGAAATTGAAAATTTTGAATACGGACCTGCAATTTTTGAGAATTGTTTCTTCTCGATCTAATGGAGAATATGTATAGTAACAATCTTGCCAAATATCAGCGAAAAATTTGCCATATTGACGAAGATATGGGAGTTTATAGTTTTAGCACTTTTGCAAAAAACACCCTGTATCTCTGAAACTAATAGCCTTATGGGACATTTAAACCCCAAATCCTCATTCAGTTTGAGGTCCTCTATCTCCAGTTAGCCGTTGTCCCTTACGTCACCAGTCACCCTGTAGTACAAGCACGGAAAGAGTGCAAAAGATATGCCAATTTGTTTTGAAAGCATCATATGTATCAAAATCCAAAGTAATCCGAACTAGTTTTGAATCATCCTTATTTACAGGCTATCAATGCAGCTATTGAATTTATCATCACCCAGCTAATTGAATGAAGACCTGTAAAATAAATCAACTCAAGGTAAGCCGACCAAAATCTATTACGTTCTACCGATTCTAGCGATTATTGAATCCTGATCCTAATAGCATTAGCTCATCGTGTAGATTTTTCGTACGAACGAACTTGATCTGACATTCGCGGCTAGCATACAACCTCGAAGTATCAACCAAGTTATAATTTATCATCGCTATTAATGAAGCTGCACTTGAATAATAGCATATCTCACCTGATATCAAGTAAACATTACATGTATACAAAGTCTAGTCGATTCGTAGAAAACTATTTTTAGAAAAACCTCAGTATGATCTATGAAATTTAATTGGATTACTTGATTCAGAAGGCTAGAATTACTCCACAAATTCATTACAAACAGAAACAAGCTCCAAATTTTCTAGATGCCACAGATTTCATTTAACACTTGGAAATTATGAATTCTGTGTCACAAAGATGATTTATGATCATTTATAATATTCAGGTCGAACTCGTAAATCAGACTCATTACCAAAATTTGAATCAACAATAACACAGAGTGACAGGAAATTTGATTGTTCGAAGGAAAATCGTTTGTCAGAAGATCAATATCTACCCTAGAACAAGTATTTTGTAGTGTCTTGCTTAAATTCAAGGTTTTTGAAAATAGTAGATTATGCAACGAGCGTATAATGATAGCCATTATTCGCGAGGTGAAGTTTAGGCCACGAGTCGTAGGTGAGTGGCCCAAATCACCGAGTGAATTACGGCCATTATACGCGATAAGCACACTATAATTTATCCACGACTACTGAATATATTTCTTGAAGATTTTAACATTTGGCGACCGCGACAAGACCCTTCTAAGACAAGCGTGAAAAAAGTCAAGTTGACACATAAGAAATTTTTGGAGAACTGGTCATTGTATATTTTGTAATGACTATTTCCCTCGTCGTAATTTGCACCAATCAGAAACGCGCAATTTTGAATTACAAATGGTTTCTATACTCCGTTCACGAAAGGTTGAGCACATAGTAGGCGTTTCTTTATTCATCTGAAGTTGGCAGTATTTGCTGATGTGTGTGAAGTTGGCCCAGCACTTTTTGATTTTCGAAAAAAAAATTGTTGTGCTGAGTTGTGCCAGGTTTGTGCTGCTTTGTGCTGATAATTTTTTTTCCTAATTCCAAGTGGTTTTCGAAATATTTCAAAAACCGAAAAAATGAGCCAGCCCAGCACTTTTCGAAAAATGGAATTTAAATGATTGATAAAAATTGTGCTACACATGTACTGAGTTGTGCCGTTTGAATTTTCTCGAAAGTCCCTCTCGTTCCGTGAAAAATCGAAATTTAAGAAAAAAGATAGCCCAGCACTTTCGTTTTTTTTCTCACAAAGGAATGTAAAAATTTGTGCTACATTTGTGCTGTTTTGTGCCGTAAATATTTTCACGGAAATCCTTTCTGTTTTCCAGCAAACTACTAAAATAAAAAAAAAGTTATCCCAGCACTTTTGAATTTTTTTAGAAAAAACATGCTCAAAAAATTGTGCTACTCTCAGGCAAAGTTGTGCTGTTGTTATTTTCACAAATATCCTGCTAATTCACCCAAAAAATAAAGAAATTAAAAAAAAGTTAGCCCAGCACTTTCATTTTTTTTCGACGAAAATTGTTTCATTTGATTGTACCTACTCTATTTGTGCCAACTTGTGCTTATCAAAGTTTCAGAAAAATCATGAGTTTTCTTCTTATATGGGGGAAAATAAGAAAAATCAGTAGGGTGGAGGAAGAACCAGTATACCTGGCAACAGTGACTGTGAAGTTGGCCCAGCACTTTTTGATTTTCGAGAAAAAATTTGTTGTGCTGAATTGTGCTAGATGTGTGCTGCTCTGTGCCGCTGAAATTTTTTTTTATTTCATTCGGTTTTTGAGATATTCAACGAAATGTTTTGTACGAACCTACCTAGCATTTTCCGAAAAATGGGTTTCCAACAGTTGAAATGGATTATGGTATAAATGTATTGTAATAGTACTGAGTTGGGGCTTTCGAATTTTCTCGCAAGTTCCTTGGAGTTGTAAGGGTATTTAAATCAACGAAAAAAATTTTTCTGAAATTATGTTTTTTTCTCCCAAAAATGTGAAAAAAAATGTGCTGTATTAGTCGTGACTCGTGTCAATCTTCAATATTCAAAAAACACTTCGAATTTCGCATTCATTACCAGTGGCGGCTTGTCCTATGAGGCAGGTGAGGCAGTGCCTCACCAAATAAATTACGGAAATCACAAATAATATCAAGCGAATTAATCCAATATTTTATTAATCAATTTCATCATCCCATTATGTTCTTCAGTCTACATTTTTTTACGATACTGCACTCGTCTTCCATAATATCCGAGCTCAATCTCAAGCCGGGTACAGCTACAGACGTCTGTAACATTACACGTTACTGACGTTACGATGAATGCACAAAAATCGGACCTTAACGTTACATGTTACAGGCGTTAAGGTCAGATTTTTGTACATTCATCTTACTTCCTCTTCAAGGCGTAAACGGTGAGGTGAGGCTTGCCTCACGCGCTTCCTTGTCTAGCGCGTTATTCACATCGACGTGACGAGATCATGAACCTCCCCTTCGTTGTTTATCTATTGCGGCTTCTAAGGTGAATTTGAGGCTAGCCTCAGTAACAACTTTTAGAACATTTGAAGCGTTTTATCTCAGAAACGGTGCCTCGTAGGAAAAAAGTATTGATACATTTTTTGAAGATAATTTTAACATCTACATTTTCGTCTGAATTAATTTTTTGATGAAACTCACCGTTTTGCTGAAAATCGCGAAAAACTAATTTTTCGACCTTTGAACTTGAATAAATTTTTGTCCATAGACGGGAATGATTGGGAACTTTTATATATTATTTATTATTATGTTTTGAACAATTTTACCGATTTTCAGCTTGTTGGGATTTTATGTAACTTCACCCTAATTTTTTGGTCTGGATTGACCGGACTATCTACCCTTGATCCGTGATCGTTTCGTTTCGTTTCATCGGCAAACTGCACATATTCGGGTTAATCGTGAAGCAGAAGATAGTGAAATTTCACTCTGGTTTGGGTTTATTGGGTTTGTGCAGTACTCGTGATATTGCAGAGTTGATTATCGGTGCGGTAGGAAAATCGAATCGGAGGTTTCAAAATGACAGTACTACTGGCCTACTGGCGGTGTAACTCTAATCAAATTATTTTTTGGCAGTGTTAATAATACATATTCCGATAGGGTTTAGTGTAAAACTGGTTGAAGCGAGTTGAAAAACTTATCTCAGGGCAATTACCACCCAATAAAACGCTATAGAATCATTGGAGCATTAATACCGAAAGATTTTTTCATAATGATAAGTATGCAGCTGACAAAAAAGAGTTTATAAGATTAATTTTTTTTTTGATGTGCCTCATCACTTTATTCTGTCACAAGCCGCCACTGTTCATTACTGAGGTTTCTGTATCAATATTATCTTATAAAAGTTTAACTCTGGCAACAGAGCTATCGACCCCCTTTGCAGATGGTGGGACAATAAATCATAACATAAAGAATGCGATGTGTTCTGAGGATTGCGGTTGTCAAGCAACCTTAGACAAAGCAAGCAACGGTCTGAACCACTATTGTCAAGTTGCCGTGTTTTCTTTATTTCAGAATGTACTGTTTTATTTATTTTTCGACATTTGAAAGAAAAAATGAAGGCTTTTTTTCTGGAAATTCCACTAGCATGGATTCACTACGAAAGAAGCAAAATTTTATTCACAAATTCGGGGGAAAAAACATATTTGCTGAAAAAACTTTTTCTTATTTCATTTGATTTTTTAGAAATCAGAATGACTTTTGAAAAATTTTGAACGGAAGAAGTGAGTACTAAACTCAGTATATCCAGTCCACAATCTGTTTCAATTGACGAAGACCAATTTTTCGGAAAAGGCTACATAGGTAGGTTCGTACAAAACATTTCGTTGAATATCTCAAAAACCGAATGAAATAAAAAAAAAATTTCAGCGGCACAGAGCAGCACAAATCTAGCACAATTCAGCACAACAATTTTTTTCTCGAAAATCAAAAAGTGCTGGGCCAACTTCACAGTCACTGTTGCCAGGTATACTGGTTCTTCCTCCACCCTACTGATTTTTCTTATTTTCCCCCATATAAGAAGAAAACTCATGATTTTTCTGAAACTTTGATCAGCACAAATAGAGTATAATCATATGAAATAATTTTCGTCGAAAAAAAAATAAAAGTGCTGGGCTAACTTCTTTTTAATTTCTTTATTTTTTGGGTGAATTAGCAGGATATTTGTGAAAATGACAACAGCACAACTTTGCCTGAGAGTAGCCCAATTTTTTGAGCATGTTTTTTCTAAAAAAATTCAAAAGTGCTGGGATAACTTTTTTTTTATCTTCGTAGTTTGCTGGGAAACAGAAAGGATTTTCGTGAAAATATTTACGGCACAAAACAGCACAAATGTAGCACAAATTTTTACATTCTTTTGTGAGAAAAAAAAACGAAAGTGCTGGGCTATCTTTTATCTTAAATTTCGATTTTTCACGGAACGAGAGGGACTTTCGAGAAAATTCGAACGGCACAACTCAGTACATGTGTAGCACAATTTTTATCAATCATTTAAATCCAATTTTTCGAAAAGTGCTGGGCTGGCTCATTTTTTCGGTTTTTGAAATATTTCGAAAACCACTTGGAATTAGGAAAAAAAATTATCAGCACAAAGCAGCACAAACCTAGCACAATTCACCACAACAATTTTTTTTTCGAAAATCAAAAAGTGCTGGGCCAACTTCACACACATGTATTTGCTGTCATAACGTAAAATAAATTCAATGTTGCCGAATGTAGCCAGCCTCGTCGCCCTCGTCCGACGAGCTTGCGAGTTATCAGACAACTCTATGAATGAATGAAAATGTCAGTATCAACAAGACAACTATAATCTATGTTCCATAAAAAAATAATTTTCATAATATCAGAGTTATCTCGGATAACATATGAATAAGTGTCAATCAATATATTAATATATCAAAATAGAAACTTCAAATAATTCTTCAATCTTAAATAATCCAATTCGAATATAAACCTTTAATACAAAATATAAAACAAGAATAAATACAAAAACTGTCAGGTTACGGGCCCAGACATCGTTTTTTGGTAAGAAAACTTATACATCAGGTATAGTCTCCAGTTCGACGTCATGTCCAAAGAAGATATAGAAGTTCTCAACGGTTTAACCAAACTCAAAGATGTTACCACCTTTCCTTTATGGGATTTCGATTTCAAACTCATGGCAAATGCGAAAAAGCTCATGGGTGTAATAAATGGGTCTGAAGCATTGCCTACAGGAGATCAAACAAAAGTGGAAGAATGGAAAACTAAAGATGCTCTGGCACAATTCTACATTTCAAGGTCAATAGATGTAAGTGTGAAACCACACATCTTATCATGTGATTCGTCAAAGAAAATGTACGACACTCTGGTTGCTATATATAGCAGAGATACAGAACAACAAAAATGCCAAATTCTAACTGAGTTTTACAAATTCAAGTTTGACGCATCGAAAGATATGGTTTCTAACTTCGCTGTACTTCAAAACCTTTTCCATAGATTAAATCGAGTGAATGGATTGAGTAATCAAATCGATGAAACTATGTTGATGACAAGGTTTATGACGGCATTGCCAGAACAATACAATTACTTTTGTACAGCATGGGATTCAACTAGTCTAGAAAACAGAACTGTAGAAAAATTAATGTCAAGACTTTTATTAGAGGAAGAAAGACAAAAGAAAACCGAAGATGAACCAAAAACTGCTACTGCTTTTAAGACAACTTTCAAGAAAAGAAGGCAAAACATCAAGAAAGAAGAAAGAAATACATTGTCCAAAGATATTTTCTGTAATTATTGTAAGAAGAAAGGACACGAAGAGAAAAATTGCTGGAAGAAACAGAAATTTCCACCATGCAAATATTGTATTAGGTGTACGAATAAGTTTCCGCGGTTTGTCAAAAGATGGCCCCACCAGAAGGTTATGGAGAAATTGTCAGATGTAAAACGTAATATCCCAAGTTTAGTCATCTGGCAACACCATAACCTTAAAGTACTAGTGATTCCGTATCAGCATCACGTAATTTTTTTCGTGCAAAAATGTCAAGTTTTATTCCGAATAAGCATCATTTGCGGGAACTTTTGATTTACTTATTTAATGTGAAAAAATCTGCAGCTGAGGCGCATCGATTGTAGAGGAAGGTTGCGGCTTCGGCGTTTGCTATATTTCGAGGGGTTTCGAGGTCCGGGGGTATTTTAAAAAAATTCCCGAAAATCGCGAAAAATCCCTAACTAATCGGGATTTTCGACCCTAAGGAGGGTCGCGGGGGTTCGGTTATCGATCGCTATCGACGCAGAATCGCGAAATCTACGTTTTTGCAGAAGAAATCGAGACGATATCTCTTTTCGTTTAGAAATTATCGAGAATTTAAATTTCGGGGACGACAAATTTCGCAGGTGTCGCATTATTAATGCTCGTCCACATGTTGCGGCGCCGGTAAAAACATACTTGGAAACACTCAACTGGGAAGTTTTACCCCAACCGCCGTATTCACCAGACTTAGCCCCTTCTGATTATCACCTGTTCCGGTCGATGGCACATGGTCTGTCTGAGCAGCGCTTCACATCATATGAAGACACCAAAAATTGGGTAGATTTGTGGATAGCGTCAAAAGATGAAGAGTTTTTTCGACGGGGTATCCGAATGTTGCCAGAAAGATGGGGAAAAGTAGTGGCAAATGATGGAAAATACTTTGAATAAAACGTAATGTACTTTTCCTTTACAATAAATTCCTAATTTTTTAAAAAAAACCGCGGAAACTTATTTGTACACCTAATAAAAAGGAAAATAGTCATCCTGAAGAAAGATGTTACTACAAAAACAAAAACAAAAGTGTTTTTCTGGCCGAAACTTTCGTTGTTGATAAAAAAGTAGAAAAGGATACCAAATTTATATGTGATAGTGGAAGCTCAGGACATTTATCCTATAATAGAAATATAATGACAGAAATAAAGAAAACAAATTCAGTAAATATAAATGTTGCCAAGAAGGGACATTGCATGACTGCCAATGAAATTGGAACAGTTGAAGGTGAATGTTACATATGTCAAGGATTTGTCCAGAAATTTACTATCTGTAAATCAAGTCACAAACAATGGTGGAGTGGTGGTATTCGATGAAACATCAGTAAAAACACTTCCTGCAAATGAAATAAGTTATAATAACAAAAATGTTATACTAGAAGGAAAGAAAACAACATCAGGATTATATGAATTAGATCTGAAAAACACAAATGGAGATGTTACTTTTACCAACAACAGTTCTCCAGATGAACAACAAGAAAATCCTGGCTACAGCATTATTGTTGAAGATCAGATTGAATACCCTCAAGAAAACTCTGAAAATGAACACAATTATCAAGAAGAAGCCTTGGCTGAATATCAACAAGAGGAGGAATATAACGAAGAGAATCATGAAGAACCATCAGCTAACGAAAGACCCCATAGAGAAAGAAGAAAACCGATTAAATATGATGATTATGTATTGGATCTTGATTCAGATGAAGAAGCAGTATTAGCCTATCAAGAATGTTTTCTAAGTTTTGAAGATTGTCAGAGAAGCCCTGATAAAGAGAAGTGGATGGAAGCTATTAATGAGGAAAAACGTTGCCTTAAAAAAATAAAACTTGGGTATATGTAGATGAAGATAGAGCAAGAGGAAAAGAAGTGCTATCAAATGGATGGATTTTCACAGTTAAGGAAGATGGAAGATTTAAAGCACAACTCGTAGTCCGAGGATGTGAGCAGAAAGGTGAAATCGATTTTGAAGATGTATATAGCTCAGTAATGCAAAGTACCTCTCTACGTGCCATGCTGGTTATTTCTGCACAGAAAAATCTACATGTTGTCACATTCGACATAAAATCTGCATTCTTACATGGAGAAATAGAAGAAGAGATATACATGAAAGTACCACAAGGTTATGAGGAAAAAGGAAAAGTATGTTTATTGAAAAAGGCATTAT
This sequence comes from Propylea japonica, assembly GCA_013421045.1. Lineage (NCBI taxonomy): Eukaryota > Metazoa > Arthropoda > Insecta > Coleoptera > Coccinellidae > Propylea > Propylea japonica. Next base: position 90,613,727 of record CM024240.1, read on the forward strand.
ATGGTCTCAAACATGCACCACTTCAATGGAAAAAGAAACTAACTGACTTTCTCAAGCGCAAGAATATGATTGAACTGAAAACGGATCAATTAGTTTTTAAAAGCGCAGCCAAAGATGGACTGTTGTTTGTGGGAATTCATGTTGATGATGATATAAATATTTCATATTTCAAAGACACTGGCTGAGGGAATGAAATTCACTGAAATTTCTAGAATTAAGTTTTATTCTATTTCAGTTAATATTAATAGTTATTTCGTTGATGTGAATAGTTGTCCTGTTGGGAGGGTGTGTCAGTATCAACAAGACAACTATAATCTATGTTCCATAAAAAAATAATTTTCATAATATCAGAGTTATCTCGGATAACATATGAATAAGTGCCAATCAATATATTAATATATCAAAATAGAAACTTCAAATAATTCTTCAATCTTAAATAATCCAATTCGAATATAAACCTTTAATACAAAATATAAAACAAGAATAAATACAAAAACTGTCAGAAAATAAAGATCATAACCTAAAATTTTAATATACACAGTGGAATATGTCAAATTATCATGGCCAACCGACGGCTCAACCTTTCGTGAACGGACTATAGGTGGAAAAACTGTTTGGCAGGACCTGTCAGCAGTTTATTCGCGTTTACTAGCGGCAAAACTTGACAGTTGTTGTCACTCAGGAAATAGTCTTGTCAAATACCATTCGGGCATCTAATTTTTCCTGTGAAAAAAATCGAAAAAACACATTGCAAAGTAATATTTTTTGACAAAAAGCATTCGTGCAGGTGCAAAAATCCTCGTCTTCGACTCGGATTTTTGTTGCCACCAGCACTCATGCTTCTTGTCAAAATATTACTTAGCAACGTGTTTTTTCGATTCTTTTCGGAAAAATTAGATGCCCTTATGATATTACTTACGAAAAAAGCTTCAATTGCTATAATGAAAGTAGATTTGGCCCTCGTTTGACAAGGTATGCCCATATATGTTAGTTGAAGTACTATAGAATACTGAAGAAATACCAATTTAAAGAATATTATATCAAAGCTAAATCTATGAAGCATCTGACAGCAGTGAATTATAATCTCATTATTCCCTTGTGATTAATGGGTATAATAAAGGCCGAGCACAGAGACGTACAATGGACGGATTTTACAATACTCGTGGATAAAAACTAATATAACATCTTGAATGGCTGAATTTATTTCCAAAAAAACAAGTTTAAATTGAAAATGTCAACGTGACATCCGCTTAATGAATAAATTATAGTTTTGAAGTTTTCAGCCTCTATGACTTACGCTATCAAAAAGATAAATTATTTTTTTCACAAAAACCTCGAATTGAAGCAATGCACTACAAAAGACTTCAATTGTGAAGAATGAATAAGCTATACAAAATTAATTTTTTCATTGTGTAATATCGATACGGAGAGAAGCTTCTTGCGAAACAAAGTTTGGGGGTGGCTTTTTCCAGCCCTTACAATCATATAGGAACACCATACTTCATCTGATATCGAGTAAACATTATATGTATGCAAAGTCTAGGCTAGGATTACTCCACAAATTCATTACAAACAGAAACAAGCTCCAAATTTTCAAGATGCCACAGATTTCATTTAACACTAACTTGGAAATTATGGATTATGTGTCACAAAAATGATTTATGATCATTTTTGATATTCAGATCAAAGTCGTAAATCTGACTCATTACCGAAATTCAAATCAACAATAACACAAAGTGGCAGGAAACTTGATTGTTCGAAGGAAAATCATTTGTCAGAAGAACAATATTAATCTCCCCTAGATAATGAATTTTCGTGTGAATCAACTTGTGCCAAAGCTCCAGAAATACTCACATTCGTTAATAATTTCGAATAGCTTGATTCATTATTCACAAATAAGGTAGTTTGTAGTTTTTTGCTTAAATTTAAGGTTTTTGAAAATAGTGTGGTGAAGTGTAGGCCACGAGCCGTAGGTGAGTGGCCCAAATCACCGAGTGAATAACAGCCATTAGTAGTTAGAGCTAAGAGAGTTCTAAATCAAAAACTGAACATAACCTCACTTATTCGATTCAGGCGATTTTAAAGACGGTCAGGGGTGGTGGCGCCACCTAGCGGATGACGCCATGACAGTTTTGTAGCGATCTGTATGAAAAAGTTTCTGGACGGACACGGGATTTGAACCCGAGAAGTTTCGGTGCGAGTCAAGTCGCATACCACATAGGCTACCGAGGCTATAAGAGTTTGGGGTGTTTGGTGTTATAAAGCGGGCACATCTGAGGGTTCTGACGCATGATTGAAATTATTGTTTGAGATATTGAATGAATATGTGTTTTGCATAGAAGGAATATATGTGTGAAACTCACTTTCATAGTCTAGGTGACCATTTTTATTTTCATACTTGTCAAAATATCAGTTCAAGTAGAATTAGAAGATTTCAGCATTAATTTTCGATTTCTGTTTTTAGAGAATTTATGTTTGAAATTTCATTCTACTAAGAAAAGGGAAAACAATATTATAAATCGGGCGTGAGATGTCCACTCGAGTGAGAATTAGACTGAATCGAACTGAATAAAAATGATTTGGCAACTACAATTACTTCAATAAATGAAAACAATTTCAAGAACATGTATTTTTTATTAACTCAATGTTCAACATCTTTCAATACCTTATTCTTATAGAAGTACATACATTCTAGGATTACATAACTTTCAACAGATGGATTAATTCTACAAAATGCATTTATTAAATCTTCGATCGAAGTTTGTTGGTTGGGGGGATTCCGAATTAAATCTTTGATGATATCCAGAAACTTGTAGTAATAGAATGATATTCGTAGATTTTTCATCATCTCTAGTCGATTGGAAATTAGCAACTGATTCAATTGAGTTATTTTCTTCAAGTCGGCCTCACTGAAATATATGCAGTTTGCGCATTTGGTTATGCTAATTTGAGCATCTTTTAGGGAAATATGCAAGTGCTTTTGTGTATATCAGTTCAGGCCAATCCGTATTTCAACTAAGTATTCCAATGTGATTCATAGGAATTAAACAAAAAATATCTATTGTAGGATAAAACCCAAAAGAATATATTCTTTTCTGACGACAGTTCAACATTTTAGACCTTTTGCAATATATCGTGTTGGGATATCGCTCATGTGGTGCATCCCTTTTGTTTGATATAGCTTGTGTGGTCTAGGTATTTGGAATTCGGAGAATCAGTTTTCAACCAGATTAACAGTTTTTAACCCAAAACTATCTATTGTCACATAAAACCCTTCGAAATAATATTTTTTCTGGCGCAGTTCAGTATTATGCGTTTTTTGTTTTAAATGATATCGTAACTTTTTATGGGCCCTTTTGTTTGGGATAATAGGTGAGGCCTACCTGTTTTAATACCCTTTTGGTTTTACGACACTGTTACTTTCATAGATAAGCTCTTCTAGGATCCATTATGAAATATTTTTCAGTTCGTTGGGTTATTTATGGTAATTAACAGATTTCGGTGTGATTAGAATGAATCTGGTTGAGAGAACTGATGTTCCGAATTAGGTACCTGGACCGCACCTATTATCCCAAACAAAAGGGTCCATAAAAAGGGTCCATAAAAAGTTACGATATCATTTAAAACAAAAAACGCATAATACTGAACTGCGCCAGAAAAAATATTATTTCGAAGGGTTTTATGTGACAATAGATAGTTTTGGGTTAAAAACTGTTAATCTGGTTGAAAACTGATTCTCCGAATTCCAAATACCTAGACCACACAAGCTATATCAAACAAAAAGGGATCCACCACATGATCGGCATCCCAACAATGTGTTATTTATGGTTTTTTCCAGTATATAAGCTGAAACATTTGGTATTCAGGGCATCAGTTTTCAACCAGTTGTGGCTAAGAACATATCGTTCAGATTTAGTTTACAATTCATTCCAATTCAAAGTGTTTGTTAGATATCTGTGCTCAGTGTTAGTGTTCATCAAGTAAGTTCAAATTTTCAAATTATATATGTATCAATATGTAAAATTTTTACTTTCTCTTTGCAGCAACAACACGTTCACAATAACAATATCAAGAAAATTTTCAATCACAGCAAGCTACATAAAGAAAAGTAAGTTTTCTGCACATTTTTTTTTTTTTTAGCATGTTTTTAATTTTATTTTTTGTTCATTTAGAAATGGATTTCCTAGACAAAATTAATGAAGCATCTTTAATTGTTGTGAACAGAAAACCAACGAAGAGGCTTGGACAATTGGAAAAAACATCGAATACCAGATTCTGAAGTGTAGACTGGTTAAGTCCAAATTTGGGGAATCTGTTCTTTTGGAGTTCCAAGATTTTGTGGCATTTCTACCCAAGAGATTGGTTGAACGATATCGAGACCATACCCTTGAATTATCTTCGGGAAAATACAATCTAACATACCGCGGGGAGGTGCACACTGGAAAAACAAACCCAGCAGCTTCATTCGAAATCATCAGACGCTAGTTCTTCTAATTTTAAGGTAATTCACTATATTATTATCCTCATCTCCATTTTTACTTTGTGTATGTGTGTGTATTGAATCAGAAAAAAAAACAAAATGAACAACTTTGAAGGTACTTTATCTAAAATTGATCAAACACTGAAATTAATGGAACAAACGTATTCTCCTTCAAATGCAAAAACTTGGTTACATCAAATTTACAATCATATTCATCGCTGCAATACAGCATTAAATAAATTAAATTTTTCTATAGGTGAAAAACGTAAAATATATTCTAAAATTGCTCAACTGAAACAAATGTGTTGTTTTGTAAAATATTGTCTTCCAAAACAACACACCGGTTCAGGTCTGGAACAGATTCAAAGACATAGATCGCGTGTGACATGGCGAACAATTAATGCTATATATAACTGTAGAGTTAGAACAGAACTTGCAATAAATTTAACACATGTAGATGTAAGACCATTTTTGGAAGATGTTTTTCACCTATTTAAAAGCAAAATTTCTAGAATTTTGAGGGAGATGTCAATAATGAAGGTTAACTCAACATTTTGTGCTGATTTCGTAAAAGTTAATGCTCATGATGGTGTTGAAATAGTAGATCGTAAATTCTTTACAACTCGTAATGCAATTATTGATATACCGACGGACTTGAAAGTTTGGTTTGATACTCATATAATCGAACGTATTGCAACTGACATAGAGGATATGAGTAACAAGGGCAGCGGATGGGCATTAAGCAAAATTATTTATTTAGAAATTGCAATAAACAAATTTGAAATGGGAAATAATTGTGGGGGATCATCTTTCATTAAACTACCTGATCAGATTTCTAAGAAAAAAGCATGCATTAACGTACAGAATAAGGATGCTGCATGTTTTTTTTGGTCCATCGTTAGTTCAATGTATCCAGCAAGAAAAAATGCTAACGTACTACGAGCTATCCTTTTTATTCGACCGTACTCAATACAAGCGGCTTAGAACTGCCTGTGAAATTACCCCAAATTGCAAAATTTGAAAAAATGAACAATATATCGGTGAACGTATATGGTTTAGAATTGATAGAAAATGAAAAGCGATCATTTTATAAAGTTTTACCTTTAAGACTCACACAGTTTAATCTTGAGAATCATGTAAATTTATTATTAGTTCAAGACAAATATTACCCAAAATTGAGCGACTATGATGTAGATGTAGAGCATTCGGAATCTGCAAGTGACCCCCAAATTAATTATCATTATTGTTGGATTAAGAATCTATCACGACTTCTCTCATCTGAACTCTCCAAACATAAGGAGAAGAAATTCATATGTGATAGGTGCTTGAATTATTTTTCATCCCAAGTGAAATTGAATGATCATTATGAAATGTGTAAAAATTCAAATAATCAAAAAGTATCTTTTCCAAATTATGATTATGTAGAATTTCGAAATTTTGTTTATAAACAGAAATGCCCATTTATTCTTATGCAGACTTTGAGGCATTACTCAAACAATGCAATGAGAAAATAAGTGAAGAATCATTCAAGTACCAGAAACATGAACCATATAGTGTCGGTTATTATTTGAAATGTGCATACAACGATAGTTTTTCACGTTACGCTAGTTTCGCGGTGAGAATTGCTCAAATTGGTTTGCTGATGAAATAGATAAAATGGCCTCATTTGTTTATTCTTCTATTAAACACATTGAACCAATGTCAAATGCTCCAAGTGAAGCTGGCACACATTGTCATATTTGTGAAAAACGGTTCAATGATAAGGACGTAATAGTAAGGGATCACGATCATTTTTCATCAGAATTTAGGGGATGGGCACATCAGCAGTGTAACCTTAATTTTCGCAAGCTGTTTGTTGTGCCCGTAGTTTTTCACAATTTAACCAATTATGATGCTAATTATATTGTAAAATACCTTCTATCTCGCGGTAAAATCACAACGCTACCAATCAATAAAGAAAAATATATTTCGTTCACATATCACCATCAGGAAACCAATCTCAGATTTAGGTTCATTGATTCATTCAAATTCATGGGAGCTAGTTTGGATGAATTAGCTTCCACTTTAATTCTTGATAATTTTCAAAATTTAAAAAAAGAATTTGCCAGTTTGCTCGATGAAGAATTTGAGCTCCTGACAAAAAAGGGTATTTTTTGTTATGATTACATGACTGGTTGGGACAAATTAAATGATACCACACTACCTTCAATAGAGCAATTTCACAATAAATTGAACGACACACATATTGATGCGAAAAGCTATCGTCATGCTCAAAACGTTTGGCAAACATTCAATATCAAATCATTAGGTGAATATAGCGACCTTTATATGAAAACAGACATACTTTTGCTCGCTGACGTAATGGAAAATTTTAGGCAGACAGCATTAGAAACTTACAAACTTGACCCAGCATGGTACTACACTATGCCTGGTTACAGCTGGGACTGTATGTTGAATTATACCAAATGTAAGCTACAAATTCTTAAAGATATCGATATGATCATGTTTGTGGAACAGGGTATACGCGGAGGAATAAGTTGCTGCATGCACAGACTATCTGAAGCAAATAATCCCCAGATGACTAATTATGACCCATCAAAGCCCGAATCATATTTGTTGTATCTTGACGTTAATAATTTGTATGGTTGGGCAATGAGTCAATATTTGCCATTTGGAGGTTTCGAATGGTGTGATACACCTGTAGATGTGAGTAACGTTCCTGATGATTCTCCTGAGGGATACATTCTTCAGGTGGATCTGGAATACCCGCACCACCTGCATGATCTGCATAAAGATCTACCTCTGTGTCCAGAGCATAGCGTCCCTCCTGGCGCAAAGTTTTCAAAATTACTTTGCACACTTTCCGATAAAAAAGATTATATAATACATTACCGTCACTTAAAAACAGCTTTGGAATTAGGTTTGAAATTAACAAAGATCAAAAAAGTTTTGAAATTTCAGCAGTCTCCTTGGCTGAAACCCTACATCGATCTTAATACCGAACTAAGAGCAAAAGCAACCACAACCTTTGGAAAAAACCAATTCAAGTTTGCTAATAATTCAATATTCGGTAAAACGATGGAAAACATTAGATTGCACAGGGTTGTACGTCTGGTTAATTCATATGAAGGTCGTTATGGCGCAAAAAATATGATATCATCTCCAAGATTCCATAGTCGAACAATTTTCGGTGAAGATTTGATGGCAATCGAGCTCAAAAAGAATGAGCTCCTGTTCAACAAACCGCTGTACATAGGTCAGGCTATTTTAGACATATCAAAGGTGTGCATGTACAATTTTCATTACAAGTATATGCTACCCCAAAATCCTGGGGGTTGCAAAATCATGTACATTGATACAGATTTTTTTTTATGAAATCAGTGGTTGCAACCCCTATGAGTTAATTAAAAATGATTGTCATACGCATTTTGATACTAGCGATTATCCCAAAGATAATGTGCACAACATTCCTTTAGTGAATAAAAAGGTACCTGGTTTAATGAAAGATGAAGCGAATGGTGCAATTATTACTCATTTTGCAGGTTTGAGATCTAAAATGTATAGTTTTAAGATTCAGGGAGGAAAAGTAACTAAAAAATCAAAAGGAGTAAAAAATTACATCGTTAAAAATAAAATAACTTTCAACGACTATGTAAATTGTCTGAAACAAAATTCTCAACTTGTTTCAAGTCAAAACACAATCAGGTCCTTTGCGCACAACGTTTATTCCATACAACAATCAAAAATATCATTGAGCGGACGTGACGATAAACGATTCCTAATTCCAGCATCTTTTGATACGCTGCCATGGGGTCATTATTCGTTACAACCGCAAAAATTTCCAACACTACCTCAATAGTAAAAATTTTATTTCAGAATGTCTAATATTCCCAAATTCAATGAGCAAGCACTGCAGCAGGGTAGCGTGTTGAATCTTCAAGAATCCGCAATAAAAGCGATTATTGAAAATGTCGATTCAATAGTTGGCATATTCCGTCTAAATTTGCCTGAACTCATAACGTTTGAAATTTTGAAGAAATTTAGTTTTTATAAGTGGAAACACATATCAGAGGATGCATCTTCTGCTACAGAAAATCTTCCTCAATATCCAGCAAATGAGTTATTTCATTTCAAAAGTGTCACTAGCCGTAAAGCTCAAAGTATTGTTCTCGACAAACGTGATTGGAGCGATGTATATGATGATGACGAATTATGCATTTGGAGGAATTATTATCGCATCAAGAAGTTTGATTTGTTTATGTGTAAAACTTGCTATAAAATTTTTTTAAAAGAACTGAAAAGAAGGGGGTTCAATTCAAAATTTCACTGCATACGAGATCATTCTCATTTATATATCAAACCAGAAAATCTTCACCACCTATATAGAAGTAGAGCGTCTTGGTGTAATGCTGACTTTGATAATGTTCTTTTCGATATTTATGATAAGGATGAATGTTCTGACAGACTACATAATTCAATTCCCAACAATAATAATCTCAATGCACTTTACAAAAGATTTGTAGATTCTGGGGATGAGGATACAGATATAGACTATTAGAAGTACATAGTGATGATGATTTTTTTTTTTGTAAATATTATTGTGTTCATGCTTTTTTTTTTCAATTTTTTATATCCTATTCTAGTTTATAAGTGCTGATATTTGTAAGGAAAATGTAAATAAACATATTTTTGTTCAGAGTATTTTTTTATTATTTTTCCTGGAGATGAATATAGTGAGACAGATATTTGTGAGGGACATGTAAAGAAATATATATTTTTCTGAAGTTTTTTTTTTTTTAATTTACTTTTTATTCCTCATGTACTGATACAATAGACATGCACATCTGCACGAACCAAAAGATTCACAAATAAGACAAGCCATTCCGTCCACAACATCTATACTTGAGTCTGTACCAATACATTTAAGGGGACAGCAATATCTACGTCCATCTATGATGTGGTCCTCTCTTTCCTCATTCATTTTACTACACATTAGGTTACTAGTACTTTCCATGCAGAATAGAGTTAGTCCACAACTTAGACATTTTACGTGTTCTTTATCAAATAGAAATTTGCTACTCGGACATAGTGCTTTTTTCATTGATTTCAAACAGTGAATTATTGCCAAAAATGAAAGTGTACTAAAAAAGTATAGTGTGATGAAAAGACATCTCACGATTATATCGTTAAATGATTCTTGCATGGTGACTGACACTAAGTAAATGAGTTATATGAGTGCTTACAGTTAGTTTTAAGCTCATTAGTATGTTGGCATTTAAAGAGGGTGGAGGTCTACTAAATACACTCATCAATAAGTTGCCTGTTGAACTTCATATACCTACATACAATTTTTGCGGACCTGGAACGTTTGCAGGAGGGTCAAAACGGAATTAACCCTCTCGACGAAAGTTGTAGGGAACATGATATATTTTATTCACAACACAACAAGAACCTAAAAGAAAGGCATAGAGCCGATAAAATTCTGGAGGATAAGGCTTGGCAACGTGTAAAATCGAAAGACGCTTCAGTTGGTGAAAAAACTGCTGCACTTATAGTTACCGGCGCAATGAAAGTTAAACGCAAACTCGGAATGGGGTGTAAAGTAAAAAAGAAGACGTTCAAGACAGGCTTAATAACACCATTAACAAAGGCGTTGAGCAAATCTAATCCCACTGATGATGTGGAAAAGTCATCATTGATAGCACTAAGAGCAGCTCGAGCCGCCATCAAGAAAGCAGGAGGCAAGAAAAACATCAAAATACCTCGCATTATTCCATTCAAGTCAGGTGGCATATTGCCATTGATGCCAATTCTTGCTGGCTTGAGCACTTTGGGAAGCTTACTTGGTGGCGGAAGCGCTGTTGTCAAGACTTTTATTGATGCTAAAAATGCAACAAGAAAGTTGGCTGAACAGCAGCGTCACAACAAGTCAATGGAAGCAATAGGACATGGACTATATGTGAAAAAATATAAGAATGGATATGGACTCTATGTTAAGAGGCAAAAAAACTAGCTTTGATGCTACCTAATAGAGCGTTGTTCAATTATGAATTGGCCGATTATGCAAAACAATTACAAATATCACACTTCAGGGGTGTATTCATGCGTGATGACTTATTAAGAAGGCGACCCAGAATGCACGAATGTGGTATCATTAATTTAGATTCATCGGACGGTCCTGGAACACATTGGGTAGCCTATAGCAAAAAAGGAAACAAAGTAGAGTACTTTGATTCTTTCGGTGATCTTAAACCACCAAAGGAATTGGTGAAGTACTTAGCTGGTGTTGGTGATAAGAGTAAAATTATGTACAACAGAGATGCATATCAGACATATAATACAACAAATTGTGGTAAATTGTGTTTGAAATTTTTGCTTAGTAAAAATTAAAAGAGCTTAAATAGATGTATTTTCATCATCCCCGTTCAGTCATGTCGCTAGTATTCACATTGAAAGGGCGTAACCCAACGCTGTCAACTGATTTCGTTCCACCTATCGAGTTAGATGCTAGTTATCAGTATGGTATCGCCCTAATTGGCTTTTATTCATATAATTCTATACCGAACATTGAAGAGAATACGTATCTGCATTATTCTGAAGGAGGAGAGGAGAGAAAGCTTCATATTCCTAGTGGTACATACGAAATTTCCGATATTGAAAATTATCTAAGTAAATACTTGGTTAAAGAGAGCGAGACTAGTGAAAGAGATAAGATCTTTTACTTGAGACCTAACAATACAACTTTGAAGTGCGAGATTTTTCATCGTTCCATATCTATTGATTTCACTAAAAGTATTGTTCTGGGTAGTCTTTTAGGTTTTTCTCGAAAACATTTGCCAGCAGGAGTTGAGCATCATTCAGATTTACCTGTCAATATAGTACCTGTACGATGTATTCATATCGATTGCAGCCTCGCTCAGGGCTCTTTCTACAACGATAAAATTTGCCACACAATATTTGAATTCTCAGTAGGTGTCGATCCTGGTTACGCAATAGACATAACCCCTCAACACTTGATATATCTACCTGTAAGCAGCAACAGAAGAACAATTGATAATATCACCTTGAATATACTTGATCAGGATTTTAACTCTGTGAATTTTCGGGGCGAAGAGATTATTGTTCGCTTAGAACTGAAGAAATGGTCCTGATTTTTCCTCAACATCAGCCTGCGCTATCGCAGTTGAAACTACAGCAGTTGAAACTGCAGCAGTTGAAACTACAGCACAATCATAATAAATACTTGGTTCAACCAAACAAAAAGTCATTAATACAAAAACATTCCTCCGAGAAGCAGCAACAGCAGTCACGTATATCCTTGAGAGATAGAAGAATTCTACAATCGCTTGGCTATGTTATCCGCTCGAACGTTTGATATTTATCAACCGATAGATCGAGATGATTCCATCGTTCGTGTGGAAAACCGCACTTACCTACCCTTCATAAAATCATTCAACAACAATGATAGCATTGAAATTGCTATTAACCGACCAGATATATGGTTTTTGATGTACGATTCAGCACTGTTTATAAGGGGACAATTGAAAAAAACCGCAGGCGCAGGAACTTTGAAGTTGGCAAATAATTATGGAGCTTTTCTTTTTGACTCGATAACCTACGAATTATGTGGATCAGAAGTGGAAACTGTTAAAGACCCTGGACTAGTATCATTAATAAGGGGCCTTCTGTGCTATGAGAAAGATGATAATAGTGAATTATATGAAGCAGGATGGAATTTTCCAAATGAACCATTACAAAATGCTGATGGTACATTTGCTATACGTATTCCTCTTAAACATTTGCTCAACGTATTTAATGATTATCAAAAGGTTATATGTGGCAAACAATTGATACGATTAGTCAGAGCTCGCGACGATAGTAATTCTATGATTATTACCGCTGGTACAGGAGAAAATCCAGGAGTGACGAAAGGTCAAATTACAATCAGTGATATAGAGTTGAGAGTCAAACACGTCCACCCAAACGATGAGCTAAAACTTAATCTGCTTTCCATGATGAAAAAGGATAAACCTATCTTGCTCCCCTTTAGAAAATGGGAAGTTCATCAACTTCCTGCTCTTACTGTAGGAGCTACTCAAGAATTATGGAGTATTAAAACGGGCGCAGTTGTGGAATGTCCTCGATATGTCATATGCTGCTTTCACTCTGATCGAAAAGATAACCCTGCTAAGGACCCAAATTACTTTGAAAATATTGACATTTCAGATATACGCGTTTTACTCAATGGTGAATATTATCCTCAAGAAAGACTACGACTGAATTTCGATCGAAATGACTACAGTGAAGCACATTATAATTATTGCGAATTTGCAAACACTTATACTGGTAGAAAAGGAAGTACTGCAGTGCTTGATTATGGTAAATACAAGTCTCGTTTCCTATTTGTCATTGATTGCTCTAAACGAGACGAAACTTTTAAATTATCCACTGTGGATGTCAAATTGGAGATTGAAGCGAGAAAAGGTTTTCCAGTCAACACCAGAGCGTATTGTATTATCGTTCACGACAACGTCATTGAGTATCATCCTCTCAGTGAAATTGTAAGGAAATTAACGAACTTTTGAGAATTCAGTGTAGTATGAGCTGTAGCAGTAACAAGATGAAAGTAGCCGTAGTAGATTTTCAAGGTTTCGTTATTAATGGCTACTTTCAACCGAAAGAAATAAGCATTAATAAAGGAAATCAAATAGCACATTTTATAGTGAAACCTGAGGTAGAATTTTCATCTTTGTCTGTGCGGGATCAGAAGCAAGCGAGATGGTTGGAAAATAATTATCATGGCTTAAAATATAATTATGGTAGTGTTGAACTTGTCAATGTTAGTAACATTTTCAGAAGATTACTCTCAGGTATAGATAAAGTATATGTAAAGGGTAATCAAAAGAGAAAATATTTGTTGAACATGGATCTACCACTCATGATTATTGATCTGAACCAGCTGAAGCAATACAATCCCCCACCACCAAAATTAATAATGCAGCGACCGTTGTGTATGTATCATGATGGAAATGTACCACGCATGTGCAGCATGACAAACTGCAAAGACCTATTCGATTGGCTTTGTAATGTTATTCCTTATTAAACAGTTACATAGAAAAGATGACCATAGATGAATTTTTACGAGAACTTGCTCTACTCAAGGATGCAATTAATTCTTACGAAGATCGTAAAAACATGACCAGTCAATTTGAAAAGCTCTCCTTACAGCAACAACGATCACCAGTATCATCATCATCATCATGTATCTGGGATTCTGCAGTTTTCCGTAATAAATCTCGATTTCAACATCTATCTTTGATGTCATGTAAAAAAAGAAGAGTTGTTCTCAATAAAATATTTTAAAAAAATGTATTTATCTTTATATCTATCCATCACACTCCTTGAAACTTATTAGATCTAATCAAGATGCGAATTGAGCAACATCACAGTACTCTACCTGTAGAAAATTTAGATATTTTCGAAGATCAATCAAAATTCAATAGGAATGGTGATTTATTTCCACATAGTTGCAGATTTTTAATAGTGGGTCCTAGTGGTTGTGGAAAATCAAACGCACTTCTATCCTTACTTCTTCATCCTAATGGGTTAAGATTTGAAAATGTGTATATATTCTCGAAAAGTTTATATCAACCTAAATATCAACTGCTAGAAAAAGTTTTAAAGAGCGTCCAAGGTATAGGTTATCACAGCTATAGGGAAAATGATGATATTATAGAAACCTCAGAGGCTAAAGAAAATTCTGTATTCATCTTTGATGATATATGCAACAGCAAGCAGGATAAAATCAAGTCATATTACTCTATGGGTAGACATAAAAAAATAGATGTTGCTTTTCTTTGTCAGACATATGTGTCAATAAATAAACATCTGATTCGCGATAATGCAAATATAATTGTTATATTCAGAAGTGATGATGTGAATTTACGCCACGTTTTCAATGAACACATTACCCCCGATATGAGTTATGAAAAATTTAAAGAAATTTGCTCCGTATGCTGGAGCGCTGATAATTATGGTTTTTTAATGATTGTAAAAGACTGCAACTTGCATGATGGACGTTATCGACATGGTTTCGATAAATTCATCAGCATAAAGGATAATTAACCAGTTTATTCCCATCATGACGTGCGACAAGTCAACCCAAAATCGCAAACTTAAAATAAGACAACTCGTCAAAGATGTAAGGAAAAAATATATGGCATTCAAATTGGGTCGTTCTGAAGAGGATGATTCTATAAATCGAATGGTGTTTCCTATTACGAAACGTCTTGATAACATAAAAGAACAATTTAAGCATGAATCATCACCCGTCGCTGTCAAAACTGAATCTTCAAAAGTTGTACAACCAAAAACTAGCAAAAAAGAGCTAGACTATTCCACTACAGCTATTCCATTTGAAGAAGAGAATTATGATGATGATTCATATGATGATTATGATGAACCTAGTGCTACCCAATTGGCTTATAATGAAATTCAAAACTCTGACATTCTCGATAAATATTTGGAAAGATATCCACAAAATGTTCAGAGCTTTATGCAGCAATCGTTAAATAGAAACAGACAAATAGATTTCACATATGGGCCTAAGTATGATCATCTCACCTCTAAGTGGAGACTAGGATATAGTTCAATCGACTTTGACTCACAGAGTGGTGATATTATTATCGATGGTAAACATCATTTTCCTGGTAGTGAGGGACTCCTCAAACTGTTATTCAACAAGGACCCTTTAGGATTTGGTCAAGAAGATGAAGAAAACTACAAACAAATATTAAACATCACCAACGTGCATAGGAGGGAGTTTAATCCTTCAAAACAAATAAAAGCAAATAATGGCCTTAAATATAAAAAGATTATAAAGAAGCTTGGAAAGGGGATGATGCAATATAATGACAAAGCGTAGAGTATAGGTATTGGGATAATATTAGTGAATTAGTTGATCGCTTGTGTTTATTACACGCATCAAAAGAAGCAGGCAACACATCCAACGATAACGAAATCGAAGCAATCGTTGAGGAGTTGCGCGAAGCGGGAATTATATATTAAGTGTTGCTTATTGCACTGAAAATCATTTCACCTACAACAATGGACAAATTTGGTAGGGTATCGTTATCTCGTAGGATCTCCTCAGCGAAACGTGTGCGGTCTGGTTTTCCCATGACCAGTGATGGTGATTACGACTTTACCGGACATAAATTGTGTAATGTCGATGCGCCTATAAGAAAATCTGACGCTGCCAACATGAATTATGTTGATTTAACGGCAAAAAGAATAATTGAAGACCTAGGTAAATTGGGTATTGTATTTTTTCAGTTTAAAGGTGTTATTGAAACGAAATGTGCAAAACTTGGAGTCGAATTGGAAAACACTAATGATAACAATATTGAAATGTTTAAGAAACTTAATGAACAACTTGATTTCGTCTCAAAGCAGATACACATAATCAAACAACAATTGCTACTGAAAGATTTGATATCGATAGAAAAATAAAAGGAATAAAAGCTTCAATCGAAACCCTGAATCGTAAGTTGAATACTGAAAGCCACAAAGATGTCACCCTCCAGAGAAATAACGCAAGTTGTTAAGGAACTTCATCGACCTGCACGCAAAAATTTTCCTAGACGAAGAACTATCATCAAGGGATTGGATGACATCTGGCAAATGGATTTAGGACAGCTTGATCGGCTTGCGACGAGTAATGATGGCTATAAATATATTCTCGTTGTAATTGATTGCTTTTCTAAATTCATATGGGCTAGAGCATTAAAAAGGAAGACAGGTGAAGAAGTTACTCGGGCATTTATCGATATTCTCAGGCACAATAATGGTCGGATACCTAGCAACTTGCAATCTGATCAAGGAAAAGAATTTTTCAACAGAAAATTTCAGGAACTCGTTAAAATTCATCACATAAATCATTATAATACTTATAGCGATAAGAAAGCAGCAATAGTGGAGCGCGCCATAAGAACGTTAAAGGAGACTCTATTCAAAGAATTCAGTTTAAGGGGAACCTATCGTTGGATCGATATATTGCAAGATGTTGTGAATGCGTATAATAATAAAAAACATCGAACTATTGGCATGAAGCCGCGAGATGTTAATACGAAGAACGAAAATGACATATATAAATACGCATACAGTCACGTAAAAATAGTTGGACCCCATAAATTCAAAAAAGGTGATGTTGTACGTATAAGTAAAGTTAGACACGTTTTCACAAAAGGTTATCTCCCCCAATGGACTACTGAATTATTCAAAATCACAAAAGTTAAACTAACCAACCCTGCGAGTTACCTGCTTGAAGATTCCACCGGTAGGCCTATAAGTGGCGCTTTCTATCAAGAAGAATTGCAAAAAACAAAGCAGCCAGATATTTTCTTGGTTGAAAAAGTATTGCGCAGGCGTGGAGATAAGGTCCTGGTGCGATGGTTAGGGATGAGTAAAGAACACGATTCCTGGATTCAGTCTACAAACAAATTTTAAGCAAACATGCAGTCGTCTCAATCACCACAAAACAATAGCAACATATCAGAAGATGAACGTGTTTTATCACTAGATGCAAATGTTTTTGATGCTGAATTGAATCGCGTGTTGAAAAAATATGATGTTGCTGTGGAAAACGAAAAGCATTACCTGTTGAGTAGACAATTCCACCTGGAAATAGATTGTGAATCCGCCCCTCTAGACATCGAATGTGGCATAAGTCCAGCAAGAAATTTTGAACCCGCAGTCAAGCTCAGTTGTAATGGGTGTGATATATCCTTTGACGATTGGCAATGGGATGCCTTTATTACACAAATCGAAAATGGTGACCAGAGGGATTGTGGAGCCGAAGTTATCAGATTCGCTGGTGAATGTATGGTTACAAGCGTTGTCAAATGTGGAAACTGCATATATTTCAGTGAGGCCGACTTGAAGAAAATAACTCAATTGAATCAGTTGCTAATTTCCAATCGACTAGAGATGATGAAAAATCTACGAATATCATTCTATTACTACAAGTTTCTGGATATCATCAAAGATTTAATTCGGAATCCCCCCAACCAACAAACTTCGATCGAAGATTTAATAAATGCATTTTGTAGAATTAATCCATCTGTTGAAAGTTATGTAATCCTAGAATGTATGTACTTCTATAAGAATAAGGTATTGAAAGATGTTGAACATTGAGTTAATAAAAAATACATGTTCTTGAAATTGTTTTCATTTATTGAAGTAATTGTAGTTGCCAAATCATTTTTATTCAGTTCGATTCAGTCTAATTCTCACTCGAGTGGCCATCTCACGCCCGATTTATAATATTGTTTTCCCTTTTCTTAGTAGAATGAAATTTCAAACATAAATTCTCTAAAAACAGAAATCGAAAATTAATGCTGAAATCTTCTAATTCTACTTGAACTGATATTTTGACAAGTATGAAAATAAAAATGGTCACCTAGACTATGAAAGTGAGTTTCACACATATATTCCTTCTATGCAAAACACATATTCATTCAATATCTCAAACAATAATTTCAATCATGCGTCAGAACCCTCAGATGTGCCCGCTTTATAACACCAAACACCCCAAACTCTTATAGCCTCGGTAGCCTATGTGGTATGCGACTTGACTCGCACCGAAACTTCTCGGGTTCAAATCCCGTGTCCGTCCAGAAACTTTTTCATACAGATCGCTACAAAACTGTCATGGCGTCATCCGCTAGGTGGCGCCACCACCCCTGACCGTCTTTAAAATCGCCTGAATCGAATAAGTGAGGTTATGTTCAGTTTTTGATTTAGAACTCTCTTAGCTCTAACTACTGCCATTATACGGGAGTAGCATAGGTACTATATTTTATCCACGACTACTGAATATATTTCTTGAAGATTTCAACATTTGGCGACCTCGACAACAGCCTTCTATGACAAGCATGGAAAAAGTCAAGTTGACACATGAGACATTTTTGAGAACTGGTCATTGTATATTTTGTAATGAAATAGTTATTAAATCAACTAGGTTATTAAAGACAGTGACTAATGGTCGAGATATTTTGAAGCGTAAGCGCAGCGAACGCATTAATAGTTCGAGACCATTAGTCGCTCGATTAATAACCGAGTTGATTACAAGATTTTTTCGACGATCTCAATCTGAATTGTGTATGAATTCTTGATCGAATTACATTTTGCACGAGACTTACATTTGACATAATAAAATTTCAATGTATCTATGTTCCAGTAGAGTTTTGTTGTGTTCTCGTAGCGCTTCTGAATACTTTGTGAACGGTTGCCATGAGGATTGCATATTGAAATAGCATTGAGCATTAAAATGGGTCATTAATGATCAATTTTGTACACATTAAAATCACTTTTTATTTTGAGATCGACGGAAAAAAGCTTTAATCGATATAATGAAAGTAGATTTGCCCCTCGATTGATAAGGTATGCCCATATTTGTTAGTTGAAGTACTTCAGAATACTGAAGAAATACCAATTTCAAGAATATTATATCAAAGCTAAATCTATGAAGCATCTGACAGCAGTGAATTATAATCTCATTATTCCCTTGTGATTAATGGGTATAATAAAGGCCGAGCACAGAGACGTACAATGGACGGATTTTACAATACTCGTGGATAAAAACTAATATAACATCTTGAATGGCTGAATTTATTTCCAAAAAAACAAGTTTAGAAATGAAAATGTCAACGTGACATCCGCTTAAGGGATAAATTCTAGTTTTGAAGTTTGGAAATAATTTCAGCCTCTATAACTTACGCTATCAAAAAGATAAATTTTTTTTTTCACAAAAACTTCGAATTGAAGCAATGCACTACAAAAGACTCCAATTGTGAAGAATGAATAAGCTATACAAAATTAATTTTTTCATTGTGTAATATCGATACGGAGGGAAGCTTTTGCGAAACAAAGTTTGGGGGTGGCTTTTTCCACCCCTTACAATCATAGAAGAAAACCATACATCATCTGATATCGAGTAAACATTATATGTATACAAAGTCTAGGCTAGGATTACTCCACAAATTCATTACAAACAGAAACAAGCTCCAAATTTTCAAGATGCCACAGATTTCATTTCACACTTGAAAATTATGAATTCTATGTCATAAAGATGATTTATGATCATTTATGATATTCAGGTCAAAGCCGTAAATCTGACTCATTACCGAAATTTAAATCAACAATAACACAAAGTGGCAGGAAATTTGATTGTTCGAAGGAAAATCATTTGTCAGAAGAACAGTATTGATCTCCCTTAGAACATAAATTTTCGTCGAGTGAATCAACTGGCGCTGATGGTCCAGAAATACTCACATTCGATAACAATTTCGAATAGCTTTATCCATTATTCACAAATAAGGTACATATTTTGTAGTTTTCTGCTTAAATTCAAGGTTTTTGTAGAAAACTAATATAACATCTTGTAGGGGTGAGTAGTAGAGGCTGAATTTATTTCCAAATAAACAAATTCACAAATGAAAATGTCAACGTGACATCCGCTTCACTATCACTACATAGTATAAAAGAAAGTCGCTTTCTCTGTCCCTATGTCCCAATGTATGCTTAGATCTTTGAAACTACGCAACGGATTTGGATGCGTTTTTTTTAATAGATAGAGTGATTCAAGAGGAAGGTTTGTAGCAAAGAAAATTCAGGAAAAATTTCAAGATATCGAGAAGAACGTAAGAAATTGGTAAATTTTTGACATTTCTGAAAATTTCCTTATTTATGACATCGAATTCAATGACAACTGTCAAGTCTCCTTATTAGAGGGAAGTGCTTCCAAAAATTTCCTCATTTCAGAAGAAAAAGGCCAGATCCAAATGAAACAAGGTATGAATATCGTTTTTTAATCGTTTTATAACGTTTATTACTAAAAATATTTGTTCCAGAAACTATGAAATTATAAGGAAGTACGTGACAATTGTCAATTCAGTTTAGAGGTCAAAAAGCTCTAAGAAATTTGCAATTTTGAGAAGAAAAACGAACAGATCCGAATCAAAAAAGGTACGAATATCGTCTTTGAGTAGTTCTATAACGTTTATTAATGAAGATATTTGTTCCAGGAATTCTGAAATAACCAGGAAGAACAAAAGATTTTGGACATAGGTACGTCTGATGTAAACATTTGTTCGTTTCGAGTGGAAAACGTTATTTGAATAGGTAAGTCCATATGAAATCATCAACTTTAACGTTCATTCAACGAATTCATAACATTTCAGCAATCAAAAGCATCATTTCAGGTCGCAGTGATATTTGAGGCTTCTACTAAACCGAATTTCCCTTTTCACTGACAAATAACGTAATGAGAACAAAATTCGGGGATTTTTCGTATTTTAGGAAAAAATACGCCAGGAAATGATATTAAACAGTATGTATTATGATAATTATCGATAGTTCAATATATTTTTTCGATTTCCTGATATATTTACATGTATTTTGATTCCTAATAAAACCCGTTGAAGTCTGCTGTAAACAGTCGTCACGTGTAACCAGGCAAGTGGTGTAACGACTAACGTGTGGACCGTGTGTACCGGGTTCGAATCCCCATCGTGGAATGTTCTGTTTATTCTGGATAAGAAAATTGTTACCAGGTTCAAAGAAAGCTGATGAAAATAATTGAAAATTTTCATGTGCACATTTTATATAGGTACGTTTTAGATATATACAGGGTGTTTCTATAAATCGATCAATTATTTCACATTTCTACGTTATAACAGAAAGCTTTCAATGAAATTGAAGGGGCTTTTGAATTTCGAGTGATTTGTTATAGGAGGTGGGATTTTAAATATAGATACTATGCTTCGGATTCATACGGGGTGCTCCTATAAACATGTCGAATATTTTGAATTTCTGCATTATTGCGGGGACATTTCAACAGAAACGAAGAAGTTTTTGAATTTCAAATGATTTACTATCGATGGTGGGATTTAAAATATATTATGCTTTGGATTTATACAGGGTGTTTCCGTAAAATGTCAAATATTGTAATTTTCTACTTCATAACACATTTGTATAAATTTTCTTATAAATGTTCAATAGACGCTCTGAGTATATACAGGGTGTGTAGTGTAGTCAGACAGATACCCAGAAATAGATCAAATATCTATGAACATCAATAACCAATGATGATCTATCGACGTATACAAAACGGTTCGAATGACCTACTGTTCATCTGATCTATCGGTTCAATTGATCTACCGGTTAAATTATTCTACTTAGAAAGGTAGATCTACCGATTTCACAAATTTACTTAAAAATGTAGATCTACTGGCCTGACTAGAAAATCATTGTTTTTCACATGGGCAGTTATACGTTTCGTGTTCACGAGTTGGGAAACCATCCGCTTTGTTTGTGTTAACGTCAGACCAAAAAACAAAAATATGGTTTACCAAAGAGCACTTCACAAAAACGGATAGTTTCCGGACACGTATAACGCTTCGATTCAGTATTTACTTTGGATTCACTTTCATTTACTTAGAGAAGTTCAACTAAATAACACTTCATTTTTGTAATCGAAATGAATTCATTACTGTTGTGAAATGAAATAAAAGTTTTCCTTTTCAAATATGAAAAAAAAAATTTTCTTCATCTTTTAATCACCAAACATGTTGTGGCAAGAGCGTGCCTATAAATAGCGCGTACGAGGCACCCGTGCGAAGCCGGGGCGGGTCGCTAGTAATGGATAAATTTTAGTTTTGAAGTTTGGAAATAATTTCAGCCTCTACGACTATCAAAAATATGAAATATGAATCTATGAAGCATCTGACAGCAGTGAATTATAATCTCATTATTCCCTTGTGATTAATGGGTATAATAAAGGCCGAGCACAGAGACGTACAATGGACGGATTTTACAATACTCGTGGATAAAAACTAATATAACATCTTGAATGGCTGAATTTATTTCCAAAAAAACAAGTTTAAATTGAAAATGTCAACGTGACATCCGCTTAATGAATAAATTATAGTTTTGAAGTTTTCAGCCTCTATGACTTACGCTATCAAAAAGATAAATTATTTTTTTCACAAAAATCTCGAATTGAAGCAAGACACTACAAGAGACTTCGATTGTGAAGAATGAATAAGCTATACAAAATAAATTTTTTCATTGTGTAATATCAAAATGGAGAAAAGCTTCTTGTGAAACAAAGTTTGGGGGTGGCTTTCTTCTACTCCTTGCTATCATAGAGGAACACCATACATCATATGAGTAAACATTCAATGTATACAAAGTCTAGGCTAGGATTACTCCACAAATTCATTACAAACAGAAACAAGCTCCAAATTTTCAAGATGCCACAGATTTCATTTAACACTTGGAAATTATGAATTTTATGTCATAAAGATGATTTATGATCATTTATGATATTCAGGTCAAAGTCGTAAATCTGACTCATTACCGAAATTTAAATCAACAATAACACCAAAGTGGCAGGAAATTTGATTGTTCGAAGGAAAATCATTTGTCAGAAGAACAGTATTGATCTCCCTTAGAACATAAATTTTCGTCGAGTGAATCAACTTGTGCTGATGGTCCAGAAATACTCAAACCGTTAATAATTTGTTTCGCAAATTGGCGCCATGTAGCTCTGTTTAATCCTCTCGTAACGTGTGAAGCTAAACAGCAATCAGTAACTTTTTCCTGGATTCTTGGCTACTGGGTCTTCATGCCTATGATGAAACGTGCTTATCCTCATTTGCACATGGAAGCAAAACAGTAGTTGAAATGTGACATTTATGGGGGCCTGATCACTGCGGCCTCGTGATCTTTTGTGTTTCTCTTTCTTAATCTGAATTGAATGCGCAGCAAATATTCCACTTCATTTTGATGGCTCCTATACAGGGTTTCCGTGAACAAATAATAATAATAATAAAGTTCTACGCTAATAGGCTCATATCGAAGTTTATTTTGATAAAAAACAAGTTAAATCACAGAGGTATCTAATACAAATATTACAACCTGTACGTGATATCAAATTAGTAGTTATTCTAAAACTAAAAGAGATGATTCATTGATGAAAATAAGCAGGGGTAGTTTATATAAATTTTTTTCGAAATCGACCCCCCTTCCAAGATACAGCCTTTGGAGGGCGATGACGTGTTGACAGTTTTTAATTTTTTTCAGGAGTCCTGAAAAACACTTAGTCATAAAACATAATATGATTTATTAAGTAGATGTTATTCATTTAATCCCATAGTTTTATTATTAGGGGTTGAAAATAACAACCGCTTATGATTTTCCTTCAAAAACTGTTTTCCTGGGATAGATTTTCGAAAAATGAAATTCTCTTATGGTTTCCTATTCAATACTGGAGAAAAAAAGTCTCATGCAAAATTTCTGTACGGTCGATACTTCTCTTGGAAAAAATAAAAACTTACAAGCAGTTATGATCACTGTTCATTTCATCGTTTGTTCCTTAGAACAAATATTCTAAGATATTGTTTATACTCAAAATTGATTTTGTCAATTATGCTTATTAATCGAAAGAAAATTTTATTTGTGGAATTAAAATATTAAGTTAAAATTTTCTTCCGGGAATTAGTAATTAAACCTTCAGAACGACTTAACGAACATCTTTAACTCCTGTCATCGACATGCAATATTCTTTTTTCTCCAAAATTGAGTGGAAAACCATAAGAAAATTTTATTTTTCGAAAATCTATCACACGAAAACAATTTTTGAACAAAAATCATAGGCGGTTGTTATTTTCAACCCCTAATAATAAAATTACGAGATCTAAAAAAATGTGAGAGTAACATCTACCTAGTGCTTCAAATTATGTATAGTTTTATGACTCAGTATTTTGAGAAGTCGTGAAAAAAATTAAGAACCGTCACCGCGTCATCGCCTTCCAAAGGCTGTATCTTGGAAGAGGGTCGATTTCGAAGAAAATTGATATAATTTAGAACGAAAAATGTCTAATCGAAATTCTAATGATGATCTCGTACAAACAGAAAACCGTCAAGAACAACCAAATTTGTTGAACGTCATTCCTTATATTCCTGGCCTATCAGAGAAAATAAGAAGAATTGGTTCCAAATTCAACATAAGAACTGTTTTCAAAACACAAAATGATTTGAGATCCATTCTAACTAGAACAAAACCAATGAATGAGACCCAAAAATCAAAAAATTGTGTTTACAATATTCCCTGTATATGTGGAAAATCTTATACAGGGGAGACATCAAGACCTTTAGAAATAAGAAAACGGGAACATAAGAATAACATCAGGAATAGAGACATCACAAGATCACAAATTGCTGATCATATATGTTCAAATAGCGGAGATCATATGATGAACTGGAACCACACAAAGATCCTCATGACGGAACCTGATAATTATAAAAGGAAAATTAAGGAATCTACATGTATTTTGTTGGATGAAGTGAATAATTTGGCAAATTGTTCTGTTGGAATAGATCGTATATGGATTGATTTATTGAGGAACGAAGTGACATCAGGAAATTTCAAAATCAAATAAATCAACATCTCTATAGATTGACAACTATCAATGTCAATCAGATTACAAATGAGAAAATACACAATTCTGAAGAATTTTAGAGTTTGTCTGAAGAAGGTGTCTGATATAGCCACCGAAACGTTACAATATCCTTTTAATTTGTTTCATTTTTCAGTTTTACTGTTAGGCAACAATTTTTTCAAGACCAATTTGCTCCTGACAAATAAGTGCAAAGTTTTTCGCAGGAGCACTTCACCTTAATCAAAAATTTTTTAATTATTTATGTTTCAGAGACTGGGAGTGAAAACCTATAAAGTTTCTAAGAAAAGTATAGATTCTTCTTTTCAATAATCCAATTGAATTTGCTATGGTTCTGTTAACACTATGGCCATTATGAGCATCTTTCATGTGGCCGCAAAATTTCATTTCGATTGGTTTCCTTCTGTCTAAGATAGCGAGGAACAAAATTTTTGAATGACTATATTTTATGGAACACCTGTACGATTTGGCTTATTAATTAACTTAACCGTGGCATTTGGGAACCGAACCCATCCTGAAAATCTCAAGTATCTAGGACTCTTCAAAAGTTATCGTGCTCACGGCCTGCCAGCCAGACGACCCCATGGACAGAAGTGAATTTGACCACGAATTCGTCATCACGGAGTCGAACCCTATCGTTTGAGACTGTTTCCGGCTCAAAATTCGAAAATTCCAGACATTTCGGCAAAGCGGTATAGCACTCGTTTAGGTATAACGAGCGCTCAAGAAAGGCTGGGTCTATCATATACATATAGACTTATTTCAGGTACCCCTGCTGAGTAGCAGCCCCCTAAAGATTGCGCATGAAACGCAGATTAAAATTAACAAAAATAAGTTTCTTGCCAAATTCGCGATTTTGGGAGAAAAATTATATATGATCATGATAGCGTGAGTGGTAGAGGCTGAAATTATTACCAAAAAATAGTATATTATATTATAAGGATTAAAAGTGCATATTTTTTTTACGAGCAATATTTGCAGTTGCGAGGCGCAGCCGAGCGAATGCAGAATTGCGAGTTAAAATAGGCACTTTTAATCCGAATAATATATACTATTTTTTCTCCAACCAAGTCAAAATTACAATAAAATTGGTTTTAGTGAAAAATCGTTCATAATTTGGTTATGAATTTGAACACAGAATCATGACAGTGATTGTCAAGTAGACTTCAAATGCATTTACTTTTAATCCAAGGATTAAAAGTAGCGTTTTTAATCCTAGGATTAAAAGTGTTGCTAAGTAACGAGTGAATTTTTGTACGGTAAGGAAATGTATGACTTTTGCACCTGAAAATAGTACAAAAATGTCAACATTTTTTGATGGTTGGAGAAAAAAATTTTTTTAAAATGCCAACCTGACATTCGCTCTATGGATAAATTTTAGTTCGTAACTAATTCCAGCCTCTACGACACACGCTACCAAAATGATGAATTATTTTTTCTCAAAATCACCGAATTAAAATAAGAAATCTCAATTGTGAAGAATAAATTAAGTTATACAAAATTAAGTTTTTCATTGTGAAATATCAATATGGAAAAAAGCTTCTTGCGAATTTCGGTTTGACTTTTTCTACCCTTTGCAATCATAGAGGAACACTTCTGAAAATTTTTTGAATGCCTTTTTGCTCGCATTAAATATCTGCTTGATTTTTTGTTATTTTATTGGTTTTTAAGGAAAACATGAAAAACTGCTTTACATAGGTTCAATCTTAGGGGGTTGGAACTAGGCAAGGAGCCTCAAAAAAAAATGGTATGGAAGACCAAGCCTATTTTTTGGCAAGAAATCACTCCCAAATTTTTTTTCTTATACAACCTGTACCTATATCTTTCTTCAAATCAACCGTATCATGAAGAGAAATCTGAATTGGGGAGACTAATCACAATTACTGTGATTCTGAAATTTCTTCACTGTAAATGAAACTTTTATATGTAACTTCAACATCTGCTTTTTTCATCAGTGTAAACTCCCGATTGAGTTGGCCTAAGATTTATAAACATTATCTGTCACTTTCCCAACAATATTCGGCTCCAAATGCGGTTAATATATTTGACAGTTACGGTTAGGAATGTACGCGTATCCTCAAAAAAAAAAACATAATACTGAGGGGTCAGCGCTCTACGAATCAACGTAATAAAATCCTTTATGTTTGTTAGTGAACTTGCGAGTATTTTTCACGAAACCACATTATTTTACTGGAAGTAATCAAATTTGAATGGACATAATAATTATTGACAAAAATTCGGGGATTTATACTTACTCTAATCTAATTATAGATTTATATTGAAGTTCCTCTTCGAAAATAGACACTTTCTTAGTCACAGGTTTATTTCGAGTGGTCGACAACAATAATGAAAAGGTTAAATTGCGGAAGATATTTAGGTGACATGAACCTATTAAGGCTTATGAAATGTGAGTTGGAAAGCCTTAGAATTACGGGTCAATTTGAATAGTGAACGATGGTTTTTCGATAAAATTTTATTCAACCTTCATAGAAAACTATGAGAGCAAAGTAATTAATCAAAAAATGATCATTGGTGGAGCAATAATGCTATTACCTCAAAATTTTGTATGGGACTCGACATTCATGCCAAGTAAATGAATGCAAAATCTCAGCACGATCGGAATTATATTCTGAAAGTTATTAAAAAATGAAATATGTAATGAATCAGTATTGAAAAAAATTGAGATCTATGTTTGAGATGATGCGATCCTCTTGAAATTTTGCACAAACAGAATATCAATCTTCATTCACAAAATGAATTTCATTCGAATCGAATATCTTATTATGGAAATATGAAGATTCTTCTCTTCAATATTCCAATTGAATTTTCTATGGTTCTGTTAACACTGTGGCAACAAAATTCTGCATGAGGCTTATTATGAGCATCTTGCATGTGGCCGCAAAATTTCATTTCGATTAGTTATGTTTTGTCTGAGTTGAGGACCAAAAACGTTGAACGGCCATATTTTACACAATGTACGATTTGACTGGTTAACAAACTTAACAGCGGCATGTGGAAACCGAACTCACCCTGGAAATTTAAATTCTCTAGGAAAATCTTTTCGAAAGTTATCGTGCTTACTGCCGGACGGCCCTATGGACAGAATTTAATTTGACCACGGATTCGTCATCAGGGAGTCGAACCCTATCGTTTGAGAACCTTTTGGTCTCGAAATTTAGCACTTGTTCAAATAGAACGAGCTCTCAAAATGACTACCAGTTTCATAACAATTATATGTAGATGACAAATTCGAGATATTTTCAATTCCTTCTGAAACAGAATAATCTTATGCATGAAGAATGAGTTGAACATAAACTGAGAATGTCAACATGAATCTGAAAATAACTAGCGAGTTCTGAAATAAAACAAACAAAAAATATCAGGCTGTAGCACACTAGTAGGTTCTACTACTTCACTTTCTTTTTTTCTCTCTCCTCATTTACTGGCATTTTCACGATCACCTGGTCACGTCAATTTCTATGCTTCTGTTTCATTGAATCTCTTCAATTTTGGTTTATGGGTTTAGAGGGTTCGACTATATTCGAACTCGAAATTCGAAGTATCCTCCTCACTCCACAACTACATATAAGTATTTAAAAGGTCTTTCATATATAATATACAGGGTGTCTACTTTTAAAGTGGACAAACTTCGAGAGGTGATTATACAAGTGATTGTCATATAACACAAGGTCGAAATATCGAAGGATTCTTCAATTTAACATTTCTTGATTTCACGAAATATTTCACGAAAAATTTTAAGTTTTTTCTCTAAAAAGATCATTATTCAGTTTTCCTTGTAGTCTCATCAAATTTGACCACATATTCGGAAAGGGCAATAAATTTTCTGCAAGATGAGAGAGCCTGTGTGCAGAAAACATTCTTATTGCAGGCGTGGTAAGGAGAAGAATATCACGATTATGAAATTAAGAAAATCAGTCCTATTTTCCCAATGGTTTTTTCGATGAAATATCAATAATAATTATGCACACGCTTTCTATTCAGTAAAAAATACCTCATTTAGTGTACTTTCGAATGACATATCAACTTTTGTGCTAGCTGCTCATTTCCCGCTATAATATCATGGCTAACACGATAATAACGACAAAGTCTAAAAATTCCTAACCTAAATGCTCTATTTTGAAGCTCTTCGTGATTGAATCTAAGTGTCATTTTATGGAAATCAACAATTCATCTGTTATCTGAGACCAGACTTAAATTTTTTTAATTGGTACCAGAATAATTCAGGAGAGGGGGGCCATAAGATATTAAGGACTGATGTGGCCACCTTCACGGAATCAGGTGTGCTTAATTTATGCATAACACTCGGAAGGATCTCATCAACAGTAGGAAATTGTGTTGTGCAGAAATGCGCCAAAAACGCTATGAACTAGAATTGTAGATTCGGTACATACGAAAACGATGTGTCAAATGTATTGAAGTAGGAGGTTCATTTCTTTGTTATTATTTCGAATCAAGATAAATTGATGATTTTCATGCACATTAGAATTCAATCACGAAGAGCTTCGAAAAAGAGCAAGGTTCGGAATTTTTAGACTTTTTCGTTGTTATCAGGTTAGCCATGATATTAGGGTGCAGAATTTGCAGCTAGCACAAAAATTGATATGTCATTCGAAAGTACACTATATGAGCTATTTTCTACTGAAGAGAAAGCGTGTGCATAATTATTAAAATTTCATCGAATATCTGAGTCTACATATTAACAGTGTCGCCGACGAAAGTGTCCTATTTGCATACGTAGTTTTGTTCTGTTGTATTTCTAACTTGAAGATAATTTCATGTAGGTACTTATTGCAAATAATATTTATTATTATTAAATCTGTTTTTTCATTCAATTTTCCATTTGCTTTTATAAATCTCCTTGAAAGCGTTTGTGAGATAACACATTATGTTTTAATCAGCAATTGTTCACCTATTATGAGAAAATAAAATATGCTTCACTTTATTCTACCTTTATTCGAAGAAAGAAATCAAATATGAATTAATTAATCTCAGTATTAACAGATATTTTTTTAGAATCGGTGCATTCGTTTACGGTTTGTTCTGGGCAAAGACAAAGACTCAAGTATCCAATTTGCACTTAATTATATGCTGAAAAGAGAACTAAACATATTGAATGTATAACTGATTCATGAAATGACACAACTTTTAAGTACTCGTCAAATTCGTAGTTACCACAATCCCATCTTCAACACTATTTTCTACAGGGCGTCAAGGGAAAAAGTCCGTGTGAATTGAATGTCGCCTAAAAAGGGTACCAAAAATAACACTTGTTGACAAAATTAGAGCGTCCTCGAATTAAAACGATAAAAACGAGATTTCTTTACAGAAAAAAATTCTATTCATTGAAATATTATTTCAGTCCTTTAGGGTACAATGCATTTTTCCCCATTCCAGTCATAGCAAACAAGGCATTATTTAACTTTGGAAACATTCTTTATAACCTTCCATAACGTACCAATTATAATTACATTAAGTTATGAGAGAGTTTCATAAAGGAAAATGCCGATAAGTTTCAGGTTTATATTTTCCGCTTGTTATGTAGTTCCAATCGTTAAGATGTTGGTCGAAATCAATAACCATTATCATTACACAATGAAATCTGATGGGATTTTTTTTTATTGGGAACGAAAGTTACA
Source organism: Propylea japonica (assembly GCA_013421045.1). Classification (NCBI taxonomy): domain Eukaryota; kingdom Metazoa; phylum Arthropoda; class Insecta; order Coleoptera; family Coccinellidae; genus Propylea; species Propylea japonica. Next base: position 90,644,386 of record CM024240.1, read on the forward strand.
AGGAGAATATTGTTTCTATTGTTTGATTAGTAGTCTCGTGTTCCACGTTTCGACTTCCAATTGACAGACATGTTTCCTTGAGAATTTTATTCTACCGAAGAAAATAAACTAACTTGTTGTTATTTTTTTGCTCGAGTATTTTTTCCGTTTCAGTTGGATATACTGAAGAAGAATCCGAAATCAAAAATAATTCTGTCCGGTTGTTTGTCCGGGGTGTTTAAACACCCCGATTACACTCAGCTCACTTCCACGGCAGGGAACAGGGAAGTTGTCAGCGCGAGAATGTAATCACTACACTTCCCTACTGCCTCCCATTGCCACTCGTGCTGCTCTACGCTACCTGAATTGGCGGTTTTTTGTACGGAAGTCAAAAGACCGGCAGCGTGAACAGCTGAAAATGATTCAATTTAACTAGGTTGCTTTGGAATTTCTTTGTCCGTTGTTGCCGACACTTGGTTGCGAGGGAAATGTTGCAACAGAGTGTGAATGATCACTGCCTTCGATACTGCCTACAACGCGAGCGGCAGTAGGACTGAGTGTAATTGAGGCTGAAAGAATGGGACAAAAACTTGATATGTTCAGAGTAATAGGTGTACAGGGCGTCCTGAATCGATGATTCCTGAACTACAACTTTTTAACCCTCTAGAGGAAAAACCTCATCAGCCTTTGCTCATGGCATAACATCACATGAGCATTAACCCGGCCTAAGGAAAACCAGGGACATCTTCCCTGAATTCACTCAGGTAATTCTCAGTAGGTGCGTCCATGTCGCGGGGGTGGACCCAATTTATTGGTGACTAAGTTCTACTGGGGACCCAGCAGTACTGCTGTCAGTACTGCTGATGATTTTCAGAATCCAGTTGAAGAAATCAACCAGACTAAAGAAACTACGAAAAGAGGAAGAGAGAGAGAGGGAGAAGACAGCAGAGACTCAAGATCGCAACATGGAATGTTCAGGGATGGAATAATAAGCGCGGAGAAGTACTGGAAGAGTGTAAGAGAATGAACATCGATATAATGGTTATAAGCGAGACTAAAAAAGGGTAACGGCATAGAAGAAGATCAAGGAATGATACACATGTGGAGCGGAGTCCAGAAGGAGCAAAGAGCAAAGGCAGGAGTAGGAGTTCTCATTAAGGAAAAACATAGGAATAATATCAGATCGTGGGAACCTATAAATGAGAGAATGATAAAAGTTTGTATGAGCATTTTTGGTCGAGAAATAGTTGTTTTGGGAGTCTATGGTCCAACAGACGACAGCAGTATGATAGACAACGATGATTTCATGGGCAAGTTACAAAATCAAATAATGAAAGTGAAGCGGAGAGAAGAAATTGTCTGGGCTGGAGACCTTAATGGAAGAGTGGGAAGAAGAGAAAATGACCCAACAGTGGGTAGGTTTGGTGAAGAAGTGACTAACGATAATGGCGAAAGGATTATAGAACTGAGTGAGATGAATGATTTGAAGATAACCAATGGGTTCTACCAGAACAAGGAAATTCACAAATTCACCTGGACACAAGAAACGAGACAGCTAAGATCTATAATAGATTACATTATAGTGAAGAAGAATACATCAATTCGAATCAAAGACGTAAGAGTGCAGAGAGGGTCCGAGTGCGGAAGCGACCATAGATTGTTGATAGCAAAAATGGTTCTACCATGGAACGGAGCAAGAAGACCAAGCGAACAGAAAGCTTGCACGAATATCACAAAGGAAAAAAAATTAAAATACACTTGCTACAGGATGATTCAGTAAGAAACTTATATCAGAGTAGAAGAAGAGCATTTTCTATCATAACTTGATCAGAAAAATCTTAAAATGGCAAAAAATTATTTTTGAGTTAACGTCTAGTTCTTTGATTTTTTCCACCTCGCTGACTTTGAAGGCTAATTCTAGCAAAAGTAGACTGTTGAATACCATTTTTTATTAATGATTCTGAAAGCTGAATATTGAGCGCAGTTTTTAAGCCTACTGAGAAACCATGAAGTAGCCTGTTTACATTTTTAATTTAAATTTGAAAATTTAGATCATGATCCAAAATACGTAACTTTTTCACTTGAGACCAACATTTCCATAATTTTTATCAATGCTGGTTATTTTATATATAAAAGTACAATTCATGGCGATCTATTTACAACAAAAAAATATCAGAAAAGTCTTTTACTTTTCTTTAAAAAAATTTTTGAAGATGTTCAAGTTGCAAATTCTCAGATTTCATAAAAAAAATCATAACTCGGAAACCGTGAAAAATCGGATAACATGAGGAACCTGTTTTTTTTATTGACGTCAATCGTCCGGCCACCCTGTATATTGGAAAAACCACATTGTGGTCATCTTTTTTCTTGTTTAGCAGTCAACCGTATCGTCTTTTGTTTCCAAGTTATAAACCAAATTTGATAGGAATCCAGAGACCTATTCTAATACATATATGATATGCTGAGAGGTTTTCTTAATGACATAAAATTTTGTTTTTACTGAGGAAACAATAATTTATTTCTACTTAAAACAAATCACAAACAAACGACGATAGAGCAATGCGGTTGACGGCAAAATGAGTTTCTCGGAAAAAGATGACCGCAATATTTTTCTTCATCACATAGGGTTAAAAAGTTGTAATTCAAGGATCACTAATTCTGGTCACTCTGTACAGTACATACCAAATTCGCTATCTGCAAGGGTATTTCAGTCGAGATATAAATTTTAAATCAGAAATGTATGAACTATTCTATGGCAAATTTGAAGCTGCTATCTGTTTTTCAACATTTGTAAATCTTTGGAATATACAGAGTCAATTATAAATTGTTGAGTTTTCGGGGAGTACTGTTTATTTCTAACCTGCTTTTATATTTTCAAGATGAAAACTGACTTCAATAATTATTTTTACGTAGAATCCATTGGATATTTTTCTTATTTCAATGGGACACCCTATATTTTATTTTACCATTATATCGCATATTTTTCTCTGATTGAAGTGATACATAAATGAGAATACTGAATCGGCAAATATTTATATTTTTCATGACTAAAAGCTCTATGTGACCATATCTTAGATTATTCACAACAAGATAGAGCATAGTGAGAGAGAAAACGTGGCCGAAATAAGATAGCAATATGTTTATTATTTTCGTCAAAATCAAAACACATTCCCGCAGCTCCCTATTGGTGGCTTTCTACCACGTGACCTGGACGTGCGAATGAATTTCATTATCGCCGCCTTCTTTGACAGCTGATGCTTAGGTGGAACAAGTTCAAACTTATCGTTTTGAGTTAACCAAGTGATTTTTGTAGTGAAAACGAGGTTGTACAATAATTATTTGCTGTATTAAGCTGAAAAATGATTAATTCCTCTGTGATATGTAAAAAAAGCACCAGTAAAGACTGCGGGCGATCCATACATCGGTAAGTGAACACAACAAATAATAATTTACCATAGGCGTAGCTAGGAGTACCTAGCTCTCAATATAAGCATATTGTAAACTTATTTTAAAAGCATTTTCTTTTAATAGAATGCCTAGTGATAATGCCAGACGGAAATTATGGATGGATCAATTAAATTTGGGAAATACAAAATTAGCGAAGGAGGTAGGTATATGTTTGTTCTGACCATTTTTCTGATGAAGACTTACTATATAAATCAGCAAAAAGATTTTTGAAAACTGAAGCTATTCCGTCCAGGATTTCGTCATCGATTCATTGGTAAGTCTATTGAATATTATTAGGGTGTTTTATTCAAAATTGATTTGGATAATATGAACATCTAAATATAATATTTCTAATTTCAGTTCCAGTAGCACATCTCCAGATGAAAGGCCTGTGACTCCAGAACCATTAGATACTAATAAGCTAGGTAGTGTCAGAGAATCCTCAAAACTGAGTAATTCTGAACTATCCAGAACTTCAACAGCTAGTGATTTGTCTGCTACACTGACTACTTCAGATTTATCTGCTACATTGACTGCTTCAGATTTATCTGATACATTAACCGCTTCAGATTTATCTGCTTTTTTGACCGATACAGAATCCTCTGGTGCTTTGACAGTTTCAGAATTGTCCGGTACTATGACAGCTTCAGAATCGTCAAGCAACTTGGTATCCTCGGAAGTATTAACAGTAGCACATCCAACTACGTAAGTTTTACTTAATTTTATATTTATAATATTGCAAAATATATTCTGGTTCATTATATAAAACCTTCATTATCTTATTTCAGTTCTGAAGCTAAAAGTTCTGTACCAAGACCAAGAAAAAGAAAATGTTTTGTTGGTGATGTAACGGATGAAGATTTCAGGACACCAAAACAAGGAAAATTTGCCTTCTCCCTTGCTAAACGAAAAATTTCAGAACAGAAAAAGACACTGAAAGCATTGAGGATGAAGAACAGAAGACTGCAACAGAAAATTTCAGATATTTCAGGACTACTGAATAATTTGAGGGAAATGAACCTTATATCCGATAATGCTCAAGATTATATAGAGGTAAGTAAGATTCAACTTTGCATATATGTGTGGAATGTAATTATTTTCAATATTTCAGGCATCGTTACCAGGTCCTAGTAGAGATATGGTAAATAGACTCATAAGGGGATCAAAAAATCAGAAATTTACACCTTCTCTACGAGCATTTGCCCTATCATTACATTTTTACTCGCCTAGGTCCTATAATTATGTTAGGGAAAAATTCAATAATTTACTTCCACACCCAAAGTCTATTTCTAAGTGGTATCAGACCATTGATGGAACTCCTGGCTTCACAACTGAAGCCCTCAGTGCATTGAAGAACAAAGTGCAGCAGTCTGCGGGAGAACAAATTTATTGCAATCTGGTGATTGACGAGATGGCCATTAAAAAAAAAATCGAATTCATTGCTGGTAAATTTTATGGATCAATAAGTTTTGGAGAAAAACCTGAAGTGGATACTTTACCAGAAGCTAAGGAAGCACTTGTGTTTTTAGTTACCTGCATCAATGGTCACTGGAAAATTCCAGTAGGCTATTTTTTGATAGATGGATTATCAAGCAGAGAAAGAGCCAATTTGGTAATTAACTATCTGGAGTTTTTGAATGAAGTAAATTTGAGAATAACTTCTGTTACTTTTGATGGAGCAGCTTCGAATTTGAATATGGCGAGTCATTTGGGTGCTGATTTTTCGAATCCTCAATCATTGAAGACTCACTTTGAACATCCAGTCACCAAAGAGAAGGTATTAATTTTTCTTGACCCTTGTCACATGCTCAAACTCTTGAGAAATTGTTTAGGAGACAGTAAGATTTTGAAAACAAAAAATGATAAATTAATCAAATGGACCTATCTTGAAGAACTTGTGAATCTTCAAGACACAGAAGGATTGAATGCAGCAACGAAGATAAGAAAACGTCATTTACATTTTGTGAAAGAAAAAATGAGAGTGAAGATTGCTGCGCAGACATTCAGCAGGAGTGTGTCGGATGCTCTTAACTTCCTTGAGTTTGATTTGAAATTGACAAATTTTAAAGGTGCTGAAGAAACTGCAAATTTCTGTTTCTTAGTTAATGATTTATTTGACATCTTGAACTCAAGAAATAAATTCTCTCCATATACATATAAGAGGGCATTATCTTTCGAAAACATTGATTTATACGTGGAAAGGTTTTCTGAAGCAAAAGAATACTTCATGGAACTGACTCTGAATGGAACACCAGTATTATCTTCAAGAAGGAAAACAGGGTTTCTAGGGTTTTTAATATGTATGGAGAGTCTTGAGGAAATATTTAGAATGTATGTGGTGTCAAAAAAATTAGACTTTTTATTGACCTATAAGTTCTCTCAAGACCATCTGGAGGTATTTTTTGGTGCTATCAAGAGCACCAACAACAATCCCACAGCCAGACAATTTCAGTCAGCATATAAAAAGTTGTTGATAGCAAGGGAAGTGAGAGGTGCTGATTCTGGAAATGTTGTTAATTTGGACAATACATCAATTCTTCATGTTTCGTCATATAAAAAAATAACAATAAATGATCATAAGGAGGACTTGGAGGAGACTGAAGAGTATAAAAATTTGTGTGCAGCGTTAAATGATCATGATTACTTTGTCTCTTCAGGATGGCAATTATCTTCATATATACAGGATGTTTTAATTTATATAGCAGGATTCGTTGTCAAGTCATTGAAAAAATGTATCACTTGCTCAAAATGTCTCGATATGTTGGAGACTTGTGAAACATATTCATTTCTACAGAAAAGAAAAACGTATGGCAATTTATTCAAGGCATCCAAATTTGTCATTAAGATATGCACACAAGCAGAAAAAACAATAAGATATATGATTTCTAACAACCCTAATATTTTGAGTACAAAATCTGAAAATTTAATCAATAAGTTGATTCATAATTGTATTGTCTGTTTACCAGATGATGTTTTAAATGCATTTGGCAATCATGTATTTGATGAAGGGTTTCTAGAAAGTCATGAATTGCCTTTGATAAAACTGATATTGAAAAGATATTTCACTATAAGAATTCACCACGAGACAAGAAAAATGAGCGATCAAGTGGTGAATCGAGTAAGAAGCATGCTCACACATCTGATTTTGTATCAGAATCAATAAGTTTTTTTTTATCTTTACAATTGTTAGTTTTAAGTTTTAGGGTGATCAGGGTGTATAAAACACTCTTTTTTGATCGTGTACTTTTCGATCCTGTTTGGATTCAATTACCAAGGGCTATAGCAGTAGTAGATATGGATTCTTAGTTATTTTATTATAAACATTTCTGAAGAATCGATTATCAGTATATTTTAGTTACCTAACGTATTTCTTCAAATCATTATTGTAAAAATCATTTATTTTATGTTACATGTTATTGTATAGTTTCAATTGCTATTCCACTATAAATACTGATGCCCCGTCCATTCCATTGCAAAACTCACAAAATTCCAATCATCTATCTTATTGGCATATTCCATGACGATATCAGCGCCAAGGCGGGGAGAATCGAAGCTGAGCTAAGATAGTAGTAAATGTAAACAATCTTGTTTTGGACAGACAAATCATTGGAGTTTCATCGAAATTTTTACGAATAATCTGAAAATTAATATGAAGTTGGAATCTTTGTTGATCTATTTTGTGATTTAATCAATATATCAATCATTCAATATTCAAGTGTTTAATCAATATAAAGGTTACAAGTCAGTAAGTCTAGTTGTAGATGTTGTCAATCTTAAACTATATTAAAAAAATTTCTTTCAGTTCATTTATATCGTACATGTATACACGTATATGAAGTGAAGTGCAGCCGTTAGAATTTCTGGAAATTTGAATAGTTTTAACCTCTAATTCTAGAGCCCCAGTAGAAGGAGAAGTTCGAGAAGAAGTTCTGAATGCATGTCATATAATGATGTGTTGGAAAACAAATTGTGGTCCAGTTTTATAGACATTTGCTCTTTGTGTTTAAAAACTATTGTCCTTAATACAGAACCTCATAAAATTGATGGTTCATTGATTGTGGAGAGTGATAAAGTGAAACAAAACTAATATGCACGATATGTTCTTGTTAACGTGGAGTGAGGAGGAAATGTAAACATATCATTACAGTTGATTTGATTAGATTGATCAGGTACATGATGTTCCTATTCATCCATGACAGAATCATGTCAAAACTCATAGTTTTTTCTCCTTTCCTGCTGCATGTTTCTTTATCGGGGAAAAACTATCTAAACTTGAAGAAATATCACATACAGAATTGAAGTGCTTATGGAATTAGCAGAAGGCTAATGTAAGAAAATAAGGGTTCGTCTATAGAAAATATGCCTTGCTTAAAAAACAAATTTGCTGAATCGTCCTCCTATATAGTATAAATCAAGAAGATAATATGTAGAAATATTTTATGAACTTTTTAACTATTCTGAAATAGCCAAGCACAGGTTTGTGAAATAATATGTTATATGTGTACCTTAATTTTAAATGATCCTAAGGAGTAGAGAGAGCTTTTCGTAATGTGCTGTAATATCAAAACCTTCTATACAAATTCTGACGTAAGAGGTTGAAGCGACAATATGAATTAATTTCCTGTATATATTGGAATATATGATATAGAAGCCTTTCTTTTACTATTAGTTTCCTTCCAAACTCGTTTTCAAGATATATTTTCATTTGGTTTTCCTGGGGGAAGAAGTGATAACTATAACCTAAAGTTTGCAATTTTTTCGTCCATAAATTGCATCGGGGCACACAACTGTAGTCATTTCTGATCGAAATCATATTCAAGAAGATAACAATTTCAATTTTCCTTGAATATTTCTTCTAAACAAAAGTTTATGAACAATTACGAAATTATTATACAGAAATACGTTCAACGCTTTGTTTACTACTATCTTAGCTCTATTTCGATTTCAACCGCTAGAGTGCGTATCGCTGGTCAGCAGAAGCCAATATAGTGGAACAAAACTATACATTCATACTATCATTTGCCTTCAAAGGTGCAGGTAATGGATGGACAAGGTTTCAGTAAGTAAGTAAGGCCTATTACAGCATTAATGAAAACTGATATGATTATACTTCACACTTGATGTAAAACTGACCTATCTAATACATTTTCATGTCGAACTGGATCAATAAATTTATTGTTATTTTTGTTATTCAATTTAACATAGTATTCAGGTGTAATATCCTTAAATTTCAAACCTTTGCAGTCAAATGAGCTCCATTTGTAATAACATGGTGGTCCCCAATAAAAATCTGGACTCAACTCAGAACAAGATATCAAGCTGTGTTAAAATCCAAATTTAGATACCTACAGCATCATCTTGTATGGTAATAACGTACCATGCAGCCTTACTGAAAAGTGACCTGAATAGATGTATTCGATATAATAGGATTGTTAATAAGATCATTGATAATGATATAACATTCAATTGTATAGGTATTTGTAATTATTAAAACCAGAACAACAATATTTGAATATCATATTTGCTATTTCAAATCTCTTTTCATATTGAATTTTTTTTCGAATCGAAAATATGCCCGCACTATAAAAATTCTGCGTATAACAATGATTTAGAATAAGATGAAAACATCTGGAAGGTTAACAAAATTCATAAAAATAATGACATTAATTATGCATCCAATGAAATAATAATTAAAGATTCGATAACCTTTGAAGGATTTATTTCTATTCTTAACAAATTTTTAGATCCACGCCACTGACTTCTATTTACGACAACACACTTTTTTTGTAAACAGTGTTTATTATGGGAACAAAACATTCAGTTCATCTATAGTCCGTTCACGAAAGGTTGAGCCGTCGGTTGGCCATGGAAATTTGGCATATTCCACTGTGTATATTAAAATTTAGGTTATGTTCTTGTCAGATTGATACGCAATGTTGTCAATATTGCATAGAGTTGTCTGATAACTCGCAAGCTCATCGGGCGAGGCCGGGAACATTTGGCAACGTTGACTTTATTTTACGTTATGACAGCAAATACTGCCAACTTCAGATAAATAAAAAAACGCCTACTATGTGCTCAACCTTTCGTGAACGGACTATAGTAAGGGATTGCTCCATCTTGTTGTGAATAAGGACCATATTCTGTTGTCGGGTTGTCACTTGAGAAAGTCAATTTCGATTGAAAAGAACAAATGCATATTGCATATTGAGAAAATGCATAATGGAATTGAATTTGAAGACACGAGGAATATTATTCTGTATCTGCCAAAAATTTTCCTTTATGTGACAGTTCGATTAATTCAACCTACAACCTGTCTGTGACGATGTATTGCGTTGACATTAACTAGAACAATTTCCATTGTGATAGAGATAGAGTCGAGAGAAAAGTTAATTCACAGCGAGTAAAATATAAGTTTATCGTTTCTAGTGTGAGTGTTTGCCACGCTGATAGTGAAACGCTCTCTGGAGCAAAATGGCTGAGATGTCGGGAGACAAGGAGCCCTCCATCGAGACAGTTGACAAATTCCTTGCTTATTTCAATGACCCTGCTACCTTGGAATATCTATTTAGGACTCTAGCCGAAAGACTAGGATTCTCAGATATCATAAAGAAGACGGAAAGTAGAAAGCGGAAGAAGAAACAGGATGACATGACAACCATATCTACAAGCAATAGGTATGAGATATTGTCTGACGAAGACGAGACAGACAACATGGAGATTGAAATGGAGAACAGAAAAGAGACGACCCAAAAATCACTCCATGCAGCGGCACAATTCCCCAAGTTACCACTGACCAAGACAGTTACCGCACCGGTCTCAACTAAGACAACTATTCAATTTCCACCATTGCCACAAAAGAAAACTGTAATTCCCCCTGAAGCCCCGAAGAAACAACGTGTTCCGCCAGTTAAGGTAAAAAATGTCCATTCATTTCCATCAATCATTGAGATGGCGAAACAACAAAACATTAAAATCACGGCAGCGAAAGAAGACGCAAGAGGTCTTCATATTTATACTGATACACCAGATGATCACCGTAAACTGACGAGAGGGCTTGAAGAACATGGTCAAGAATTCTTTACATTTCAACTTCAAGAGGATAAAGTCTTGCGAGTGGTACTGAAAGGAGTACCGTCGCATGAAAACAGCGAATCAATAAAGACGCAATTGGCAGAAAATGGGTTCAATGTACTAGAGGTCACACAACTCTACAAAAGAGAAGATGGCAACAAAGTATTATTTCCACTATGGTTAGTCAAACTCCCGAGAACAGAGGAAAGCAAACGTATATACAATCTGGAGTTTTTGGGGTACTTCAGGATTCGCGTTGAATCACAAAAAACCAGAGAATTTCATCGACAGTGTCATAGGTGTCAAAACTATGGCCACACCCAATCCACTTGCAGACTACAACCCAGGTGCGTGAAATGTGGCCAAGATCATTTCTCCTTTCAGTGTGAAAAGCCCAGAAACACTCCGGCAGTGTGCGCCAACTGTAACGAGGCCCATCCAGCGAACTTCAGAGGATGCAGACACTACCCTGGTAACAAAAATGAAAAACCACAAGAAAAAAGAAGTTTCAACTCAAAGAAAGTAACGGATGGACTAACATATCGTGAGGCAGCTAGAAATGAGGCGAGCCAACCAAGTAATCAAAAGAAGCCAACTACAACTCAACCACAGATTGCGGCGATGCTCACTCAAGTAACATCCCTACTTCAACAGATATCCCAGTGTCTTCAGAATTAGAAAACCAAAGAGTCTCAAAGTACTGGCGTGGAACGCCAATTCCATCAACAACAAACTTCCTGAGCTTCAGAACTATATTGCTGAAGAAAAATTTGATGTCCTTCTGATCAGTGAAACGTTCCTCAAACCCCAGGACCATGTAGCCATTCCAAACTTCATAATTCACAGAACTGATAGACTGACAGGCAGAAATGGCGGTGTTGCGGTACTCGTCAATAAATCCATCCTGCACGTGAGAATTGAAAATTTTAAAACCATCAATCTAGAGAATGCTGCTGTTAACATTACTATGGCAGATAATAAAATTATTACCGTCGTTGCTGCTTACAATTCCCCAAGTAAAGGTCTACTACATAGTGACTTGGACCAAATCTTCAGCTCATCCAACGAAATTATCTTAGGAGGGGACCTGAATGCCAAAAATATGTCTTGGAATTGCCTTGTGAACAATACAAGAGGTAGAAATCTAGCACAAAACGCCACAAGGAATAACTTCGTAGTCATCGCTCCTGATCAACCGACGCACTATGGTATAGGCAGGCCTGATATTTTAGATGTTTTCCTGCTGAAGAACATCCGATACAACTACGACATATACACTGAGGCAGTTCTTAGCTCTGACCATAACCCGATCATCCTCCAATTAAATGAGTGGCATGACGTACCAGGAAATTCAACTGAGATGAAATTCAATTGGGAGATATACAAGGAAACCCTCCAAAGCAATGAAGAACCCCTCAGCCAGTTAAACACCAGGTCAGACATAGACAATGAAGTAGGGAAAATAACTCAAGACATTCAGAGAGCAATATCAAGAGCTACAACCATAGTTCCAAGACCGGCTACCAATAGATACAAACTACCAGAAGAAATTCGATCATTGATCAGAAGAAAGAATAGCGCGAGAAGAACTGCACAAAGAACCCTCCACCCAGAAGATAAGCGTGAGGCAAACCGACTTGGGAATAGAGTGAAAGAGGCAATGAAGAATTATCGCAACGAGAAGTGGGAAACATTCTTAGAATCGATCAACGAAGAGTGCAGTGAACATGAAGCACACTACAAACCGCTATGGCGTCTCAACAAACATTTAAAGAGAAAAGGTAATCGTTCCCCTCCAATTAATGGACTAGATGGATTGGTGTACACTGATCAAGGGAAGGCAGACTGCTTTGCTGAGAATCTAGAGCAACAATTTTCCCCTAATGTCATGCCTGAGGACGATATTGAATTCGAAGAGATGATCGAGCACAGAGCCAGGACTGTTCTACTACAAGAAACCGAAGAGACCATTCGACAGACCACCTTGGATGAGCTGAGAGAAGTCATCAAAATGCTTAAGAAAAAGTCGGCTCCTGGTGAGGATGGGATCAGCAACAGACACATAAGTCAACTACCGGACTACTACATTGAGAGACTGACAAATTTAATCAATGGCATACTGAGAACGTCATACTTCCCAGAGGCTTGGAAAAATGCTATTGTGATATGATTCCGAAGAAAGGAGAGAACCTATTGCTTCACAAGAATCATCGACCAATTAGCCTACTCTGCAATTCAGGCAAATTAGTGGAGAAGATCATCCTCTGGCGACTTCAAGATGAACTTGACGAAAAAGAAATAATTCCAAACGAGCAATATGGTTTCAAGGCTGATCATTCGACTGAGCTACAGGCGTTGAGATTAAAAGAACACCTTATTAACAATATAAATAGAAAACATGTCAACACTGCTGCATTTTTTGATGTATCCAAAGCCTTCGACAAGATGTGGCATGGAGGGCTAGTATTCAAGATGAACCAAGCAGGCATAACCCTTCCCATCATACAGCTAGTAGGAAGCTACCTATCAGGAAGAACATTCCAAGTGAAGATAGGATCTTGTCTTTCTCTCAAGAAGTCCATCACAGCCGGAGTACCACAAGGTGGAGTTTTGTCCCCGAAACTTTACAACATATACACAGCTGACGTTCCAACTAATCTCGCCAATGACACCAAGATGTTTATGTTTGCAGATGACACGGGAATTCTAGCGCACTCTAGGAACCTCAACCTTGGTTTGCGCTATCTACAAAGAGCAACGGACACAGTGATAGAATGGATGTCAAGATGGAAGATCAAAGTTAATCCTCAGAAGACCCAAGCTATTGTCTTTAGTCGAAAAAGAACACTGCCAACCGATGAATTGAAAGTCAACGGCGAAAATATTCCCTGGAAAAATCAGATAAAATATCTGGGAATAATATTTGATAAAAAAATTACATGGAAATATCACATTGAGAATATCAAACATAAAGTGAACATAAGAAGATATCAAATGTATTCCCTCATGGCGAGAAATAGTTACCTGAGCCTTGACAACAAGCTCCGACTTTATAAAAGCGCCATACTGCCAGTGATGTTGTATTGCTCATCAGTCTGGGGACAAGCTGCAGCGACCCACCTAAATACTTTGGAAGTAATTCAAAGCAAGATCCTACGTCAAATAACAGACTCCCCTTGGTTTATCAGGAATAGAAATATCAGGAATGATCTTCAGATTAGCAAGATAATCAATCAAATCCGATTTCGAAACAGAAAAATAATAGAAAAAGCCGAAAACCATACCAATCCAACTATCGCAGAAGTAATGCAATATCATCCAGATGACCCAACAACAATAAAGAGACCGCGAATGTCTCTTATCTCAACTGGTAGCCAGATTTGATACCGGTTCTTGAAGCGTCACAAAGAAGAACGCCACATTTAAAAACATAGAAAAAAAAACATACAGGACGAGGGGAAAAAGTGCCATGCATTATCCCAATACAAAACAGAGGTTCTCAGTCAGTCATTGTGATAGACAAATATACCAGTCAGAAGCTTTTGCACAATTTTTTACATGATGGGAAAACGATAATCCAAATTGAATAAGTTTTCTGAAAACTATGAGTTTCATTCTGTTCATTTATGGATTCATCTTTCCTCTACAAATTTCAAACAAAGGGTGATGAGCTCCATCATTTGGTTCGTTGATATCACCTCCACACTGTCTTCTTGCAGAGCAAATTCAGATTCATCGGCCTTTTCTATTTTGGATAGTTTATGTCATATTGAGCTCTATCAGTCAGTTTCAAAATTATTTTGAAATCAATAATGTTCGAACAAATAATTCCTGAACAGTGCCAGGTCTTGAAGTTAAGGGTCCTATATGTAATCTTATATTTCTAGTCGAGATTCGATACTGTGAAGACATTTAGTTTCAACGACAGAATTTTTGCGTATTTAAGGATGATTCACATTATCAGACATGCAACGACACGGCACGGAACGACAAAGACACGACAAACCATTCTTTCTATATAAATAAATACTGATGTACACACTAACAGACAACGACGCAGCAACGACACGTAAAGGCAGCGACGAAGCGGACCGACGCGACATTCTAGGCAAGAATGTTTTTCGTGTCTGTGCCTGTACGTGACGCGTACTTGCTGGAGAGTGTGAACAGTTTATTTGGATTTTCGCGATACTTCAGTGAAGTTTGAGGATTATTACAAAATGGATAATGAAAGATTGATTGAATTTGTTCGTGAATATCCGGAACTGTATGACATGTCACATAACAAGTATAGTGACAACAACAGAAAAGAAGCAGTATGGGCTTGCATCTTCTTTACGGCTTCGTCATCTTCATCAAGCAATACAGCTATTATGGCTAGATCTTTATTGGTAAAATTTCTAAACATGACACACGAGGGTTGCTCACTTTGTAGCACTACGCTTCTAATTTTGTTTAGCAAAAACTAATTCATTACAAACAACCCGTCGAGATGTCGAATACGTATCGTATAATGTGAATTGCTGCCGCAACTATCGGGTCTTTGTCGTTCCGTGCCGTGTCGTTGCATGTCTGATAATGTGTATCATCCTTTAATCATCACCGAATATTTCTCCGTTTTATTTTCCTAAAATGATTTATTAGATTGAATTGGGAGTCAAAAGATAGGTTCTTTCTGTTCGGTGAAAGTATAGACATATAGTCCGTTCACAAAAGGTTGAGCCGGCGGTTGGCCATGGAAATTTGGCATATTCCACTGTGTATATTAAAATTTTAGGTTATGTTCTTTATTTTCTTGTCAGATTGATACGCAATGTTGTCAATATTGCATAAGGTTCTCTGATAACTAGCAAGCTCGTCGGACGAGGTCGGGTACATTCGGCAACGTTGATTTTATTTTACGTTATGACAGCAAATGCTGCCAACTTCAGATATATAAACAAACGCCTATTATGCGCTCAAACTTTCGTGAACGGACTATAGATCTTGACCTAAATAATTAATATAGAAATTGGATTGAGCGGAAAATTTCGATTACAGCTTTTATTTGATGTTTGAAACGCGTTGATACAACGTCGTAAAATTGGCAATTATTATTTCAAGTTAAGAAATATTTAAAGATGGCAATAGTAAAGGGTGACAAAACTTCTAAATTTGAAATCATTTGGTCGAATAGTTTAATAGTTATTGAACTTTTGAATTTTTCTCATTAGTTGATTCTTTGTGGTTACGAAAATGAAAAAAAAACATAATGTTTACGTACATGGTGTTACAATATTCATCAAAATAGAAAAAGTTTGAAATTTTTTCAGTCCGGATCTGATTTATTCAATTTCTGAAATATTGAAAAATGGCAATCGTAAAGAGTGACAAAACTTTCAAATTTGAAATCATTCGGTCGAATAGTTTAAGAGTTATTGAACTTTGAAATTTCAGCCATAAGATGAATATCACCCTGTATATCCCAAACGAAGGCCGGAAGGCCCTCAAACGATTAACACCTCTTGTTGCGAGACCTCCTTGATGTCCTTGATTCATGGTATCGGTTGGTTGCATTCTCCCCGGAAAACCCTGTATACGTTGATCTATTTCGAAGAGTCCTATAACGCGTGTCCCATAAAGGCCTCACTTTGTATAAAAGAGAGGAATTCTCCATCATAAGAAAGTCCACAAAATAATGTGAATCCATCAACCTGTGGTTGAAGCTCGAACACTCTATACCCACCATCTGAATAAGAATTGGATAGTTTCATTCGAAATTCCGTTAAAAAACTTGCGAAATATTATTCATGTAAATTCAGTGAATAGGGTTGTTGCTTGGTGAAGGAAAGTAATACCTTTGTTCCCAATAATTCGAAAATCTATCCCAATACAGTACTATTCAAGATTAACGGAAATTTGGGAATTTTCTTCAGTAAATTTATTTTGCAGTTTGAAATATTTTCAGCAATTCTATTTTAAAATTTTAGGCCTCCACGGTCCAACCAGTTTTCTTCTAAAATATGATTCAGAAATACGATAGCAAAATTTCGATGGCTATCAAAATGAAATCATTCAATATTTTTTCAATCGGTTTTCATAATTTTCTGAAGGTTGACTGATAAATACCAGTGAAAATTTTCTATGGCTTCAGAAGAAGTTATTCTTTAAATCTTCAAAAATCGAGTGTTTTCATGTAGGTAGTACATTGCAAATTGGCAATCGCCAAATGGAATAAACAGCTTTACAACATTTCAGCATTTTCAAATAGGATTTTCCGAATTTATACGGTTGAATCGAGCTCAAAAAGGTATAGAAAAGTGCTCAGAAATATTTTTTTCGAATGTTACACATAACCGTCAACACAAAGTAAAATATTGCCCAAAATTGACCTTGAAACTGTATCGCGCTAATGCTTCGAATCATGTCATGACAGAAATGATCCTCCCGATGTCATCTAGAAGCTATATTCTTTCATTCAGTCTGTGATGAAACATCCTGTATAGGTAGGTACATAAAGCTAAAGTTAATAACTTGCCTGACCATGAATTTTTACCAAGCGGAACTTTCTCGATCTAGAAAGATTTTCAGCCATTCTAATTTGGTGACACGAATTTTCCGTCTTATTGTTCATATAAGCTCAGCCTCAGCAACGATTTAGTGAAGATTATCTAGGTCGATTTTAATGGATTTTTATTTCCAAGGCACTTCATCTCGCTAAATTGCACAAAAAATCATTCAGCGTTCTGAAATAAATAAAAGAATCGGTTAATAGGAATTTCGATTGATATCTATATGTTCCGAAAGTATGTGAAAAGTGTGGGATTAGTTTAGAAAACTCATCACCGAATATTTCTGCGTTTTATTTTCCTTAAATGATTTATTAGATTGAATTAGGAGTCAAGAGATAGGTTCTTTTTGTTCGGTGAAAGCACAGACATAGATCTTGACCTAAATAATTGAAATATAGAGATTGAATTGAGCGGAAAAATGTTAATTACAGTTTTCCTTTGATATTTGAAATGCGGTTGAATACAGCATCGTGAAATGGATAATTGTGGAGTTTTTTCGATTTATTCCCAGAATTATATGTAGTCTAATATTTCTAGTGGAGATTCGAGTGAAGACATTTTAGTTTCAACGACATAATTTTTCAGTATTTGATCATCACCGAATATTTCTGTGTTTTATTTTCCTTAAATGATTTATTAGATTGAATTGGGAATCAAGAGATAGGGTCTTTCTGTTCGTTGAAAGTAGACATAGATCTTGACCTAAATAATGAATAAATAGAGATTGAATTGAGCGGAAAAATTTTAATTACAGCTTTTCTTTGATGTTTGAAACTCGTTGAATACAGCAGCGTCGTAAAACGGAAAATTGTGGAGTTTTTTTTGTTTATTCCCAGAATTATATCTAGTCTAACATTTCTAGTTGAGATTCGATACTGTGAAGACATTTAGTTTCAACGACAGAGTTTTTAAGTATTTGCTCTAGTCATAATTTGTTCCAAACGACTCTAATTATCGAATAAATCGAAAGTGTGCTCAATATTTATTTGGGTTAGACTTTCAGAGGAAAATACCGAGGCCAGAATGTGAAATTTCATTCCTGATTACGATGAATGTTGATGATGGTTTTTGAACAGGTTTATAGGTCAACGTTTTTTTCATGAAACCAATTTTTTGGAAAAGATGCCAAATAGTTTCGATTTATTTCAAAATGTTCATAACGGCTCTGAAATTGAATAACACGGATTAAAATAAACTTAAATGTTCAAGACTAGCACACTAAAATATTGAAACCTTGTTCTGAAAAAACATCACATTAAAAGATAAATTCCTATTTTTGAATATACACAAGTGAGGAAATCGGTTCGAATTTTTTTTTATTTTCGAGGCACTTCATGTCACTAAATTACACAGAAAATCATTCAGCGTTCTTAAATAAATAAAAGAATCGGTAAATAGGAATCTCGATTGATATCTATATCCCGAGAGTATGTAAAAAGTGTGGGATTAGTTTAGAAAATTCATTACCGAATACTTCTACGTTTCGTTTTCCTTAAATGATTTTTTTGATTGAATTGGGAGTGAAGAGATAGGTTCTTTTTATTCGGTGAAAGTACAGACATAGATCTTGACCTAAATAATTAATATAAGGATAGAATTGAGCGAACAAATTTAAATTACAGTTTTCCTTTGATATTTGACATGCGGTTGAATACAGCGTCGTAAAATGGAAAATTGTGGAGTTTTTTTCGATTTATTCACAGAGTACATTATATGTAGTCTAATATTTCTAGTCGAGATTCGATACTGTGAAGACATTTAGTTTCAACGACGGAATTTTTGAGTATTTGATCACCACTGAATATTTCCGCGTTTTATTTTCCTTAAATGATTTATTGGGATTGAATTGGGAGTCAAGAGATTCTGTTTCTTTCTGTTCGGTGAAAGTAGACATAGATCTTGACCTAAATATTTAATATATAGATTGAATTGAGGGGAAAATTTTAATTACAGCTTTTCTTTCATGTTTGAAAAGTGTTGAATACAGCAGCGTCGTAAAACGGAAAATTGTGGAGTTTCTTTAGATTTATTCCCAGAATTATATCTAGTCTAACACATGATATAAGAAAACATGGTATGCTATTACGCATCGGGAAGAGAGATAGAGCTACGCCTCTCTCTCTAATTGTGACGTCATGTGGGGAGCAAAGCCAGGCATTTAGTTGGCAATTTCTTCGAGATTCACTCATTTTTGGTGTTTAAAAAGAATTAAAGATTGGAAACGTCGTGATTGAGGAAAATATACTTAGATGAATATTATAATTGACCACTGGAGCGAAATATTCGACTTAATAATGAAGAATTTTCAAATAATAGCCAATTGCGATAGTCCGTCAAGACGTCCGCTCGTTAGAAAGAATCTCGTTTATTATTTTTGTGCAGCGCTATCGTCTTTTGTCTGAATATGGGTATTTCTCGAATTTTCAGATTCCAAACGGCTACGTAGTAAGAAGATAAAATCAATTGAAATTTCCGGAAACAATATTGGATTTGAAATTTGTATTCTATTTGTGAAATTACAGACACTAAAGTTTATGCAAAATGTTCGAATTGCTAAGGAAAATATAGCTCTTGAAATGTGTATACTATTTCTAAAATTACGAGACTGAGATTTGAAAATTTTTGGAAGGCATGAAAATTTTGACAAAATTCTAAAAAAAGGGCTTTATTTTACAAAAAATTTATTCATGCTTTGAAGGCATTGAAAATATAATTGTCTCGATATAATAAATTCTGTGCCGATAGCTTTATTACAGTATTTTCACAAAGTAAATTATTAGTTGTGAAAATACCTAACCTCAAAATGGACAACAACATTGAATTCATTACTCCTGTAATCATATCTGAAATACCTAAGGATTAGTGATATGTTTATAAAATTTTCCAAATTGAAATTGTCCTTTCTCCAACTTGCAGTAATTCAGTCATATAGTAAATCTTCATTATTTGGGAATTGAAAGTATCTAACGTCTACTTTATTTGACTTTCAAGTATCATTTTTACAATTTGCTGCTGTACATTGAGGCATATTTCGTTCTGGATAGTTTCAATATGTTCCAATACATCACTGCATATTCACAATTTAGGTGAAAGATTTCATAATCTCCACAAAAATGCCGAAAACTTTCAAAATAACGGACTTTGCCTGCTAATACGGTCATTTTGCTCCCCGCGTGACGTCATTGCGCAGTGACGGACGAAAATAAGAATAGTTTGTAGCATACCATGTTTCTTATGTCATGGTCTAACATTTCTAGTCGAGATTCGGTACTGTGAAGACATTTAGTTTCAACAACAGAGTTTTTAAGTATTTGCTCTAGTCATAATTTGTTCCAAACGCCTGTAATTATCGAATTAACCGGAAGTATTTATTTGGGTTAGACTTTCAGAGGAAAATACCGAGGCCAGAATGTGAAATTTTATTCTTGATTAGGATTAATGTTGATGATGGTTTTTGAACAGGTTTATAAGTCAACGTTTTTTTCATAAAACCAACTTTTTGGAAAAGATGCCAAATAGTTTCGATTTATTTCAAAATGTTCATCAGAGCTCTGAAATTGAATAACATGGACTAAAATAAACTTAGATGTTCAAAACTAGCACACTTAAAGATTGAAACCATGTTTTGAAAAACATCACATTAAAAGATAAAATTCCTATATTTGAAAAATATACAAGAATATACAAGTGAGGAAATAGGTCCGAAATTTTTTTTTTATTTCAAGGCACTTTATGTCACTAAATTACACAGAAAATCATTCAGTGTTCTGAATATTTCTACGTTTTATTTTCCTTAAATGATTTATTAGATTGAATTAGGAGTCGAGAGATAGGTTCTTTTTGTTCGGTGAAAGCACAGACATAGATCTTGACCCAAATAATTGAAATATAGAGATTGAATTGAGCGGAAAAATGTTAATTACAGTTTTCCTTTGATATTTGAAATGCGGTTGACTACAGCATCGTAAAATGGATAATTGTGGAGTTTTTTGGAGTTATTCCCAGAATTATACGTAGTCTAATATTTCTAATCGAGATTCGATACGGTGAAGACATTTAGTTTCAACGACAAAATTTTCGAGTATTTGATCATCATCGACTATTTCTGCGTTTTATTTTCCTAAAATGATTTATTAGATTGAATTGGGAGTCAAGAGATAGGTTCTTTTTGTTCGGTGAAAGCACAGACATAGATCTTGACCTAAATAATTGAAATATAGAGATTGAATTGAGCGGAAAAATGTTAATTACAGTTTTCCTTTGATGTTTGAAACGCTTAGAATACAGCAGCGTCGTAAAATGAAAAATTGTGGAGTTTTTTAGATGTATTCCCAGAATTATTACCTAGTCTAACATTTCTAGTCGGAATTCGGTTCTGTGAAAACATTTTGTTTCAACGACAGAGTTTTTAAGTATTTGCTCTAGTCATAATTTGTTCCAAACGCCTGTAATTATCGAATAAACGGGAAGTGTACTCAATATTTATTTGGTTTAGACTTTCAGAGAAAAATACCGAGGCCAGAATGTTGAATTTCATTCTTGATTACGATGAATGTTGATGATCGTTTTTGAACATGTTTACAGGTCAACGTTTTCTTCATAAAACCAACTTTTTGGAAAAGATGCCAACTAGTTCCGATTTGTTTCAAAATGTTCATCAGGGCTCTGAAATTGAATACCACGGACTAGAATAAACTAAGATGTTCAAAACTAGCACACTAACAGATTGAAACCTTGTTTTGAAAAACATCACATTAAAAGATAAAATTCCAATTTTTGAAAAATATACAAGAATATACAGAAGTGAGGAAATCAGTTCGAATTTTTTTTATTTTCCAGGCGCTTAGTCACTAAATTACACAGAAAATCATTCAGCATTCTCAAATAAATAAAAGAATCGGTTAATCGGAATTTCGATTGATAGCTACATTCCGAGAGTATGTGAAAAGTGTAGGATTAGTTTAGAAAACTCATCAATGAATATTTTTGCGTTTTGTTTTCCTTAATGATTGACTAGATTGAATTGGGAGTCAACAGATAGGTTCTTTCTGTTCGGTGAAAGCACAGACATTGATCTTGACCTAAATAATTAATATAGAGATTAAATTGAGCGGAAAAATTTTAATTACAGTTTTCCTTTGATATTTGAAATGCTGTTGAATACAGAGTCGTAAAATGGAAAATTGTGGAGTTTTTTCGATTTATTCCCAGAACTATATGCAGTCTAATATTTCTAGTCGAGATTCGATACTGTGAAGACATTTAGTTTCAACGACAGAATTTTTGAGTATTTGATCAACGAATATTTCTGCGTTTTATTTTCCTAAAATGATTTATTAGATTGAATTGGGAGTCGAGAGATAGGTTCTTTCTGTTCGGTGAAAGTATAGACAAAGATCTTGACCTAAATCTATACTAATATTATAAAGAGGAAAGATTTGTATGTTTGTGGCGTTGATATGACATCACTCATAAGCTACTGGACCGATTTCAATAATTCTTTCACCCTTAGAATGCTACATTATCCTTGAGTAACATAGGCTATACTTTTCATCCGAGAAAATTGGGGAAATCTACTATAACTTCAATGATAATAAATATGAGTACCAAAATCAGCTATTTTCAGGTGCGCTGCGAAAACCGTAAGACGTACATGGAAACAATGTATGACGGAAATGTACCTCTTCAATAGTTCTACAAAAAAGTCCGCGATAGCATATATCTATCTTTCAAGGTTTACTCGGTATCACCTTTTAAAGGTATCCGAATGTTTCTCAAAATTATGCATTTTTTGGGAGTATTTTTTTATGAATACGCTATTGATCTTTATCCAATTAAATACGTCCTTCATATCCAGTATTTAATATAGAACGAAATTGCCTTTTACATCATTCAATTATGATGAATACATCAAAAGATATGACAGGTTGAAGATGAAATCGCACCAAAATCGAATTACGTCTCCGAGCACGATATACACAAACACTGGTATGGCGACGCCCATCGAGATGTGACGTCACAGCGGAGAATTTCCATTGCATTTGCGGGATTGCAGTGTTAGAACTCGAGGGAATGATTGGAATAATGCAATTAATCGCAAGTTTCATTGAAAATGCAATCAACTAACTATTTTAAATGAAATTTCTTCGATGTCTTTGTTTGTTGATCCTGGAATATATCAATGAAGTTGTATAAATATGGATGTTAGTGCTAAGTATTTACGAGTATTTGTTAATAGAGAATAAATTATTCAAGTTTCATTTAAAAACTTCGAATAAATGAAAATATTTTTATCATATTCAGGAAATTTCTATGAATGTCATTTATAATTCGTGAATTTGGAAAGTTTTTTGTTCATTTTTTTCTTCATATTCTGAAAACTGATCTTATTCAGATCCCGGTGTCTTAAGTTGGTACGGATTCTGCTCAAAACGGTAGGTTTTAGAAAAAAGTGGTCAATAGAGCGTTTGTAGAGAATTAATTAACCTATAAAATGAGGTATCAATCGTCCTGATCGAATGAGCACAGACCGATTTATTTTCATTAGAAGATGAAAAATAGTATATTATATTATAAGGATTAAAAGTGCATCTTTTTTTTACGAGCAATATTTGCAGTTGCGAGGCGCAGCCGAGCGAATGCAAAATTGCGAGTTAAAATAGGCACTTTTAATCCGAATAGTATATACTATTTTTTCTCCAACCAAGTCAAAATTACAATGAAATTGGTTTTAGTGAAAAATCGTTCATAATTTGGTTATGAATTTGAACACAGAATCATGACAGTGATTGTCAAGTAGACTTCAAATGCATGTACAAGGATTAAACGTAGCGTTTTTAATCCTAGGATTAAAAGTGTTGCTAAGTGACGAGTGAATTTTTGTACGGTAAGAAAATCTATGACTTTTGCACCTGAAAAGTGTACAAAAATGTCAACATTTTTTGATGGTTGGAGAAAATAGTAATTTACGTAACAAGTCCGGAAAATAGGGTTTTTTTGGACGAATAGACAAAATTCTAGGACGAGCGCAAGCGAGTCCTAGAAGTCTATGAGTCCAAAAAAACCATTTTCGGGCGTGTTGCGTACAATATTTTTTCGGCAACCGTCTAGAATAACAAATCAATGAGACGACACATTTCTTTTTTATATATTTTAATTCTTATTTAAATTAAACAGAACAGAAAATATCACATATTAACAGAAACATTCTAATTCTTATTTATATTAATATTTATATTAAAATTCGAGCAATTACTGATATTGAAGGGATTCAATTTGTTTGAAATGCCTGGTATATTTAAATTCCTTTTGTTGAAGCCACAACAAGATGGCAAAGTTTCCGTTTCGCATCGATTATTTTCTTCTGGTGATTTTTGAATGGTCTTGGCAATTTTAATTTTGTTTTCAAGGGAATTATCTATATATCCTTCAGCCACCGTGTCTCTTCAAATTTGTGATGTTTCCACCATTGTCAGCAAATAACGTCGCCGAAGTTCGACGAATGCTATGGCCTGTGTAATTTTTAGGATTGGGTAAATGTAAAAACTCTGCGATTTTCATTCCGAGACTCCCGAAAGTGTGGATACCAACAGGCTGAATCGAACATTTTCCCTTTTTGTAATTCACGAATAATCTGTTGTGTGGAGTATGAGATGGCCGTAAAGATAAATATTGTCTATACAACAGCAGGTTTTCTTGCCCAATTACAACAAAAGTTCTCTCAATATGTGTTTTGGAATCCGGTATTTTCACAAGCAACATGTCTTCCTTATCGTTTATTAAATCAATCGACATTTTTGTCAGTTCTTCTCTTCTGCACGCGCCGGCTAACCCAATAATTGTTGCTACCTGAAAAGTAAGTTGATACTTTTATATCCTACAATCGTAATATTTTGTTAAAATCACCTTCAGCATTAGATATGTATCATTATCCGCTTCTCTAATGAATTTGCTGATCTGTTCACTGCTGAAAACTTCTGATTTTTTGGCTTTGTAACCAACATTCTTCCTTTTAAGAAATGCGAGAACTTTTGGGAAAATGGCTATGTTCACATTTTTCTTTACTAAAATGGTACTTTTCAACATAGAGTACATGCTCCACAGAGTGGAGGATTTGACTGTTTCTGATTTATGCGCCAAATAGGCCAACATTACATCCTCTGTTATAATTTTGCATTGCTTCATCTCCATCCATTTCGTGAACGAATCATACACGTTTTCATACCTTGATTTTGATTTTTCAGGCAATAATTGTGCTGTAGCAGCGGCTGCTATATTGGAAATTTCCCAAGGCACATTTTCATTGTCACTATCACTGCTGCTTTCCATATTTTAATGCGGATTGGGATTGCGATCAGAAAACATGCAAATTCTTGACAACTAATTTTATATGAACTGTCAGCCGTTTTCTCAGTGCTATGGTAACTTCATTTATCAAAAATATACCTACCAAGATTTTCATATTTACTATGATCAAAACGACGTGATTCTTCCCGGCCTAGTCCGGGAAGTACGTACTTCCCGGACTAGGCCGGGAAAGGCTTCTTTCTCAAAGAAAAAGCGTCCGGAAAGTGGGTACTTCCCGGACGGTTGCAGAAAAATGTAATTTTTCATCTCCTCCCAACTTTATTCGAGATATTTTCAGAACGATAGGTTATAGAAAAAAGTGGTCAATAGGGCGTTTGTAGAGAATTGATCTATATCTTTACTAATATTATACTTATACCTATATTATAAAGAGGACAGATTTGTATGTTTGTGCGTTTGGGGGTTTGATACGAGTTTACTCATAAGCTACTAGAGATTTCAATAATTATTTCACCCTCAGAATGCTACACTATCCCTGAGTAACATAGGCTATACTTTTCACCCGAGAAATTTGAGGAAACCTACTATAACTTCAATGATAATAAATATGAGTACCAAAATCAGCCATGATGAATACATCAAAAGATATGGCAGGTTGAAGATGAAATCGCATCAAAATGTCTCCGAGGTAGGCACAAGGCGGCTAGGAGAAGGTACCGAAGTGTGAGAGATGTTTTGTATGAATGTATTTTGGATTGCCTATGCCCGTATGTTTATGACCACACATCAGAACAACAGATGGCGCTGAAGTCGTTATTCAGGTTATTCATCTACTCTGCAACTAAACGGCTCGATCGAATTGAATGAATTTTTGTGTATACAGAACAACGTCTGTTGGGTCTGCTAGTAATTAATATAGAGATTGAATTAAGCGGAAAAATTTCTATTACAGCTTTTCTTATATATTTAAAACGCGTTGAATACAACGTCGTAAAATGGGAAATTATGGAGTTTTTTTTCTATTCATTCCCATAATTATATGTAGTCTGATATTTCTAGACGAGATTCGATACTGTGAAGAAATTTAATTTCAACGACAGAATTTTTGATTATTTGATCTAGTCATTATTTGTTCCAAACGCCTGTAATTGTCAAATTAACCGTAAGTGTGCTCAATATTTATTTGGGTTAGACTTTCAGATGAAAACAATGAGGTCAGTAGGGGAAGAGTGTCTGAGACGGCATACTTTTTGGAGTGGGGTTATATTTTTTCATGTGAGTGTTTGTAGATGGTGAGGACAAGGCGAGAAGGTAGTGCCACGAATTGTTCATAAATAAATTCATTCAAAATAGAATATTTGATTGATTTGAAAGCACAATATTGAAATGAAAAAGATCCTGCAGATGCCATCTCAGCCACAACACTCTGGTTGAGACGGCATACATATCAAATTACAATTTGCATATATCGCAAATAAAGTGTAGCAAAAATTTTTAAATTTTTCGAAGGAACTGTTGAAAATCCTGACTTGTCAACATTCCATATATCATTAGCTTCAAATTTATTTATTTGCAATACACCAGAAAGAAGCGAAAACTAATTTTCAATTTGGACCTTGTTGAAGGCAGTGACTGTTGCAAATGATGTGGATTCTGGGGTTCGGGGACTAATACTCGGATTACGATTCCGAAAACCTTTCAGCCAATCCCACCTCGCCATTTTCTTTTCATGAGAAACGGTGGGGATTTTTTTGGGCTTCTGCTACTTCGTAAGCGAGTTTTCTTGAGTCTGTGGTTGTGAATCCGAAAAATCTGAGCTCTAAATTTTTGAGATGATCTACAATTTCATTTTCTAGGCTTGCGTCAAATGTTACTTTATTGCCCGCAATATAATTTGTCCACTCTTCGGTTCACATTGATCGTCTTCGCAACTTATAACCAGCCCATTTTTTCGTCTTGAACGGTCTTTATCGCTTCCTTCATATTGTCTTCGCTCCTGGAATGTCTTTGTGAAACTCTGTTATAACTCCCTATTCTTTGAGAAAAACATCATTCAGTGCCTTCCCCAAAATGGAAATGTCTGGGAGATGGCATACCTATGCCATCTCAGCAGCATAACATGTATGCCAACTCACCCAGAAGCATACATCTGCAGTTTTTTCTATTTAAAACAAAAATTATGAAAGCAAATTCAAAAAATAGAATAGGACTTCAATACTAAGTGGTATGAATAAAACAAGAAACATTAATACTGACTAATGGTCTCGTTTATTGCCAGTAATACACAAAAAACTTGCGCTTTGATAAATATTCAACCACCTCGGTAAATTACTTTTGCATGCAATGACAAGAAACTATAGCGGAATGAACTGTAACCTAGGCAGACCATGATTGGTGTTCTATTTTTCAGTATGCACATTCGAATGGCGCTAAAATCTGAACGTCCGCTGAGAAACATGCTCTATGCCATCTCATCAACTATGCCGTCTCAGACATATTTCCCCTATGGAAAATTTTCTTCTTAATTACTTTCGAAACTGAAAATTGTTGTTGTTGTGAAGGTCGTGATGATGGAACATTTATGAGAATATTATTTGGGTTGTTTCCATGATTTTCGCTTTCTGCACTCAACGTTTCGGTCATCAGTCGCCAGCCGTGGTCAGGAAAACACTATAGACTTAAAACCTTCAGAAACGCAGCTTACGTTACTCCTTGAAAATGATCATCATTTTGGTCAGTTTTCAGAAAACAGTCATCGATTACTTTAATCTATTATTGATTGAATCAGTTGTCCAAATATTCATTTTATTATTTTTGAACTGGATCTCATTGGTGGAGTCCAGATTGTTTTCGGTTATTAACTTGGAAAACTGCTTCTTTTAATTTTTTACGTTTCAGTTTTCTTCTTTTGATATTATGGAAGCTCCACCTCATCAAATCCAATGATCCCTATTCAAAACATGTTGAACAAGCTTTGACATTTCAGTATTTCCCAGTTGAGTCTATTTTGTATGTTCATTGGTTCGAACATTTAGGGGACACTAAGTTTTTCATTTGGAAATTTTACAGAGAGCTGGTGTACGCAAAGGAATACAACAACCAAACACAATTGAGTGAAAAACTTTCAGAAACGGTATAAAAAATAAAACAAGAAAATTCGAGTAGCTTCAGACAATTGATACGTCATCTTTTAGAACGATTTCGATAATGTTTTCAAATTGGAGACCCGGATTTTGAAAAAATTATCGAAGTGAATAGTAATTTTTAGTATGATGTGCTTTTTATGTATTTTCCATCCCAAAACAGGTAATTTCACAACTAGCAATTCTGTCCAATGTTAACATTTTCCATCAGTGGTGAGACCAAAACTATTGTATAAATTACACGAGCTACATTTGTTTCGCTGGAATTTCAATTTAAATCAATTCAAAATCCCATTCTTAAGTTTAATTTATCATGAAAATTAGAACAAAAAGAAAAAAATTTTTTTATCGAGTTTCAATGATTTTCAGCCTATCCACCTTCCAAGGCTGATTACAACAAAAAAGTCCGATCAAGTACCTTATTTTTCTCTGACTTTCGTAGCCTAGGACTCCGCAAAGTTTTTAACCTTAGCCAAAAGCTAAGAAACATTTTTTTTAATCTAAAATGAATGTTTGAGTACATCCTACTGAAAATACTTTGAAAAAACACTCAAAAAATTATAACTCGAGAACTACAAAAAATCAAATTACATCTATGGCTTATTTTTGGGCAACCACAGGTCTGAGGAATTTAAAAATAATTTATTGACGTCAATCGCCTGGACACCCTGTATATTATGCGATTGATTTTAATTATCAGGTTTTACTTGCGTCAGATAAGACATGATAGAATATTCGGTCTTGAATGCTTTTCTCAAATTGTACTTGTTTCCGATTTTTCTAATCTTTTGGATCGATTTGACTTGTTGCAGATTGTGTTTCTTTACTTTTTGTTTTGCTTGAGGATTCGTGAGATATTTTCAGTTTCTTCAATTTTAGCATCTCGAAAAAAGCATTTTTTATGCCCTATTTTAAAGACTAATGGATCTTAAGTTGATGTTAAAATGGTGATTTAATTGGAAATAAAGGAACTGTCCTGTATTCGTTGACTTTCGATAAACAGTGGTTCTTGGAATATCATTCAGTTTATGTACGACCACATCAAAGAAAAAGAAGCCGTTTATATTCATTGTCAATCTTGATGCTAGCTTAAAATATTCATAAATTTTCGTATCTGCTGAACTGGTTCTGCCATACTTTGTATGTCACTCAAAATACAGGGTTTTCCTTTTAAGTTGGCCTATAAGACGTTTTAGGAGAACTAGTGAATATTTCGTTCTGAAATTTTAGGTGGAGCCTTGAGGGTGAAGGAAGTCTTCGCCTGAAATATTTTCAAGTCAACAGTGTTGCCACGTCTATCTCAAACACATATCTACTTTCTTATTTAAAATGGAACTACCTATATTTTAATTTATGTGTCGATTCAATGCCAAATTCACAGTATAACCTACTAGAAAAATTCTCTGCTATGCACTGTTGCCAAGTTATGCACAAATTCCTAAAAATTTTGACATCTGCATTGCCAGTTTTGAAATGCAATATCTCGATTATTTTTTATGCGAACAGATCCAAACTCAGTAGTCTCATAGAAGAGAATCCATGCATTTATGTGGTACATTCAGTATTTTGATACATCGTAAGGTTTTTCGAAGATATTGCTCCGAAAATGTGGAACTGAAAATTGAAATATTTCGAGATTTTCAAATGACAACCTCATATTTATTTTACAGTTTACAGTTTTTTTCAATTTCAGAACGAAATATTCACTAGTTTTCCTAAAACGTCTAATTGGCCAACTTAGAAAGAAAATCCTGCATTTGCAGAAGTTACTAATTCACAATAAAAGGTCATCTTTTCCATATTCACAGAAATGTTGGCCCGAACAGCCTATAGATTTAGCTGATCTTTGTTAGGGTGAACTCGTAACAACTTGAAATATCATATATCAACAATTTGAATAATAATTATCGAGATTATAGCTTACATAAAGAAATATAGACCTAATTAGGTCAAATGGAAAAAACAGTCGGAAAACAATTTTCTGTTACCTATCTCATTTTCTCATAACTTGTCAATTAAACCTGGACCCTCCGGAGCGTTACGTAATATATTAATAGATATCACTTACTTTCAGGTGATGATCATTATAAAACACAATCTTGGTCTTTCGTGAGACGTAGATTGATAATTTGATTTTGCCAGTAATTCTGGTGAAATTAACCTTTTATGGGAATCATTTTGCTTGACCTTGAATGCGATAGCATCTTCCGAGTAATGGAAAGTTGAAATTCCTAGTTTTGGTTAGTGAAATGAAAACCCCGACTTTTTTCAATGTGGTGGAAATTATAACTATATTATATTGATTATTCATAAGCTTCGGAGAGCTTCTTAGTTTTTTTTTTTCAGTATTTATTGCTCAATATACAATCTACACATATAGGTACAGTAGAACTCCAATTATCCGAACTCCGACTATCCGAATCGCCGATTATCCGAATCACTTTCAGAAAAAAATTTGTCCAAAAAACAGCTTACATTGACGGAGATGTTTGAAAAACAATGATTTTTATTTCTAAACTTGTACATAAGTACATTTTATTTATATTTAAAACATGTGAAAATATCATGTTTCTTTCATTTAATTCAATAAAAAATAGTGCAATATCAAAACGTAGCTTTTTTTCTCTCCAATGGCAATTTTTTTAAAAAACTCCGATTATCCGAATATTTGATTATCCGAATGGGTCCCGGTCCCCATTAATTCGGATAATTGGAGTTCTACTGTATTAAGTAATTGTGTTGGCTATAATGAAAAGGGAAGAAAAAATAAATGAAAGGGAGAAGATGAGAGTGAAATGTCCAGTGACACCTCTACTCGATTGCTATTTCAGAGCGGGAGGTCTTCAGGCCACGTATTTTTTAGTCGTCTGATTCTTGGTCCATTCTTATAGAGGTTCTCTATTAACTCATTCGAATGAGCTTGTAATCTTTCCTGGTACTTGGTGGAGGTGGATTGTATGACTTCTGTTATGTAGGGTATTTGGAGGTCTTCATGAATTCTCTGGTTCGTGACATACCATGGAGCATTGGCTATCAACCGAAGAGTTTTGGACTGAAACCTTTGGATGGAGTTTCTTAATGATGGTTTTGCACAGCCCCACAGCTGTATACCGTAAGTCCAGACAGGTTTAAGTACCACCTTATACAGCAACAGCTTGTTCTGAATGGTCAGCTTTGATCTCTTTCCAATAAGCCAGTGCATTTTCCGAACTTTCAAGTCTAGCTGTTTCCTTTTAGATTATATATGTTTTTGCCACGTGAGTCTCTGGTCCAGGTGCAGTCCGAGGTATTTGACATTTTGCTTTGTGGGTATAGTAATGCCATCCAGTTCCAGATAGCACAAGTTTATCTTATGGATATGCTATGTATATCGATCATGGATATTGGGGATGTCCATAAGATAACCGAAAAGGCTCTGGTATATCCTATGGACGTCCATAGAATGGGACAGTGTGACCTTTTTGGATGTCTTATAGATATCCATTATGGATGTCTTATAGATATCCATTATGGATATTCATGAGATATCAACTACGGACATTCGCAAGAGTTAGCATATACTATGTATTTCTTCAGGATATCCTATTTTTTATTGGAATTTCTGTTTCTTTTCAAAAAAGTAAAAGGAAACATACAAATCATAGAACAAGTAGTTCTCTATACAAGATATAAATCTTGAGACGACAGTTTTTGACATATGTCTGGCCACCCTTCGTACACCCTTCTCTGCGGTTTTGAATTTTTTTTTCTATTTAATGACATGTACCCAGATTCCAGTTGTTTTTAGGACTATAAGTAGACAATTTTATTTAAGTGCACAAACTCGCACACAAACGTCCATGCCCTCACCAGGATTCGAACCCGGGACCACCGGCACCACGGCCAGGAGTCATACCCACTGCACTACCGGGGTCATTCAGCGGTGTTGAATGAATTCATAATTAGCCTCTATTCGTTTTGAGATATTTCGTGCTCCTGAGTAACTCAAAAGCTCGAAATACGGCTTGCCATTGGCTGCGCACAAGTACTGGAACAGCTCAGGAGCACGAAACTCCACAAAACGAATACTGTAAATATGAAACATAGACAAGAAAGCACTACGAAATTGATGAATTTTGGGAGCTGATTGGCATCAAAGATTTTCTATAGAAAATCTGTAGAAAATCTTTGATTGGCATTTGACTATAAAAATGTTACGACATCTCACGGTGTTTCTAATGATTATGATTGAGTTAGTTAATGTCGGATAGTAATTGTAGGGTTTTAACCTAAACGTTGACAAAAGAATAAAATAAAAGTAGTGTTGAATTAATTTGGCCTAGGATTCATGCGTTCAACCGTTAAAAAATTATTCATTAACAGACATTAATTTTTCTCACTTATAACTTAATATGTATATGTATTGATCTCCATAGATGATATACCCATTGTTGATTTCTTATGGATATCTTATGGATGCCGAGATGTTACCTGATATGGATATCTAGAATGAAACTTATTTGGATGTCCTATGGATGTATCCAAGAAGTTCGTTTCGGATATCCTAAATATATCTGCAATAGGATATCCTATGGATATACGGTTTATGTCCACGGATATCCCGCCTTGAATAGGACTTGAAATGGACAACCATAAGATATCCTGTGTTAACTGGGGTGTTAAGCTGGGACAGGTGTTGTTTCGATTGGTGAATACAACTTGTGTCGATTTGTTGTGATTTAGTGTCATCCTCCAGGTTTTATACCAATTGTTCAGTTTGTCAAGGTGCTCTTGGACCTTTCTAGAGGAGATATCCGGATCATCATCGGAAGCTAGTACTGCGACGTCATCTGCAAATGCTGCCATGGTTGTATCATGATCGTCTGGCATATCAGCAGTATAAAGTAAAAACAGGTATGGTCCCAGTACACTTCCTTGTGGTACAGGTACACCGGATTTAATGCATCTATAAGTTGACAATGAGTCATTGTATCTGACTTGGAAGTTTCTGTCAAGGAGGTATGATTTCAGGATCAGGTAGTACTTGTCGAATTTTTTTTTATCTTGTATAATAATCCAGCGTGC
Source organism: Propylea japonica (assembly GCA_013421045.1). NCBI lineage: Eukaryota > Metazoa > Arthropoda > Insecta > Coleoptera > Coccinellidae > Propylea > Propylea japonica. Next base: position 90,677,951 of record CM024240.1, read on the forward strand.
CATACCCTGTCAAATGCCTGGGAAGTATCCAGAAAGACACCATTGCAGAAATGCTTTTTTTCCAGTGAACTTGCAATAGCATTGACTATTCTGTGAGTCTGGTGAAGTGTAGACATATGTTGGCGAAAACCAAATTGGTGGTGGGGAATGACACTTGTTGATTCGTAATCTTCTTGAATTTTTTTGAGGAGTATTCTCTCGAATATTTTCCCAGTGAGAGGGAGAAGACTCATGGGTCTATATGATGATGGTTCATGTGGAGGTTTTCCGATTTTGTAGATCATTATGATATGTCATAGACTGATAAAAGTCTATGTGATATGTGCGAGTTTCCATAGTATTGGAAAATAGCCCAAGGTTAACATACGGTTATACAAGGTAGTGAGAAAAGCTATTGCTTTTTTCGGCAGATTTTTCAGGATTTGCGCAGATATTAGGTCGTGTCCAGGCGCTTTGTGGTTTTTGAGTCTGCGTATTTCCGCTTTTACTTCTTTGGGTGATATTGGCTCAAAAAGAAGTGACATTTGACAGGGTGCATCTAGGAATTCTTGTATATTGTTTTCAAAGCCTGGTACTTCCATTGGCACTTCAAATACTCCAGAGAGGTGTGATGCAAAGGCCTCAGCCTTTTCATTGTTTGAGCGTGCCCAGCCATTTGGTGTCCTTATGGGTGTAACTGGTAGTATTGGCCTCTTGAGTTTTTTTGTAGCCTTCCATAAACTGTGATCCTCGGTGGTCAGTTGCTCGGTATGTTGTTCGAAGTAAGCGTTTTGGTTATCTTTTAGTGTCTTTGTTAAGTTACGGGACAGTCTTCTGTATAGGTGAAGATCATTTAGGTTGCGTGACCGTTGTCACAATCTTCTAGCTCTCCTTTTTTCAGCAATCAGTTGTCTTATATGTAGGGGTGTACTGAAGACTTTTGGAATTTCTTCCTTTATCCAGGGAGTACAGTGCCAGGCTGCTTGTTGTACTGTTTCCGTAAAGTGTTTGGTGGCTTCATCTATTTCTTTTGATTTTGTAATGACAATGTTACAGTTGAGTTTTGCATTTATGTATTCTTGGAAGTGATCCCAATTAGTGTGTTTTGTGACTAGCTTTGGTGGGGTGTCAACTTTGACAGGCGAGCTTTTCAGGTTCATGATGACAGGTGAATGGTCAGATGTTAGATTGTAGTTTGACTCCAATGAGCAGTTTTGCATTGGGATGCCGTTCAGTATGAAGAAATCTAAAAGATCAGGTAGCTTTCTTGGATCTGTTGGCCAGTATGTGGGTTCACCGTTTGAGTAGGGTTTATAATTTTTGTCTCTTAGGGCCTGCAGCAAGTTACTGTGGTGACAACGAAATTCTAGGTATTTGAATCTGGTTTGTCATCCCATGACTCACGAGAAAGCTATCTGCAAATTGTAACCATGATTCATGGACCTCAAAATTCACAATACAGGTAAGGGTTGAGATTAGAAACCCTTAACGCGCAGGTCCATGAAGCATGGAGGCAGGTAGACAGTCAACGATAGAATGCTCATTATTCAGTAAGATACCGTCGCAGCAACACTTGGTGAGTAACGTACATTGTAATCGTCTCTTAATTAAATATACAGTTTTAATGTCGTTGAATATTTTAAATGTTCCCGTAATAGTAACCATTCCCAAATTGGTGACCCCGACGTGATCCGCGAGTGATAAGGGAGGTTTACAATTACGAGACATTTATTCGGAAATTACGCGAATTTTATATTAAAGATGGCTTCTGAATCTCACGACGAAATCGCGAACGTGGAAATAACCGGTGATCACATCGATGCAGTGCGGGACATAAAAATTCCACAATTCTGGCCTACTAAAATAATCCTGTGGTTCAAACTGTTAGAAGCCCAATTCACTTCAGCTCGTGTCACAAACGACGAAACAAAGTTCAATTTAACCATCGCGAACCTCGGCGAGGTATACGTTAAACAAGTGGAAGACATTATCATACATCCCCCTGAGATCAACCGGTACGAGTGTTTAAAACAAGAACTAATAAAGAGACTTACCGAATCGGATAGTTCGCGTGTGGAAAAGCTAATCGAGAATGAGGAAATCGGCGACCGCAAGCCCTCTCAGTTTTTTAGAGACCTGAAAAAGCTCGCAACAGCGACAATCCCCGACGATTTCATACTGACGCTGTGGAAAAATCGTTTACCGTCGGAAATTCAACGTGTTTTGGCCGTCTCTACCGAAACGAACATGGCGGCTATAGTCGAAATGGCGGACCGTATATCCGAAATACGCGAAGAACCCCTACGTATCGCGCACATGTCCAGTGATCCCGGAAACGGTAGTGAACTAAGTGAAGTGCGGGAAGAACTAAAACAGTTACGTTCGCGTTTTGATGCTCTTTCGCTCGATAGGCAACGATCATTTTCGCGAAAACGTGGAAGAAGTTCAAGCCGTGGTCGGTACCGGAACCAGTATAGCCTCTGTTTTTATCATCACAAGTTTAAAAATAAGGCTCGAAAATGTAACCCTCCGTGCAACTGGCAGCAGGGAAACGAAGAAAGTCGTCCGTAAACGCGGCTGACGATGACGACTCGAAGCCTCGCCGCATATTCGTCGTTGACAGACATTCGAAAATATCTTTTCTGATCGACACTGGGGCAGACTTATGTGTATACCCGCGTAATCGTTTAAGGGGACCGATTCAAAGACAATCGTATGAACTTTCTGCGGCAAACGGCACACGCATCGGTACTTACGGCACTATCGCGCTAAAACTGGACCTTTCTCTCCGACGAAGTTTTGGGTGGAAGTTTGTAGTGGCGGACGTACACACACCAATTATCGGTATCGACTTCCTAGTGTATTATGGACTTTTGGTGGATCCGAGAAATAGGCGATTGATTGACCCAAATACAAACATTTCAACAACCGGTAAATCAGTCAAAACGGAGGTTTCGTCCGTTAAAGTGGCAAGTGGTGAATCAGTGTATCATAGACTATTAGATAAATACCCTGAACTCACGCGACCACCGGTATTCAGGAAGGAAACAGTCAAGCATGGAACCAGACACCATATCAAAACGACACCTGGCCCACCAGTCCATTCCAAGGCACGGCGGCTCGCTCCTGATCGACTCAAACAGATCCAAACCGAATTCGAGTTGATGCTACAACAAGGTGTCATTCGCCCATCCAAGAGCCCCTGGTCATCTCCGCTGCACAGTGTTCCCAAGAAGGACGGCACATTACGTCCGTGTGGAGACTACCGCGCCCTAAACGCAAGAACTATTCCAGACAGGTACACACCTCCACACATCGAGGACTTTGCTCAGAATTTACATGGTAAGAAGGTTTTCTCCAAAATCGATCTAGTGAGAGCGTATCATCAAATTCCTGTCGCAGAAGAAGACATCGAAAAAACTGCGATCATTACCCCATTCGGTCTTTTCGAGGCTGTCAACACAAGGTTTGGTACGTAATGCTGCGCAAACGTGTCAAAGATTCGTCGACGAAATAATTCGTGGTTTAGATTTTGTTTATGCCTATATTGATGATTTTCTGATTGCCTCAGAAAACGAAACGCAACATTACGAGCACCTGAACATTTTGTTTGAACGTTTAAATCAGTACGGCGTTGTAATCAATCCGGTGAAATGTGTTTTTGGAGTAAACGAAATAACTTTCCTCGGATATACTGTCAACTCACAAGGCATAAAACCTCTAGCGGAGCGCGTGGACGCAATTAAAAACTTTCCCAAACCAGAAAATTTCAAACAACTCCGTAGATTTTTAGGAATGGTAAATTTTTATCGCCGTTTCATTTCAAACGCTGCTAAAATTTTGCAACCACTTACCGACCTTTTGAGAGGAAATATAAAAAGAAACGCGCATATATGCTGGAACGACGAAGCACTTAACGCTTTAAACATTGTTAAGCAAGCACTAGTGGAAGCAACGATGTTAGCGCATCCTATACCTGGCGCACCAATTAGTATTATGGTAGACGCCTCCGATTTCGCGATAGGAGCTGCTCTGCAACAGTTCACTAACAATTCATGGCAACCACTAGCTTTTTACACCAAATCTTTTTCTCCAGCTCAGCGTAAATATAGCGCATATGACAGAGAACTTCTGGCAATGTACTCCGCTGTAAAACGTTTCAGGTACGCCGTGGAAGGTCGAAACTTCACAATATTCACGGATCACAAACCACTTACATACGCTTTCAACCAAAACCTGGATAAATGCTCACCTCGACAATTTCGGCAACTCGACTACATTGGCCAATTCACCACAGATATACGATATATTAAAGGCCAAGATAACAGTGTAGCCGACGCATTATCTCGCGTCGAACAAATTTCCCAGGTAGTTGACCATCGTACTCTAGCAGTAGCACAAGAAACCGACGAGGAATTACGAAAAATCCTCAAATCCGGAAATGAATACTCCCTCAATATGAAGAAAGTTAATTTTCCTGATTCAAATGTCCAAATTTATTGCGATTTAACAAACGATAGCGTTAGACCATTTGTGCCGAAGCATTTCCGCCAGGAAATATTCAAATCTTTGCATAACTTGTCACGCCCGGGTATAAAAGCGTAAAATAAATCAATAAGTTCACGTTTTGTTTGGCCGTCGATGAATAAAGACTGCCGCGAGTGGACACGTTGTTGTGTTCCGTGTCAACGTAACAAAATAACGCGCCATGTGTCCACGCCAATCAAACAGTTCGACAATTTAGCTGGCAGATTCGAACATGTCCACATCGACATAATTACATTGCCTTATTCGCAAGGTTATCGATATTGCCTAACATGTGTAGACCGTTTTTCAAGATGGCCGGAGGTTGTTCCTATCGAAGATATGGAAGCCTCCACTGTAGCTCACGCCTTTTTGTCAACCTGGATCGCGCGTTTCGGTATTCCACTCCGAATAATTCTTCTGATCAAGGCCGACAGTTCGAATCGTGTTTATTTAGGGAATTATGTAAGCTGCTAGGTACAAAGCACATACATACAACCGCTTACCATCCGCAAGCCAACGGTATGGTCGAACGTTTCCATCGTCAACTTAAAGCTGCAATAAAGTGCCACGCCTCGGACAATTGGGTGGCAACATTACCACTTGTTCTACTAGGAATTCGATCATGGGTAAAAAAAGACATCAGTGCAACTTCCTCGGAAATGATTTACGGTACAAATCTTCGCCTTCCGTCCGAATTTTTCGCAACTTCGAACCAAACAGCAAATTCGGAATTCGTGCAGAAGTTAAAAATGCGGTTAAATGATGTAAAGCCAAAGACGGTTATTCGGCATGGTTGTAAGCCAACTTTCATTTTCAAAGACTTATCTGTAGCAACGCACGTTTTCGTTCGACGAGATGCGGTACGTACGCCATTGCAATCTCCATATGACGGACCATATGAAGTCGTTCAACGCCACGATAAATACTTTGTAGTGAAAATAGGAAATAACAAAACTACTATTTCATTAGACAGATTAAAGCCAGCATTCATTTTATCGGATGACATCAATCTCGAAAGAGAGCATAACTTTCAACCCGAAATTGTAGCCGACCAAACTTCACAACCAAGTGAAGGCAAAGGTAATCGCGAAAATTTTTCTACACGCTCGGGTAGAAGAGTTCGATTCCCGGATAGATTACAAGTCGGACATAACTAGAGTTATAACGATATATATGTATATATTTTTTTATCCTTGTCCACTCTCTACAACATATTTTTTATAGCGATTCATATCCAATTTGTATAGTTTGTTCTGTTCATATATTTCAATGATGTAATGCCCAAGTTTTTATTATTATCATCTCCCAAACGTTATCACTGGTAAGGGGGTATGTGGTGACAACGAAATTCTAGGTATTTGAATTTGGTTTGTCATCCCATGACTCACGAGAAAGCTATCTGCAAATTGTAACCATGATTCATGGACCTCAAAATTCACAATACAGGTAAGGGTTGAGATTAGAAACCCTTAACGCGCAGGTCCATGAAGCATGGAGGCAGGTAGACAGTCAACGATAGAATGCTCATTATTCAGTAAGATACCGTCGCAGCAACACTTGGTGAGTAACGTACATTGTAATCGTCTCTTAAATAAATATACAGTTTTAATGTCGTTGAATATTTTAAATGTTCCCGTAATAGTAACCATTCCCAAATTACGACCCTTAGTTGTTGTTAATCTGGAACCCCAATATGTATGTTTGGCATTCCAGTCTCCTCCAGCAATGAACTTGTTTCCAAGGTTAGCAAAGAACTCCTTGTAGGTGTCGGTTGTAATTGTGTGACGTGATGGACAATACACTGATGTTATATGTATGTGACCAGTATTCATTTTGATTTTTACCGTGGTTGCTTGAATAGCGTTTGTTTGAAAACTCTCTTGTTCTTGGTGACTTATTGAGTTTCTGATTATGATTGCAGAACCACCATATGCTGTTCCATCGGGATGTATAGTGTGATAGACAGAGTAGTAGGGAATAGTAAACATTGTTCTGTTGGTGAAGTGGCTCTCAGAGATTAGGAGAATATCGATTTTATTCATATCTAGAAACGTCAGGATTTCTTGTTTATGGTTTATCAGTCCATTAGCGTTCCATGTCGCAATTCTAAGGATTTTGCTAGCTATTATGGAAGTTTTTTCAAGACAGTGGTAAGCAGATTCAGGATCATGCTATTTTGATTCAGAAGCTGTGAAAACATGTTTTTAAATTCATCAAGGTTGTTAGCTCTTTGCTCAATTGTGATGAAGTGTCTTCTTGATTGACATTGTTCGTTGCCTGTGCATATGTTCGATAAGGCATGTTGTTTTGTTGTTGTGTCTCTGGAGCTGTTGAGTGAACTGTAGGTTTTCTCATATTGGCTGTTGGTGCGTGATTAGGAGTTTTTGGCTGGCTTCTGTGTATGAGGCCTTTATAGATTTGGCATCCCTTGTAGTTGGCTGGGTGATTACCATCACATAGTGCACACTTCGCGAGAATATTCTTTGGTTTCCGACAGCTTTTAGAATCATGCTGTTCTCCACATTTAACACAGTTGTAAGGTCGATAGCAGTATGTCTTAGAGTGACCATCTCATGACATCTCATGCACTGAACAATGCCTCTTTTTTTTCTTGGAGGTTCCATGGTGATTTTTGTGTTGCATATGTATTGCAGCTCATATACTGCTCTGTTGTTTGGTTATGGCTCGAAGTCCACAAAAAACATTGGAAGTGGCTTCTTGGTGACTCTATGACGTACATTTATAAATACGCTGTTGGAACAAACCTATTAGGTTTCGCACCTTATGCCCGTGGGTTGCGAGTTCGTTTGTTATTTCCTCTGTAGGCACTGAATGATGAAGGTTACGGATTACTATACGATAAGACCTCTCGTCCCTTATTTGATACGTGTGGTGAACAATATTCTCAGTTATATCAATAGCTTATCTAAAGAAAACAGGCAGTATTGGACAGGATCAGCATCTGCTTAGCTGATCACTAAGTTTTTTCTCAGCTGAAGGTATTTAAGTATTTTTGCGTGATCGTTCCAAAAAGTATATAGGGGAAGGGTGTACAAAATGACACAGTGGGGTAAAATGAAACAGCCCTCATTTTTCCAAAAATCGACGTGCAGTGGCCATCAAAAACGAATATACTAATATCAAAAATACGCATCGATTAGATTGAGTGCATTGCTTTTCATGTCAAGCACAATCGTATCATTTGGAGGGGGGGGGGGCGAAGGGTATTTTTAGTTGAAACTTTTTTAACTTTCATTATTTCGCGAGATTTACATCATATTCATACACTCTGATGTTTCTTCTTGAAAAAAGATGCTCTTGTATAATAACGCCCAGATGCAGCATTTCTGAGAAAAAAAGTTAGTTAACTTTAGAGACTTAGTGAAAAGAGAGAAAATTTCAAATCTATTTTTTTCAGAAATGGTGCATCTGGGCGTTATTATACAAGAGCATCTTTTTTCAAGAAAAAACATCAGAGTTTATGAATATGATGTAAATCTCGCGAAATAATGAAAGTTAAAAAAGGTTCAACTAAAAATGCCCTTCGCCCCCCCCCTCCAAATGATACGATTGTGCTTGACATGAAAGAAATGCACTCAATCTAATCGATGCGTATTTTTGATATTAGCCAATGTGTAAACTTTCAGCACTTTATGCGACTCCGTTTTGCGAATATGTGGCAAAAAGTGTGGACAGGACGTCATCTTCAAAGGGCACTAGCTCCTTAACGAAGCAATTTTGCATTATATGATTTGGGTCGAATCTGTCTAAAATACGATCTACTAGAAGTTTGTCGGTCTAATTACGGGACATCCTGTATAATATGCTTTCTAATCGTCAAACAACTACTTAGAAAAAAAAGAGTGTCAGCTGCCATACAGGTATTCGATAACCTACTTGGAAAGTAGGTCCTCTAATTAATTAATCGGCCGTTGTAAAGAATAATCAGTTTTCCAAGAGGAATTTGTCAAACTCGCCCCACTTTGCCAGTGGAAAATGAGGGTGTTCAATTACAAGCACCTCGCGCTGTTGAGTGATTAATAATTATTCGACCTAATTACGGTTCATCGATATTATATCAGATGACGGAACTGTCAAATTTCGAGGACAAAAAGAAGGTCTCGTTGTTCATTCTCATCATTTTATTTTGATTCGCTACATTCGAGGATACTCCAAGTGATTCCTTCAGAATTTTCGTTGAGTCAGTTGCAAGAGAGTCCGTTTTAATTTACTGAAATTTGTGCTCAACAATACAAGATGTTAGTGGTGAATAAGTGCGACAAACTTCAGGACGTGATTTTGTATGTTATATCACTTTTGTACTCCACAGAGACATGTCAGATCGAAAATAAATTTTTAATTCTTCGTTCAATTTGTGACAAAAAATCTCTCCAACTTTTTTTCGTATAGGGTGCCCTTTTCGTGTGAAAAATAGAACATCTTAACGTAGCGTCGCTACTACATAATATGGCGTTTTCGAAAACTTACTCAGGGTTACTAACTCGATCAATTGGGTCACGTGACGGATCTACTTGGATCAAGGACCCGGGTTCTAAGTTTACGAACACATCAGGTTTAGGATTTGAAATGACAGACGTATCAATAACATAACCAAATATTTTATGAATTTATTTTTTCAGTCCCAGTTTATTTTCGGATTGTCCCTAGCTTTGCTTGCATTTATTGGTTTTTGTGAAATATTTCTTATAATTTCTGGTGTGTTCTTCCATGTTATGTTATTTTTGAGTGCCTATGTTAAAGAAGTAGAGAATTTACTTTTTCATTTCCAGTTTATTTACTGATTGTCTTTAGCTTTGCTTTTGTATAGTATTTCTTATAACTTCTGGTGTGCCCTGCATACAAAGCTATAAAAAAGATGTTTCATATAATTTTCTCGGCACATGGAACCACACATTTTACACTGAGCCAAATTCTCTTCTCTTTCCATAAGTAGAATAAATGAAATTACTAAGAAAATAGTTGAAGACTTATTACCGCCTTTTTCAAATACAAAAATTGAACTACAGTGCGCATGCGGTGACTCTACGACCCTGCTCTCGTGTAGGATTACGATAGATCAACCTGAGTAAGTGATCGAGTTAATAGCACCGTACTTTCCGAACATGGGTTGGATGTTCGGGTTAGGTAAACGAACGCGAAGGTTAGGGATCGAGTTAACCCGAGTAAGTATCCGAAAACGCTTATTGTAGAGAGTTGAAGTGAGCGCAGCACGTAAACCCGAACGTGAACGTTAATGTGAGAAAAACAGTCAAATATAACGTTCACGTCTTGTAGTTAAAATAGAGTTGAAGTGCTGCCATTTAGCCTATTCGTTTTGAAGAGTTTCGTGTTCCTGAGTAACTCAAAAGCTCGAAATACGGCTTGCCATTGCACAAGCACTGGAACAGTTCAGGAGCACGAAACTCCTCAAAACGAATACTATAATTGTGTACGGCAGACCATTAGACCTAAAGCTAACCTATTATTTGTTTTTGTTGTATTGATATTGTTGTATTCTGACAGAGAAAGTTTCTGATATAAGTATTCAGATTGTCTGTTCTCTATAAACAAATTGAAGAAGTAAACATATATTTGTGGGATTCTATCATTACATTCGAATTTCAAAATGAATAAAAATGAAAATATTTTTTTTAGTTCATGCTGAAAGTAGGAATTTTTGAAAAAACCATCACAAATGAATTGCTTGTATGTAAATATTACTCTCATTTGAAAAGAAAACTCCACATGTGGATTAGTTACAAATGTACATTTGTAACTAATCAATATAATATACATATAAGTTCTTGTTATATGCAATTTCGTAACAAAAATATTGCATTGAAAAAAATCAACACTTCTTAGAGAAATGCGAAATCACAGTTTATAAATAATTGAGAAATTATTAAGTATTAAGTAAAAAATTCAAGCAAAGCCCAGAGTAGAAGGTTTTGAGCGCACGTTCATATATGGGGTAATAAGACTATTACCTTTTTATATGGGACTTGATTGATACCAAATATATAAATGCAGAATCTCAGCACAATCGGAATTATATTCTGAAAATTATTCATACAATAAAATATGTAAAAAATATAAATTAAAAAAAATTAATTCTATGGTTCTGATGATGCGATCCTCTATATATATATCAGTTTCCATTCATATAATAAATTTTACTCGAATTGAATATTCTGTAATGGAAATATAAAGATTCTTCTTTAAATATCCCAATTGAATTTTCTATGGGTCTGATAACACTACAGCCACAACATTTTGCATGAAAATTAAGTATATCAGTTATCATTCATAAAAGAAATTTCACTTGAATCGGATACCCTGCTATGGAAATATATATATATATATATGTATAGATTCTTCTTTTCAATATTACAATTGAATTTTCTATGGTTCTGTTACCACTAGGGCCACGAAATATCAGACGAACATACAGTATATCGATCTCCATTTACCAAAAAATTTCACTCGAATCGGATATATTTTCAGGTAAATATGAAGTTTCTTCTTTTCAATACTCCAATTGAATATTATAGGGTTCTGTTCAAACTATGGCCCCAAAATTTTGCATGAGGCTTATTATGAGCATTTGGCGTTTGGCCACAACATTTCATTTCGATCGGTTCCGTTTTGTCTGAGATATTGAGGAACAAATATTTTGAATGGCCATATTTTATATAACATAGAAAGAATTGAATTTGACCACGAATTCGTCATCAGGGAGTCTAACCCTATCGTTTGAAACCATTATCGGCTCAAAATTCGAAATTTAGGTCGGACAGAATTTCCATTCTTCATCAGTGAGTCCAACAGAGTCGTTTGAGACCACTCCCGGCCCAAAACTCGAAAAAAACTGACATTTGGCAAAATGATAGAACGATGTTCCATAGGAACAAGCGCGCAAAAATAATTCGAGTACTGTACTCGATGAACATTTCTTTGAATCGTCATACAGTTTTTTATCATGCCTTTTCGATTTATCAATTCATTTTTCTTCCAAAAAAGGTCAAATGGTTCCTGTATAAAGAACAAAATAAATAAACAATGCAATCGACTCGAGATACAAATATGAGTAATCATCGGGACACATGTTAATGATGCGCCGGAAGAATTGTTATTCAGACAGTATCGAGCAGTGATAGCGGTAAGAGTACTTATACCGTGTTATTATTTCTTTACTAGGGACTTTTTTGTTTCATGTATTGTATTTTGTTAGCTCTCAATTCAAAAGAATATATATATTTCTTTACCGCGCACTACACTAGTGAAAATAAGTGAAAAGCTACAGAGGGTAAGCACTACACTACACCTAAGTGTCCTTTTCTATAAATTCCAACTATCAAATCCTTACCGTACCTGATATAGCACTATTTCCATTTCCTCAAATTTTTTTGATTGCAGCACCACAATAAAGCCTTATTGATTGATATCCAATGGTAGTAAGTACCCAAATCTGCCAATATTCTTGTTCATTTTTTCCACCTATAGTTTTCTCTAGAATCATCGAGAATCGCTTTATTGTTTTTCTAGAAATTACAATGAAAATCTGTCAATCTTCATACTCAAAATTTTCAAAATTTGCAGATATTCAACACCGAATTGCAATGGGTAATGTCATTATCTCAGGTTTCATATTAAAATTACCTGGTACGAATAAAAATTTATTTTATTCATTGGGAGATTAGAAAAATTCGAATGTTGATTTATAACAATTATATTTCGATTCAATGAATTGCTTATTGAATCAAATTATATAGTATTAATTATTTCTCAGGTTTCACATTTCAAATTTGATTCCCTAGGATTGATTTTATCTAGAAATCAAAAATGCTCAAGTACCATATAGATGTCGTTGATTCTAACAAAAAAAAATAACAAATGAAAATTGTTTATTGTATTCATCATATAATTTATGAAAAACGAATGGTGATTATATTTCGAGAGCTTTTTGAATCGAATTATGACTATTTATAAACTTTTACAGGTTTCATATATTCAATTTAGTTTTCGCAAGAAACTCACATCGCTGATTTCATTCCGAAAAATAAATGAAAATTCATTTTATTCATTAGAAAAATAGAAAGAATCGAATGGAGAGATACTGCAATTATATTTCGATTCAATTAATTGATCATTAAGTTGAAGGTTCATTATTTATTAATCATCTCAGGTTTCACATTTTGTTATCAGAATATACTGGGTGTCTTATTCAGAAGTGTTCACCCTCAATAACTCAACAACGAATCAGGAATTGTGAAAACGCTCAGATAGGTCGATTTTTGATGACAAGGGGACATGATCTGAGATAAAAAGCTTGTTTCTACTTGTAACCGGTGTAACCCCTTGGAGAGGGTTGCAATACCATCAGGAGTTTGAATAGGGAAAATAGGAAGAAATGTATGCACGAATTCTAATTTATATAAACCTGAAGTTTGTAAGTGTCAGATATCAAATATACTCATAAGGAAAAACCTTATTTTCAGAAATTAATTATACACGGGTAGAAACCTCGTGTCATTTCAAAGACTAATTAATGAAAATAAATTTTGAATATATGTGTGTGAATACAGAACGACTTCAGTTTCACCATAAAAATATTATCAGTTTAATTTTTTATCGATAATTTCGAAAAGAATTCAATTATTCGAAATGTTATAGAATCGTTTCTTATCAATTAACTACTCGGTAATTGAATATCGATTAAAATAAGAACAATCCAACAGATTTTGAATTAATTTTATAAATAAAATTACTATCGAATCAATTTCCGATTAATTATTATTAATAGATACATATAATGTCAGAGTTCAAATAATAATATTTTTCATTTGTTGTAGTAATTATTCGAATTGATTTTACCTTCGAAATAATATAAGGTTAAAACTATTTCTAATCAAAGTTTTACACTTTTCATGTTAAACAGCCTGTATATCTTTTGGGGGTCATACGGTTCGTAGAACCAGAAGCCAGAAAAATTTTTGGAAATATTTTCGAGTACTCACTAGGTGTTTATTGAAATTTTAAAAATATGTAGTGATTTTGTGCGATTGAATTTTCGGGAAAAGTGCGCTAGTGAAAATTTTAATGGTGTGATACTGAAAATGCGTGAGTGAAGATTTTATAGGTGTGATTACGATAGGAATTTGAATAGTGAATTTATAAAGTGAAAATATTATAGTCTGTTTTGACTTTGAAGAAGACAGGATTTATGTACAGCAAATCTGAAGGAAAATCAATTGAGTTTATGTGGAGACTTTGTTGAACAGTAAAGGTAGGTGGTATTTTTATTTTATATGCACAAATTATAATTTCAATATTTTCATTTCGAAAAACTAATTTCAATCATTTTGAATGAATAAGATTTAAGTAATACGTTCATAACAAATTATCTACATAGTTAGGGTGATTATAAACTTATCAACTATCACTAAAAATTCGCCAAATTCTGAAATTCCAGTCGAAATTCATTCGAATTTTCAATTCGATCAAAAGTTGAAACGGACTATGGCATAAAATAATTTTTTTCGTTGGAATTTTGAATAGTGCTATATTATTAAAATGAAATCGAAATATTTTCATAATCATTATAAACATTTTCAGGGAAATTATAAAATACAAAACATAGCTAAATGTTTGCCAATTTTTCGATTCGAACCAACGTTAGAAAGCGTGTCGGCCCAAAATTGTTCGAAATCAAATTTCCTTGGGTACTGCACTTTTGGGGTTTCTGTTGATATTTTGGATTCTACATAATTCATAATTTAGCTGCATCAAATCATTTTCCAATAATGAACATGGCTTTCCTTCGTCTTCACTTATAATAATTTTTGGTGTCATTATCTTATGCCAACCAATACAAAGATGAATATTGCTATATGATTTCAAGTATCAGTCTTGTATCCTTCAGCATAGTTTTGTCCACCAAAAAGGAAATATTTTCAATACTTATCTATATGAGGTTTCTGGTCAGTAATGCTAATTTTATTTCAGTATATGAGGAGTAACCAGAATGACATAACTACAATAAGTAAATTCAAGTGACACTTTAAAGAAAAAAGTTATTTCCCGGATTGCTGAAAATTACAACAGAACTATTTAATTGTGAACTCGTAATTATAGCATAAGGAGATATTGCTGAAATGCAATAAACTTTTCGTGAGGCTTGTCACATTATCGGTCAATATTGGAAAACATTCTGATATTCTCACCTTCTGAACGATATCAAACAACCAATAATACCTACTAGTCTAAGAGCCCGTGAACCCCAGACCTTCGTTATTTTATAAAAGCTGAAAATTTGTCTACGCATGCTCCCAACACAGGTAAGAACGATGGACCATTATGAAATTTGGGTTACCCTGGCTTTGGCATGTAAACGGTATTAAAGGGGTGTAAAATACTGATCTAATTTCGTCAAATTATAAAGTGTGATTTTTTGATATTACCTTCAGAATATCATTAAAAATCATGTCATTAATTGCCAGACACTTACTATAGTGGCAACCCCTTGCCAGACACCCTTAATGTAAATTATATGTAATTCTACGTTATAGTATAAAAGCTGATTTTTATATATGATACTTGGGCAATAATAAGATAATGTTTCCTCATTAGCCAGACATTTTTGATAGTGCCAACCCTCTGCCAGACAAGCTTGTAGTTTAGCTGCAGGTGCGAGCGTGAGACAGTATTTATTAGTCTGTGCGAGTAAGACGGCATGATTACATATAATGACTTATGCAAATAAATTTTTTGGTAAAGATTTATATAACTATTCATTTAAGTGAATCTCAAAAACATCTGAAGAAAAGACATGCGATGCTACAACTAAATTAAATTGTTAATAGAATAAATTAAGATTTTTAACAATTTTATTTAGTTGAAGCATCGAATGTCTTTTCTTCAGATGTTTTTGAGATTCACTTAAATGATTAGTTATATAAATCTGTACCAAAAAATGTATTTGCATAAGTCATTATAATCATGCAATCTCACTCGCACCCACTCATAAATACTGTCTCGCGCTCGCACCTGGAGCTAAACTACAAGCTTGTCTGGCAAAGGGTTGGCACTATCAAAAATGTCTGGTTAATGAGGAAACATTATCTTATTATTGCCCAAGTATCATATATAAAAATCAGCTTTTATACTATAACGTAGAATTACATATAATTTACATTAAGGGTGTCTGGCAAGGGGTTGCCACTATAGTAAGTGTCTGGCAATTGATGACGTGATTTTTAATGATATTCTGAAGGTAATATCAAAAAATCACACTTCATAATTTGACGACAGTAGATCAGTATTTTACACCCCTTTAATACCGTTTACCTGCCAAAGCCAGGGTAACCCAAATTTCATAATGGTCCATCGTTCTTACCTGTGTTGGGAGCATGCGTAGACAAATTTTCAGCTTTTATAAAATAACGAAGGTCTGGCGTTCACGGGCTCTTGCTCTATACACTTTGATTGCAGTGCTTACACAATGAAATGGCTCTTGACTTTTGTGTATCTCCAGGCAGAAAAGCATAATATGATTAACCGCACACAATCACTTATTCGGACACGAACTTTTTAGTTGCAGGCGTTGCGCTGATTGAAAGTTCTCGTCTCGATATGTGAATGTGTGCGGTAATCAATTATGTGCCTTTTGGCCTGTAGGTACATGATTTTCAAGAACCATTTTATTGGTGTCATCACTGATATCGAACTGTAGGTTTCATTGCTTGTTCGCTATCGTTCAGAAGATGGAAATATCAGAATGCTTTTCAAGACTGACCGAAAATGTGGCTAGTCTCACGAAATTTTTATAGCTTCTCTGTAATATTTCCTTTGCTGAGAATTACCAGTTTACCGTTAAATAGTTGAGTTGCAATTTGAGCATTCCTGAAGTTAACTCTTTCTTTTGAAGTATCACTTGAGATATTTAACACAACTTTACATTTAGAGACAAAAATTGGGTCTCAGAGTATTTCAAATTGGAACTACACTGTTGAACGGTAAATTGATAATCATATCATAGAAATATAATGGGTGTTTTTTTTGAGTGTTTCATTCATTCAGCTGCAAAAATCGCATTTGCTTCGATAACAGCTAAACTACTTAGTTTAAAGACATTAAATGTTTGGTACACAAGAATAAGTTAGAGTTTACTAATCATTTCATGTCTTTAAGCTCAATAGTTTAGCTGAATGAATGAAACACTAAAAAAAATCACCCGGTATATTCCTATGATATGATTATCAATTTACCGTTCAACAGTGCAGTTCCAATTTTGAATACCCTGAGACTCAATTTCTGTCTCCTGTCTCTAAATGTTATGTTGTGTTAATTTATGTGTTTATAACTTTCTGCAAAATAACCATAACTCCCATTAACCTCACATAGATTAGTTATAAATGTTTTTCGAGTTGGGCGAACAGAATCATACTCAAGAGCACAAAATGAAGAAAATAGATCATTAAAACTCATTAAGCAATGGTGAGGTAAGAGAATTCAATTCAATATTGTCCAGAATGTGTCTGGTTTACAAAGCCTTTCACTGTGTTTCTTTCATATCTCCCACACCAGCATTTAACTTTTCATAGTGTTGTTGCACCCAGGAAACAACTTCTGTTTTTTAGCGTCACTTCAATTAACTTATTGTGATTAAGATATCTTTCCTCCACGCGAGGAAAACCTTAACTTACAAGCATCTCACTGAGTGGTAACAAGTATAATGATTTCGTTAAGTGGGCGAAATCACAATTAAATGAACAAGATAAGGTGAATAGATGATTATAATTCATATAGCAATATTCACCAATGTGTTGGTAAAATTCAATGATGTATTGTACCCCAAGTATTTAAACAAAAATTTAAAAAAATTAGTAACAGCCCAGAATTAAATTACCGTCCAGAAGCAATAACCTCAATATTTGAGATATTTTTAGAATATTATATAAGCTTCAAAACATAAACACCAAGAAACATAATTATCATGTACAACAATTCTAATTGAGTGAGTTTGAAATAGCTGATCGAAGCCAAATTCTTAACAAATCATCAATGAAATCGTTGATTCCCTAAAAACTAATATCAGAATCGAAAACACAAATACCATTTTTCCACTTTGGGATGGTGCATAAAATCTCCAATAAACTGAAAATTGACTTAATGAATAGAATAGAAGTCCACAAGGAGATCAATCCTTATGTACAGTGGTGGCATGCGAAATGTTAACGATTTTTTTCCCTATCGTAAATTGAGCTTCATTAATATTTTATGTCCATGTATATCTATGATTATATCGCGCATTAACTGACAACCAACGTCAAAATAAATCCTCAGTATACAACTTTTCTATGCCAAAGCCTGATTTGATCAACTAAAACAAGTCAAAGTTGCTCTTTAGAATCGTTCACATTTAGCATGCCGCCACTGTCCCTAGTCATCCCAAACAAACAAAATCGAAAGTACGCCGGGGAAAGATCCAAATGTCGGTTTCAGAACTTCAGATCAAAATACAGTGCTCAATGTCCAACACCAGAACGATTACTATTTTCTGATAGACCACAAGAGTTAACCCTACGAGTCTAAAATACAACCTCGAAGAGCTAAATTTGGGTTAACATCATAGTAAAGTGATGAAAAAATCCGTACTACTCGGTAATGCTAGAACGGTGAGGGTTCGTTAGTATTGATGTCAAGAGCAACCATGGAGGTAAACGTTGCAAAACCATCTACCAGAAAATCTACCAAAAAATTCACTACCAACCAATGAAGGACGAAGGAACACAAGAATCCAGAAAAAGACCAGCCAATACCTTTTAGTAGCTGGAACAATAGATGCCGCGGACATCCATAGAAGGAGACATTGCCAAACCCACTACCCGAACATCAACTGAAAAAAAGAAGAACGAACAAAGGTTCAAGAAAAGAACACCAAATACCTCAAAGCTGAAATCTTTTTATTTCTGAATATCTGGGATGAATGAATGTTCCTCTCAGAGGAATAGGCTGAATTCTGCTATGATAGCACCCTATGAGTAAGCCATAGTTTTTTTTACCCATCAAAACTGCAGAATATTTGAGATCCGTACTTCTAGAACGATGAAAACAACGAACAATCACGGAGGGAAACATTTCAAGACCAACTAACAGCACATCAATTGAAAAATCTAGTACCAAACAACGGAGAACGAACGACCAAGGACCCTGAAGAAGAACACCCAATGCCTTAGAGCTCAATCCCTATTATTTCTAAATATCTAGGATGAGTGAATGTTCCCCTTAGAGGGAGTGAGGAAGCTACTCTAACTAAATCGACTAAAATCGATTGTCATAGTACCCTATGGGGTACGCCTTTATTTTTCCACAAATACAAACTCAAAAATACTCAGGATGATATTGGGTGGTTTTTGAGTATAGGAGTCTCAAAAGCCTTTTAATGGTTACTCAGGACTATCGAAATGTTTGTATTTTCTGGATTCAATATTTTTAAAAATTTCATTTTTATTCAGTAGTAATTTTTTCTCAGTATTCTCTCTTGATATTCCTTATTTCGGACTAAACTTGTTTCCTATTTGAATATAGCTTTCTCAATTTTCTACTTAAACGAGTGCTATGTCGTTTCGCTCAAATATCTGTATTTTTCGAATTTTGAGCCGAAAAGGTCACAAAACGATAAAGTTCGACTCCCTGATGACAAATCCTTGGTTAAATTCAATTCTGTGCGTGGAGCCGTTCAGCCGTTAGCATGATAACTTCCGAAGAGATTGTCCTAGAGACAATTCCAAAATAAGTGATTACAGATACAACAATCTCTGGTGATTATATTCATCATATTTATATCTTAAACGATTTATTGGATGAACACCGACTTTTTGAGCGCTCGTTCTCCTTAAACGAGAGCTATATTGTTTCTGCCAAATGTTTGTTATTTTCGAATTTTCGAAAATGGTCTCAAACGATAGGGTTCTACTCCCTGATGATGAATTCGTGGTCAAATTCAATTCTGTCTGAAGGGCCGGTCGTCCGTTAGCACAATAACTCTCGAAGGGATGGTCCTAGAGACTTGAGATTTTCAGGGTGAGTTCGGTTCCAAAATGCCGTGGTTGAGTTCGTTAACCACGTTCCATAACAAGTGTTCCATAAAATATGGCCATTTTTTTTTAAATTTTTGTGCCTCAATATCTCAGACAAAATGGAACCCATTGAAATGAAATTTTGCGTCCACATACAAGTACTCATACTAACGCTCATACAAAATTTTGTTGCCATGGTGTTAACAGAACCGTAGAAAATTAAATTGGTATATTGAAAAGAAGAATTCTTATATTTCCATAATATAACAAGAAGAATGATAAACTGAATATTCATGCAAAATTTCAAGAGGATTGCATCATCGAAACCAAAAAATTCAAACTTTTTCAGTTATTGATTTTTTAAATATTTCATTTTTTGTATAATTTCCAGAATAACGCCGATCGTACTGATTTTTGCATTCATACACTTAGCATGAATCTCAAGCCCTATACAAAATTTTGAAGTAATAACATTATTGTTCAATAAATAACGAGAGCACAAAATCACCTGCTCAGGGCTTCTCTTATTTTTTTTTCTATTGATCCTATTTGAGTTTTTTGTATGATTACCATTAATTCTCATCATTAAATGGCGTCATGTGGATATCCAGAAATTTTGTTGACCTCATTCGACACTCTACAATATTATTTCGATATAAACAGAAATGATACTTCAAATATATTTAGTCCACATATATATTTTCCATTCTAAATTTATTTGGATGTGTTTCTATTGGCATGAATGGCGGAT
Organism: Propylea japonica; assembly: GCA_013421045.1. Lineage (NCBI taxonomy): Eukaryota > Metazoa > Arthropoda > Insecta > Coleoptera > Coccinellidae > Propylea > Propylea japonica. The sequence continues at coordinate 90,698,288 of CM024240.1, forward strand.
GGTAGGTGACAAACTTCGGCATCCTGGAATATAACAGAAATTCTCTATTTATAAAGATTATCAAAATAAATGAGGTACCTACCCAATTCAACATTGAAATAGTATTTTTACTTCCGAAATACTTTTTTTTGAATCTACAACACCATATTCAACTCTTATCCATGATAAATTAGAACATTTAGTTATTTACAACAGAAGTTCAGAAGTCATCATAATATTTGACGCATTGAAACTTTGAACAATGAAGAAAGCCTTGAAAGTCAGAAGCATTTGCGCGCATAGGGAAATTTCATCGAAATTTGAAATTTTCAAGTTCGGTTTGAAATTTGAATAGGAAAGCTTAATTCATAAATGGATAAATGAAAATGGCATTCGAAATATTCGAATTGAAGTTATTGTTTTTCGAATATTAACAAGTATACAGAAATAAGCTTCTGACTAATATGATGTTGTTCTCAATAAAATGTATTCTGCTTATGTCAACGACGTAACCGTCATAGATTTATCATTACAGAGAATGGGTATTTCCATTGATTTCGTGCAACAATCATTTTAGAAATAGTAGAGCCTCATGAAATCATATCGATTGCTTATCCGTTTTTTTCCGTAGTTAGCTTTTTGGGAGAAATTTTTCGAAATTACCGAAATAACCTAACGAAATCAAACGATCAGAATGAGCATGACGTATCTGTTAACATTTCATTGGTTGAATGTTGACTCACATGGAAATAATTCCCATATGAATTTAGACGTATTTATAATTATATTCCATGAAAAACTAATAATTTTAGGGAGTTTATGGAAGTAATTATGAAAATATTCATTTTTTTGTTTGAATCGACAGTAACAGTCTTGCTCTTCTCAGCCAAATTTACCATTACCGAATACAAAAACCGAAATATTTTTTCTTGCAGACAAACTGAAAAAAAACTTCTGTGTACCTGATGTATCGACACTTTATATGCATAGACTAACTAAACGGAGAATAGATGAGACACTAGTAGAACAAGCTTCAACGCCATCAGTTTTTGTACAACATTACTAATTCGTGAAAAAAGCTCAATTGAAAAAGGAATCTGTATCGTAAAGCTGCCTCAAAAAGAATTCTGTAGTGCACCTTTTGAATAGGTAGGTACACCCATATACAAGAGGCAAAAAGTTTTTTGAAATTCAATTTCCAAAAGGAAATCAGAAATGGATTCGTGCAAGTTATCGATGAGTGAGGAAATTTATTTTCATGAAAATAATACCTGCAACGAACTTTCATCTGATTTTCTTTTGGAATCGAGAAATGAGGATCAATAATCAAATTCTGGATATAACAAAAAATTATACACTGAAATAGGTATCACCAATTGAAAATACAGATTTATTTCATAAATATCTAATCAATAAACTAATAATTGCATTGAAAACATTTTCAAAAACTAACAATAATGAATTCAATAATACAAATTATGAGTATTTACCTACTAAACTTATTCAATACATGAAAAACTTTTTTGAAAACTAAGAGTAGGTATCTTAATTCTTATAGGTAACAGAATATACATATAAATTTTATAATTACCTTCTTGCATCTCGATTTTCACATCCAATAACACAGCACGTCTTCACTCTTGCAGGCATATCGAAATTTATTATATTTCAAAAGGAACGTGTCAAACCACTCCTTGTGTCAGTTGACAATTCAAAGGTTTTTTGATAATAATGATTTTACATACTTACTATTTTCTCGATAGGATTTCCATGAATGCAACGACATCTAACTATCAAATTGAAAATAATTTTTTCGTGTATTAGTCTCCTCCTCCGACAGATGGCGCGGAATATACGAGTGGCTCATCTAATATTTCAGTTTGTCTATGTTTACCTATATGTGCCTACAGTAGATGATGTATGTTGAATTATTCCTGAAGTAGGTGTAGAATTTTTTTCCAATCTTCTTTTCTGTGTTTTCTGCACAAATCTTTTGGGTTGTTTTTGAACCTCTTGAATCGGATTTCGAAATATGAAATTACCTATCATCTACTCTGAAAATTTGTAATGTAACTCATTTTGTTCGAAACTTGGAGTGTTTAGAGTTGTTTTCAACTTCGGAATTTTCATATAGTAAGTGACCACTACCGGCCCAAAATACAAAATTTACTGACATTTAGACAAACTTATTACATGCTGTCTCCCTGGGATCCAAAAAAAGTTTATCCACAATTTCTGTATGTACCTATGTTATTTTGTGTAAATATTATTGCAGGAATTCATCATTTTCATAAAAACTCCGTATCTTGAAATCTGCGGGACTTCCATATGAACCATTTTCATAATAGAATTAGCACATTACCTTTTCGTTTGAAGTGGTGTTTTTGGAAAACCGTATATACTAATGATGTAATCAAATTCTCAATCATAATCGAAAAATGATACTCCAACCGGTAATTCCTCCTAAACGATACATAATACACATTTGAACATGATACTAACACCTTCTCGTTCAGGGCAAAGGGTATTGACATATTTAAGACAATACTTTGACCTCTTATTTCTATCTATCTTTTCGTTCGGGTTCAACCCAGAAATACGATTCCATCATCTTCAGAGTTCATATTTTTCCGAAAAACGCCATATGCGTTTCTCTCGCAACGTCTATTGAACTCCAAATGACCCGGATATGATATTTCATCTCGTGTATTCGGAAAAATGAAATAATACTGACTATTATCGAAGGAAAATTGAGAACAAGGACAAGTCTGGTGAGGACGTCAGCACGTGCGAGTCATCCGCTCATGGATACGATTTTGATTTGATCCTAATTATTCGTTCATTTATACAGTGTGTTTGGTCATGACTTAGCGATAATTTAAGGGCATCAAATATACCTAATATTATCGACAAAAACACCCATATTGGGCAGTTTACCCCCTTAGTTTTGGAGAAGCTCCCTTTTTAAATTTACTTTTTTATTTTAGTTGAACCCCTCCTAATAATATCGATGTCTTTGGACATAAAAGTCCTACAGATGTGAAAAAAATGTTTTCTTGAAAGATGATACTACCGCCTTTTATTGAAGTGATAACATATAACTTAAAAATGTTATATAAAAATTCTTTCAAAAATTTTAGTGAAAAAATGTACTGACTTTCTTAGTAAATTCGCAAGATGAAATGTTCCTGCGTAAATCCTTGCACTAATTTGTTAGGAGCAAATTGGTGTTGAAAAAATTGTTGCCTAACAGTAAAACTACAAAAGGATATAAATAAAAAGGATAATGTAAAGTTTCGGAGTCTATATTTGACTCCTTTTTCAGACAAACTTATATATATATATAGATATTGAAAATTGTCAAAACATAGAGATGTCGATTTATTTAATTTTGAAGATTTCTGATGTCATTTCTTTCTTCTACAACCCAATCCAAATATGATCTATTCGAACACAATAGACAATACATGTGGATTCCTTAATTTTCCTTTTATAATTATCAGGTTTCTGACAAATTAGTGCAAGAATCTAAGCAGAAGCATTTCTTCTCAATAAAATTTCTTAATTATTTCTGTAACAGAGACTGGGAGTGAAAACCTAAAAAGTTTTCTAGAAAAACTTCTCTGTTTCTTTAGCTGACTTGAAAAAGTCTCTCACTTATTCAGTTTTTCGGTAACACTGCGAAAAATGGAGGTAATTTTACATAAGATTTACACAGAATTATATGTAGTTTTACAGCTATTTTGATGTAATAAGTATGAAACCGGATGTTTACATAGAATATTATGTATAGTATGAATGTCTTATTGACCCAAATCATGAGATTGCATGAGTGAGAGAAAGCAGGATGATATCATAACCAAAATTAATGAAAGAGTGAGATGAAATTATGTCAATGACTATCATACTGGGTGTCAATTACTATCAAAGTAAGTCAAGGACTCTCAAATATTAGATTTGTTCCAACAGCTGACTTTTGTACGGTAATTTGACGGTCACGAAACTGTTAGTAATCGATCTTATGCGCATGTCTAAACTTTGACCGTACAAGAACCGTCCAAACAGTACTTGCTCCAGACCAGGGATCGAAATGACGATCACAAAACCGTTCCACTCACGGTCCCGAAGCAGGATGGAACAAAAACGAAACCGTTCTCAAACGATACATTTTCAGTTGGAACACATTTTTATCTATTGCGCAGAATCCTGACGATCATTGTACGGTCAATTCTTGAGTTGGAACAAACCTATTATATAATTTCGACGAAATTGGTGTCTCCTTGAATATTCAATCGATATTTTTTGAAAATTTGAAGGTATTACTAAAAAAGCAACATTCAACTATAGTTCCGTAATAATAACCATAGTGTCATAGTAAAATAACTAAATAAGGAACCGAATTTGCCTACTGAAGGTATCCTTGCCCCTAAGGTGTTAATCACAATAGCTTTTACCTACCCTATGTTTCTGATCTATTGATTGTCAACGTCGTGACGAAGATTGCGAATAGTTAGCCGTGCGTTTTTCAGACATTGTGCGTGTTATGACAAGTTGCCCAGCAACTGGTTCATACTGTAAAGGAGTATTACAATTCAGAAATCAATCATCATTGCACAAAGAATTCGGGTATTTTGCGGAAATACTTTTTCCGCCGAACTCGAAATGAAAGGTGATTTTAATGTGTACGAAATTGATCATTAATGACCCATTCTAATGCTCAGTTTCGATTATTTTAATGTGCAATCCTCATGGCAACCGTTCACAAACTATTCAGAAGCACTACGAGAAATGTCAAAACACTACTGGAACATAGATACATAGAAATTTTATTATGTCAAACGTAAGTCTTCTGCAGAATGGGAATGTATTTCAATCAAGAATTCATACACAATTCATATTGAGATCGTCGGAAAAATCTTGTAATCAACTCGGTTATTAATCGAGCGACTAATGGTCTCGCATTAAAATATCTTGACCATTAGTCGCAGTTTTCAATAACCTAGTTGATTAAATAACAATTTGTATGTAACATCTTGGCTGGAAACACCTCTGCATCCATCAGGGCTGGATCTGAATATGAGAGCCTACTCGCAGAACAAACAATCAATAATAAATATTGAAAGACAGGCACTCACTTATAAAGAACTCACGGCCATTAATAATAATTAAAGGGTGTTTTTTTCGAAGTAGGCTTTAAGTTGGCATTACTGTACAAGATGGCGACCGATTCAACAGCTGTCAAGTGATTTATTCTCAGTTTGGATTGGCAATTCATCATGAATAGACTCACGTCTGAAAAACGCTTGCAAATAGTGCAATTTCATTTCGAAAATAATGGTTTTGTGCGGAATACGTATCGCGCACTACGTCCATTTTATCGTCGATAAAATCGTCCATCAGAGCAGTTAATTCGATTAACCATGGAAGATTTTCGCACCACGTTTACTCTTATTGATAACTCGCATCCCCAGAGACGCCGTACAGAAGAAGCTATTGCTACTGTAGAGCGTAGCATTGAGGAAGACCCGAATGAGTCACAGGAATTGAATCTATGTCCATCCACTTTATGGAATATTTTGCGGAAGGATCTTGGTTTGAGTGCTCACAAAATCCAAATCGTGCAAAAATTGAAGTCAAACGATCATCAAGCAAGGCGTAGATTCGTCGAATGGGCCCAAAACGAGATTGCCGTTGTTCCCGATTTTTATAAGCGAATTTTGTTCAGCGATGAAGCGCACTTCTGGTTAAATGGCTACGTCAACAAACGAAACTGCCGCATTTGGAGTGGAGCTAATCCCCAAGTTTATGTCGAAACACCGTTACATCCAGAAAAACTGACTGTTATGGAATCATTGGTCCGTACTTATTCAAAAACGATAGTGGCCAGATCAGTCAATGGTGATCGATATAGAGCCATGATTACTTACTTTCCCTTTCCTGAATTGAACAACCATGATGTCCAGGAGCTGTGGTTCCAACAAGACAACGCAATATGTCACACAGCTCGTGCCACAATCGTTTTTTGGAAAGACACGTTTGGTGACCGCCTAATTTCGCGTTTTGGACCTGTGAATTGGCCTCCAAGATCTTGTGATTTAACACCGCCAGACTACTTTATGTGGGGCCATGTAGAGTCCTTGGGCTATGCAGATAAGCCACAAACGCTTAACCATTTGGAAGACAACATTCACCGTGTTATTGCCGATATACGGCCACAAATGTTGGAGAAGTCATCGAAAATTGGACGTCCAGATTGGACTACATCCGAGCCAGCCGTGGCGGTCATATGCCAGAAATCATATTTAGAATGTAATGCCACAAGATTATCTTTCGGATAAATAAAATTCATATCAATCGAATAATCCATCGTTTCGTTGTTTTATTGCAATTTGAAGTTCTATACCTTGTAATGAAGTTCAATTTCGTAACCGGGAAATTGATCTTCATTTTAAAATAATTTATAGTAGTTTTCATTTTAAATTCCTGAATTTTTATTCCGTTTCAGAATTAATTCACAACAATCGAAAAAACCGAACATTCTGCGATTGATTTTGTTTTTCATGCAGAAAACATAGTGGAACCGTTCGCAAGAACAACGCCGATCGCAGATAACGCCGTTTTTTGCATATACGTACGATAAGCCAGTTGAAGATGTTTTTACCGAGGTACTCTCCTGAAATTTTTAACATTTCTGCGCCTACCTTTTCCACCCCCCTCCGGAAGATTATAAAAGGCGGGGTTTCCCTCCATCGGTAATTAATTTCTAAGCGACCGTGCTGTAGCTATCAAATTTTCTAAGTTTTATTACCTTGCTGTGAGTGCTAGTGCAATCGAATTGTAAGTACCGAGCCGATTTACTACAGTCCTATTTTTTATCCTCGTTGAGTCTACCTAAAATAGCTGTTCCGTCAGATTCCGTAACATACCTTTCCTAGTTTGTCCAGGTGCCCGTAGTTAGTCTGTCTTTCATGGCGTGTAAACTCATGGTCAGACCGAAGGGCTCAAGCGAACCACTGCTATAGTACGTTTGTCCGTACAACCGGTGCCTGTAGTTAGTCTGTCCTTCATGGTGTGTAAACTCTTGGTCAGACCGGAAGGCTGATGCAAACCAATGCTATAGTACGTTCAACCGAATAACATTCCTGCTCTGTCCTGCTCCTTAGTGCCTGTAGTTAGTCTGTCCTTCATGGCGTGTAAACTCATGGTCAGACCGGAAGGCATAACCGAACCAATGCTGTAGCACGTTCGACATATCCTGTTCAACCCTCTAATTTCACCTGGCCAAACCCAACCTGTTTAGACGTGAAACAAGCAAAGTGGTAGACAACGTGGTGAATTCTGGGACTGAAAGAATATCGGACAAAGATAACCGTTGTGCACTCTTATACTGACCCCTTTTATCCCTGTTTTCCTGATATTATCATATATTTGAATTCACCGTTTAACTTTAACCCACCTTCTATTCTGGCTGACTCGTACCGGGAACATACTTGTTTTTCTTATGAAAGTGCTCGCGGTCAGACAAAACTGACCAATCTTATATTTTGTACTCATTTCATATAGCGTCTTATATCACTGTATTTTTTTGTATAACTATTTTCGCTATTTGAATAAATTGTGTAAATTACTCTATTTCTGATTTTCTCTGTTATCGCTAATATCTTAGATAACAAAGAACGCTGTCTCTGGCTAGCAGCTGCCCTGGTAGGTTTGCTATTCTCCTTTATAAGAAAAAAGAATAGCTGGCGCTCGAGGTAAGTTTCGCCGAGAAAACCACGTTACAACCTCTAAAAAAACACCCTTTATAACTAGATGGAAGAAAAAGAGCGAGATACGCCTCTTTGAGTTTTAAATGCCCATCGAACCCATATTTTAAGGTTATTAATATTTTTTATGTTTTCAATATTTATGAAACAATAAATGGAATAATTGGACCATTCGAACTAGAATTACAAGTCCACCTGAAATCGATGAAAATCTCGGAACAAATCCTTCACACGGACCGATTATTGTAATTTATGTCTGTCTTCCAGACTTGAATTTACCCACATCACGAATGTTATCCTAACACGTGGGTTATAGACTCGACTTTTCTTTATCTTCTCCTACGCTCATCCCAATTATAATTATATCTTTTGAGTCGAAATTTTATCGAAACGACCGGTCATACACGTGCCGTCTTTTCTACTACGCTTCTTACCCTTGTTTTCAATTTTCCTTCTGTATAAATCAATCTCATTATACATAGTTTCGAATGCACGAGGTTGAATTTACATTCCTGGGTTTTTCAATATTTTCATTTCAAACTTGATGAAAGTATACCAGCTTCTAGGCCAGGTCAAAAAATACACAAAAAGGCAACGAAACCTGAGGACAAAATCAAAATGAAATATTTTCAATAGGTAACATAAGAATATAGATATCTGAATAATAGTTATTTATTATACAAGGGAAAAAAGTATTAGATTTTAGCTCGAGGTTGTGTTGTCTCCCGACGCGTAGCGGAGGGAGACAAAAAAGCGAGAGCTTAAATCTAATATTTTCCCGTGTATAATACACTATTTTTTTTCTGTGAAAAAAGTGTTAAAAGAACTATTACAATATAAGAATGTTTTCGATATGAAATTGAAACGTTTAAACTAGTAAGCTGTTGTAGTTATAGCGACAATTGGACTTGCGTTGTTAAGGAAACCTTCGAAGTAATCAAATACATATCTGTCAATTTAATTCTGTTATTTGATTCAGAAATTGCGAACTCAGTAATAATTGTTCATTAGTTGTTTAGAATAATATAGATATAAAAAATGTATGATTCCGAGTTTTCTCTGACTCCACCTGAGTTGGTAGAAGCTGCGCAAGTAGCGTCACGAAAATTATTGCCAGCAAAATCGCAGAAAATTTACGAAACCGCGTATTCAAGATTTATGGAGTGGAGAATGAAAAAGACATGCAGTTCTTTCTCGGAGACAGTGTTATTGGCTTATTTTTCGAAATGATACAACAACAAAAGCCATCAACAGTGTGGTCGAATTATTCAATGGTTAAAAGTATGTTACGATCCAATCATGATGTAGACATTTCAAAATATTTGAAACTAATTACATTTCTAAAACAAAATGGAAAAGGTTACACACCCAAGAAAGCTGCGATTTTTACGAGTACACAAATTAGTGATTTTTTAAATAATGCACCCGATGAAGATTTTTTGTTGGCCAAGGTTGTTGTTGTGTTTGGGATTGCAGGAGCTTGTCGAATTTGTGAAATCAGCCAGGTAACATTAGATGATATTGAAGATTCGGGAAAGTTATTAATTGTGAAACTGAAGCAAACAAAGAATGATGTCAAAAGGAGATTTGTTGTTACTGAAGAATATATTAAATATTACCGAATGTACATAGCCCTCCGTCCAGCAGCAGCAAAAGATCGCCGCCTGTTTTATGCATATCGCAAAGGAAAATGTGGGTAGAAATAAGTTTTATAAGGTACCTGAAACAGTAGCTAATTATCTTCAACTTGAAAATGCTACCTCATACACAGGCCATTCATTTCGGAGATCGTCTGCCACACTGTTAGTTGAATCTGGGGGAGACTTGATGACACTGAAGAAACATGGCGGTTGGAAGTCATCAACGGTTGCTGAAGGGTATGTTGATGAATCGGTGGCACACAGAACGGAAATTGCCAATAAAGTGTTCAGAACGTGTGGCAGTTCTGAAATAACACCAGGTACATCAACAGCAGTTGTGTCCATGTCAGGGAAAAATATCATTTCAACACAAGAAAATTCTTCTGTTGTGCCGAATAATTCAAGGAACAGGTCATTCACGCAATGCACATTTAATAATTGTTCTTTGGATATAGAGGAAATGTAACTAATGTTCAATAAAATATTCTAAAATCAAACATCTTCCTTTATCTATATCTATGTATAAATATCCGTTAAAAAAAGTACTCACTTTTTTCCCAGGGAAAAAAGTAATTTTGTGAAAAGTCATATTTTATTACCTGTCAACAGAGATGTCAAGTTTTTTTCCCGTCACAGAAAAATATTTTTGTATTATTTTATCCACGACTATTGTATAATCCACCCATTATACGTCTGTTTGTTCGGCTATAATAATACCTATTAATCACTAGAGTGAATAATGAGTTATCATTTACTGCAGTCAGATGCTTCATTGATTCAGCTTTAATTTATCGTAGAATATTAATTCTATGGAACACTTATACGATGAAATGGAATGAACAGTGATCATAACTGCTTGTAAGTTTTTATTTTTTCTGAGAAAAGTATCGACTGTATCAAAATTTTGCAGGAAACTTTTCTTCCCCAGAATTGAATGGAAAACCATGAAAGAATTTCATTTCTCGGAAATCTATCCGACGAAAACAATTTTTGAACGAAAATCATGAATGGTTGTCATTTTCAACTCCCAATAATAAAGTTATGAGATCTAATAAATTTGTGTGAGTAACATCTACTTAATGCTTCATATTATGTATAGTTTTATGACTCAATGTTTTTAAGAAGCCGTAAAAAAATTAAAAACTCGTCATCGCCTTCCAAAGGCTTATGGAAGGGAGGTCGATTTCGAAAAAAATTTATATGAACTACCCCTGCTTATTTTCATCGCGGAATCATCTCCCAAAGTCCCTCGCTTTGTTTTCAGACACCCTGTATAATCGTAACTAATACCAACTCGAGCATAGACAATATTTTTTGATTATTCACCTCTTCACTTGACGTATTTCGAATCTAATATTGTCTATGCTCTTGTGAAATTATAACTCGGTAGCAAGGGCGTAGCCAGGGGAGGGTTTGGGGCTTCAAACCCCCCCCTCTAAATTTTTGAAACATAGATAAATTGAAAATAGTAATCATCGAAATGAATACTTTCTCCAATTTATAGGCTCACAGAACCTTCTTCGATGATTACTATTTTTAATTTATCTATGTTTCAAAAATTTGTTAGGTTAGCCTCCTTAAAGGCAAAGAATTTTTTTTTGTCATTTTTTCTTTATCTTAAAACCCCCCCGAAATGTTTCAGAGCTATTTTTTGTTGCAAAAATAATCTTTCATTTTGCACTTAAACCTCCGAAAATCTAGTTAAAATTAATTATCAATTCATATCAGCGATATGGATGATATTGAATGGGTTGGCGCTTATAAATATTCATTATAGCGTGAAAATTGATGAAAATGAAGTGGTTGACCAAATCGCTAAAAAAAAAGACTGGTAGACTTTAACTGAAGGAATTCACCATAAAAAATATTGTTTGTGTTTTCTCACTGTTTCATTTCTAATACCTATTCAAATGTTGTTAGCACTATTTTGGAGTAAAACATCAAACAACTCTATTTAGTTTCAATAAAAGCACATATCCACACTAATTTCATATTGATTCATCCTGTAAGTTGTTTGGGAAATGAATATTGTTTTTTAAGTTTTTGTTTGAGTGAATAAAAATCAAATTCTGAAGCATATTTGAAAAATAGGTTTACCTAACCTAACCAGGAATATCTATGTTGAAAATTGTTTCTGAAGTAGGAATATGATTATTGAATTCTTAAAAACAACAAATACTTGCTACAGAAAGCGACCCTCACAATTCCCGACACCTACAAAGTCAATTGTCAAAACCCCCCCCAAAATTAATTCCTGGCTACGCCCTTGCATGTAGAAACTACCTATTGCATGACTGCACAGTCAGATTTCAGGTAGTATTTTTGTCACGAAATCGACCTTTCGATAGCTCTATTGCTTGGTCTATTGCTTAACCGCCTCATTGTTCCAGTTATTGGGATAAATAATTACCGACGCGGCGCTGCAATCGCCGGATCAGCTGTTCCCGAAACGAGTATTGTTTCGTGCACGTCAAAGCAAAACAAGAGAGATTCTGGTGTTTCTCAAGTGTTTCAGTTGATTTATTTAGTCTTTTGACTGAACAATCGTGAAAATGGACCTATGAAATGATTTATTAAGTTCATATCATATACATCGAGGACGATATGTAGAAAAATATCAGTTTTGGGCATTCACCCTTGTCAACTGCAAAAGGAAGATATTTAACCATCTAACTTGGCTCATTTCAAAAATAAAATGTATCCTGATATGATTAGTTAATTAGTAGAAACAAGGAATCCTGCTGCAGTGAATCAAATTATATTTATAATATTTATTCTTCAATATATAGAAAGAAAAAATGACAATATTTGTTATTGAAATGAAAGCCGTTGAATTCCATGATGATTTTATTACAGAAATGGAAGACTTTATGAAAATAAACAACTTAATTTCAATTATTCACAACATCAAAAACTATTTTTATTGAATACAAATCAGAAAAATTCATTAATATTTTGTCGTAAGTGAAGCATTTATCATTCAATACAAACCAACAAATTTTATTCCCTGGTATAAACAAAAACTTAATTATCTAATAAGAAATGATAATTAATTTTACAATACAGAGTTAAAGTAAGTATGTGTATGCTATTTTTTATAAAATAGTGAATATAGCAGTTACCTTCTAAATTGGAAAAATATAAAAAGTCACACTATTACCTTCTACTTGTCTCATATAAAAAACAAAAGATATACTGCAACTTGAAAGAACATCCAGATAAGTTTTAGCCAAGTGATATGATTTCAGGGCATATATTCATAAAAACTTAAGTTATCACAACAATTTTGTCAATTAACGAGTAATCTTCATCTGTTTTCTTTAACGAGTGAATTGGAAATACATCCAATAATGTACTATATTTCCTCCTTTAAGTCCAAATATGAATCCTGAAACTGGCTAATCTCTTTGTTTTCTTGATTTTGACTGCACTAAACGTCTGAAATGCTTCCTCTAGTGCAAACTGGTGATCAACTGATAAAATATTATTTTTTCATAACCACAATCCTATAAAATAGTGACCTGTGAAAGAACTCTTTAGAGCTTCATCCATAAACACAGCAACAATTATTAGTGTTCTTCACTGTATTTTCTTTAGTCATCTTGAAATCAGATTAAAAACCAACTAACTAGACAAATATTATAATGAACACACAATACAAATCTCATTTCTTAGGCACAAACAATCGAGACAATCGAGTGTCATATCCCGTCCCGCGTTTTGGAATACTCGTTTCGGGATAGTTCTACGTAACGCCGCTAGGGTCGCATAGAGTTGTATTTTGCTCAATACTTTCTCTGATGGCTTGATGCATTGTCTCTCTCAGATATCAAAAATATTCTGGGTTGCAAACTCAACGTCCCCAATTTACTGGACCATCACAACAAGATTTCAGTGCTGGGTTCTCAGTTGAATTTAAGGGGCGTGAGTAGTTCAATTTATTCATCTGATAGTGAAAATACTGGCCTTGGAAATACAGGGTGTCTGTAAACAAATGCGATATTTTTTTCGAAATCGACCTCCCTTTCAAGCTACAACCTTTGAAAGGCGATGACGAATTGACAGTTTTTGATTTTTTTACGAGTTCTTAAAAACACTCAGTCATAAGACTTCACTGAGTAGATGTTTTTTTGATCTCATAACTCAATTATTAGGTGTTGAAAATAACAACCCGTCATAATTTTCCTTCAAAAATTGTTTTCGTGGTATAGATTTTCGAGGAATACAATTATCTCATTTTCAATTCTGGAGAAAAAGAGTCTCTTGCATTTCGATGAAGTCGAAAAGCATTGACACAAATAGAACTTTCTTCCGATTAATAAACATAATATATTTGACAAAACCAATTTTGAGTATAAACAATACAATATATACAGGGTGTTTCATCATAAACTGGACAAACATATATTTTCGTGTAGAGGATATCGGGAGAATCATTTTTGCCTCATACAATATATCCCGTTTTCGAAGCATAAGCGAGATACAGGGTGTCGAACGTCATTTTTGAGCAAGATTCTTATGAGTGTGGTCAGTTATGTATAACACTTGGTGTAACGGTTTTTGGTCAAATCCCAGTATTTTTGGGTCCTCTATTCAGAAAAGTTGAAGAACTCCGAAAAAAAATTTACAAAATGGCGGAAAACCTGCAATGTTTCAAATTTTTTTTTGCGGTTGTCAAATTGACTTTTGTTTTCTGAATGAACACAATTTTCGAAGACTTTCTGTGAAAAAATTTTTTCAAAAATCGAACACAAATTTTTTTTTACATGTCTACAGCGATGAAAAAATTTCACTCGAAATGGATGAAATTTTGTACAATTGTACTTCCTGAATTATCAATCACGAATATGAAAACAGAATCGTAAAATATCGAACGGTTTCGTTTCTACAGTCATTCAAATGTTTCGTTCGGACCTCTGAAATATTGAATATAAAATTGTTTTGGGTTCTAGAATCAGAATAATTAAATTATTGGCATGTCTAAACATTTTAGATGAATTTAAACGAAAAAAATCAGTGAAACTTAGTTGGGACTCGAAACGACGTAGGTATTAAATAGGGAAATGGCACTGTTCTAAGGATATTAATATTCGTTGCCAGGCAACGGTAGTTCGTAGTTCATAGAGTTTGACTACTGGCTAAATTATATTCACTGAAATTAAAATACCAGTCCAACTCTATGAACTACGAACTACTGTTGCCTGGCAACGAATATATCCTTAGAACAGTGCCATTTCCCTATTTAATACCTACGTCGTTTCGAGTCCCAACTAAGTTTCACTGATTTTTTTCTTATAAATTCATCTAGAATGTTTAAAGATGCCAATAATTTAATTATTTTGATTCTAGAACCCAAAACAATTTTATTTTCAATATTTCAGAGGTCATTTGAATGACTGTAGTAACGAAACCGTTCGATATTTCACAATTCTGTTTTCATATTCGTGATTGATAATTCAAGAAGTATAATTGTGCAAAATTTCCCCCCTTTCGAGTGAAATTTTTTCATCGCTGTAGACATGTAAAAAAAAATTTGTGTTCGATTTTTGAAAAAATTTTTTCACAGAAATTCTAAGAAAATTATGTTCATTCAGAAAATAAAAGTCAATTTGACAACCGCAAAAAAAAATTTGGAACATTGCAGGTCTTCCGCCATTTTGTAAAATTTTTTTCGGAGTCAACTTTTCTGAATAGAGGACCCAAAAATATTGAGATTTGACCAAAAACCATTACACCAAGTGTTATACATAACTGACCACACTCATAAGAATCTTGCTAAAAAATGACGTTTGACACCCTGTATCTCGCTTATG
This sequence comes from Propylea japonica, assembly GCA_013421045.1. Taxonomy (NCBI): domain Eukaryota; kingdom Metazoa; phylum Arthropoda; class Insecta; order Coleoptera; family Coccinellidae; genus Propylea; species Propylea japonica. The sequence continues at coordinate 90,713,486 of CM024240.1, forward strand.
CTTCGAAAACGGGATATATTGTATAAGGCAAAAATGATTCTCCCGATATCCTCTACACGAAAATATATGTTTGTCCAGTTTATGATGAAACACCCTGTATATAAGGAATTATAAGTGATCATAACTGCTTATAAGTTTTTATTTTTTTCCAAGAAAAGTATCGACTGTATCGAAATTTTACATGAGACTTTTTTCTCCAGAATTGAATGGAAAATCACAAGAGAACTATATTTTTCGAGAATCTATCCTCCGAAAATAATTTTTCAAGAAAAATCATAAGGAGTTTTTATATTCCCTAATAATAAAGTTAAGAGAACTATAAAAACAGTGTGGGTTTCATCTACTTAGTGCATCATATTATGTATAGTTTCGTGACTGAGTAATATTTAGAACCCGTAAGAAAATTAAAAACTGTATATTGGAAGGGAGGTCGAATTCGAAAAATTTATATGAATAGCCCCTGCTTATTTTCGAGGAATCATCATCCCTATTCCTTCGCATTTGTTTACAGACACCCTGTAAATATTATATCGCTTAGTTCCTATCGCAAAATATAGAAACTTTATTTATTAAATTCGTCCCCCTAAATTTTGGGCATAAATTAACCCTTCACATTAATTTGATCGAAATATTGAATTATTAATGAGAATTCAACGAATATGTATATAGTCCGTTCACGAAAGGTTGAGCCGTCGGTTGGCCATGGAAATTTGGCATATTCCACTGTGTATATTAAAATTTAGGTTATGTTCTTGTCAGATTGATACGCAATGTTGTCAATATTGCATAGAGTTGTCTGATAAATCGCAATCTCGTCGAACGAGGCCGGTTACATTTGGCAACGTTGACTTTATTTTACGTTATGACAGCAAATACTGCCAACTTCAGATAAATAAAAAAACGCCTACTATGTGCTCAACCTTTCGTGAACGGACTATAGGTACACATCAATTATTGTAGATCGTCAGTTGCCCTAATAGTTGATGTTCAGTCGATAAGAAATGTCAGCTCGAAGTCTTTATAAGTACCTCTATCCTCTCTCCGTTTACAGTTTTACATCTGGCGACATTCCATACAAGAAAGGAAGATTCCACATAGTCCACACCAAATGGACATGGATTTTCTACTATTTTTCTCAGATTTTGTCTATCAGATCTAGTTTTTGAGATTTTTTTAAAAAATTGTGTATATAAGTTACGTTATAACTGTTATAATATATAATATTACTATTGACAGTTAAAAAAAACAAAGACACATGGATTTAAGTATTTATTGCAAAAACTTAATTAGTCACTAATCACATAAAAATTTTCTTTTATACGATTTTCTAGAATGGAGTTTACTAGGGCAGTCTCGCTGAAGGCTCCAGCAGTAGTCCGCCATCAAGTGGCTATCCCATCGTCCTTGATAACGATCTTCCATGTTACAGCCGAGAATATTAAAATTTGAAAGCATAGTTTCCACTAATTCTACGTAATTCTCTGCTTTATGATTGCCAAGAAAATTTTGTACTACTTGAACAAATGAACTCCAAGCGTTAGATTCAGTCTCGTTCATTGATGTGAATTGTGGATCTTTAACAAGTTGCCTTATTTGAGGACCATCAAATATACCAGCTTTTAGTTTTTCCGTGCTAATGCCAGGAAATTTACGTGACAAATACCCAAAACAATTTCCATCTCGATTTAAGGCCTTCACAAATTGCTTTATTAGGCCTACCTTGATATGCAAGGGCGAAAGTAAGATTTCGTAAGAGTTCGTTGATCACGTTTTGTATTCCTTGAATCATGACATCTCTTGAAGGCCAATTTTTGTTAACCCAGTGCTCATTTTTAGCTCTGCTGTCCCAAAGGCACAAAAAACAAGGATATTTTGTATAACCACTCTACTGTCCAAGGAGGAAGTTAATCATTTTTAAATCAACACAAATTGACCACCGATGTTCTTCGTATTTAATTTTTCTCAAAACTAATGCTATTGTTTCATATTCTTCCTTCATGGTAGTAGAATGACCAATAGGAATTGAGCCATATTTGTTACCGTTATGTGAAAGAACACATTTAAAACTACGTTTTGAATTGTCAATAAAAAGGCGCCAATCATCTGGAGTGTATTCAGGCAAACCCATTTTTTCTAAGAGCCCCTTTATATTGTTACAGAATACCAAGTCATTTTCCTGAGTGAAAAAAGGCAGCAGATCCTTTTCTCTTTTACGATAAAATGTAATATTAGTACCTCGACAAAGTAGATTTTTTTCTTTTAATCTGGATGCAAGTAATTCAGCGTATTCCTTTGAGAGATTCAGGTCTCATATAAGATCGTTTAGTTCTTCTTGATTGAAACACTGCGGAGTTGCTAAATCTGCTTCAAAATCGCTGTCGTTTTCTGATTGAATTCTTTTAACTTCGTCAGACGTTGATGTTTCTGTATCATCTTCTGTCAGTTCGGGTAGACTGCTGAATGATGGAACGGGTATTTCTTCCGAATGCACTACAGGCCTTTTTGCAGAATCTAGATCAGGATATGTCCATTTGTGTCTATTATTTCTATTTATGCCTTTAATATAAACGAGACAAAAATAGCAGTCGTCATGATGGTTCCGCGGTTCTCTCCAAACCATTGGTACACCAAAATTTAGACACTTCCTCTTTCCAGTTGTCCACTGTCGCATATGTTCAACACATGTTTTACATATGAAATGTGGGGCCCAAGATACATCTTGATTTCCTAAATGAACGCCAAAATAGGCAAGATAAGCTCTTTTCACAAAGTCGGAAATCGTTTATCTGCTCTCTTTCAAAGTGTATTCACCACACACATAACAAAAAACATCGGGATGATTTACACAGGTACGTCTGCTTGTGGATGCCATTGTTTCAGTTTAGTGTCTTGATACTACAAAACGACCAAAATTTACACAAAATGATAGCACAACTTTACTTGGGAAAACTCAGTAATATACTGAATCAAGTACAGCCAAGCAGGTATAGAAGGATCGGGTCATAGGCAATTACAGGTATAAAAGTAATTAAGAGCATTGTATTTGAGTAGTATAGGAACATTGGTCAGGGACAATTCCAGGTATCCATTTGGCTCATTATATTCTGGGAAATTTCTATTTTAACGATTAAGTACATATTTATCTCTTTATTTGTTGTCCTTTATCAGAAAAAATATATCATTTAACCTGTAACGTGTATCTCAAAAACTAGAGCTGATAGAAAAAATCTGGTGGCATTTTTGGAATCAGCACATTAAAAACATCTAAAATCAGATGTTAGATTTCTGGCACCAAATTTTTTTTTTCATTTTATTGGCCTGTGATCGAAGAATAACTGTCTATCTCAAGATATTATTCTATGGTGCAAGTATCAACTGTATCAAAATTTTGAAGGAGAGTTTTCTTCTCCAGAATTTAATGGAAAACCATAAGAAAATTTTATTTTTCGAGAATCTATCCCACGAAAACAATTTTTGAACGAAAATCATAGATGCTTGTTAAAATAATAATTATAAAATTATAAGATCTTATAAATTTATGTTAGTAACATCTACTACTTGCTTCATATTATCATTGTTTGAGGAGAAACTCCTTAAACAATGATATTATGTATAGTTTTATGACTCAATGTTTTTGAAGAGCCGTAAAAAAAGTAATAACTGTCAACTCGTCATCGCCATCCAAAGGCTGTATTATGAATTGCCCCTGCTTATTTTCGAGGAATCATCTCCCTTATTCCTTCGCGTTTGTTTACAGACACCCTGTAAATATTACATCGCTTAGTTCCCATCACCAAATATAGAAACTTCATTTATTAAGTTTGGCCCCCCAAATGTTGGGCATAAATTAACCCTTCACGTTAATTTGATCGAAAAATTGAATTATTAATGAGAATTCAACGAATATGTATAGGTACACATCAATTATTGTAGATCGTCAGTTGCCCTTATAGTTGATGTTCAGTCGATAAGAAATGTCAGCTCGGAGTCTTTATGAGTACCTCTATCCTCTCTTCGTTTACAGTTTTACATCTGGAGACATTCCATTCTTCATCGAATTCAAGAAAGGAAGATTCCACATAGTCCACAGCAAATGGACATCGATTTTCTACTATTTTCACAGTTTCATCGGATTACCTTTACTAATTCCTGATATCCTTTGCCTCGAAGATATCATGAGACCAAATCGGGTTCACAGCTCAGCAGCCATGCTTTTCATTTTAACCTACATCGTGCATATTGTGTTCCATTTAATACATACATTATCGAAGAATATCTCACCATCTCAAGATATTATTCTATGGTACAAATTGGAGAAGTTTCAAAACAAGTGGGAATTCGGTATTAAACCAAATTTTGATCGATTGATCAAACAGTCTAAATGGGGTTATGTTACAATGCAAATTTCCAGTTCGATTTTCGTGATAGTAGGTGGTTTTTACCTCGATTTGCCGAAATTTTATATTGCCTTGGTAATATACGAAGGAGTGTTATTCAATTCGGTAATGTTGAAGTTTCAAACAATATACAATTTAATCAATGAATTCTTGGGGGCACTGGTGGATATACTAAATGAAGAAATACAATGCCCGTCAATAGTGAAGTATTTAGCAGACGTTTATGATTATTTGATTGAAATCAACAACTCTGCAGCTGGTGTTCTTTCGTTTTTCAATTCGTTCATGTGTGGCTTCATACAGTTTCAAGTAATGATTATGATTTATAGTTCATACAAATTAGCAGAGAAGAACACCAATTTCGATTTACTCAGTTTAGTATTCGGCTTAGTTTCTACATTGATAACAAGTATTGTTTGGTTCGCAGTTATTTCTGAGAAGATCAGATCTAAGGTGAGTAAATGGTATATTCGAAATTTATGAGATGTGGTGCTCAAATATAATACACTGCGCAAAAAAATCAACGCACATTATGGAAATCTCAAATTTATTCTACAACTGAAGGTGTTCTCAATGATAATTATTTTTATCAGAATTATGCATGCATATGTTATCCACTTTCAACGTTTTTCTTCAATACAGATGTTTTTTCCCAGCAGGAATAAAAAAAGATGAGATTATCAGATTTTGAATGTATTGGCTCCATTCTGAAATCAATTGTTCTCGATCAATTCTAGTGATCAATAGTTTTTCTTTCGTTTTATTTTCTACACTCGATCACTATGCAACGCGAAACATGCAATTTGACCCAAGAGGAATGTGCCCAAGCGGTAGTTTTGCTGAAAGAAGGGTGGAAATACACAAGAATTGCAGAAAGGTTTGGAGTTTCCCATACGAGTGTGCCCAGTATGTTGCAGCGATTCAGGGAGACAGGTATGAATGTCCGAAGACCAGGACAGGGTAGACCACGGGTAACAACTGCCATTCAAGAACGTTACTTGAGAGTTTCTTCGTTGAGACAACGGTTTCCAACCGCTCGCCTACTTCAAAATCAGCTTGAGCAAACTCATGAGGTGCAAATTAGCACTTAGACAATAAGAAATCGCCTCAGAGAATATGATTTAAGGCCTCGTGTCGCGGCAAAAGGTCCAGCTCTTACCCCATCCCATCGAAGGGCGCGTTTGGATTTTGCGAGAGAGCATATCCATTGGAAAGAGGCTGATTGGGAAAGAGTTCTCTTCACAGATGAGTCTATATTCTGCCTCTACCATTGTAATCGACGTTCCCTTGTATACAGACGTCCACATGAAAGATATGCTCAGTGCAATTTCCTGAATACTTCTGGTTTCGGGGGAGGATCAATTATGGTATGGGGTGGAATATCTTTGACTGCTCGCACAGACCTAGTGGTCAGGGATCATGGAGCTATGAATGCTGATAGGTATATAAGGAACATTCTTGAAGAGCATATAGTGCCATTTGCCCCATACATTGGTGAAAATTTCATTTTTATGGACGATAATGCCAGACCCCATCGTGCGCGCATCGTTCAGGAGTACTTTGAAGAGGTTGAAGTCTCTCGAATCGAATGGCCAGCAAGAAGTCCAGATCTCAATCCGATTGAGCAGGTTTGGGACAACCTCAATAAGGGCAATAAGCTGAAAAGTTCAGAAAATCATCCAGCTACTCTTAATGACTTAGGAATCCAACTCAGAGAAATCTGGGAAGGATTAGATCAGAACATTTTAAGATCACTCATTTTGAGTATGAACGGTCGTTGCCGAGCTGTAATTAACGAAAGGGGTGGAAATACCAAGTATTAAATCACTTATCAGCATTTCAATATTTTGAAAATTGTTTATTTCTCTTCTTTCACATAAGATTTAGTGAAATCCTGAATTTTTCTTTCACATAACGCGTCTTGTTTCATTCAAAACCTTCCCGAGAAAACATAAAAAATAAGTTATAAAGCCAATGTAGAGTTAACTTTCATTAAAATTGAGATTTTCAGAATGTGCGTTAATTTTTTTGCGCATCAAATATAAATTAAATTTTGGAAGTTCATGATTGAACTACATTGTAATTCTCCTCATTGCCACTTCAGAGGAACGTCGTTTTCATAAGTAATTGCACAAGTGCGTCAAAATTACCGATAATTTTGCATGACAACGTTTTGTCGAAAAACTGCATGACTTGAGAACGAGCCCGACACCGTAGGTGGAGGGCTCTTTCTTCAAAAATTAAAATGATCGAATGCAGTTTTTCGATGACAAATACGCTGGAATGTGAAATCATCCGGTTATATTGATGCACGAGTGTAATTCGGGGGAATATTTCCCGAATGAACTGATAACTTGTGAAACTGGCGTTATTAATTTATGAATTCTTACCTAGTTTTCGATAAAAATGCCTAACTGAAAAAAGAAACAACTCAGAAATACGTTTTTTTGTTTGCAGTTTAATTGACATTGAAAGTTGTCAACACATAGAAATCATAGATTATATATAGAGTATAGTATATAGTATATTATACTATATAATCTTTGATAGAAATGTTGATTTATTTAATTTTGAAATATCCTGATGTCATTTCTTTCTTCGATAAATCAATCCAAATACGATCTATTCCAACAGAACAATTGGCCAAATTATCTACTTCATCTAACAAAATGCATGTGGATTTCTTAATTTTTCTTTTATAATTATCAGGTTCCGTCATTAGGATCTTTGTGTTGTGCCAGTTCATCATATTATGATCTCCGCTATTTGAACATACATGATCAGCGATTTGTGATCTTGTTATGTCTCTATTTTTGATGTTGTTCTTATGTTCCCGTTTTCTTATCTCTAAAGGTGTCTCTCCCGTATAAGATTTTACACATATACAGGGAATATTGTGAACACAACTTTTCATTTTTGTGTTTCATTCATTGGTTTCGTTTTGGTCAGAATCAAATCATTTTGTGTTTTGAAAACAGTTCTAATGTTGAATTTCGAACCAATTCTTCTTATTTTTTCTGAAAGGCGAGAAATATAAGGAATGAGGTTCAACAAATGAGGTTGTTCTTGACGGTTTTCTGTTTTGTATCTGGTCATCATTAGAATTTTGATTAGATATTTTTCGTTCTAAATTTGAAATTGTTCTTTCTATAAAATTTGGTGATTATTGATCATCTAGTAAAAATTCTTTAATGAAGGCAATTTCATTATTTCTAATTTCAGGTGTAGATTAAATCAAAGAGGCCCTATCATAAAGTGTTTTTATTAAACCTGTTTTTACATTTAATTGATGATTAGAATAAAAATTTAGATATCTGTTAGTGTGAGTTTGTTTTCGAAATACACTTTTTTCATAATGATCTATAAATTTTCTTTTTAGAACATCTAGAAAAAAAATTTGATTTTTCTAATTCCACCGTAAATTTAATAGTTGGTCCTTTATTATTTATCCACCGTGCACTGGTTAAGAGAGGAGTGGAGCCGGCAACGGTTGCTTGGATTATGGCCTCGCTGAGCAGCCGGATACTCAATATGCAACTAGGTGCAACTCCCCAGAAGAAATTGGCAATACCCCTCCTAGAAGAATCAACCACCCCCCCCCCTTTTCACTCAAGATCAAAAGTATCACCTGTATCGAAATTTTGCTGGAGACTTTTTTCTCCAGACATTCAATTCTGGAGGAAAAAAAACATAAGAGAATATGATTTTTCGAAAAGCTATCTCACGAAAACATTTTTTTAAGAAAAAACATTTTTAGGGTTGTTATTTTCAACCCCTAATAATAAAGTTATGGGATCAAAAAAATGTGTGGGTAACATCTACTTAATAAATTATATTATGTCTAGTTTTATGGCTCAGTTTTCTTGAACTCCTAAAAAATTCAAACTCGTCATCGCCTTCCAAAGGCTGTATCTTAGAAGGGAGGTCGATTTCGAAAAGAATGTATATGAACTACCCCTGCTTATTTTCATCTAGGAATCATCTCCCAAAGTCCCTGGCATTTGTTTATAGACACCCTGTATATTATCAAGAATTTCTTGTCAATATTAATCTAGTTACTTAATTGTTTCAGATTGGACGGCTGAAAGAGACATTATTAAAATTGTCACTAAATACCAAGGATGCTAGAATATACAAGGAGGTTTGTTTAAAAACTTTTGAGTAGCATCTCATAGAGAAGAGATTTTTCAGTATCGGTAATCCTGACTAGCTAGAACGAGGGTTGAGTTTCAGTTTTCGGGATAATATAACAAGACAAATTTTAATAATCGAAATCCCTTTATCGTTTTTAAAAATATTCCTCATAAAAATTCATACACTTCTGCATTCTGCATGTGTTTAAACCTCAGAGGAAGAAGGAAAATTTACTTCGAGGTTTGAATCAATTGTCGAAGCACATTTGATTGGGGTAGGTACCTCCGAAGCATGTATTCTGAACGCTTCAACATCTTCTTCAGGTGTCAAAAAAAACCTGAAAGAGTCATTGGGTGCTAAGTTAGAACTATTACTTTGAGCGCCCAAAAAAGCAGTTGTTTGAGCCGATGTATGAGAGCTCACATTGTAGTGATGAAAAGCGATCCATCTGTGGCGGTTGCGGTTGGTTTTCTCCATTTCGAAAACAGCAGGGGAAGTTGTGTAAAATAATCACACAAAAATGTTCAGTATGGTCGAGATGATTTTTTCAAGGAACTGTACAACACAATGAGCGCTTGTATGTTAAAGAGCTCTGAGTACGCATAACCTCAATCAAACTTCACGAAAGAGCTTTCTGTCGCTAAATTTCAACACAACAAATTGTATACCTACCTAATGCTGAAATATAAAAAGCACACCTATTGTAGGGAAGTCTCTTGCGAAGTAAATACAGGGTGATAATTTGAAAACTTTCCAGGCCAATTATGTCTCGACAAGGATGTTTTCAGAGAAAATACCGGAACAGCTCAATTTTTATTCCAAAGGGAACATGTTCCTAGCAAAATTGTGAGCCAAAGCCTCCCCAATCTTAGGTGTAGAGATTGTCACCACTAAATTATCGATAGAGAATAGAGGATGAGCTATACCTCAATGGCAAGACAATATGTCCCTCTACATGAAAACTACAGTTTGCAAATTTTTATTGAATCCTTGAAGTAGTTACTTGGTCAAATGACTGATAACAGGCGTATTTTCGCTTCTCATGCAGGTGATCAATCGATGTACACAAATGTGGCCAAGTTTTTGTGATGAAGATAAATGCTTTTGTAAGTATCACTGTTTTTTTAGTTCTGTTTTTCAAGTGTGGGACGTTCGTACAAGAGATAATTTACAAGAGATTAGTACAGTAAGTATGAATTCCTCGCAAATACTTGAGAGAGTCACCAAAAATTTGCAAACTATAGTAATATGTAGAGGGACATATTGTCTTCCAATTTTCCAGAGAGTTAACACGTATGTGAAAGTGGTCCCTCAAATTGCAAGATTATTCAGTGCGAATATTGGTGTTTTCACTGCCAGTTTGCTCTTGTGCTATTATTGTGCATTCATGGTAGGAAATTTCCACTTGGAAAGCCCTATTACTGTGGTTTCGGTTTTGTTTTTGGTTTTTTATTTGCTTTGGAATTTCTTCTTTGTTGATACTTGTGCGCACATCAGTTGAATCGACCACCCCACCATTCCCACCTGTGCGTTGAACGTTGTTCGCCGTTGAGTTTTTCTCGCTTCTCTGTTAGTCTGTTCTCTCAGTACTTCATATGACTCTGAGTGGGACGTGCGGCGTTTAATTAAGGGATACTTTCCGTGTTGCTGCGTGATTTTTACGCTTCTAATCACTGAACTGCAGATTGCCTCCTTTCACCGTTTCCTGTTCCTTACCTTTGTTGCTTACCTTTTTCTTCCGTGGCCCACCCTGTCTGTGTTGAAGCCTCTCTTATCGGCCCAAGAGAGTGAAATTTTGTGATCTCCTATTCCCCTCCTGCAAAAAAACATCTGCTGTGTACACTTTATACTTGGGGCAGTTAAAATGGCCAAGTGTCATATATGCTCGAAACAAACTTCCTCTACTCGCTATTTGGGCTGCTCTAAGTGTGGAAACTCCTTCCACTTGGACTGTCTCAGCTTATCGCCTGAAGAATTGAACTTGGCTGACGCAGGTTGGGTGTGCAGTTATTGTAAAAAGGAGGGACGATCCCTTCGTAGTAAATCATCCTCATCTTCGGCACAGATCGATTACCGACAATCTACGTCCGCTTCTCTGAGCTCTGATCAATTTACTTTGCTTATGAAAAAACTAGATGAGATATCTACCGATATTTCTGTCATTAAGACTAATCAACAGATGATTCAGTCTGATCTTTCTGAGTGTAAGTCTATACTAGAGCAACACTCGTCTGAAATACTTCGCCACGGCGACTCATTGGCCACCCATTCTCGGGCCATCGATAAACATGATTTGGACATTGCCTCTTGTTCCTCCAGGATTGATCTCTTGACTGAGAGCCACGGTTCTCTCAAAGAATTTGTGGATTCTACTAATCTGAGAATGGCTAGATTCGAAGAGGCTGAGCTCTCCACTGGGGCCCGTCCTAATCCAACCCTGCAACCTTCGGAACTACTTGATCGTCTTCGGAGGTCCTACAATGTTTTGATCCGTGGTGTACCCGAGGCGAATTCCAGCGAGGATTCGTCCATAGTTTCGAGAATTCTTGATTGTGTGGCTCCTGATGCGAACTCGCACCGAATCTCAGTTGCAAGAATTGGCGCCCCCTCTACCGATCGCCCTAGAATTTTAAAAGCTTCATTCAATAATCCAATGATTGTAATCAAAATCCTGAAAAATAAAACGATTATTAAAAATAATCCAGACTGGCGAAATTTCAGCATCTCTGACGATAAGACACCTATACAAATTGAGGAACTCAGCAGGTTACGTGAGGAGCTCAAGCGCAGGATAAATGCGGGGGAATCCAATATCGACATAAAATATATAGCTGGTACTCCTACTATAGCTAAAACAACTGATTCTAAACAGCCAAAAAATTAAATGAGCCTTGTGAGTGGTCTATCGTATATACAAACGCACAATCTTTGCAGTCCAAGTATCTTGAACTGATAGCCTATGTTGCATCTTATCGTCCGACTTTCATTCTCGTAGCTGAATCCTGGCTTCATCCTGGAATTCCGGACAGTTTGGTAGCATTGCCAGGCTATTCCACCTTTAGGTATGACAGCAAAACTACAATTGGTCATGGTGGTGTTTGTATTTTTGTGGCTGATATTATATCAAATACCTTCTCGCTGAAGCCTTCAACACCAGATTTACCAGGAATAGACTCTTTGTTGATTGATCTCTACAAGGGAAATTCCTGCTGTTTCACCATTGGTTGCGTCTATCGACCCCGTCCTTGCCTATCCGATGGTCAATTCGCTGATATACTAGCCAGTTTGTCTACGGACAGACGAAATCTGTACATAGCTGGCGATTTCAACATGCCCGATGTCGTCTGGCCTTTAACCTCTAAAGTCTACAACACTGCCTCTACCGTTCTTGTCGATACCATCCGCGATAGCAACCTCACACAATTAGTCGATTTTCCGACCCGATTTCGCAACCTGCAAACTCCCTCACTCCTTGACTTAGTACTGGTCAACGATCCTGACACTGTTTCAAGCATTGAGCAGCATCCACCTCTGGGTAAATCAGATCATATTGTCCTACATTCTACGTTGCAGCTCATATTCCCCTCTAATAATAATAAACTCATGAAAACCCTGAAAATCACAAACTACCGTCAGCTTGATGGTTTGGCAGAGGCGGTCGACTGGGTGTCTCTGCTACGGCCGGCTGCCGATGTGGAGGTTATGTGGAACATTTTCACTGAAACTCTGCAAGGGCTGGTTGACAAATGCACATGAAATAGAAGAATCCCCTACATTCCGTCAAAACCATGGATCGACGCAAATATCCTCAAGCTTATTCGTCATAAAAAATCATTGTGGCAGCGCTATACACGTCGAAAAGAGCAGAGAGACTACGATGCCCATAGAAGCTTTTCGAATTCTCTATCATCTACAATCGCTAAACCCAAAAGAGACTATGAGCTAAAGCTGACTAGATCTGGTGATCGTAAGGGTTTTTACAAATACGTCAGGTCTACATTGAACACAAAAGTTGAAGCTCCATTGGTTAATGATCAAAGCAATAGGCCGTGCTCTAACCCGGAAGAGTCTGCAAACCTTTTGGCTGACTCTTTTTCGTCATCTTTCACTCGAGAAACTGGTTCACCTCCCTCATTAATCACCCCTCGCGCGTCCGCTGAGCTCAAGGACATAACTTTTTCTCCGTCCATTGTAAGGTCCAAACTTGCTTCCCTAGATGTCCAGTCTGCACCTGGAGCTGACGGATTTTCGGCAAGACTGCTCAAGGAATGTGCCAATTCTCTAGCGCTTCCCCTTTCTTTAATCTTCACTCGGTCATTTGAGACTTCCTCCCTCCCTTCATCTTGGCGGAGTGCACGTGTTACGCCAATTTTCAAAAAGGGAGATAAGCATTGTGCTGACAACTACCGCCCTATCAGCCTTGTCCCAGTCATAGCAAAAATTTGTGAGAGAGTTATATTGGATGAAGTTCTGCAATTTTCACTTGAACACGGCATTATACCCAACTGTCAACATGGCTTCCTCCCGGGGCGCTCGGTCATCACAAACCTTCTTGAATGCGTCAATTTCTGGTCAATGTCCCTTGACAAGGGTGACCCGGTTGATGTCATTTACCTTGACTTTGCTCGAGCCTTCGATCGCGTGCCTCATAGACGTCTCCTGAGCAAGCTCGATCATATCGGAGTTCGTGGCCGCCTCCTCTCTTGGATCGAGGCTTTTCTTTCTGACCGCACCTTCCAAGTTCGTGTTGGCGAATCTGTCTCTTCACCCAGAGCTGTCATGAGTGCAGTGCCGCAGGGCTCCGTCTTGGGCCCAGTTCTTTTTCTACTGTATGTTTCTGACTTGCCACGCCATGTCACCTCTCACTGTTCTCAGTTCGCCGATGACACCAAAATATTTGGCCCCTCCAGTAGCGCCTCTAGTATACAAGATGACCTCGACTCCATCTCACGGTGGTGCGAAGACTGGCAGCTACCCCTCAACGGTGGCAAATGCGTCGTTCTACATATGGGTGCCCGCAATCCGCGTCGGATGTACTATCTCAATGGAATTGTTATTCCTGTTTCCAGCAGCCATTGTGATTTGGGTGTGATTGTGACAGATAACCTGAGTTGGTCGGAGCACATCGTCCATGCTGTCAGCAAAGCCAAAAAATCCCTTTTTCTGATCCAAAAAGCATTTGGCAGGTGTGATCCCTTAACGTGAGCGGCTATATACCGAACTTATGTGCGACCATTGTTTAAGGACTTAAACAATGGTGCGACCTATTATGGAGTTCGCCGGGCCTGTTTGGAGTCCGACGTTGTGCCGCGATTCATCATTGCTCGAGGGTCTCCAGCGTCGTGCAACGCGTCTCCCATACGGAATCTCGCGCCCGTCATATAGTGAAAGACTCTCAATAATGAACCTACCAACTTTCATGGAGCGGAGGACTCGTGGTGACCTCATCACTACTTATCGAGCGGTAAATGATCTTTTTGGTGTTACTCTGCGCAACCTCTTCACGTTGAACACGGATGGCCGTTTGCGGGGCCATGCTTTCAAGCTCCTCAAAGAAAACTTCAAGACAGTGCAAAGGCAACACTTTTTGTCAAACCGAATATTCGGTGTGTGGAACGCGTTACCTCCTGTTGTGGTTGAGTCAGTGTCAGTGAACGCATTTAAAAACAATTTTGACAGTTGGCATTTAAGTGGTAGAAACCCTAATTTGTAATTTTTTTTTGGCTCTTCAAGCATATTCATATTCTAGTTTTGATTCATTCTGGATTTTTATGTTTCTTTTTTTCTGTGAGTTTATAGGCATTGCCTAAACTCTTATCACTGTTAATAATAATTTTAATAATAATAATAATTGAGGTTTATCTCAACCTCAATTCCCTATGAAGAATCTACATCGACGATTTGCCAGAGATATTTCAGTCGACAGAAGAAATGAAGCAACAGCTAGAGAACCTGGTAGGAATGTCCACATCAACTGGCGTCTGTGGCCATGAATCACCAAACTGCAACTTGATTGACAACATTGTAGCAAACCCTTTGCATGAGGCAGTGATAGAAGCATTTCTATATGCAGATGATACAAATATTGTAGTATCATGTAAGGATGTTGAGGGAGTGGTGGTAAATTTGAAGCGGTCCATGTCATTAGCTGAAGGTTGGTGCGCTGATAATGGCCTATCTCTTAACAGTGATAAAACAAATGTTTTAATATTTTCAAACAGCAGATCACGTTTCGCATTACCTAACAACATAGATTTTGGCTGTGGTACGGTTCAGGTTGGTTCTCACACGAAGCTTCTAGGTGTACATGTGGATGGCAATTTGAGTTGGACGGTACACTGCAATGCATTAGTGAACAAGCTAAATTCCACTATATATATGTTAAGAGCTTTGAAAAATCAAGTAGACAACAATACTCTAATGACTGTTTATTACTCCAACTTTCAGTCTTTAATGTCTTATGGAATAGTTTTTTGGGGGAGTAGTTCATCAGCAGAACAAGTTTTTAGAACACAGAAACTTGCCATAAGGACCATGTTCAATATGAAATATAGAGAATCTTGTCGAGGGGTATTTAGAAAGAATAAAATCGTCACAATGTCTGGCTTGTACATATACAGAGTCTTATTATTTTTTTACAAAAACATTAATTATTTTCAAACTTATAAAAATGTAAATGCTACACGAAGAATGAATGATTATTTTTTTCCCCCACACAAATATTCATTGACTGAACAGAGCACTTTCTACATGTCCATTAGACTATTTAATTACTTACCGAAAATGATAAGAAATGTGAATGATGTCAAAATTTTCAAGAAAAAAGTTTTTTCAGCCATAGTCGAGTGTGAACCTTATTCACTACTTGAATTCAAAAATTACTGTAATGGCCTGTAAATTTATATTTCCCTGTAACAATTTATTTTGACTTGTTTTCTTTTGTTATGTAGCAATTTTGAAAATAAACATATATTATTATTATTATTATTATTAGAATTTAGGGATGATAGTGTAATGTACCCAACTAGGGTAGGTTCGGCCAATCGCCTATACCGTAGAGGGATGGTGGAATAATACACTTGGGCTCATCAAAGGTGTTTAATTAATTGGACACCTACCCCTAGGTTTGAGAAGATTTCGGCCTACAATTTTGATCAAAATATGTCCCCCTCCCTTTAAAAATTGATTCCAGCTATTTCTTTGAGAACATCCTTGTTGGGACATGATTGGCATGGCAAGTTCTCAAATTGTCACCTCCTGTAACTCCTTCAAGGAATCAATAAATAATTTGCAAGCCATAGTATTCATATTGAGGCACAAGTGATCTCGCAATTGAGGTATATCTCACCCCCTATTCCCTATTTAGAATTTATGGGTGATAGCCCCTACACTTAGGGCCGTCGCGTGGGTGGGGCGACCGAGGCGGTCGCCTTGGGCGCCAGGCTGAGGGGGGCGCCGCGCCGCCGTGGACAAAAAAATTAGGGATTAGAAATATAAAAAAACGCTGACAGTAAAAAGGTTTTCATTTTTATTCAAATGAAAAATTTGTAATCAAGTTACAGAAGTAAAAACAAAAGTAATCTCCGCTAAAGAAATTGCTGCGCATTTTTTGTATGAGTCTTCTGAGTGCCGTTTCACATGGAGCGTATCATCAGCGCTGACCATCCGGACGGATAACCAAGTACCATGCAATAAATGTAGCATTTCACATGAAGCGCGGATGATCGGAGCGGTTGATTCCATACGACGGCCATACGACGAGCCCTTGCTCTCGGCGTATGTCGGTTAACGCACGAGCCATTATTGTTATGAGGGATTTAACATGATTCACTGACGATCAGTTGCTTTCTGTTAATTCTTTTACGATCATTCATTGCGATCTGAATTTCAACTGACAACGGAGGATCCGCCGCATGTGAAGTCAACACATCGAAACGGATCATCAGCGCTGAATTCCTATGCTGACAGTCAGTGCTGATGATACGCTCCATGTGATACGGCACTGAGGAAATGAACACGACGCCTTCTAAAAGGGATGTTTTTTATCCATTAGTGGATAATATACTAAATTCGCTTAAGAAGAGGTCATCTGCATTGAAACAACATCAGCAAGTATGGGGATGTTACTAACTTCCAGGCAAGGAAACCGAAAAAATTTTTGTTTGGATCTTGAAAGACATTCAATTGACAACAACAAGATACCAGATATAAAGGTAATCGAACTGTTTCATGAACTTTTACATGTAGGTTCGATTTTAGATAAAGGGGCCAACAAAGTCACGCCAAAAGAAATCTTGTTTCCAATAAAAGAACAAACAGTAAAGATTTGTTTACAAATGTATGGGTCGTATTAAGAGTGCTACTAACAATACCCGTGTTAGTGGCCAGGGCTGAACGAAGTTTCAGTTCTACCATGGCACAAGATAGGCTGAACTCTCTCGCCATTCTGGCAATAGAAAATGACACCGAAAAAAACATAGACTTCAAAGAAATTTTGTCAAATTTTGCACCCCCAGAACCAAAACTGGAAAAAAAAACAAATTATACATTTTACCGTAGTGAGGGGGGGGGGTCGACGAAGAAAGTCTCGCCTTGGGCGCCACCAACCCACGCGACGGCCTACACTTAGGGTTGAAGAGATTTCGGCTTACAATCCAGCTCAAAATATGTCCCCCTCCGAATAAAAACTGACCTATTCCAGCATTTTCTCTGAAAACATCCTTGTCGTGACATTATTGGCGTGGCAAGCTTTCAAATTGTCACCCTGTTTACTCCTTCAATATTTCAGGTGCAGCTGTTTTCGCTACAAATGTTGCACGAAGAAATGAATATCACAGCAGGTGGTTGCATCCAAATCAATTCTGAATTAATATTCGCAGTGAGTATATATTTTGTTTTCTCTCTACTGTTTCCAATTCTATGCTTATACTGAAAATAAAAATAAATGTCCTAACAATGGATAGATTCGCCACTGATGATATGACATATGATATCTTCGGAGCTCCTTAATGTTCTATACCTACTTACCACATAGTTTGAAGAAAAAACTTGAAAATCTTCTCTTATAAAAGCAAAGGAAAGAGATAAAAAGTTTTTTAATTTGATGGAAAAAAAAATTTTATATGATCGAAAAATAACGAGAAAACTTATTAATACTGTTTCATTGGGAAACAGAAAAAAGTGAAGCATGAATAAAGCACTTCTAGATGGTTCCGAATACTATTTTTTTGGGTCTACCAAGTTTAATTACAGAGATACAGGCTTACGAACCACTCCCACTATCTTTATGATTTTTTGTACGAACATTATACTAGTTCTACACAAGGGACCTGACTATCTGTCACTTTAAAAATCCAGGTCCGAATTCACAAAAATTTCATACGCCTTCGCATCCTGAAAACAACACCCTGTATTTTCGAATTTTCGAAATACGATTTGATGTTTTGAAACAGCACAAAACTCTGAAGCGAACTACATTGCGCAAAAAAATTAACGTACATTCTGAAAATCTCAATTTTAATGAAACTAAACTCTACATTGACTTTATAACTTATTTTTTATGTTCTCTCGGAAAGGTTTTGAACAAAACAAGACACATTAAATGGAAGAAAAATTCAGGATTTCACCGATTCTTATGTGAAAGAAGAGAAATAAACAATTTCCAAAATACTGGAATGCTGATAAGTGATTTAATACTTGCTATTTCCACCCCTTGCGTTAATTACAGCTCGGCAACGACGGTTCATACTCAAAATGAGTGATCTTAAAATGTTCTGAACTAATCCTTCCCAGATTTCTCTGAGTTGGATTCCTAAGTCATTAAGAGTAGCTGGATGATTTTATTAACTTCTCAGGCTTCTATTGAGATTGTCCCAAACCTGCTCAATCGGATTGAGATCTGTACTTCTTGCTGGCCATTCCATTCGAGGGACTTCAACCTCTTCAAGGTACTCCTGAACGATGCGCGCACGACGGGGTCTGGCATTATCGTCCATAAAAATGAAATTTTCACCAATGTATGAGGCAAATGACACTACATGCTCTTCAAGAATGTTCCTTATATACCTATCAGCATTTATAGCTCCATTATCAACGACCACTAGGTCTCTGCGAGCAGTCAAAGATATTCCACCCCATACCATAGTCGATCCTCCCCCGAAACCAGTAGTATTCAGAAAATTGCACTGAGCATATCTATCATGTGGACGTCTGTATACAAGGGAACGTCGATCACAATGGTAGAGGCAGAATCTAGACTCATCTGTGAAGAGAATTATTTCCCAATCAGCCTCTTCCCAATGGATATGCTCTCTCGCAAAATCCAAACGCGCCCTTCCATGGTCTGGAGTAAGAGCTGGGCCTCTTGCCGCGACACGAGGCATTAAATCATATTCTCTGAGGCGATTTCTTATTGTCTGAGTGCTAATTTGCACCCCATGAGTTTGCTTAAGCTGATTTTGAAGGAGACGAGCGGTTGCAAACCGTTGTCTCAACGAAGAAACTCTCAAGTAACGTTCTTGAACGGCAGTTGTTACCCGTGGTCTACCCTGTCCTGGTCTTCGGACATTCATACCTGTCTCCCTGAATCGCTGCAACAATCTGGACACACTTGTATGGGAAACTCCAAACCTTTCTGCAATTCTTGTGTATGTCCACCCTTCTTCTCGCAAAACTACCGCTTGGGCACATTCCTCTTGGGTCAAATTTCGTGTTTCGCGTTGCATAGCGATCGAGTGTAGAAAATCAAACGAAAGAAAAACTATTGATCACTAGAATTGATCGAGAACAACTGATTTCAGAATGGAATCTGATAATCTCATCTTTTTTATTCCTGCTGGGAAAAAAACATCTGTATTGAAGAAAAACGTTGAAAGTGGATAACATATGCATGCATAATTCTGATAAAAATAATTAACACCTTCAGTTGTAGAATAAATTTGAGATTTCCATAATGTGCGTTAATTTTTTTGCGCAGTGTATTTACTTTTGGTTTTCGGCCATGTTGTTTATCTACTTCCTTTTAATCTTTGCATTTCACGTTTATTCATTCCGAGAATTAAAAATTGATGCTGTTCTTCTTTGAGTGGTCATAACGTATTAACCACCCGGAATATTTTCTTGATATTTGGTACACACATTCTTGTATTTCTACACCGGCGACCTAAGTTTCAGTTACTGAAAAAGTCCAGGACCGGATTAACAAAAATTGTAAATGCATAAGAAAGTTCGAAAAACACCCTGTATATCAGAAATTTCAGACTATGATGATTGGAAACAGCCCGAAAAACAGAAGTGAATTTAATTATTTTCATTATCTTGCAGTTTTGGTTTGAACTGTCTTTCCAATTTTGAATTTCATGTTTATTGCATTTCGTGAATGAGCTATGTACCTATTGAAGGTTTTCAACGAGAAACACGAAATAAAAAATGTGCATTATCTGCATCGATTGTTATCTTCAATTCAGTTCAAAAATATGGAAATATCAAAAAATAAATACATAGTTTGCGTCAGTTTTCAAGTTGATTCTTATATTAGGTATAAAGATTCTGAAATTTCAGAAATTCCAGTCGTTTTCTTAACCCAATAATATATTGAGATTTTGGGAATTCGGATCTATATTTTACACACTACTTTAGACTCATGAAAGTACGACCATGATTACTATTCAAACGATATGCCATATATTCTTTGATTGCATGTTGTTAAGAGGAAACTTGTGAATATAAAAATGTCTGAAATTTCGAATTCGAATCAAGTAATCTAGTTGATGAAAAATATACGAAAAAGTTGAAAGTACACGCTTGGTGTCAGATTTTTGTGTTGTTTCCAAATATCGAAGTATATCTCAGAAATTTAAATATACAGGGTGTTTTTTGATTATTCTTATTCATTACCTATTTTTGTTGATCCGGACCTGGATTTTTTCAGTGATAAGAGCTTAGGTCGCTGGTGTAGAAATACTATAATATGTGTACCAAATTTCATGAAAATATTTTGGATGGTTAGTAAGTTATGACCACACAAAATAGAAAATCATCTATTCTTTATTGTCAAAATGCATAAATCTGAGATGTGCAGTTAAAAGATAGCAGATAAAGAACATGCGCGAAAATGAAAAGTACACAATTTACTTCAGTTTTTTGTGCTGTTCCAAAAGGGTCCGTGAAGTTAGCGAAAAGTTGGAAGCACTAATTCTGAAACTATGACCAATATTTAGTGCTCAATTAGTGCCTATTAGTGCTTCATCAAACTCTCATTGCACCATTATAGTTTTTGAGAAATTGACAATTGAAGTTTTTGGTGCTAACTTCACGCTCAGCACCAACATGTTCAAATTACCATGAAATTAATATGCCAATATTTAGTGCTTAATTGGTGCCTATTAGTGCTTCATCAAGTTCTTATGTCACCACTGTAGTTTTTGAGAAATTGACAATTGAAGTTTTTGGTGCCAACTTCACGCTCAGCACCAACATGTTCAAATTACTATGAAATTAATATGCCAATATTTAGTGCTTCATTAGTGCCTATTAGTGCTTCTGAAACGGCTGCGATATCATTTTTAGTTTTGAAGTAATTGAGTGTTGTTTTTAGCCAAGCGTGAAGTTAGCGAAAAAGTTGGAAGCACTAATTCTGAAACTATGTCAAATATTTAGTGCCTGGTTAGTGTGAATTAGTGCTTCATAAAGCTCTCATTCCACCATTGTAGTTTTTGAGATAAACGCAAATATATGTTTTTATACTGCGTCGCCATCTATGAGAAATTGGGCGAGTCGTTCCGTCTCGTAGATTCGGCTCATTTCGTCGTAATATTATCATTGCCTAAAGGGGCTCACGGACGCACGAGTTGTGTTGCCAAGCCAATTTCAATATCGAAGAAAGAAATTAATTTGTGGAGGCAAAACCATTCTCTGCAGTATATTCATGTATCGATTATATGAAATGATGAAATCATTTACGAATACTTTTCGAGTCTTTGTGATGAATAGAAGAATAGAGTGAATAAAAGAATAAAGTGAAATGAATTGCTCGTGCCATAACAACAAGAGTAGGTAGTAGGTATTGCTTTTTTTCAATTAAAGTATAAGAATTCCAACAGAAAAATTTGAAGTGCGATAAAAAAAATGAGTGTTCCTTAATTGGAGATACAAACGAAGAAGGGAGTTTCTCCAAGTTATTTTATGAAAAAAAGTCCAAAAAACTTGAGAACGCATACGTTTCGTTTTCGAGATAGCTACATGGTGTTAAAGGTTGAATATTTTTTAAGTTTTTTTTCTTAGTATCTACACTTCACAAGATATTCAACTGAAATTTGGCATAGATATTACAATTGAAAGTTTACATAATTTGACATGGACTTAAGAAACTCTTCCATTGTACCTAAAATTTAGGAACAACCTGATAATGGAGATATAGTAGGTAAATTTATATTAATGATGAAGGGTTAGGTATATGAAAAATAAACTGTCTCAAAACGTATATAAAAAAAATATATTTCGGTTTCTTTATACAAAAAATATATTATTATATAATAAAAACTTATTTAAATAGTGTACAGTAGCAAATGTGGGTTTACTACAATGTCGTTTCTAACTACATTGTAGTCCTTGGATAGGCCATCATATTGGGGGCTTTGAAATTAGCAATCCCCCGTAATAGATAATTTTTGTCATTGATGAATAGATTTAATTGGATTTCATCAATACTTACAGATGTCCCGATATCACAGTCGATTAACAGAAAATCTGCGTATACGTTCTTTGAATTTAAAAAAAATTGTGACAGCTTGGGCATTTTAGAGATTGAAGGGGAATTGAAATCTTTAGATTCATATGAATATTTAAATCCTCTTCTTTTCAGTTGATTAAGAACTACCGGGATAAATAAAGAATTTTTTATTTTCACGAAATTATCGCAAGAATACTGATCAATCGAAGTGGGATCACTTTTCAATAAATGAGCAGCAGTATAAGTAATGTTACAGTTAACATCAATTATATACACTTTCGACGTGAATTTCTATACCTTCCTAAAGTAGTCCACAGACTTCAAAAAATATGTGGGCAGTGGGGAGAATATGATGACCTATCCAAAGACTTCAATGTGGTAAGGAACGATATGTATATGTAGTAAACCCAAATTTGCTATTGTACACTATTTAAATAAAGCTTTTCGTATAAAAATATATTTTTTGTATAAAGAACCCGAAATATATCTTGTTATTTACGTTTTATTGAGACATACCTAACCCTTCATTAATATAAATTTAACTACCTACTAAATCTCCATTATCAGGGTGTTCCTAAATTGGAGGTACAAACGAAAAGGGCAGATTTCTTAAGTAATTTTAAGAAAAAAAAGTACCATAAACATGGGACCGTAAACGTTTTGTTTTCGAGATAATGTTTGAATTCTTAATTTTTTTTCTCATTGTATCTTTACTCCACAAGATGTCCAGATAAAATTTGGCATAAAAACTGAGAATGAATTTGTTCACCACAAGTTACTCGCTGGATTTTTTATGAAAATTGGGATTTTCTGAGCATTTTGAGAGAAGGTTCAGAATTTTTTTTCGAAATCGGTAGCAGATACGAAAAAACCACAAAAAACCATGAAGTTTAGTATAACAACAAAGCTTCTTTTTAAATTTTTTTCAAACTAACTGTGGCCTAACAAGAAATAGTTCTGGAGGAAAACAGGGGACAGTGCACCAGAAAAAGTATCACCATGTGGATTTGCCATCGAAATTGACATGTCATTTGGTGTAAACTCCCAAGTGTAATATCTACGCCAAATTTCAGTTGAATATCTCGTAGATACTAAGAAAAAAAAACCTGAAAAATATTCAAACTTTAACAACCCGTATCTCGAAAACGAATCTTCCTTCTTCGTTTGAACCCCCAATTCAGAAACATTTTTTTTATTACACTTCAAATTTTTCTGTTGGAATTCTTATACTTTAATTGAAAAAAAGCAATACCTACTACCTACTCTTGTTGTTATGGCACGAGCAATTCATTTCACTTTATTCTTTTATTCACTCTATTCTTCTATTCATCACAAAGACTCGAAAAGTATTCGTAAATGATTTCATCATTTCATATAATCGATACATGAATATACTGCAGAGAATGGTTTTGCCTCCACAAATTAATTTCTTTCTTCGATATTGAAATTGGCTTGGCAACACAACTCGTGCGTCCGTGAGCCCCTTTAGGCAATGATAATATTACGACGAAATGAGCCGAATCTACGAGACGGAACGACTCGCCCAATTTCTCATAGATGGCGACGCAGTATAAAAACATATATTTGCGTTTATCTCAAAAACTACAGTGGTGGAATGAGAGCTTTATGAAGCACTAATTCACACTAACCAGGCACTAAATATTTGACATAGTTTCAGAATAAGTGCTTCCAACTTTTTCGCTAACTTCACGCTTGGCTAAAAACAACACTCAATTACTTCAAAACTAAAAATGATATCGCAGCCGTTTCAGAAGCACTAATAGGCACTAATGAAGCACTAAATATTGGCATATTAATTTCATAGTAATTTGGACATGTTGGTGCTGAGCGTGAAGTTGGCACCAAAAACTTCAATTGTCAATTTCTCGAAAACTACAATGGTGACATAAGAACTTGATGAAGGACTAATAGGCACCAATTAAGCACTAAATATTGGCATATTAATTTCATAGTAATTTGAACATGTTGGTGCTGAGCGTGAAGTTAGCACCAAAAACTTCAATTGTCAATTTCTCAAAAACTATAATGGTGCAATGAGAGTTTGATGAAGCACTAATAGGCACTAATTGTGCACTAAATATTAGTCATGGTTTCAGAATTAGTGCTTCCAACTTTTCGCTAACTTCACGGACCCGTTCCAAAACATCAAACCGTATTTAGAAAATTCGAAAATACAGGGTGTTGTTTTAGGAATGCGAAGGCATATGAAATTTTTGTTAATCAGGACCTGGATTTCCAAAGGGACAGATTGTCAGGTCGCTTGTGTAAAAGTAGAATAATGTTCGTACCCAAAATCAAAAATATTCGGAGTGGTTCGTAAGTTATGGCCACTCAAAGAAATCGGCCAAATTGACCAAAGAGCCTGTATCTCTGAAATGAAACTTGTTGTATCCATAAAATATACTATATTTGGAATCACCTAGAGGTGCTTTAATCATCCTCTACTTTTTTCCTTTCCCAATGAAACACTCTGTATACAGGGTCCCAAAACTCGACGTCAACCCGGAACCGGGTGAAAAGGCAAGTAATGCTGGTTGTAAAAATTTTTTTTTTAAATCTAAGTTGCATGATTTTAAAATAATAGGCATTTAAAAAAACACGCAAAATTCCACACCCTGGGGCAGTCTTTTCACTCCTGTTGCCACATAGATCAACTTTTTCCAACTTTTTTGCTGTGTAACCCTGGATAATGCTTGTCTAAACAGTAATCAAAATTTTTAATTCCAGCTGCTCTAGGTTTCATAAAAATAGGGCTAACTTCTCAGAAAAAAATTCAAAATAAACAATTGCCTAGTTTCAACTAACTGTATTGAAAAAAAATGCACTACGCAAGTTTGGCATGTTTTGTCAAAAGTTGGCGCATTTAGTAAGGATTCCAAAATGGTATAATACTTGGTAAATTGTAGCTGCCGTAGTTCAAATTCGCTTTCGATTGCCTTTGAATACAGTTTTTCTTCAACTGCTTCCCAGTAGAAAAAGTCAAATGGATTCGAGTCCGGTGAACGGGCCGGCCACGAAATTGGACAAGAACGTCCGATCCATCTTCTGGGAAAAAATGTTTCCAGAAAAAAATTTTCTCTGTAAATTTTTTTCTGGAAACATTTTTTTCCCTGAAGATGGATCGGACGTTCTGGTGCAATCTCGAGGCCGGACTCGAATCCATTGGACTTTTTTTTACTGGGAAGCAGTTAAAGAAGAAGTGCATTCAAAGGCAATCGATAGCGAATTTGAACTAGGGCAGCTACAATTTACCAAGTATTATACCATTTTGGAATCCTTACTAAATGCGCCAACTTTTGACAAAACATGCCAAACTTGCGTAGTGCATTTTTTTTTTCAATACAGTCAGTTGAAACTAGGCAATTGTTTATTTTGAATTTTTTTCTGAGAAGTTAGCCCTATTTTTATGAAACCTAAAGCAGCTGGTATCGAAATTTGATTACAGTTCAGAGAAGCATTATTCAGGGTTACACAACAAAAAAAAAGTTGGAAAAAGTTGATATTTGTGGCAACGGGAGTAAAAAGACTGTCACAGGGTGAGGAATTTTGCGTGTTTTTTAAAATACCTATTATTTTAAAATCATGCAACTTAGATTTTTTTTAAATTTTTTTAACAACCAGCATTACTTGTTTTTTCACCCGGTTCCGGGTTGACGTCGAGTTTTGGGACACCCTGTATATTCAGATATTCATTCAAATTTTCATGCTTCCATTTCTTCAAGTCTAATAATATTCTTAAAAATTTCAGATTTGGAGTTCCGCAGCTATATACACTATCTTATTGGTACAAACAGACGAAAGTTTGAGTAATATCTTCAGCGGTGTCATGGGACTGTTTTGAGTTGTCAATAATAGAAGCGTTGGATTGTTCATTCACTGATAGCATTGTGATATTATGTGTTCACTTCGTGCAGGGAAAATAGTATCTAAATGTTGTTTTAAATTGCGCGTTTTTTCGAAGAATAATATATTTATATAATAAATAAAACACATAATTTGCATTCGTTTCAAAAATTTTTTTAATCATAATTGGAATCATCAGTTATAGTCCGTTCACGAAAGTTTGAGTTGTCGGTTGGCCATGACAATTTGGCATATTCCACCGCGTATATTAAAATTTTAGGTTCTGTTGTTCATTTTCTTGTCAGATTGATAGTCAATGTTGTCAATGCGACTAATGGTCTCTAACTACACTGCGCAAAAAAATTAACGCACATTATGGAAATCTCAAATTTATTATACAACTGAAGGTGTTCTCAATGATAATTATTTTTATCAGAATTATGCATGCATATGTTATCCACTTTCAACGTTTTTCTTCAATACAGATGTTTTTTCCTAGAAGGAATAAAAATGATGACATTATCAGATTTTGGATGTATTGGCTCTATTCTGAAATCAGTTGTTCTCGATCAATTCTAGTGATCAATAGTTTTTCTTTCGTTTGATTTTCTACACCCGATCGCTATGCAACGCGAAACACGCAATTTGACCCAAGAGGAATGTGCCCAAACGGTAGTTTTGCAAGAACAAGGGTGGACCACAGCCGTCTATAGACGGCTGTGGGTGGACATACACAAGAATTGCAGAAAGGTTTGGAGTTTCCCATACAAGTGTCGTGTCCAGATTGTTGCAGCGATTCAGGGAGACAGGTATGAATGTCCGAAGACCAGGACAGGGTAGACCACGGGTAACAACTGCCGTTCAAGAACGTTACTTGAGAGTTTCTTCGTTGAGACAACGGTTTGCAACCGCTCGCCTCCTTCAAAATCAGCTTGAGCAAACTCATGGGGTGCAAATTAGAATTCAGACAATAAGAAATTGCCTCAGAGAATATGATTTAAGGCCTCGTGTCGCGGCAAGAGGCCTAGTTCTTACCCCAGCCCATCGAAGGGCGCGTTTGGATTTTGCGAGAGAGCATATATCCATTGGGAAGAGGCTGATTGGGAAAGAGTTCTCTTCACAGATGAGTCTAGATTCTGCCTCTACCATTGTGATCGACGTGCCCTTGTATACAGACATCCACATGAAACATATGCTCAGTGCAATTTTCTGAATACTACTGGTTTCGGGGAAGGATCGATTATGGTATGGGGTGGAATATCTTTGACTGCTCGCACATACCTAGTGGTCGTTGATAATGGAGCTATAAATGCTGTTAGGTATATAAGGAACATTCTTAAAGAGCATGTAGTGCCATTTGCCCCATACATTGGTGAAAATTTGATTTTTATGGACGATAATGCCAGACCCCATCGTGCCAGCAAGAAGTCCAGATCTCAATCCGATTGAGCAGGTTTAGGACAACCTCAATAGAAGGCTGAGAAGTTCAGAAAATCATCCAGCTACTCTTAATGACTTAGGAATCCAACTCAGAGAAATCTGGAAAGGATTAGATCAGAACGTTTTAAGATCACTCATTTTGAGTATGAACCGTCGTTGCCGAGCTGTAATTAACGCAAGGGGTGGAAATACCAAGTATTAAATCACTTATCAGCATTCCAGTATTTTGAAAATTGTTTATTTATCTTCTTTCACATAAGATTCGGTGAAATCCTGAATTTTTCTTCCATTCAATATGTCATGTTTTGTTCAAAACCTTCCCGAGAGAACATAAAAAATAAGTTATAAAGTCAATGTAGAGTTAACTTTCATTAAAATTGAGATTTTCAGAATGTGCGTTGATTTTTTTGCTCGGTGTATTAGAATATCTTGACCATTAGTCGCTGTCTTTAATAACCAAGTTGATTAAATAACTATTATTGCTCAATTTAGGACGACCGAATATGAAGTATTCAAAAGTGTTACGAGTAATTTTACACCACTACTGAAACATAGAAATTTACATTATGTCAAATTCAAATGTATGTCTTGTGCAAAATAAGAATGTACCTAATTATATCGAGAATTTATACTTAATTCATATACTGTCGATGGAAAGAACTTGTAATCAACTTCAACTCATTTCTCTACTAGCGATTAACAAGCTGGTGGATTCAATAACTACACATCTTCTGCATTTTATATTATTTCTTAAGTAATTGTTTAATGAAAGTTAACTCTACTTTGAGTTTATAACTTATTTTTTATGTTCTCTCGGGAAGGTTTTGGACGAAACAAGACACATTAAATAGAAGAAAAATTCAGGATTTCACCGAATCTTATATGTGAGAGAAGAGAAATAAACAATGTTCAAAATACTGGAATGCTGATAAGTGATTTAATACTTGGTATTTCCACCCCTTGCTTTAATTACAGCTTGTCAAGGACGGTTCATACTCAAAATGAGTGATCTTGAAATGTTCTGATCTAATCCTTCCCAGATTTCTCTGAGTTGGATTC
The DNA here is from genome assembly GCA_013421045.1 of Propylea japonica. Taxonomy (NCBI): domain Eukaryota; kingdom Metazoa; phylum Arthropoda; class Insecta; order Coleoptera; family Coccinellidae; genus Propylea; species Propylea japonica. Next base: position 90,742,109 of record CM024240.1, read on the forward strand.
CTAAGTCATCAGGAGTAGCTGGATGATTTTCTGAACTTCTCAGCCTTCTATTGAGGTTATCCCAAACCTGCACAATCTGATTGAGATCAGGACTTCTTGCTGGTCATTCCATTCGAGAGACTTCAACCTCTTCAAGGTACTCCTGAACGATGCGCGCACGATGGGGTCTGGCATTAACGTCCATAAAAATGAAATTTTCACCAATGTATGCGGCAAATGGCACTACATGCTCTTCAAGAATGTTCCTTATATACCTATCAGCATTCTTAGCTCCATTATCAATGACCACTAGGTCTGTGAGAGCAGTCAAAGATATTCCACCCCATACCATAATCGATCCTCCCCCGAAACCAATAGTATTCAGGAAATTGCACTGAGCATATCTTTCATGTGGATGTCTGTATACAAGGGAACGTTGATCACAATGGTAGAGGCAGAATCTAGACTCATTTGTGAAGAGAACTCTTTCCCAATCAGCCTCTTCCCAGTGGATATGCTCTCTCGCAAAATCCAAACGCGCCCTTTGATGGGCTGGGGTAAGAGCTGGGCCTCAAGCCGCGACACGAGGCCTTAAATCATATTCTCTGAGGCGATTTCTTATTGTCTGAGAGCTAATTTGCACCCCATGAGTTTGCTCAAGCTGATTTTGAAGGAGGCGAGCGGTTGCAAACCGTTGTCTCAACGAAGAAACTCTCAAGTAACGTTCTTGAATGGCAGTTGTTACCAGTGGTCTACCCTGTCCTGGTCTTCCGACATTCATACCTGTCTCCCTGAATCGCTGCAACATTCTGGACACACTTGTATGGGAAACACCAAACCTTTCTGCAATTCTTTTGTATGTCCACCCTTCTTTTCGTAAAACTATACCGCTTGGGCACATTCCTCTTAGGTCAAATTGCGTGTTTCGCGTTGCATAGCGATCGAGTATAGAAAATCAAACGAAAGAAAAACTATTGATCACTAGAATTGATCGAGAACAACTGATTTCAGAATGGAGCCAATACATTCAAAATCTGATAATCTCATCTATCATTTTTTATTCCTGCTGTGAAAAAAACATCTGTATTGAAGAAAAACGTTGTTAGTGGATAACATATGCATGCATAATTTTGATAAAAATAATAATCATTGAGAACACCTTCAGTTGTAGAATAAATTTGAGATTTCCATAATGTGCGTTAATTTTTTTGCGCAGTGTATTTGAATTTATTAATTGAGTTTTTCTGAACAATATTAGCGAAACCAACAGGTGGCGGTCTGTCCTAGTTTAAAAAAATAACGCCCCTCAAAGTTCCAAAAACTGCAAAATGATAATGTATTTCAATCAAGAATTTATACACAGTTCATATTAAGATTAACGCGTGAGCTCACGAGTTAAAATATCGTGACCATTAATCGCTGTCTTCAATAACCTATAGTTGATTAATAGTTATTTAATCAACTAGGTTATTAAAGACAGCGACTAATGGTCAAGATATTTTAATGCGTGAGCGGAGCGAACGCATTAATAGTTCGAGACCATTAGTCGCTCGAATAATAACCGAGTTGATTACAAGATTTTTCCGACGATTTCAATATGAATTGTGTATAAATTCATGATTGAAACACATTCTCATTTTGCACAAGACATAAATTTGACAATATGGAATTTCTATGTTTCTATGTTCCAGTAGAGTTTTGACATTTCTCGTAGTGCTTCTGAATACTTTGTGTACGGTTGCCATGAGGACTGCACATTAAAATGTCTAAAAAATTGAGCATTAAAATGGGTCATTAATGCTCAATTTTGTACACATTAAAATCACCTTTTATTTCGAGGTCGGCGGAAAATAAATTTTAATGTATGTTTTGTGCAAAATAAGAATGTATATCTATCGAGAATTTGTACTCAATTCACAATGCAGTCGACGGAAAAACCTGTAATCAATTTAGATATTAATAAACTAGTACTAGTGGATTCAAAAACCATAACAATTGTGGCTAAAAAATTAGATTCGATAGTTTCTTTTTAAGATGGGAGAGTAAAATTGTTTACTACTGTTATGGACCTCTATCAATTGATATAAAATGTTTCAATTATTCAGAATTCTGATGAATTGAATGCGCTTTTCAACCTATTAGCTGATTTAAAAAGACAATCGATAATTCATGTAGCTTCCGTCAAACAGATAACAAGCATATTGAATTAATTTAACCTGTGACGATAAGTTGAGAGCATTATTCAATTATCATTTGTCACTTTCACAATGCCCAAACCAGGCTTGTACGAATACTTATGCCTTTCATTTCGCTTCGGCTTCGTTTGTGGTGATCTTCCCTTCTTCATTGTTCTTAAACATAATACGCTCCACCTGAAAAAAACATACTGGACTACACTCTGGTATAAGGCCAATAATGTACTGAACTTTTTCTTGGTGATTGGAAGTTTTATAAATCTGAGACAATTGATACTTTCAATCGGATATGTACGGGTCGACTCAATGTTTATAATAGTATTATTCTCCAAATTAACAATGTCAATTTATCTAATCCAGAGACTAGTGCTCAGAAAAATTCTTCATCATTCAGTGAATGCCTTAGGTGAAGAATTCATGAAATTTGACAGAAAATGGAAATTTATCAGGCGCAACCATCTGCGTAAATTGATAATATATTCCAGAAGAAAATTGATAATTATGCAGTCACTGAATTGGGTGGGCACTTTTTATTGGAGTAAGCATTTAGAGTCTCATTTTATAACCGCTTGCTATTATGAATATAGCGCTACCATATTCACATATTTGCTATACAATTATCATGCTATGTATATCCTCATAGCTGAAATGTTGGATGCACTGATCCAGAATTTGAATAAGATGTGTATACGTTCAGCAAGTAGTAAAAAGATAAAGCAAATGAGTTCAGCCTATGGTGATATAATAGAGATCACCAATCGATCGAATGGATTTTTATCTGTCTACCTTTTCACTATATTCTCTTTTGTTGGATTTCAAGTTGTTGTTGCCATATACAGTTTGTATAAACTGAGGGAAAGTAATAATTTATCAGCGGTTATAGGAGTCTTAACTAATGTTTTTGGTTCTTTAATTCTGACTGTGGTATGGTGTGTCCAGTTAGCTGAAAATTGTCTTCATAAGGTAAAGTCCATCTATGATTTATGTACGTATGTTTTTATTTTTGAGCGCTCGTTCTACTTAAACGAGTGCTATATCGTTTTGCCCAAATGTCTGTAATTTTTTAATTTTGATCCGAAAATGGTTTCAAGTGATAGGGTTAGACTCCCTGATGACAAATTCGTGGTCAAATTTAATTCTATCCGTGGGGCCGTCCGTCCGTTAGCACAATAACATTCGAAGGGATTGTCCTAGGGATTTGAAATTTTCAGGATGAGTTCGGGTCCCAAATAGCTCGGTAAAGTTCGTTAACCAGCCAAATCGTACAGGGTGTTCCATAAAATATTGCCGTTCAAAATTTTTGTTTCTCAATATCTCAGAAAATACGAAACCAATCGGAATGAAATGTTCCATATAACAAGCCTCATAAAAAATTTTTTGGCCATGGTGTAAACAGAACCGTAGAAATTCAATTGGAATATTAAAAAAAAATTCATATTTCCATTAAAAAGATATCCGATTCAAATGAAAATTTTTTTGTGAGTGGAGTTGGATATTCTGAATGTTCATCCAAAATTTCGTGGCCTTAGTTTTGACAGAACCATAGAAAATTCAATTGGAATATTGAAAAGAAAAATTTTTATATTTCCATAACAGCATATCCGACTCGAGTGAAATTCATTTTGAGAATGAAAACTACTATACTGATGCAAAATTTCAAGGGGATCGCACATAGAGATAGAATAGAGAAGAGACGCTATGATATACAATTGTGTAAGGAAAAATGGAACCACTGGGCGGGGCTTATATACGACCAATATGGCTGAAAGTTCAGGGTTGAATTGAGTTGCCAGTTTTTTCTGTTTACGAATTTCACCCAAAAAATACGACGTGTTGGCTCTTTAGGAATCCTGTTCAAATAAGGTTAATTGAATATCAAATAAACAATTTTTCTTCGGGCGATAATATGCACATATAAAAAGATATCAGATTACCAAGACATACTAGCAAAAATTTAGAATGCGGATCTGTTCAGTACTCATCCCTACCTGTGATATGTTTTTCCTCTAATTTTCTTCTTATCTGTCCCTTCTCTGCTTGAAGAAAGCCATACAGCACACGATACCATTTCATTATTGTTTATTAAGCACAAGAAATCTCAATTTAACTTAAAAAAGGTACAAAAATCACTATTTTTAGAAAAAATTCAATGATTGTCAAAATTCGACGTATAGAGCAGTAATATGGCGGATCTGATACCACTTTCATTTCATCGATAGCAACTCTATACTATTCTATCTCTATGGGATCGCATCATGAGATCCATAGAATTTAATTTTTGTAATTACATATTTATTTTTTACATAGTTTTTTTTTTAATAATTTTCCGAATATAATTCCGATTGTGCTGAGATTCTGCATTTATTTAATCGGTATCAATTTTAAATCCCATATAAAATTTTGAGGTAATAGTCTTATTGCTCCACCAAAGAACGGGCGCTCAGAAGCTCCTGCTCAGGGCTTTTCTTAAATTTATTTTAATACAGGGTTGGGATAAGATATGGAAATGTGTGGGTATATCTTGGAATGTTTTGTTATTAACACAGAGTGGCGAAATTTATTTCGAAACTTTTTATATATTAAATTATGTTATCCTGTTGACACGGAAATATCTCACACAGGTTATTCCTTAATCGAATGTTGATATTTTCAGGGGAACTTTAGGAGATATTTTGAGAAAAAAAACTCCATATGAACGTATGTCATAAACCTGCTTATTTCTGATATATATATATATATATATATATCTATGTGCAGCGGGACTTACGGGGACCATTTCGGAGACGTAGGGGTATATATGGGGACCTTTGGTACTTTCGGGACCGGTCCCCATATTTTTATAGATGTTGCGGTAATTGTGGGGACCGGTCCCCATATGTTTTCTTTGGTGAATGGGTACATATGAGGACCGTTTCATAATAGATATAACGGTACTTATTGGGACCAGTGTATATAATATAAGGGATTCCACCTTCAAATAAAAAATATTTCTCTGAATAAAATTGTAATTATATATGAAATTATATTATAATTCATTAACGGTTTTTTGGCAATTCGAGTCATTTTACCAATTATCTGCTCATATCGATATAAATCAAAACCATAACCTAACTTTATATATTTTTTCTCGTGGAACAAATTCTATACAGATTTCATTTTTTCTTATGAATATCATATATGAAAGGGAAAATAACGGTATTTTCCAAGAAAATTGAAATTCATCTATGAATTTTGGAATAGTTCATTTTTCAATTAAAAGTATACAAAAATATGAAATATCATGAATACTTGAAAATGCTCATGAACCTTTCAGAAGCAATGTCAAAAATAGTAAGTTCAACGAAAAACCCTATTTGATTATTTTATTTTTCTCTGAAAGCCTTGGGTCCAATTTGACCCGATGGTACCAGTTACGCAGATAAATATGACGATACCAGTTGAGGGTTAATACCCCTGCGAACATTTTACTATTTGTAATATATACTTATTTCATCTTGAGCTAGAGACCTAGGTACAGATTGAAATAATGAAATCTGGAATATTTGAAGCTTGATTATTTCTTGGTGTTCACGGAATCGCGAAGAGAAGGATAGATTTTCGATACTTTTCTATCATATTCCCCAACACAGGGGCTCGAAGAATGGAATAAGGAAGGAAGATATTATGTTCATAAAAATCGTACAGAAACATTCAAAAATGAATGTTTATCATTAAGAATACTGATATCAAGAATTTTATTCTGATGAGTGAGTTAAATAATAGTCTCGTTAATTTCAAATGGCCGTTGTTAGTTAGATATAGGTATGTGTGTATGTGTTTGAGGTCCTAAAAAATTAACTGGCAGTTAACTGGCAAATGAAAGGGGCTGCCTAAGTGAGCTGATCAGAATTAATGTAGATCAAGTCCAAATCAACAACTTTTTTCTTTCTTCCGAACAACTTAACCATACTGTGATGTAAGTTAGTTCATTTGAGCACAATTCTTAATTTTCAACAAAAATTACCTAATAAATGTATAGTTACATATGATTATTATTCATGTTTCATATTTCGTTAGCTGTTGATTTAAAAGAATATAAATATATTATTCATGTTTTCGATTTTGATGTTTTTAACACATTACAAATCAATTCGGCTGCTTCCATTTCAATCAAGATACCTTAAAATTGGTTCTATTATCGGTGCGAAAATAACCATTACAAAATTTCAATACCCAATTCGGTGTAGAAATCTTCAATAATTATTGGTGTTAAAACGACCTTTGTAAAAGAGTTATACTCTATCTGGTGTGAAAAAATACATTAAGTGGTAAAGTTATTGCACCATGAGGTGTTTTCGCACATCGCAAAAAAAAATTTTTCACACCTTCCGGAAGTCACATTGCTACCATATGAAGACAAATATCAACCACTGCCGGTGTAAAATATATTCACCATCACAGTATCTATTCTTATTGAAAACTGCACCGATGGTGTTGAATAGACATCAACATGGTGTGTACGGATATCGAAACCACCAGGTGTTATTTTGGTGTCAAATGTCTTGTCAATTTTTTACTGCTGTAGACTTTGTGTAATCCTCATAAAGGTTCGGAAATTCACACCGAAAACATAGAATCGGAAGCTTCGGTACGGTTGCCACTTTAAAATGACATCTTCAGTTTTCAATAGCTGCTCTGATCACAACTTGAAAATTTTTTTTTTCAATATTCTATAATGAATTACATGATAATATTGTGTCAGCCTGCCCGTAAGTACTCGATAGAAGTACTTTCGGTTTGCCTAACATACTGCTTGAATTAGGCCACTTCCAAGAGATGAAGGGGAATACAACACCTTATTATTGCAATCGATTATACTGTGGGTGAATCTCTTATACAACTATATACAACTGTCCAAATGGAGAAAAATTTTTCTGTCTGATGCATTGTATATCGTATCTTTCCGATGTGAATTTCAAAACCTCTAATCTGTCTATTCGAAACTTCGCATTCGACGGAATTGAAAATTTGGCATTCAGGGGCAGTAAAATGCCATCGACAATCGTGCATTATATTTGATAATAATACTAACCCTTTGATATTATTTACATATATTCTAGGATAATTCTCGCCATAAATTCATATGTTACTTGCCGAAAGAGTGTACGGTTGTGCCAAACTTACTCGCGGCGAGCTTTCCCTCGAATTTGTGGTATGTTGTCTCTAGATTTTCGGTATTTTTGCAATAATTATTGAATATACATACTTCAAAGAAAATTCATCGAGTCTTTATGCCGAATGTTTAAAGAGGATATGAACTTGACAGATCGGTAATTCATCGTTTCCGAAGTGGAAAAATTGACTTGAAGGAGAAATACTTTTAGAAATTCCTAAACTTAGACAGATCGCCACTTGATTTTTCCACTAATGTTGTTCAGGGCACCAATATGAATACAACGACACCAAAATTTGATTGTTATCTGCTGAATCCCAAAATTCAAATTGTTTAAATTTTTTTTATAATGTTAAAAATGTGAAAACGTTCCTGGGTATACAGGAGCAAAGAAGACATTGGCGGTGGACACTATTGTAGAACATAGAAGAACAAATGAATATAGTTGAAATCTTCTCTGAAAACTTTTTTTGTCGGCTACAATTCATAAAAACATATCACATCTACCCCTTCGATAGCAAAAAATCAAGAAAATAAATCATCATTCGAGAATATTGGATTTTACTATGAAGAAAAAATAAAATTAAGAAAAGTCACAAAAATCTGGAAAATGACTACAGATAAATGCCAAACAGTTGGCTGAATTATTTTCAATCGATGTATTATTGATCGCATTAATATGAATCGAAAAGAATGTCCCGTCTCGTACCCCTCTGGACACATACCGCTGAAGGAAGGGTAAACGATTTTGACCCCTATTCAGCAACACATGTTTGTAATTCGTATGCTGATTGTGAGCACGCCTATGATCTTTACGATGTTTTTCTGGGCAGTAGCGTAGATTATTGTTGAGAACGTCGGCGTCAAATGCTGAGGGAATCGGACTTTTATTTGGGGGAGTATTTCAGATGATACCTACTTTTTTATGCTATGATAATCGGATGCAATAATAATTTATCGAAGCTAATGATTATTAGAAACAGTTTTTTTCTAAAATTTACTGAATACCTACCTGCTTTTGTTCAACAACAGAAATCGTGTAGTTATTCGAAACGAAATTGTAATAAATTGCGGTTATAATCGCAGAACTATAATATATTTCCTTCTCACTTTTGTCGCGGTGAATGTTATTATGGTTGTCGATCTATGCATATTTTTCAAACAATTCGTAATGAAGTTTTAACAAATTATTTTACCAAACTATCAAACAACGATCTTAAAGTTTAGGCAAAGTACTGCCATAGGTTTGTATGAATATTTTTTTTTAATTGAAGTGAATTTGGAAGTTTGGAATAAATATTTCGAAATTTGTCAAAATCATTTAAAATTTTCATATTTAACTACCTAATTCATCAATAATATTTTATTTCTCGATTTTCAGCTTTTAATGAAGAACCACAAGAAAAATCAAAGAGCCTTAGCTCTAATTCAAATTCAAAATTTGTGAAATTTTAAAAATGTGAAAACGTTCCTGGGTAGAAAGAAACAAAGAAGATATTGGCGGTGGACACTTTGTAGAACATAGAAAAACAAATATATGTAGTTTAATTTTTCTCTGAACACTATTTTTTCGGCTAAAATTCATAAAAAAATATTACGTCTATCCCTTCGATAGCGAAGAATCAAGAAAATGAATTATCATCCGAGAATATTGGATTTCCCAAGAAAAAATAAAATCGAGTGTTCTTCACAAAAATCTGAAAAATTGCTACAGATAAATAGCCAAACAGTTGGCTGAATTATTTTCATTCAATGTATAATTGATCCCCTTAATATGAATAGAAAAGAATTGTCCCGTCCCGCACCCTTTCAAGATACATACCCTTGAAAGAAGGGTAAGCGATTTTGACCCCTATTCAGAAACACATGTTTGTAATTCGCATGGTGGTTGTAGGCAAGCCGATGATCTCTACGATGTTTTTCTGGGCAGTAGCGTAGATTATTGTTGGTAACGTCGGATGCTGAGGGAATCAGCTGATACCTACTTTTTTATGATATGACAATCGGATGCAATAATAATTTATTGAAGCTAATGATTATTAGAAAGAGTTTTTTTCCTGAGTTTATTGAATACCTACCTAGTTATGTTCAACGATTGAGTTTAAAAATATATTTTTAAACTCAATGGTTCAACTACAGAAATCGTGTAGTTACTCGAAGCGGAATTCTAATACTAGTAGTAAATTTATTTCATTGCAATAAGCAATTCTAATAAATTGCGGTTAAAATCGTAAAACTATAATATATTTTCTTTTCACTTTTGTGAATGGTTGTCGATCTATGCATATTATACATTACTCAAACAATTCGTAATGAAGTTGTAACAAATTTTGTTACCAAACTATTAAACAACGATCAGAAAGTTTATGCAAAGTACTGCCATGAGTTTTCAATGAATAATTTGAAATTGAAGTGAATTTTGAAGTTTGGAATAAATAAATCGAAATTTGTCAAATCATGGAAAATTTTCATATCCAACTAATTCATTAATATTATTTCATTTCTCGATTTTCAGCTTTGAATAAAGTACCACAAGACCGATCATAAGGCTCGAATTCGAATAGATGCGACAAGAAGTCCAAGAGTCCACTTAGCAGTGGCGTAGTACATTTAAGTAGGATGAAAACTTGATTGATTTTGAATTGAAGCATTTTTGTAACGATTCGGTGTTAACAGTAATGAGTTAATCAATGTAGTAGAAATAATTATTTTGAAACCGTTTTTTGAGGAGGTCCTAAATTGAGGCTTCATGAATTTCGGAAACCCAGCATTATTTATAAATCTGAAATAAAATATTCCATATGAAGAATGCGTGTACCGAAATAGTTCTGCTTGTCCTTCCGTGAAACTTTCTAACACAAGGAGTAAAGATTTTAAATTTTCAAAGTAAGTCTTACATATATCCGCTAAGTACTTCAATGGGTCAAATTACACGAGTAGTTTGGGAGGTATATAATATTTTTTACTATATTTTCGAAAATTTATACATTTGACCAAAATTATGTAGCAGAAAGCTGACGCGTAAAATTCTGCTAGATTTCATGAGGATCGTGTGATTAGAAAATAAAAAGCATGTTGTATCCGTACATTTCAATTCTGTTCATATTTTCCCCGAAGGTTTTAGCACAATACATTCGAACAAAGTGATATTTTGGCAGATTAGAGAAAAAAGAAGACATCGTCAAAAGTGCAATATTTGGGTAGAATCGTTTGATGAAGAGAATTGAATAAGTATATAGGTATTCCCGAAACATATTGCATAAAGCACTGTCGAGCATGCAATGAATGAACAATCGCGCGAAATGTTGCGAATACAAGTCAGCGTTTTTCTCGATCATTCCATTTTCTACTGTAATTTCGAACTTGCAAAACGAATCGACATGATATTTGGTATTCAGGAATGAAAGAATGGTAGGAACAAAAATTCGTATAAAATTATCCAAAATGATGTGATTAATTATAGAATATTGCAAAAAAAAGATGTTGGAAACGAAGCCTTGAAAAGTTAAGGTGACATTATATAGTGACAAGTACTGAAGCTTCTGATAAACTTCAGGTGCCTTAACTTTCCGCACCGGCCCTGTATACTAGTAAAGGTGACAGTCTGTTCATATTCGTTAGTTTGTTCCTCATTGCAGTCTTTATGGGAAACATCCAGACATTAGGGTATTAGTTTGACATTTTACATTCAATTATAGGTTTCACTTGTAGGTTCTGTGTGTTATCGAAAGAAATTTGTTCAATTGGGAGATAAAGTTATTCATTATACAAGGGTAAAAAGTATTAGATTTCAGCTCGAGGTAATGTTGTCAAAAAACCGAGAGCTAAAATCTGATATTTTTCCCGTGTATAATCCACCATTTCTTTCTGGGACAGGAAAAACGACCATTCAATAGTGAAAAAAATATTACTTGTCACGAAATTACTTTTTCCCCCGGAAAAAAGTGAGTAATTTCGTAAAAAGTTATATTTTGTGACCTGTCAAGAGATATAAAAAGTCAAATTTTTTTCCCGTCACAAAAAAAGTTAAACTATATACTATTGAACTAATGCTATGTTTCTAAATCTGATATCATTAGATGTGGATTTAGATAAATCAAAAAAAATGTAACAAATTCTTTTCGATAATTCGATGAACTTGTACCATTTCTCGAGTAGTCATACAATTAGGGAAAGTTAGCCCAGTGCTTTCGTTTTTTTCTTTCCACAAATGGATAGAAAAATTTCGTGCTGAAATTGCAAAATTCAATAAAATTTTATTCAACATTTCTGTTTTTCTCAATGATAACATAGACAAAAAATGTTGCTGGACGTGCACAATACTGCACAATCTGCACTGAAATCATGCAAATTTTCGAAAGCAGTAGAAATTGAAGAAAATTCAGTCAAGCAATTTATTTTCGATACCTGAATATTTTTGAAACATACAGGCAGTCACAAAAAATGAGACTGTACGTGTACAGGGTGGGTAAAATTGGTGATACAAAAACCACAACTTTTTAACCGATTTTCGATATTTACGATAACAGTTTTTGACACACCCTATGATAATATTTCTGAAATTCAAAAGAAGCATGACCTTTCCACATTTTCCTTATTTGTGTTATGAGAACGGTTGACGCTGAGGATGTTGGGAATAAGAAAAATGAACATAATACTGACTACGAATATTGACTTCTTTCCGTTTTCTTTCAATATTTAGAAAACTATTTGAATGAATACAATGATTTCAACAGGAATGTATGCAGCATTAATAACTCAATCAAACAGAAAAGGAAAAATTGAAAAAAAAAATTTTAACAAATTCTTTTTCGCTCCTTGTATAACCGGGAGTGTTCAGGCAAAAATTTTCTTAGCTCAGTAGAGATTTTCGAACAATATCATAGTCCCAATTTTCAGATTTAAATTATGTCCAGTTTACCAGAATCGTCTTATAGACACTCGTACTTGGGATTCCGTGTATGTTTTTGAAACGGAAAAATAGGACTATTCTTTTTAAGTCATTTCAAACTAATAAGAAAAAACACAAGAAAAAACATAACTTCATGTTATAGCGCAACAAGAAAACCTATCAGAAATAAATCAGAGTACGCCACTCGATTGATATCAAAAGAGTGTCTGTATAATGTTTTTATTTCAACTTCCTAGCACAAACAGAAATGGAGATAATGACGAAAGCTGAAATCGGCCAAATTTCAAAACTGGCCCATAACAATTTTCCAAAAATTCCTTGGCTGCTCCATTTAGAACCGTATGAAATGAAAAAGACCGAAATCACAACACAACCCAGAGACAATTTAGCAAAGAAAGGAATTTCAATGACAGTTCAAGAAAATTCACAAAATTGAATTTGTTTTATATCTACATATTCTACATAGGTACTTCAAATGTGTTATTATTATTATGAAATATATTCAAGAAATATTTGGACTGTACTGCACTGGATTGAATACCCCTCTTAAAAATAAGGGCCCAAAAACTACTCTGCATGCAATAAATTAGGAAGCTGCGACATTTACGATCGTCATCAAAGAATAACCGCGGCCGGCGCTGCTGGTTCGCACATTCAGACCTACTACCTAGATTGATATGATGATATGCAGGGTGTCCCAACTCCCAAGTTCGAATTCTTATCAGACGTTTCTGGAGAACTAGACATATTTGAAAGATGGAAAGTCGGATTATGAAATAGTTCGAAATTGTCTACCGAGCTTGAATATATTTGGAGCCTGAGCACGCCCTGTTATACAAGGAGTGAAAATAATTTATTTTTTTCATTTTTTCGTTTCCTATATGATTGAGTATTCAATGCTGAATACATCTCTGTTGAAACCATTGTTTGATACATTCGAATAGTTTTCAAAATATCGAAAAAAAGGTTGAATTCAAATACTTACCTATTCGTCATCAGTATTATGTTCATTTCCCTCTTTCTCAGAATCCTAAGCGTAAACAGTTCAAAGTAGAAGAATGTGGAATTATGCTTCTTTTGAACTGTATATTTTCTAAACGAGAAAAAGTCATTTCAAACTATTCCTTCCATAAGAAAAAACACAAATTTATGTTATGGCTCAGCAAGAAAACTTCTTGGAAAAAATTGGAGTTCGCCACTGGATTGTTTTCAAAAAAGTATCTGTATAATGTATATATTTCAACGACACAAACTACTGAGATGGAGATAGTTGAAACCAGACAAATTTCAAAATTGACCTATAACTCTAAATGAAAAGAAGATAGTGAAATGCAGTTGATGGCGTAAACAGTTTTTCGAAAAAAGACGACCGTAATGTGCCATTCATTTTCCTCTATCTCTTTGGCTTAAAAAGTTGTAGGTCACGTATCACCAATTTTGCCCACTCTGTACAGGGTGGGCATATTCCGAGGTTTTAGCACTACAACTTTTAAACCAGGGGAGATAGACAAAATCTGATACCCACTTTTCGATCTCTTTTTTGGAGGAACTAACAAGAGTAGTATTCATTTTTGACTACCTGCTCTTGTTTTCGAGTTATAAAATTGGAAAAGTGTCGATATCGAAAAAAATTCATATCTCCGCTAATACTGATTATAGAGCTCTGAAATTAAAACATTATACAGGCACTTTTTTACGTAGAATCCAGTGGCGTGCTCGTCTTTTTTGCACCATTTTTGATTACGAAGCTATGACCCAAAGTTATTTTTTTTTAAAGGAACACTGCGAGCTTAATTTTTTCTGATTTCAAAAATATATAACATTGTATGGTTTCTATCAATATTAGTAATGAAATTGGTCATAAACCTATTTTCATTTGAATTTCAATATTTTCTATGGTTTCAACTGTTGACGAGCACAGAAAAATGGAGCTTCCTATAACAAGAGCAATCTCCTTCTGTCAATCTCATTATTTCTATGGTTTCAACTAATTTCTACAAAATTCGAACATAGATATATTAAATAAACTTTTATATCTTGAAATGATTACGAAATAACGAAAAGATCCACATGATCCTTCGTTTCAATCGATATATGTACTTAGTTATAATTAGATGGATGCAGAAGAAAATTTGTTTTGCTCTTTGGAATGTATAAGCACAAGTGCCAGTCTATTTCAAATCGCATATGAAATCACGCATATAGATATGATCAAAGTTATCAATTTAATTAGAAAAGAAACGAAGGAAAAATATTTTTCAATGCTTAATAGTGATCACAATAATAGGTCAGTAGGTAGGTAATAACTTAGAATGACGATCAAGTTTCACAGCAGTCCATTATTCTTCGATCTTGAAAAAATTGAGTAAAGAGCATAGAAATGAAAAAACTATTGGAAAGAGATTGTGGTAATTAAAGGAAGCTCCATTTTTCGGTGCTCGTCAACAGTTCGAACCATAGAAAATATTGAGACTCGGATAAAAATAGACTTTTTTCCATTTTCAAAACCCATATTGACACTAATCATACAATGTTATATATTTTTGAAATCAGAAAAAATTAAGCTCTCAGAAAATTGCACGAAAATCTAGTGTTCCTATTTAAAAAAAAACTTTGGGTCATAGCTTCGTAACTAAAAATGATGCAAAAAAGGGGCGAGCACGCCACTGGATTCTACGTAAAAAAGTGCCTGTATAATGTTTTAATTTCAGAGCTCTATTTTCAGTATTAGCGGAGATATGATTTTTTTTTCGATATCGCTACTTTACCAATTTTCGCTTATAACTCGAAAACAAAAGAAGATAGCCAAAAATGAATACTACTCTTGTTAGTTTCTCCAAAAAAGAGATCGAGAAGTGGGTATCAGATTTTGTCTATCTCCCCTGGTTTAAAAGGTTTAGTGCTAAAACATCGAAATATACAGTACAGTGTCTGTTTATGTGAAGAACTTGAAGTTGAGAAACAAATTCATCCAAACGCAAGATTTATAAATTGAATTATTATTTTTTATGTATAGGAATTCAACGTCTGAGAATAATAATGGAAAATGATTTGATGTCATGCAGACGGATCCCGCTGATGTCAGCCGATATGCCGACGACGCTCATGGAGGAAAGGTTAAAAAGAATCGTGATGATCACTGATAGCATTGAGATTAAAAATGTATTATTATTATTTTTAAACTCAATGCTGATAGGGAATGTGTTCCCTCTACCCTTTATACCCCAAAATACAATAACATTGAATTCTGGGAAAGACTTCCTCGAATTGACAAACTTGGTAGATCAGTGGTAGGGCAGTGGACCGGCAATAAGGATATCGTGGGTTCGAGTCCCGCCCGAAGAAGCCTTCTTTTTTAGAATTCAATTATCCTTCTGGATGCCATCAAATCATTTTCAAATATTATTATTATTTTTTCGGTCCATTTCACGTGAAAAATAATAGCGGTTATACATTAAATGGAAACTTCTACCAGGAAATGTCCGAAAAACGGGAAAATAGCAATTTCGAATTCTGGAAGCCATGGCATGGCACATAAATAAACTAGCAAAAGGCATGTTTGCGATAATTTTTCGGCATTTCCCACGTATGTAGAAATTCATCATAGTATTAACTTTCATTTGTATTGTTTTCATAGATGATAAGAAATTTTTACAGTGGTATAACTTGAGTGCCATTTGAGGATCGAAAAATTTTTCCATTTTCGGTTTTCCGGATTAAACTATTTCATTTACTATGATTGAAATTATACTCACCGAAAAAAATTCATATCGAAAAAAGGAAGAAATATTGATCCAAAAAAGTACCTAATCGTCGTTAAAAACAAATAAAACAGTTAATTTGACATCTTCCATAATTTTAATCAGTAAGGTGTAAGGTCCTAATAAGTATATTTTAAAATCGCCACCTTTATGCGGTCCCCATATTTACCACTGATGTTTTTCTGGCTGGTCCTAATAAGTATCCTCGTAGCAATGTATATTTCAAAATAGGCCCCATTTATGCGGTCCCCATATTTACCGCTGTGTCTACTTTTGCTGGTCCCGATATGTACCGGAGTATAAATGGAATGAAAAAAACGATATAATTTCGTTTTTGCAATATACATAAGCAAATGAGCGATAATGTATACTTCCAAATGCAAATGTATATCAATATATGCGGTCCATACGATATATACGATCGGTCCCCATATGTCCCGCTGCATGTAGATATATATATATATATATATATATATATATATATACAATATGGTGAAATAATCAGAGAAAAGATTTTCTAAAACCTCAATGATGCTACAGCAGCTATTCCTGTAGGGTTTTGCATTGAATATTTTTGGTACGACACTTCTGGTACCGGAGTAAAAATTATTAAGAAGTTTCCATTCCTTACTCAACAAATTTGATTTATGTTCTCATCCTCTTATGGTTATAATATTCACTGAACATATTCTGAATCGAAATTTCAGGTTGAAGAACTCAAGAATGTACTCTTCAAATTATCCCTAAGGAGTAAGGATAAGCAGGTGCTGAAAGAGGTAGGAGCTCATCATGAAAAACAGTTCAGATGCTTATTCATAATGACTAAACAAATTCCAGGTACAATCCTTCTCTCTGCAAATACTTCACGATAATGTCAAAATTACCGCAGCTGGATTCTTCGAAGTCAACTACAGTTTATTGTTGTCGGTAAGTATATTTCCCTTCTCTGCGACTATGACTTTATTCTACTTCACTTCATGTCCTTCCTTCAGGGTTTTACATATCTTCGATCCATTCACTTCTGGAACTCTTCGCCATTATTTTCCATCGTACCAGAACCTTTACCGAACCCCTCTCCTAATACTGTTTGTTTTGCGCTATACCTGATGTACAGGGTGATTCACTCATCCTGGTAACCTAATTTTTCTCGAAAAAGAATGAATATTTTTTTTATTTTGTTGACAGTTTATTCAAGGCAATGTTGACTTGTGATTTGCGTAAAAATCGGAGAAAAGAATTAGGGCGCTAGGCGTCGCGGCGCTATCAAAAGTGTTTTCTCCACGAACATACCTTTTTCATTGTGTCATTCGAAAGATAATGTGATTCTGAATGTTTCTTCTCTTTCTTACCGTCATCGACCTGCAGCGTCTATTTCATTTATTTTTTCTGTATTGTGACAGTGCAGCAAACTTTTTCTCAATCGTTATATTCATCGATTATTATGTTTTACAATGGGTACGTTCAGCAGCACTCAACTGTTGGAATAAAGCAAAAATCAGTTGAGTAGAGTTGAGTTTCAGTGGATGTAAATTTTCTGAACGCTTCGAGTGATTTACGAATCTGACATATCATGATATATAACCTTATTTTTTGATACCCAGTTGAGAAACTTTTTGTGATTGTACTTGCAGATTATAAATTGAAGTGTTTGGAATAACCAAAATACTCCTCAATAAACTTTACTCACAGAACACAACAATACTAAACTTCAACTAAAAACCCTGAGCATAAACAAATTACAAAATAGGTATATGCGCATGTCTCAGCGGTCAGATGAGTTACAAAGCGCAAATTTTTACCGCTGCCAGAAATCGACATCTGCTGAGAAACATCGATTTGTCAGCGATTTTGCTGAACGCTATCGCCATTGTTTAAGTTAAACAATGCTATCGCTTTCTCAACTCACTCAACTGTTGCCAACAGTTGGGTGATTCTGAACGTACCCAATAATAATAATTTTTTCAATAACAAACGAAACATGTCAAATCATATTTTCTATATACCGGCCATTATGATCCATAGATTATATCTTTTCCTTCATCATTATACCTGAGTTACTTTGGACAAAATATTAGGGTTCACTTGAACAAAGTAACTTATTATGCACTAAGGAAAAAAGAGAGAGAGAGAGATTTATTGGTGATTATACAAATAAAACATTGTTTTCACACGTCACAGACACTTAATGTAAAAATATAAATTACAGATATATATTTAAAAGAACAGTTCCAGAACAGGTTCATACAAATTCAGTCTCTCATCTCCACGTGAGCGCAAGATATAGGTAGATAGATAGATAGAGATCTTTATTTCAGATGATTTTTTCTTACAGGAAAACACAAAATGAAACAGCGTCATGAATAAATAGTACAAAACGAAATTTTAAATAGTACATAAGTAATCTGCCAAACAATATGGCTCTAGCTCTACCAAATATTTCCTGGTTCTAGTTTTAAACTGTTTGTAATTATTGATTACTTTGAGATTATAAGGTAATCTATTGAACATTTAACACACATATAGGATGGATTTTTTTCAGAAAGAAACAATCGATGGTATGGAAAGTTAATATCTGCTGTTCTAGTTCTATAAGTAGTATTTGTATTATTTGTTAGAAATTCACTTTTATGCTTATACAAATACATTAGACATTCATGAATGTATAATCCATAAACCGTCAAAAGGCCCTGCTGCCTGAATTTCCCTCTGCATGATTCTCTGAAGCTCATGCCTAGTATTAACCTGAGTATTCTTTTCTGATTAATGAATATTGACTTAACAGCTGGGCTCACCCCCCAAAAAATTATTCCATATCTGATCAGATATCTGATCATAATTGGCGTAATATATAATCCTTTTCGTATCATTGTGAATGTATTTATTCATTACTCTCATAGCATAACATACTTGATTTAATTTATTCAAAAGATCCTCTATATGCTTTGACCATTGTAGAAACTCATTTATAACGACCCCCAGAAATCTGGTGAACGTCGATGTTTCAACTATGTCCTAACCCAAATTCATCACTGGCTGGTCCTCTTTTATTCTGTGAGATCGAAAAACCACTACATCAGTCTTATTCTTGTTCAAGACGAATTGTTTCGCAGTAGCCATTCCTGAATTTTTTTATAAACATTCTCGCATTTTAGCTGTAGTTCATTCTTATCACGTACTGCTATCAAAAAATTAGAGTCATCTACAAAATTGGTCGATTCTGTATCCTAGGTTTGAGGAGATTTCGGCTTACAATTTTGCTCAAAATATGTCCCTCTCCTTTTAAAAATTGATTCCCACTTTTTCTTTGAAAACATTATTGTCGAGACATGGTTGGCCTGGCAAGTTCTCAAATTGTCACCTCCTGTAACTACTTCAAGGAATCAAAGTATTCATGTTGAGGAACAAGTGACCTTGCAATTGATGTAAATCTTACCCCCTTTCCCTATTTAAAATTTAGGGGTAATAGCCCCTACATCTAGGGTTGAGGAGATTTCGGCGTACAATTCTGTTCGAAATATACCCCCCTCCGAATAAAAACTGAACTGTTCGGGGTGTCTATTCTCGTTCGACGAACGTATACAGGTTTGGAAATTCACATCTGAAATATACGATATACAATGCATCAGACAGAGAATTCTTCCCTTCAGTTGCACAGATGAATAGTCGAGACAATCACTTGCTGTAACACACTGAATTCAGTTGTCTTACTTCATTATTCTACTCTTGTCTCTCTCTTATCGTTTAGAGGAGCGTAATTCTTTAGTATGGTAGGCAACAATAAATACTTGAATCGAGTATTACGGGCAGCCTGACAAATTAAAAATTCTAAACGTTGTGTGCGGGTTCCCTACAATACTGCGATAAGAGAGAGACAAGACTAGATTTTGCAGTAGGACAGTTGAATTCATTCAGTTATCGCACTTGATTATCTCGCCTATTCATCTGTGCAACTGGACGGAAGAATTCTCTGTCTGATGCCTTGTATATCGTATGTTTTCGATGTGAATTTCCAAATCGGTATAGTCCGTTCACGAAAGGTTGAGCACATATAGTCCGTTCACGAAAGGTTGAGCACATAGTAGGCGTTTCTTTATTTATCTGAAGTTGGCAGTATTTGCTGCCATAACGTAAAATAAAGTCAACGTTGCCGAATGTACCCGGACTCGTCCGACGAGCTTGCGAGTTATCAGACAACACTATGCAATATTGACAACATTGCGTATCAATCTGACAAGAAAATAAATAACATAACCTAAAATTTTAATATACACAGTGGAATATGCCAAATTTCCATGGCCAACCGACGGCTCAACCTTTCGTGAATGGACTATAGTAGGCGTTTCTTCATTTATCTGAAGTTGGCAGTATTTGCTGTCATAACGTAAAATAAAGTCAACGTTGCCGAATGTACCCGGCCTCGTCCGACGAGCTTGCGAGTTATCAGACAACTCTATGCAATATTGACAACATTGCGTATCAATCTGACAGAAAAATAAAGAACATAACATAAAATTTTAGTATACACAGTGGAATAAGTCAGATTTCCATGGCCAACCGACGGCTCAACCTTTCGTGAATGGACTATACGTTCGTGATATTTTGAGCTGAGATTTTTGGAAACTGTAATGATTATATCCGATATTATCGAGCATATAATATATCGTCAACTACTGGTTCCGACGAAAGTGTACGATCATTTCAAACGGATATAATTATTTCAATTTCCTGAATCAAAGTTCTTCCAATACCTTTATTCAGGAGAAAGCTTAAGGAATATCTAATTTCTAAGTGTTTGAATGATGTTTACTCGTTTTCGGAATGATTAAGAACGATTGTTTCTTTTTCTTGAATTATATATGTATTTTTAGCCCTAATTGATTTACTTGACCATTCCTTATACAATTGTTTACTAGTTTCTAAGAAAAATGAATTTATTTTAATTATTCTTATTATTCCAAAAATATACGCTCAAAATATCTCTAACGTATACGTTCGTCGAGCGAGTGACACCCCGTCATTTTTTCTGAAAACATCGTTGTCGTGATATAATTGGTCACCCTGTATAATCCTTCAATATTTCAGGTGCAGCTGTTTTCGCTACAAATGTTGCACGAAGAAATGAATATCACTGCCGGTGGTTGCATCCAAATCAATTCTGAATTAATATTCGCAGTGAGTATATATTTTGTTTTCTCTCTACTGTTTCCAATTATATGCCATACTGAAAATAAAACTAAATGTTCTAACAATGGATATATTTGCCACTGATGCTGTGGCATATGATATTTTCGAATCTTCTTTTAATGTTCTTTACCTATATACCACAAAGTGTAAGAAGTAAAAATAAATAAAAATAATTTTTTCGACGTGATCGAAAAATAACGAGAATAGGTACTTTTATTTATATTCTCATGCTTCCATTTCTTCAAGTCTAATAATATTCTTATAAATTTCAGATTTGGAGTTCTGCAGCTATATACACTATCTTATTAGTACAAACAGACGAAAGTTTCAGTAATATCTTCAGCGGTGTCATGGGACTGTTTTGACTGGTCAATAATAGAAGCGTTGGATTGTTCATTCACTGATAGCATTGTGATATGTGTTCATTTTGTGTAGGGAAAATAGTATCAAAATATTGTTTTAAATTGCGCGTTTTTTCAAAGATTAATATATTTATATAATAAATAAAACACATAATTTGCATCCCTTTCAAAAAAACTTTTAATGATAATTGGAATCATCAGTTTATAGTCCGTTCACGAAAGTTTGAGCCGTCGGTTGGCCATGACAATTTGGCATATTCCACTGTGTATATTAAAATTTTAGGTTCTGCTTTTCATTTTCTTGTCAGATTGATAGGCGATGTTGTCAATGCGACTAATGGTCTCGAACTACACTGCGCAAAACAATTAACGCACATTATGGAAATCTCAACTTTATTCTACAACTGAAGGTGTTCTCAATGATAATTATTTTAATCAAAATTATGCATGCATATGTTATCCACTTTCAACGTTTTTCTTCAATCCAGATGCTCTTTTCCCAGCAGGAATAAAAAAAGATGAGATTATCAGATTTTGAATATATTGGCTACATTTTGAAATCAGTTGGTCCCGATCAATTCTAGTAATCAATAGTTTTTCTTTTGTTTGATTTTCTACACTCGATCGCTATGCAACGCGGAACACGCAATTTGACCCAAGAGGAATGTGCCCAAACGGTAGTTTTGCGAGAAGAAGGGTGGACATACACAAGAATTGCAGAAAGGTTTTGAGTTTCCCATATAAGTGTGTCCAGAATGTTGCAGCGATTCAGGGAGACAGGTACGAATGTCCGAAGACCAGGACAGGGTAGACCACGGGTAACAACTGCCATTCAAGAACGTTACTTGAGAGTTTCTTCGTTGAGACAACGGTTTGCAACCGCTCACCTCCTTCAAAATCAGCTTGAGCAAACTCATGGGGTGCAAATTAGCACTCAGACAATAAGAAATCGCCTCAGAGAATATGATTAAGGCCTCGTGTCGCGGCAAGAGGCCCAGCTTTTACCCCAGCCTATCGAAGGGCGCGTTTGGATTTTGCGAGAGAGCATATCCATTGGAAAAGAGTTCTCTTCACAGATGAGTCCAAATTCTGCCTCTACCATTGTGATCGGCATTCCTTTGTATACAGACATCCACATGAAAGATATGCTCAGTGCAATTTCCTGAATACTACTGTTTCGGGGTAGGATCGATGGGGTGGAATATCTTTGACTGCTCGCACAGACCTAATGATCGTTGATAATGGAGCTATTAATGCTGTTAGGTATATAAGGAATATTCTTGAAGAGCATGTAGTGCCATTTGCCCCATACATTGGTGAAAATTTGATTTTTATTAATCGATTCTGGAAATGTCGGACAACTCGTATTGTTATTTTCTGCACACTCATTTTGAGTATGAACCGTCGTTGCCGAGCTGTAATTAACGCAAGGGGTGGAAATACCAAGTATTAAACCACTTATCAGCTTTCCAGTATTTTGAAAATTGTTTATTTCTCTTCTCTCGCATAAGATTCGGTGAAATCCTGAATTTTTCTTCCATTTACAATGTCCTGTTTCGTTCAAAACCTTTCCGAGAGAACATAAAAAATAAGTTATAAAGTCAATGTAGAGTTAACTTTCATCAAAATTGAGATTTTCAGAATCTGCGTTAATTTTTTTGCGCAGTGTATCAACTTCAACTCGTTTATCTACTAACGATTAACAAGCTGGTGGATTCAATAACTACACATCATCTGTATTTTATATTATTCCTTAAGTAACTGTTGAATATTTGAATTTCGGTTACCAGCAGATATCGACCAGATTTTAGTGTCATTGTATTGATTGAGTTTTCCTGAACAACATTAGTGAAAACAACAGGTGGCGGTCTGTCCTAGTTTAAAAAAAGGGACCCCAAAGTTCCAAATACTGAAAAAAGAGAATGTATTTCAATCAAGAATTTATACACAGTTCATATTAAGATTAACGGGTTAAAATTTCTTGACCATTAGTCGCTGTCTTTAATAACCTAGTTGATTAAATAAATATGAAAGTATGTTTTGTGCACAATAAGAATGTATATCTATTAAAAATTTGTACTCAATTCACATTGCAGTCGACGAAAAAACCTGTAATCAATCTATTACAGCTATTAATAAACTAGTGGAAGTGTAATATAGCCATACACTCAGATAGTCAAGCTGCTATTAAAGCACCGACCGGAACAAACTCAACGAGGTAGGCAAGAAAAATATGGTATTTTTAATCTGGGTTCCCGGCCACTCGGGAATCGAACGAAACGAAGAGGCCAATACACTTGCCAGAGAGGGCGCACAAATGTCACTCATTGACCCAGAACCCTTCTGTGGTATATGTAGTTGTACCTAAGAAGGAGTTTCTGGAGAAGGAGAAAGCCGAGAGGAAAAAACTCTGGCAGAATCTCCCAGGGATGGATCATTCCACTGAGTTCCTTCGGAACCTCAAGACAGGGGGATCCAAAAGATATCTGGATCTTGGTAAGAAGCAATTAAACCTCCTCACTGGCTTTCTTACAGGACATTGTCGCCTCAGGAAGCACCTGTTGAGGATGGGATTATCAGACACTGACGAGTGTAGGTTTTGTGGGGAGGAGGAAGAAACTCCCATTCACCTAGCCACGGAATGCCTCGGAAAGAGCTTGAGGAAAGAATGCCTTGGACGAGAAACTTGTAAGAGTGAGCAACTAGCCTCGTTGAAGCCTTCACAGTTATTAGATTTCATTAGAACTCTGGAACTGGAAGGCGAGCTGTGAAGGGTTTGGCCAGAACAGCTCTGTAAGGGGACGCAATAGATCTTAAGGTCGCAGTGAACTGTAACCCCTCTTCGAACTAAACTAAACTAAACTATGGACCTCTATTAATTGATATAAAATGTTTCAATTATTCAGAATTCTGATGAATTGAATGTGCTTTTCAACCTATTAGCTGATTCAAAAAGACAATCGATAATTCATGTAGCTTCCGTCAGAGAGATAACAAGCATATTGAATTAATTTAACCTGTGACTATAAGTTGAGAGCATTATTCAATTATCATTTGTCACTTTCACAATGGCCAAACCAGGCTTGTACGAATACTTATGCCTTTCATTTCGCTTCGGATTCGTTTGTGGTGATCTTCCCTTCTTCATAGTTCGTAAACATAATACTCTCCACCTGAAAAAAACATACTGGACTACACTCTGGTATAAGGTCAATAATATACTAAACTTTTTCTTGGTGATTGGAAGTTTTATAAATCTGAGACAATTGATATTTTCAATCGGATATGTACGGGTCGACTCAATGTTTATAATAGTATTATTCTCCAAATTAACATTGTCAATTTACCTAATCCAGAGACTAGTGCTCAGAAATGTTCTTCATCGTTCAGTGAATGCCTTAGGTGAAGAATTCATGAAATTTGACAAAAAATGGAAATTTATCAGGCGCAACCATCTGCGTAAATTGATAATATATTCCAGAAGAAAATTGATAATTATGCAGTCACTGAATTGGGTGGGCACTTATTATTGGAGTAAGCATTTAGAGTCTCATTTTATAACCGCTTGCTATTATCAATATAGCGGTACCATATTCACATATTTGCTATACAGTTATCATGTTATCTATATCCTCATAGCTGAAATGTTGGATGCACTGATCCAGAATTTGAATAAGATGTGTATACGTTCAGCAAGTAGTAAAAAGATAAAACAAATGAGTGCAGCCTATGGTGATATAATAGAGATCACCAATCGATCGAATGGATTTTTATCTGTCTACCTATTCACTATATTCTCTTTTGTTGGATTTCAAGTTGTTGTTGCCATATACAGTTTGTATAAACTGAGTGAAAGTAATAATTTATCAGCAGTTATAGGAGTCTTAACTAATGTTTTTGCTTCTTTAATTCTGACTGTAGTATGGTGTGTCCAGTTAGCTGAAAATTGTCTTCATAAGGTAAAGTCCATCTATGATTTATGTACCTATGTTTTTATTTTTGAGCGCTCGTTCTACTTAAAAAAGTGCTATATCGTTTTGCCCAAATGTCTGTAATTTTTTAATTTTGAGCCGAAAATGGTTTCAAGTGATAGGGTTAGACTCCCTGATGACAAATTCGTGGTCAAATTTAATTCTATCCGTGGGGCCGTCCGTCCGTTAGCACAATAACATTCGAAGGGATTGTCCTAGGGATTTGAAATTTTCAGGATGAGTTCGGGTCCCAAATAGCTCGGTAAAGTTCGTTAACCAGCCAAATCGTACAGGGTGTTCCATAAAATATTGCCGTTCAAAATTTTTGTTCCTCAATATCTCAGAAAATACGAAACCAATCGGAATGAAATGTTGCTTATAACAAGCCTCATACAAAATTTTGTGGCCATGGTGTAAACAGAACCATAGAAATTCAATTGGAATATTAAAAAAAATCATATTTCCATTAAAAAGATATCCGATTCGAATTAAAAATTTTTATGTGAGTGGAGATCGATATTCTGAATGTTCATCCAAAATTTCGTGGCCTTAGTTTTGATAGAACCATGGAAAATTCAATTGGAATATTGAAAAGAAAAATTTTTATATTTCCATAACAGCATATCCGACTCGAGTGAAATTCATTTTGAGAATGAAAACTACTATACTGATGCAAAATTTCAAGGGGATGGCATCATGAGATCCATAGAATTTAATATTTGTAATTATTTATTTTTTACATATTTCTTTTTGAATAATTTTCCGAATATATTTCCGATTGTGCTGAGATTCTGCATTTATTTATTCGGTATCAATCTTAAATCCCATATAAAATTTTGAGGTAATAGTCTTATTGCTCCACCAAAGAACGGGCGCTCAGAAGCTCCTGCTCAGGGCTTTTCTTAAATTTATTTTAATACAGGGTTGGGATGAGTTATGGAAATGTGTGGGTATATCTTGGAATGTTTTGTTATTAACACAGAGTGGCGAAATTTATTTCGAACCTTTTTTATTTATTAAATTATGTTATCCTGTTGACACGGAAATATCTCACACAGGTTATTCCTTAATCGAATGTTGATATTTTCAGGGGAACTTTAGGAGATATTTTGAGAAAAAAAACTCCATATGAACGTATGTCGTAAACCTGCTTATTTCTGATATACAATATGGTGAAATACCCAGAGAAAAGATTTTCTAAAACCTCAATGATGCTACAGCAGCTATTCCTGTAGGGTTTTGCATTGAATATTTTTGGTACGACACTTCTGGTACCGGAGTAAAAATTATTAAGAAGTTTCCATTCCTTACTCAACAAATTTGATTTATGTTCTCATCCTCTTATGGTTATAATATTCACTGAACATATTCTGAATCGAAATTTCAGGTTGAAGAACTCAAGAGGGTACTCTTCAAATTATCCCTAAGAAGTAAAGATAAGCAGGTGCTGAAGGAGGTAGGAGCTCATCATAAAAAACAGTTCAGATGTTTATTTATAATGACTAAACAAATTCCAGGTACAATCCTTCTCTCTGCAAATACTTCACGATAATGTCAAAATTACCGCAGCTGGGTTCTTCGAAGTCAACTACAGTTTATTGTTGTCGGTGAGTATATTTCCCTTCTCTGCGACTATGACTTTATTCTACTTCACTTCATGTTCTTCCTTCAGGGTTTTACTTCTCTTCGATCCATTCACTTCTGAAACTCTTCGGAATTATTGTCCATCGTACCAGAACCTTTACCGAACCCCCCTTCTAATACTGTTTTTTTTGCGCTATACCTAATATACAGGGTGATTCACTCATCCTGGTAACCTAATTTTTCTCGAAAAAGAATGAATATTTTTTTATTTTGTTGACAGTTTATTCAAGGCAATGTTGATTTGCGTAAAAATCGGAGAAAAGAATTTAGGCGCTATGCGTCGCGGCGCTATCAAAAGTGTTTTCTCCTCGAACATACCTTTGTCATTGTGTCATTCGAAAGATAATGTGATTCGGAATGTTTCTTCTGAATACCACTTTTTCTCTATTTCTTACCGTCATCGACCTGCAGCGTCTCTAATGTAAAGTCTATTTCATTTATTTTTTCTGTATTGTGACAGTGCAGCAAACTTTTTCTCAATCGTTATATTCATCGATTATTATGTTTTACAATAGGTACGTTCAGCAGCACTCAACTGTTGGAATAAAGCAAAAATCAGTTGAGTAGAGTTGAGTTTCAGTGGATGAAAATTTTCTGAACGCTTCGAGTGATTTACGAATCTGACATATCATGATATATAACCTTATTTTTTGATACCCAGTTGAGAAACTTTTTGTGATTGTACTTACAGATTATAAATTGAAGTGTTTGGAATAACCAAAATACTCCTTAATAAACTTTACTCACAGAACACAACAATACTAAACTTCAACTAAAAACAAACAAATCACAAAATAGGTTTATGCGCAGCGGTCAGATGAGTTACAAAGCGCAAATTTTTACCGCTGCCAGAAATCGACATCTGCTGAGAAACATCGATTTGTCAGCGATTTTGCTGAACGCTATCGCCATTGTTTAAGTTAAACAATGCTATCGCTTTCTCAACTTACTCAACTAGTCAACTGTTGCCAACAGTTGAGTGATTCTGAACGTACCCAATAATAATAATTTGTTCAAAAACAAACGAAACATGTCAAAGCATATTTTCTATATACCGGCCATTATGATCCATAGATTATATCTTTTCCTTCATCATTATACCTGAGTTACTTTGGACAAAATATTAGGGTTCACTTGAACAAAGTAACTTAAGTCGAATTTTGGCGAGCTGTGGTTACATGTAACTATCTAACTATCACGTGATCATTTGACAGTTAATACACGTATTTTCTGTCAAATGATCACGTGATAGTTAGATAGTTACATGTAACCACAGCTCGCCAAAATTCGACTTTATTATGCACTAAGGAAAAAAGAGAGAGAGAGAGAGATTTATTGGTGATTATACAAATAAAACATTGTTTTCACACGTCACAGACACTTAATGTAAAAATATAAATTACAGATATATATTTAAAAGAACAGTTCCAGAACAGGTTCATACAAATTCAGTCTCTCATCTCCACGTGAGCGCAAGATATAGGTAGATAGATAGATAGAGATCTTTATTTCAGATGATTTTTTCTTACAGGAAAACACAAAATGAAACAGCGTCATGAATAAATAGTACAAAACGAAATTTTAAATAGTACATAAGTAATCTGCCAAACAATATGGCTCTAGCTCTACCAAATATTTCCTGGTTCTAGTTTTAAACTGTTTGTAATTATTGATTACTTTGAGATTATAAGGTAATCTATTGAACATTTAACACACATATAGGATGGATTTTTTTCAGAAAGAAACAATCGATGGTATGGAAAGTTAATATCTGCTGTTCTAGTTCTATAAGTAGTATTTGTATTATTTGTTAGAAATTCACTTTTATGCTTATACAAATACATTAGACATTTATGAATGTATAATCCATAAACCGTCAAAAGGCCCTGCTGCCTGAATTTCCCTCTGCATGATTCTCTGAAGCTCATGCCTAGTATTAACCTGAGTATTCTTTTCTGATTAATGAATATTGACTTAACAGCTGGGCTCACCCCCCAAAAAATTATTCCATATCTGATCAGATATCTGATCATAATTGGCGTAATATATAATCCTTTTCGTATCATTGTGAATGTATTTATTCATTACTCTCATAGCATAACATACTTGATTTAATTTATTCAAAAGATCCTCTATATGCTTTGACCATTGTAGAAACTCATTTATAACGACCCCCAGAAATCTGGTGAACGTCGATGTTTCAACTATGTCCTAACCCAAATTCATCACTGGCTGGTCCTCTTTTATTCTGTGAGATCGAAAAACCACTACATCAGTCTTATTCTTGTTCAAGACGAATTGTTTCGCAGTAGCCATTCCTGAATTTTTTATAAACATTCTCGCATTTTAGCTGTAGTTCATTCTTATCACGTACTGCTATCAAAAAATTAGAGTCATCTACAAAATTGGTCGATTCTGTATCTTCCATCGAATCAGCAACTTCACACATATCATTAATCATTATCAAAAATAATAACACTCCAAGGATGCTTCCCTGTGGTATACCAAATTCATTCATGAGCCAAGTTGAGTAGATGTTTGGCCATCTATTGTTATCTTCACACACTGCCAACGATCATATACCTAAATAGGAAATGAGCCACTTTCAATTCTTGTAAAAAAATATAATTTATGTATGGATCATGATGGCCGCTTAATAGAACATATGATTTGACATGTTGCATTTATTATTAATAAAACGTTTATTGGTATAAAATATAAAATTTGATGAATATAATGATTGAGAAATAGTCTGCTACAAAGTCCCTTTTATTTCAAGAAACATAATCATATCCATGTCTCTAAATCAAGGCATACTGTCACAATACAGAAAAAAATAAATGGAATAGAATTAACATAAAACATGCTGCAGGTCACTGACAGTAAAAAATAGAAAAAAATGGTATTTAGAAGAAACATTCTGAATTAAATTATTTTTGGAATGAAACAATAAAAAAGGTATGTTCCTGGAGAAAAATTTTTGATACCGTCAGCAGAATAAAAATAATCCCTTTTCGAGAAAAATTAGGTTACCAAGATATGTGAATCAGCCTGTACTACAGTTTTGGACGTAGATGCGATTTTCAGTTTTCAAAATATTAACTACCAGCTCAACCAAATACGATAAACTACAGAAGATATTCGATTCATTTTTGAATTTCAGTATTTTACAGAAGATGTTTCATATGACCAAGGAAGGAAGTACATCGTCATTTCCAGTGGTTATTTTGTAAATGTCAGAAAATCATAGCAATTATTCGTTTTTTTTTTGCTCCGTAGTCAGGTTTTCGAGAAAGGAATTATTAAAATCGCCATAAATAAGCTTCAAACAATTAGAAGTGGTCGTTTAGTGTGACGTACACGTTAGCATCCATTTAATTTGCTGAATGTTGCATCATAGTTCACGACGATGCCAACTGGCCACTCTGTGATGGATCGTCATCCCCACTACCTTTGCTAGCTCTTATCATGGCGTAACATTTCAAAATTCAATTCAATATTAATGAGCTATTTATCTCAGACTACTCTTAATACACTTAATATCAACTGTTATAGACTACAGGCCCGTGTTGAAAAAATTATGGGTCATTTGAACCACCAGATGACCTATCTAGAACGATATGAGAGCATAAAATAATAAGATTCAGCACTATGCCGTCACTTGTAAGCTGTCCAACTGAGTGCAGGTGAGAATTCGAAAGTACAGTTAGAGTGGGTAAATTTTGGTCACATATTTTTGTACGGCATTCTTACCATCGATACATCCGTGAAAAATAATAAGAAAACGCGTAGCGCCGTAAAAAAATGGGGAGCCACAAAGTCGAAATTTTTTTTTAATTTTCCGACAATTTCTAGGGAAAATTTGGTCATTTGATTTTGTATGGCATCTGTGTCATACTATTTCAATACTGCTCCTAATCCATTATTCCGCAAGCCGTACAAAAATTATGCGACAAGAAAATCCTCTCTCTTTCCGTAGTCCAGGGGGTGATTTGACACAACAGGAAATAAATTTATTTTGAAAGTATTTTATGCAAAGATAGTATTTTTTCATATCCCGTACATTTTCGTTGGTCCAAAGGGGAAAGATAGAAAAAATTCATTTATTTCTACTAATTTTCATAGTCTTTTCGTGATTCTAGGTTCATAGTTAGGAACTATGTTGAATATGGGTTTGTATACTATCCATTTATACCAAAATATAGACATATTGTCACTGATAATTCCAAAATACAACATATTTTTGAGAAGTACTCATGACACTGAAGTTAGCAGACCCCCTTGTCACATGATATTGTATTGCAAACTTCAGTGTCATGAGTACTTCTTAAGAATATGTTGTATTTTGAAATTATCAGTGACAATATGTCTATATTTTGGTATAAATGGATAGTATACAAACCCATATTCAACAAAGTTTCTAACTATGAACCTAAAATCACGAAAAGACTATGAAAATCAGTACTAATAAATGGTTTTAATCTTTTTTTCCCCTTTGGATCAACGAAAATGTACGGCATATGAAAAAATACTATCTTTGCATAAAATACTTTCAAAATAAATTTATTTCCTGTTGTGTCAAATCACCCCCTGGACTACGGAAAGAGAGGGGATTGCAACCCTAGATTTTTCCTCCTTGTCACATAATTTTTGTACGGCGTTGCGGAATAAAGGATTAGGAGCAGTATTGAAATAGTATGACTCAGATGCCGTACCAAATCAAATGACCAAATTTTCCCTGGTAATTGTCGGAAATTCTAAAAAAAAATTTCGACTTTGTGGCTCCACATTTTTTTACGGCGCTAGGCGTTTTCTTATTATTTTTCACGGATCTATCGATGGTAAGTGTGACGTACAAAAATATGTGACCAAAATGTACCCACTCTACCTGTACTTTCGAATTCTCACCTGCACTCAGTTGGACAGCTTATAAGTGACGGCATAGTGCTGAATCTTATTATTTTTTGCTCTTATATCGTTCTTGATAGGTTGTTCAAATGACCCATAATTTTTTCAACACGGGCCAGTAGTCTATTATTTTCAATAAACCAACTGAAAACCAACGACTCATTTGCAAACCCATGTTTATAAGAAATTTTTCATATATTTTGAGGTTTTTAGATCTGCTTGAAATTCTATTAATAACTACCATAACGACCTTCCAGATTTTCGGTATAAGTCCTTGAAATAGAAATTTTAAGAAGATATTCTCTCGAGAAATCCCATACTTCAAAAAACTATTCGACATATCGCTGAAATTTTTGACTGAAATCATTGAGCGTCAATGTTGTTCACAAGAAAAAATAAGCAGAGTTTTTCTATAAAAGCTTTTTTCATTGGAAAAAATCAAATGTAATATTCTGATAGATCTTCATCTAAATATAACTCCGCATGTGTAATGTGTAATGGTACATAACGGAAGGAAACGAAAGAATAAATTATAAAACAAACAGATTTCCATAGTTATAATAGCAGGAATATAATTAGAAATCGGCCAAATTCTATATTAGGATATAAGAACGATCGATTCGAACTCTGTGTGGCAATTTAATAATTTATGATGTTTATAGTGAGACGGCATGATTATAATGACTTATACAAATACATTTTTTGGTACAGATTTATATGACTAATCATTTAAGTGAATCTCAAAAATATCTGAAGAAAAGACATTCGATGCTACAACTAAATTAAATTGTTAATAGAATAATTTAAAATTTTTAACGAAATTCTATTTAGTTGTAGCATCGAATGTCTTTTCTTCAGATGTTTTTCAGATTCACTTAAATGATCAAATCTGTACCAAAAAATGTATTTGCATAAGTCATTATGATCATGCCGTATCACTCGCACCCACTCATATATACTGTCTCGCGCTCGCACCTGCAGCTAAACTACAAGCTTGTCTGGCAAAGGGTTGGCACTATCAAAATGTCTGACTAATGAGGAAACATTATCTAATAATTACCCAAGTATTATATAGAAAAAGCAGCTTTTATACTATAACGTAAGTAGAATTAAATATAATTTAATGAACATTAAGGGTGTCTGGCAAGGGGTTGCCACTATAGTAAGTGTCTGGCAATTAATGACGTGTATTTTAATGATATTCTGAAGGTTATATGAAAAAAATCACACTTTATAATTTGACGAAATTAGATCAGTATTTTACACCCCTTTAATACCGTTTACCTGCCAAAGCCAGGGTAACCCAAACTTCATAATGGTTCATCGTTCTTACCTGTGTTGGGAGCATGCATAGACAAGTTTTCAGCTTTTATAAAATAACGAAGGTCTGGGGTTCACGGGCTCTTAGACTATATTCATATCGACAGCATTCATCAAACCGTAAAAACGAAAGCTTCCGAAGAAAAGAATATTGAAATTTTCAGGGTAGATTGGATAGAAATGTTGGAAAAGTTATCCCAATATGCAAAAGCTCCTTCAGTTTTCTTCTCAGTCGTATTTGTGCTGATTAATTCAACATCTTAAATATTGTTTTTTCAATACGAGGGGGACTGTAAAGAAATCAACAAACAAAAAATTCTTCTCGTTCATTGTACATCCTTTATTAATTCTTGTTTCCTCTTATTCGTCACTTGTTCATTTTCATAATTTCAATTTTATTCTCAATTTCAGTATGGAAGTACTGCTGCTATCTACGTTATATTGCTGGTTCAAACTGACGAAGCCTTCTGTGCAATCGTGCAGGGTTTCATTAGAAGTGTCAACCCAAGATATAATTTGTCATCCGAAGAAGTTTTTATTCAGTAGTTGTAGATGGAGGGAACAAAACACTTCACATTTAAAAAGTAGTTTACTTGGAACTTGGAATATTGGTGCTCTGAAGGCTCACGAGTAGCCTACGATATTTGCTTATCATACCTGCATCAAACAAACGTTGGCACTGAATTTCGGTCAATAGAGTGAGAGGTTCTTTTGTTGACACCCTGATAGTGATTGACACTTGGCGCATTTATACCGATATAATCGAGTTTTTTCATCTGTCTCCACATATTTCAGAATTATTTATTTTCATTTGGTTCACGTTCAATTTTCTCAGGTTACCATTCTGAAAACGCCATCATTAGATATTTGGCGCAAAATTTTGTAGTAGTGTCAATAAGTGAATATATTAAGTCGCGTCCACATTATGCCGAACGACATCATTCGACTTGTGTCGTTCGACAAAGTCGAATAAGTGTGGACGTTGTAGAAGTCGAATCGAATCATGTCGCTTCCAACCCGAATGAGCGCGGTCCAGATCAAAGGAAGTCGAATCGAATGATTCACGTCCACACCGATGTTGAATCGAACGTGTTGGCCCTCAACGTGTCGAATGATGTCGTTCGGCATAGTGTGGACGCGACTTTAGAGTTTACTTAAGGATAGCGACTTCACATAATTGCGTATATTTTTCGATTTGGTTCTGTTTCATATTCGTTAGAAGTTTTCTACTGTTTGGAAGGTTCCAAAGAATATTTAATTGATGTAAGTAAACCCTTCAATGATTTATATATTAAGGTTAACCCCTATGTCAATCACTATTCGATTATTGACATATGGATTAACCTTATATATAGTCCGTTCACGAAAGGTTGAGCCGTCGGTTGGCCATGGAAATTTGACATATTCCACTGTGTATATTAAAATTTTAGGTTATGTTCTTTATTTACTTGTCAGATTGATACGCAATGTTGCCAATATTGCATAGAGTTCTCTGATAACTCGCAAGCTCGTCGGACGAGACCGGGTACATTCGGCAACGTTGATTTCATTTTACTTTATGACAGTAAATACTGCCAACTTCAGATAAATAAAAAAACGCCTACTATGTGCTCAACCTTTCGTGAACGGACTATATAAATCATTGAAGGGTTTACTTACATCGGTTAAATATTCCTTGGAACCTACCAAACAGTGAAATACTTCTAATGAATATGAAACAAAAAAAAATCGAAAAATATAGGTACGCATTATGTGCAGTCGCTATCCTTAACTTTAACATAATATACACTTATTGACGCTACTGCAAAATCTCTCACCGAATATCTAATGATTGTCTTTTCAGAATGATAACATGAGGAAATTGAACTTGACCCAAATAAAAAAAAACATTACATTCAGAATTATGTGGGTTTAACTTATACGAAATTGAAGAATATTGACCCGTTTTATTGTACAATTTGAGCTATTTAAATTAGCAATTATTGTCATAGAAAACCTAATACAAAGTATTCAGAAGCTATACGAGTAACTTCACAACTCTACTGGAACATAGAAATTCATATTATGTCATGTATGTCTTGTGCAAAATAATAATGTATTTCCATTAAGAATATACAGGGTGAATCCTGTTGAACTGTACATACTTCACACAGAGATAGAGGACACTTTGCTGGTTTCAAAAAGACCCCACATGAAAGGTCTCAAACGATTCGTTTGAATTATACAGGGTGATTTCCAGTTTTGGGTCATATTTTCGAAATGCTCTATTGGACGAACGAATAATCACAAATTCATCAAATTTTGTACGTAGGAGGACTGTATCAATCTCCATACGGCTGAGTTAACAGATTATCAGTTTCCAGGACCGGACTCTATTTTTCTGATATTATCGGAATTTATGAAAAAAAACACCCTGTAGATGAAAAAGTCAATAAACCTGTCATGGCAGTTCAAACTACACTAAATACTCTTCAATAAAAAGTAATAAAATCACGTGGCACACCTACAAATTTAGAGAAAAAAAAATTGAATATGAGCACTCGGAGATAAATTTTTTGGACGGCCTAATTCACATGGAAAACCATACCCAAATGTATCAAAAGTTGAAGACAGGAGAATATTATCAGTTTAAATCCTCTCGATATTCAAATATTCCAATATTCAGGTAATTTTCGTTAGTTTCCAGGACCGGACTCTATTTTTCTGATATTATCTGAATTTATAAAGAAAATCACCCTGTAGATGAAAAAGTCAATAAACCTGTCATGGCAGTTCAAACTACACTAAATACTCTTCAATAAAGAGTAATAAAATCACGTGGTACACCTACAGATTCAGAGAAAAAAAATTGAATATGGGTACTCGGAGATAATTTTTTTTGTACGGTCTAATTCACAAAAAAAACATACCCAAATGTGTCAAAAGTTGAATATTAATGGTTAAGATCTTCTACGCATTCAAGTATTCCAATATTCAGGGACGGACTCCCATTTCAGATTGGGTTTTTCAATAGAAGAAAGATTCGCCCTGAATATGGAACACCCCAAAAAACTGTTACGGGGACCGAACAACATTAAATAACCTTCAAGAAATTTTCATGAAATCGCGAGACACACAAATAGATTTAAGAAAAATTGAATAATCGTACTTAGAGATAATTTTTTTGGGCAGCTGAAGTTTAGTAGAAGAACTATACCGAAATGCATGAAAAGTCGAATATTATCAGGTTATATCCACTCCCCATGAAAGTATTCCATTGGGATTGTGGAATACTAAACTTCAGCCGCCCAAAAAAATTATCTCTGAGTACGATTATTCGATTTTTTATTGAATCTATTTGTGTGTCTCGCGATTTCATGAATATTTCTTGTAGGTTATTTAATGATGTTCGGTCTCCCGTAACAGTTTTTTGGGGTGTTCCATATTCAGGGCGAATCTTTCGACCTATCATCTATTGAAAAACCCAATCTGAAATGGGAGTCCGTCCCTGAATATTGGAATACTACTTGAATGCGTAGAAGATCTTAACCATTAATATTCAACTTTTTATACATTTGGTATGTCTTTTTTGTGAATTAGGCCGTACAAAAAAAAATTTATCTCCGAGTACGAATATTCAATTTTTTTCTCTAAATTTGTAGGTGTGCCACGTGATTTTATTACCTACTCTTTATTGAAGAGTATTTAGTGTAGTTTGAACTGCCATGACAGGTTTATTGACTTTTTCATCTACAGGGTGTTTTTTCCATAAATTCCGATAATATCAGAAAAATAGAGTCCGGTCCTGGAAACTGATAATCTGTTAACTCAGCCGTATGGAGATTGATACAGTCCTCCTAGGTACAAAATTTGATGAATTTGTGATTATTCGTTCGTCCAATAGAGCATTTTGAAAATATGACCTGAAACTGGAAATCACCCTGTATAATTCAAACGAATCGTTTGAGACCTTTCATGTGGGGTCTTTTTGAAACCAGCAAAGTGTCCTCTATCTCTGTGTGAAGTATGTACAGTTCAACAGGATTCACCCTGTATATACTCGATTTATAATGCGGTCTTGTAATCAACTCGTTTATTAATATAGCATTCGATGGTCTCGAACGCTTTCATTAATAAACTACGAGTCGTCTATTAAATATGTAAGGGTCTCCAAACTACGGCCCGCGGGCCAAAACTGGACCGCCAGTATCAAGAATCCGGCCCGCGAAAACTCATTGACTTTAGTCTAATTTTATTTATAAAGGGTGTCCCAACAAGAACGCAAGATTTAAATTTGGCGCCATTCGAAGTGTCATTGTTTGACATTTGAACAATTATTATTGTTTGTTAGTAGAAGGTATGAGGTTAATAAAATTGGAGCGCTACACGAATGAACAACGCATTCTCATTGTGAAATTGTTTTACCAAAATGGTGAAAGTTTTGCAGCTACGGTTCGCAAATTGCGATCAATATGGGGTTACAATAATGCTCCAAAAGAGTCAACTGTAAAGCGATTAATGGAAAAATTTGCTAAAACGGGGTCTGTCACTGATGTAAAGACAACAACGCGCCTTCGACCAGGTCGATCGACCGAAAATATCGCATCAGTACGTGATCGCTCAAACTTCATCCACCTCAATTCGACACCGAGCCAGAGCCGGACCGTGGGCGTGGCGAGGGAGGCATTTGCCACGGGCGCAAACGACCTAGGGGCGCAAAATGTGAAATATGATATATTCTATTTTAAATCAAGATTGACTACAAGCTCTATAATTCAAAGTGGCGAATTTACCAGTTTACAAAATTGAGAAACACGTAGTTAACGAACACTACCAAAACGGAACAAAATCATAGAAAATTATACATGACATATATTGTCAATAAAAGGTTCTTCAAAATAAAGGGTTTTTCAAAAAGAGGTGTTATTTTGAATAGCCCGCTATTTCGGTAGATATCACGTTTGAAGCTGTCATTTTTTGACATTTGACAAGTAGAAACTACGTAATTAATAAAAATGGAACGATACACGCTTCAAGAACGTATTGAAATCATTAAAATTCACTATAAAAAT
This sequence comes from Propylea japonica, assembly GCA_013421045.1. Taxonomy (NCBI): domain Eukaryota; kingdom Metazoa; phylum Arthropoda; class Insecta; order Coleoptera; family Coccinellidae; genus Propylea; species Propylea japonica. The sequence goes on from CM024240.1 coordinate 90,780,548, forward strand.
GGTGGAAAATGTGGGTCGTCGGAAGCACCTTGTCGGACCGCAATAAAGAAATTAGTGGAAAAATTGGAGCTGTTGGGACAAGTTAGTGATGTGAAGAATAAAGCCCGTGCACGTCGCCCAAGAACAGCCTAGAATATTGCTGCTGTAGCCGAAAGTGTTGAAGAAAACTCAGGTTGTCCATTCTACGTCGTTCTTTGGAATTAGGCATTCCACAAACGTCATTACACCGTATTTTGCATAAAGATTTGGGTCTTATGGCTTATAAAGTTCAGTTAACACATGAACTCAAGCCGGCTGATCATCAACAACGACGTGTCTTTGCTGATTGGGTCGTTGAAATGCATGAAAATGATCCGGAATTCCATCGAAAAATCTTCTGGAGTGATGAAGCTCATTTCCACCTCGGTGGCTTCGCCAACAAGCAAAATTGTCGCATCTGGGGCTCGGAATACCCAAGAGTTATTGTTGAAAAGCCTCTCTATCCTCAACGTGTGACTGTTTGGTGCGGTTCATGGTCCGGCGGAGTCATTGGACCTTACTTTTCGGAAAATGAGGGTGGAGCAACAGTTACGGTGAATGGATTGCCCTATCGAGAGATGATCAATGAGATTTATGGCCGACATTGGATAGTCTGGACAACGTTTACATTCAACAAGACGGCGTTACGTGCCCCACAAGCAACGAAACCATTGGTTTTTTGCAAGAAAAGTTTCCGAACAGTACAATTGGACACCGAGATCTTATGATTTAACACCTTGCGACTTCGTCAAAGAGAAGGTCTACGCCAATATCCCAGCGTCGATTCAAACCTCAAAGATGGAATTCGTGAAGCTATGGAGGACATAGGGCAGCCACTTTGCGATTTGGTTATGGAAAATTTCATTAAAAGGATATTGTCCTGTAAGCGTGGTCGTGGTAGTCATTTGCTTTATGTTATTTTCCACTATTAACGGCATAGCTTCTTCTTCATAATGAAATAAACATCCGATCATTTTTATTGAAAAATTGCATTTTTCTTTTAATATCAAAATAACAACTATTATTGGAAAACCCCTTATAATCAATAAATGTCAATTAAAAAAATCATATACTTATTCTTTGAAAAATAAATTTCTTCAAGGGCGCATTTTGAAAGTTTGCCACAGGCGCTAGAATCCTAGTTCCGGCTTTGCACCGAGCTCAGCGAATTGGTGTTTCCAAATCCACTATGCAGCGAATTTTGACGAAAGATTTGCATCTTCATGCATACAAAGTTCAATTGACTCAGGAACTGAAGCCAGCTGACCATGCACAGCGAAGGGAGTTCGTTAATTTGGAGAGACAACATGAAAATGCTGATTTTGCCGGTCGTGTTATTTCGCGTTTTGGAGACCAGAATTGACCGCCTGGATCGGGCGATTTAACACCATTGGACTTTTTTCTTTTGGGTTTTTTGAAGTCGATGGTTTATGCGAACAAGCCGACGACGACTCAAGCCTTAAAAGAGGAAATTGGACGCTGCATTAATGAAATAACGCAGGATTCATGCAAAACGGTCATTGGAAATTTCATTGAAAGATCGCGTATGTGCCAGCAAAGCCGCGGCGACCAACTGCCCGATGTTTTGTTCCATACATAACTTCGTCTTATCTACTTTACGATATAATAAAGAATTCGCAATTTTTTTTCAAATATCTGCGTTTTATTTAAAATTTAAATCTTGCGTTCTTGTTGGGACACCCTTTATTATTACTAGATTCAACTCGATCACGAAATATTGAAGTTTCCTATTATCTTTTCCATATTACTAAATGATATACACAATATGCGCACTTTTTTATTTCACAATGAACTATTTTGCGCTATTGAATCAAATGGGTTTAAATATTGTGGTTCTTTCGTATTCGCTGGAGTAAACATTGTGACTCTTGGGCTGAAAAGTTTGGACACCCCTGCTGTAATGGATATAGTAGTAACAACATCTTATTCATAAACTTATTTGACGCTTCATCATTATCTCAATTGACAACCTTTGAATTCTAATCAGAAACCTATAAATCACACTCTGTGTTTGAACAGATTTTGAAAATAGAACTCTTTGTTTGTAGCTCATAAAATATCAGTTATAAGGCAGGTATGATAATAACCAATATAATTTTCATGTCGATATGATCTCTAAAACTTAGTCAGCAAATGAGTTTTAGTAGGTAGGTACTGAATTAAGCAGAATAAAACTTTTTTTTCATATGTGGTATCAATTTTTTTCAATAGCCATTCAGAACGCACTTTTTGTTTTGCAAACCCTTACACTTTCCAAAAGTTTGATTTGCTGGAGTGAAACTAGGGAAACAGATTTCCATGATTTGGATCGAATAAACAGTGGAAGAATAGTTCTTATAATTAAACTGCTCCACATGAGTTAGGGATATTGACTTAAATTGCGAAATTCATATTAATATGATTTCAAGTTACAGGAAATAAAATTGAATAATAAAATTTTATATTGTAGGCCTGCAGCGTAAGAAAAATCGAGTAAAATAACAAATTTTATTCCCAGAGAATTCAAGCATTTTAGGACCATCAATACAATATATGGCCTTCACGGGCATCAATAACAGCTTGACATCCATGATACAAAGAAAACAAGATATGATCTTCCCGTGAGACCAGTTCACGCATATGACGTAACTGGAGAGTGTTTATCGCTATTGCACAATGCCACTGCACACCGCATGGTTGAAAATTTGAATTTGAGTTTGAACTTCGAACAAGATGTTATCGCCTCGAAACACTAAACAGAAAAGAACGAGAATTATTCCAGCATTCCTTTTTATAGGTTAGAATTGTTAGAGATAGGATTTATTTACTCTCCAGTGACGTCAGAGCAAGGTGCGCAAGATCATATCTTGTTTTCTTTGTATCATGCTTGACATCTTCTTTGCATACTACACACGAGGTTGTTGAACATTTCGTGAAGAATTAGGTTCCATAAACGGGGCAGAAGCTCTCTCAGATCATTTAAGGATTCTGGGGTAGGTTGGTGATCATCTATTTTTTTTTGGAGCATATCCCATACCTACATGTTCTATGCAATCAAAATCTGGTGAGTGCGAAGGTATTAGTAAATGTGGAATACCAAGCTCCTCGCGCGCATTCTCAACTGAACGGAGCGGTCTAGCGTTATCGTATGAAAATGGAAAGTTTCACCAATAGCAGCGTGAAAATTTGGCACAACATTGTCAATGACGTGCTCCCTATATTGTAAGGAGTTCATATTCCCTGGAAAATTTGTGTTGATCTGTGCGCCCGTTGAAACATATCCCGGCCCATACCATAACACTACACCCCAGAATGGATGGACTTCTTGGACATAGGTACGATTACAGGGTATGTGTTGATTTGTCCATTACCTTATTCTTCGTGAATCTGAAAATCGTCCATATCTGGATTCATCAGTGAAAAAGATACTACGCCATTGATTGTTCCAATTGATATGTTGCCTTGCCATTCCAGTCTTTGACGCTTATGGTAACATGTTAATGGAACTCCTCTTAATGGATGCTTGACCCTCTCCCAAACGTCGTCTGATGTTTTAGATGGAAACTTGGACCCCATCTGCATTTTGAAGTGTATTCCGTAGCATTCTACACGAAGATGTAGGTTTTCTTCACGACGAAACGGTGATGAAACGATCCTGAGCAGGTGTTGTTTTTCGTCGACCACCAAGCCTTGGTCTTTCCCTGTCTCCTTGAACCTTTTCCAAAGTCGATATATCCCACTTCGGCTGACTCGGAGCATTTCCGTTACAACAACCTGAGTTAGGCTGCCCTGTAGCATTCCGATAGCCCTATTAGCCTCAGCGTTTGTTAATTTACGTCTTGGCATTTCCAGAAAACTCGTTTCAAATTGAAGCCCTTGATAAACTGACTCCGTTTCGAAATAAGAACATTCATGAAGCATATACAGGGTGTCCCATTACTCGACGTCAACCCGGAACCGGGTGAAAAGGCAAGTAATACTGGTTATCAGAAAAATATAAAAAAAAATCTAAGTTGCATGATTTTAAAATAATGCGCATTTAAAAAAACACGCAAAATTCCACACCCTGTGACAGTCTTTTCGCTCCTGTTGCCACAAATATCAACTTTTTCCAACTTTTTTCTTTGCTGTGTAAGCTTGAATAATGCTTGTCTACACTGTAATCAAAATTTTGATACCAGCTGATCTAGGTTTCATAAAAATAGGGCTTACTTCTCAGAAAAAAAATTCGAAATAAACAATTGCCTAGTTTCAACTGACTGTATTGAAAAAAAATGTACTACGTAGGTTTGACATGTTTTTTTAAAAGTTGGCGCATTTAGTGAGGATTCCAAAATGGTATAATACTTGTTTAATTGCAGCTGCCGTAGTTCAAATTTATTTTCGATTGCCTTTGAATACACTTTTTCGTTAACTGCTTCCCAGTAATAGAGTCCAATGGGTTCAAGTCCGGTGAACGGGCCGGCCACGAGATTGGACCAGAACGTCCGATCCATCTTCCGGGAAAAAATGTTACCAGAAAAAAAAATTTTCAGAGAAATTTCTCAGGAAAAATTTTTTCTGGAAAAATTATTTTCTCTGCAAATTTTTTTTCTGATAACATTTTTTCCCGGAAGATGGATCGGACTTTCTGGTCCAATCTCGTGGCCGGCCCGTTCACCGGACTTGAACCCATTGGACTTTATTACTGGGAAGCAGTTAACGAAAAAGTGTATTCAAAGGCAATCGAAAATAAATTTGAACTACGGCAGCTATAATTAAACAAGTATTATACCATTTTGGAATCCTCACTAAATGCGCCAACTTTTGAAAAAACATGCCAAACCTACGTAGTACATTTTTTTTTTCAGTACAGTCAGTTGAAACTAGGCAATTGTTTATTTCGAATTTTTTTTCCGAGAAGTAAGCCCTATTTTTATGAAACCTAGAGCAGCTGGTATCAAAATTTTGATTACAGTTCAGACAAGCATTATTCAAGGTTACACAGCAAAGAAAAAAGTTGGAAAAAGTTGATATTTGTGGCAACAGGAGCGAAAAGACTGCCACAGGGTGTGGAATTTTGCGTGTTTTTTTAAATGCTCATTATTTTAAAATCATGCAACTTTTTTTTTATATTTTTTTGACAACCAGCATTACTTGCCATTTCACCCGGTTCCGGGTTGACGTCGAGTAATGGGACACCCTGTATGCAAAGAACCAAATTTCAGAAAAAAGGCGACCAGATTAACGAAATGACTCATACTCATTATTTATTGGATCGATTCAGATTGTTATTGAGTTTTTAATGATTTTACAGCGATTTTCTCAAAAATTATATTCTTCTCAAAATTCTTGTGGGGCAGTTTATTTTCATTCTGTATCGAGAATTCATATCCATAAATGGAATGGATGCATATCTACTTTGTGTGTGGGTATGACACGTGACTTGTCGGCGGACCTGAAAAAAAATTGATGAAATATGATCCTAGCAGTCTCATATTTCAGTCGGCTGATCTTGGAAATACAAGTGCTTGTACGAAATTAAATGATATTTTTTCGATCATGTCCTAAATAGGCTTAGAAAAAGTGTGCCAAAAAAGCGGGGAGATACATACAGGGTGTCCAGGGAATAACTGTACATACTCTAACCAGAGATAGAGTTGCACTAGCTGACTACTCATTGACTATAAAAAATTCATTTCTGGATTTCCCTAGAAAACTACAGGGTGTTTTTCCAACTTCATGGAAAAACTTAGACCATCATAAAATCCAAACTTATTGACGGATACTATTGAAACTTGAGGGGTTATTGGCACATGCTAAGGTCGAGTTAGAAATACATCAATTATTTCATTATTCCAGGGCCGGACTCATCAATCTTAATTTAAAGTGTTCAGGTTGAAAAAAACACTTTGTATTTTGAATTACGTATAATTGATTCGCTTTTTAGAATCTCTGATGCCTTTTGCATTTGTTCTTCAGGCCTCTTTTGGCGATTAGTTTTACGTTTATACATTCTCGGCATCAGGCCCGCCGCTAGCTGTCTGAGCGCCCGCGTGCAAATACTGTTATGCCGCCCCCAATAGAGCGCTACATGCTAAATCAAGGGCGTATCCAGAGAGCAATTCGGGGAAAAGTGCCAAGTTTTAGCGAGGGACCTGAACTGATCTTGAGTGAAAATCAAGGAAGGCGGGGGTTAGATCGTTTCCATTCGAAGATTTAGTGTGAAAAACTCTTTCCTGGGGGGGGGGGGTTAATTACCCCCAGTACCCCCCCGTAAATACTCCCCTGCGCTAAATATGCTGAGTCTTCAAAATGCAACTGATCCTAGAGGGTGTATATTCGGACAAAGACCCTCGTTCCGTTTTTATCTTTATTTTCGTAATTCTCTCTTCAAAACCACGTACCTACCTAAACTCGGCTAGTAGAAAGGGCGCAATTTGGTAACAGATGGTTTTTTATGACATGCAATAATTGGCATAAACGATACGGCGACACTGAAAATATTCAACTAGCCGTAGGAACTTTCTGAATAGATGTTTCTTTCAAAATATTTATCCCGAGGGCGCAATTCGAAGTTCCGGGAGGGCAATTCATCAGATTATGTGAATTTTTTGATCTTGAAGTTTTACGCCATTACTGGATCTAGGCGTTCTCAGTATATCTCCGAAGGGGGGCACCTGCGGAACTTCGGGGGGCGGCAGTGCCCTCCCGGAAATATACCTGAAAGAAACACTGCAGTGAATTCATTGAATTCCGTGAATATACGGAAATTATCGATGTTGGCCGCCTGTCCTTCCGATCCTTCAGCGAAAAAGTCTCTCTAAGGGGGATGGGGACACCTTGACGCCCCCAATGGTGAACGGAGTTGGAGAAATTTCAAAGCAGTTGGCAAAGTTTCGATCGCACATGGCAAAATTTCTATGTTTCTATGACAGTTGGCAAAATTTTGAAGCAGTTGGAGTTGGACAACCACCCCCTTTTTTTCCCTGCTTACCACGTAGTTTGTCCCCTCCAAAAAAAATTTCAATTTCACTGGATTTGCCGCCCCCCCCGGACGTGCCGCCCTTGTGCCGGGCACGCCTTGCACGCCCGCTTACGGCGGGCCTGCTCGGCATGATCTGTAAACAAAAACTATTAATGGGGTAAAATGATTCCAGGGATCATTTTAGACACACAAAAGGGATCATTCCACCCCAAATACCAAATTACAAAATATCGATCAAAACAAAACCTTCACATACCGCGTGCGATGATCGAACATGGCAAATAAAACAACATTTCAGTAAACACTTACATGTAAAAAAACATGCTTACCTTAGCTCAGAGCCACACTTTTTGATTATTTTTTAATAAAATCACGCGAAGCACTCGCACCGCATTGACATTTTACAGGTAACTCGCAGGGGCGCAGGGGAACATGTTTCATCTGTATTTGGATAAGATGGTACAAGCTGTTTCTGATTTACGGCAGGGGATCATTTGACCCTTAGGGATCGTATTACCTCACTTTCCCCAAATGTTGAAACACAATTTGTTTTTGTTGCTTTCTGCAAATGCGTCAGAATAGCCGGTCCAGAGTATAGTTAGTTGGTGGTAACTGGCTGTTAAGTTAAGAGTAACACTCGTAGATTACAGAGTGCATGAAGATGATGGAGACGGCATCGGTTACAAGTTGCCAGTATATGAATGAATCTTATTTCTTCTGTTCTACGGAATAACTCTAGGCAACAGCAGTTGACTCCAAGACGTTTTATGCCGAGGCTCGTCTAAAACTGTGACCTGTGACGTTCTGGGTAAGGTAGGACTAACTAGGTAGCGATCTCTTACTTTCCCTTTCCCTTTCACTTGAGGGAATACGTGAAAGTGAGTAAAAACACACGTTCTTAAAAAAATATTTTTCCGCCGACCTCGAAATAAAAGGTGATTTTATTGTGTACGAAATTGAGCATTAATGACCCATTTTAATGCTCAATTTTTTGGCCATTTTAATGTGCAATCCTCATGGCAACCGTACACAAAGTATTCAGAAGCACTACTGGAAAATAGGAACATAGGAATTCCATTATGTCAAATGTATGTCTTGTGCAAAATGAGAAAGTATTTCAATCAAGGATTTATATACTATTCATGTTGAGATCGTCGGTAAAATCTTGTAATCAACACGGTTATTTATCTAGCGACTAATGGTCTCGAACTAGTAACGCGTTCGCTCCGCTCACGCACTAATATATCTTGACCATTAGTCGCTGTCTAGTTGATTAAATAACTTTTTTTTTCACTGAGAAATCGTTTAAAGGGTAGAGAATGTGAGACATTAAAAAAACTACGAATAGAGTTTTTTAGGGTTTGTAATCAGAAAAAAAATTACGACAGATTCTGATAGAAATTTTACTGTCATTGTTTAGTGAATAATAGTATTCATAAGAATAATATTTCACAGTGGCAACGCTGTATTATAATACGCAGCACAAAGATTAAGGAGAAAGTCGTCCCTTATCTTTGACGCAGCACTTCAAAAGCAAAATTTTATTGTTTGCAGCTGCGAGGAGGGTGCAGTGTGCGCAACTCGAAAAAAGACAGTATGTTCGATAGAGTCATTGTGTTAGGACTCTCTAAGATTTGTAGTAGTTATAAAGATTTTTGTAGATTGTTCAAATATAGTATACAGTCCACTATAGTGAATTTTAATTAATCGAAAAGAGAAAATAATTGTGGATATATGCCCACAAACCCCCACAATCATTAAAAAAACACTTTGCTTCAACTTTTAACCTCGCCCAAACGACGAGAGATTGGCTGTATGGAACATCTTGGAATAGAACACCTTGTGTACAACGCAGAACGATTACTTATTGTTGCCGTGAGTGAACAGTGAACTTAACACCATATTCTGTTGGTCTACTTCTAAGGGGACAAACTATATTTCAATCTGAATAATCAATCTCAGAGTAGACTTATTATATCTTTCATCTGATTATATTTTTAAGGCCAAAACTGTTCGTTCGAAAACCGATATGCGGTTTGCATTAATAAAGGTTTGTCGATCCCGAAACCTTTCTCGTCGCAAAAAGTTACCCAGTGGCAATAACCTATTCTTTTAATCTGAAGTTCGCTCACATGTAAGATCAATGCGACCACGTGAAAAAGTATATTACTATCAAAGTTTTTTCATTTTGTTGCATCCGAGTCGAGAAGTTCATTGATAGAATACAAATTGAAGAAATCTAAGAGTTTGAGATTGATTTCATAGTAAAATAATTAATTTTGTCGGATATTGTGGTAAAAAAATTGATTTAACCTCAAACGAACTGAGATATTCCAGTTCATTAGATTTTTTTCAATTTGTATAGGTGTTTCAACTTTCTGTTATATGACAATTCTTATAGAAGCTCGGTGAACCAGTAGGTAGGTACAAAATGTCGCCAAATTTTGAGAAAATGCGTCAAAAATTGTTTTAAGTGAAAAGACTCCAATAAACTTTTAGGGTGATGGGTTTAAGTCCTGAATATATCATCACAAAATTATTCGGATGCTTGCTACTGAAAAAGCTATTGTATACAGGATGTCCCAGACGAAAGAAAGTGAAGGTACAATGTAAGGTTGGTTTCGATGGTAATTCAGAATTAATATTATTATGAAACTCATAATACAATAAGCAAGAGAGTTTCTGGGGTTTTTCTATTGACATACATGATACCTACAATATCATATGGAACATAGAACAATAGAACACAAAATCATAATTGTTTTTCTACATTTATACTTAACATCTCCCTTTCATAGGACAATAGAATGTTGTTAAATACTTGTTTTGCGACTTGAATAGTTAGATTGCAGTTGTTCCTATCAAGTACCTATATACGCTGCCCTCTTCTCGTCTGTCGGGTTTGAGCACCATTCGCGGAAGGCTTTATTTTTTGTGACGCAGGCTCGCTTACAATCTTTGTTAGACCATGGCTTTGCAGATGGAGGTTTCTTGGTGTTGTGTGGGATGTAAAGTTCCATACCCAAAAGAATCACCTCAGTGACAGCCTCTGCACACTGGCTGACATCTTCAATATTGAAGCAGGTGGCGTGCCATGGATATTCCGCGTAAAACTCTCTCAATTCATCCCACTTGGCCTTGTTGTAGTGCCAAACTAGGCGACGATTTTTCGGCTGCACGAGTTTTTCGGCAGTCGAAGGACATGAGACGGATATTAGAACGTGGTCTGAGTTACCGAGAGGGCCGTTTGAATTGAGAACATAGCTGTCGGGTTCTGAAATCAGGTACAAGTCAAGCGTATTTCTGAAATCCATAGGATTAGTGGGAACTCTTGTAGGACAATTTACAAGCTGTGTTAAATTGCAGCTGATTGCGAACGCTTCGGCTTGTCTTCCAGCTTCGTCAGTTTTGTTAGAGTGAGCTAGCCAATTTGAATTATGGGCATTAAAATCGCCAAGTATTACGATCTCTGAAGATGAATAGTTGACCTGGATCCAGTCGACCTTATCTGACAAGTACTGAAACAATTGGCTGGGTCGTTCACTATTTGGTGAGCGATACAGGACGCATATAAACCTAGTTTTGTTGTGGATAATGGTCCTAAGCCACATTGCATCCACTTCTTCTATTTCCAAAGATTCTTCACGTTGACAAGCAACGTCTGCTCGAATGTATACACAAACCCCTCCTTTCAATCTAAACTTGGAATGCAAATCGTACCCAGGACATAAAAGGTAGGTATGTGGAGTTGTGTTTTGGACTGATTTGAGTTTCAGATAATGCAATGATATGGGGTTTAATTGAGTGCAAATGTTGATGGACGCAACTGACATTAATATTATTATGTCCTATTCCCCTTATGTTGCAAAACTCTATAAGTAGTTGCCTGGTGGTATTGTCTTCATTGGTGTTGTCACAATAGGTGTTTGCGGTCTCAGTTGTAGTTGGTTCTCCATGTTGTATCTCCCGGGATAGTCCCCCCCGGAAATCCGACTGGGAGACGAGTTTACTTCCGGAATATTTTACCCCAGAAGACGACATCATGATTTTTCTTGTATTTAAAAAGCCACCTATTTCTCTCTTTAAGGAGGTCGTCACTTCCTACTCTTGGGAATCGGCCCACCAGTCAAGCTCGGAAACATGCACTGATAATGGCATTATTAAGGAGCTAATACGACTGATGTGGTGGTATTGCACCGGGCGACAGGTGCGTAGGAACCTGTCTTCCACCTTACTTGGATATAGTGGAACGTTGAGGCAAGCTTATCCACAAGCTAAAGAACATAGTAGCCCTGATTTTCTGCATCCACAGCGGGAAACACAACCATTTTTGCAATACCAAAATATTATGTTTAGTAGTTCAAAGTCCCTTTGATTTTAAAAAACACATTCATATCTATGCCTCTAAAGTCTAATTTAAGGCATACTGTCACAATACAGAAAAAATAAATGGAATAGAATTAACATAAAACACGCTACAGGTCGCTGACGGTAAGAAATAGAAAAAATGGTAATCAAAAGAAATATTCACAATTATCTTTTGAATGAAACAATTAAAAATGTATGTTCCTGGTGAAAATGTTTAATTCTTTTTTTCTATACTTTTATGCACATCTCAAGTCACTATTGAGTTGTACCAGATACCGTCAACAGAATAAAAAAAATTATCCCTTTTCGAGAAAAATTAAGTGACCAAGATAAGTGAATCACCCTATACATTAGCCCATATTATAGTCCGTTCACGAAAGTTTGAGCCGTCGGTTTGCCATGGAAATTTGGCATATCCCAAGGTGTATGTGTATATTAAAATGTTAGATTATGTTGTTTATTTTCTTGTCAGATTGATACGCAATGTTGTCAATATTGTATAGAGCTCTCTGATAACTCGCAAGCTCGTCGGTCGAGGCCGGGTACATTCGGCAACGTTGACTTTATTTTACGTTATGACAGCAAATACTACCAACTTCAGATAAATAAACAAACGCCTACTATGCGATCAAATTTTCGTGAACTGACTATACAGAATGGTTCTGGGCCATTCCAGTAAGTAGCAATTGTGGGACGTGAATATTTTATCCACCAAGATATGGGCACCTGAAATTACATTGAAAACATTGTTATACCAACCCAGTAAAATTCATGTGTAGGTCAACAAAATCAACGATACACGTCACAAAACACAATTCTAGCTTATCTTCAACAAAAGGTACACAATGTTTTATTTCAGACGAACAAATCATTAAAAACTTGATGCACTCCGTGCACGTTCCACTTGTTTGTTTTTCGGACAATGTCGATGCTCCCTATTCAACCATCGATTCTGAACACACGTGTACTAATAACGTGTAATGGAGCACATGGTCCAATTTCGCGTCATTTTCTCTGATTGAGTCTGAGAGAATACACCTCAATTAAGCGACCTATTCAAGATATGGAGATATACACATGCATTCGGCATCCAGATCACAAGGTGGTCCCATTTAACAAACATTTTCGACACTTAGATTTAAATGGATAATTCCAGATAATCTGGATAGTCTATGAATTCAAGGAAAACTTGGCGTCGGGAGTTACGCGTGATCGTATTGTTATATTCTCAGAGTAGAGCTAGAAATAAACATAGAGATGCCCCTACGCGTAAAAAGTACTGCCATGCCATTGTTCAAAGACAATGGTACTCGGTACTGCATTATAATCAACCAAGCATTAGAGTGAGATGGTCCTGTCTCCTATAGAATTTCGATACAGTCGATACTTTTCTCGGAAAAAATAGAAACTTAGAGGAAGTTATGATCACTGTTCATTCCATTTCTTCGTATAAGTGTTCCATAGAATGAATATTGTATGTCTATGACAGGAGATAAAAGCAAAAGTGCATATCTGCTAAATGCAAATTCGAATAAAGTATAGGTATACCTTATATGGAACATACGATGGAATGGAATGAACAGTGATCATAACTGCTTGTAAGTTTTTATTTTTTCCGAGAAAAGTATCGACTGTATCGAAATTTTGCAGAAGACTTCTTTTCTGCAGAATTGAATGACCATAAGAAAATTTTATTTTTCGAAAATCTATCCATAGAATGAATATTCTAAGATATATTTTATGCCTATGACAGGAGATAAAGATGTTCTATAAATCTTTCTGAAGGTTTAATTACTAATTTCCGGATAAAATTATATCCGTAATATTTCAATTTCACAAATAGAACTTTCTTTCCATTAATAAGCATAATCGACAAAACCAATTTTGAGCATAAACAATATCTTAGAATATTAATTCTACGTATGGAACATATAGTCCGTTCACGAAAGGTTGAGCACATAGTAGGCGTTTCTTTATTTATTTATTTGAAATTGGCAGTATTTGCTGTCATAACGTTAAATAAAGTCAACGTTGCCGAATGTACCAGTCCGACGAGCTTGCGGGTTATAAGACAACTCTATGCAATATTGACAACATTGCGTATCAATCTGACAAGAAAATAAACTACATAACCTAAAATTTTAATATACACAGCGGAATATGCCAAATTTCCATGGCCAACCGACGGCTCAACCTTTCGTGAACGGACTATACAATGAAATCGAATGAACAGTGATCGGCTTGTTTGTTTTTATTTTTGCGAGAAAAGTATCGACTGAATCGAAATTTTGCAGGAGACTTTTTTCTCCAGAATTGAATGGGAAACCTTAAATGAATTTTATTTTTCTTAAATCTATCCCACGAAAATAATTTTTCAAGAAAAATAATGAGGGGTTGGTATTTTCAACCCCTAAAAATAAAGTTATGGGATCAAAAAAAATTGCGTCAGTAATATCATTGTATAAGGATATACAATGGAAATATCTACTTGATGAATCATATAATATATAGTTTAATGACTCAGTGTTTTTAAGAAGCCGTAAAAAATTAAAAACTGTCAACTCGTATAATTAGAGTATCCATCAGAGAAGGAAACGTATTGAACTGTCTTATATGTTTTTTTGAACTCATTTCTTTTGTTGTATTGGGTTGATACTCTCAAAATTTTGCTATATATAATCATTCTTTCTCCACTTGACTATTTTATTATGATTCCTAATTCTTTAATTGTAATGAAAAGTGTTGAAAAAGGTGCACGAGTATCAAAAAAAGTTTTTCCTCAAACCATATTTATTAAAAAACTCGATTTTTCCATTGCATAATTTAAATTATTGGTAATACATTTCAACATATATATTTTTAGTCTGTTAAGCATCAAATAACAATCACAGATAACTTCCCCTTTATTTAGAGTACTGAAAGTCTTTTTTCATATCATACTGAAATAATCATTCATTTGAGCCTCACAAAGAAGCTCACTCATTCATGTATCCTGGACAGAACTGCAGATCTCCTATCGCTATTTTGAAACAGGGCCCTTATTAACTGTTTCAATTCATAAGGAGTGAATTGTAAAGCTAAGGGCCCTTTACCATCTGCCCACCTATCACTTATGTCCAATAAAGAAGCCCCAAGAACAAAAATAAGTTCATTAAACTTATGCCATTGTGATACATACAAAAATACTTCATTAGAATCAGTGAACAACTTAACACCTCTATTAAGAATGATTTTGAATAATTCTATCAAATTTTCAGCAACTACAGCCCCAATATCCTCAAGAACCACCAAAGAATTAATAAGAAAATTACACATAGTGTTCAAAATATCACCAATTGTCTGATTGTAAACAGGATATGATAAAACTTTGCTCCAAACTGTTTTCAGAAGTTCTTGTTGTCTCAAACACTGCCTGAACAATTTCTCTGTGTTGTCTTCTAATTTTTCCAAAGTTTTCTTAGTTTGAAGATTGGTTCCCCTCAAAATTATTTCAATCTGTTCTTTCTGTTCTCGAACAAAGCTATCAAAAAACATTCTTCCAACTTCTTCGACTTGATAGAATGCTTTTGAGGAATCATCCCTAAAGTTCTCGAAAGATTTATTTGTTTCGAACATTTCATCCCATTTCTGAAGTTGTTTATACAAATACATACAATTGTTGTAAAATAACGCTACTTGTTGTGGAATTGTTTCCAAAAGTTTTTGATGGTGGCTGGCAACAAAGTCACCGTAATTGAAAAAAATACCCTTATATGTGGTGAATAATGCTCCTGAATTTCCTTCAGGTCCTTCAGAAATTTCATTTATCAGTTCATTTCCAAGCTCGATCAATTCTGGAATGTATGATGAAATTGCACAGTGTAAAATTTCATCAGTTTGCATGAACCGATTAGTTGAATCGTATGGTGTGCCTATATCTATCATATTATGTAAATCCTTTTTCATAAATACCTTTGCTTTATCACTGAAATATTTACATCGTTTCTGTGTATAAAATTCATCTATTTTATCTGTCCATTCCCAGTGACTTTCGATGAAATTATAAGGCTTAAGTTTATTTTCAAGTTGTGTTGTAGATTCTAGTAAGTTCTGTTTAAACTGAGGAAGTGCTTTCCAATCTTTCGGAATTTCTTTCAAAATGCATTCTTGTACAAGTGATCCTGATAAGCGTTCTTTCAAAGTAGTTCCAATAAAATTCAGTAGTTTCAAATCGTCATCAATTTCACAATCTAAATTCTCAATTAAATAGTCTAGCATCAGAGAAAGTTTTTCATATACTTCTCCATAATTTATTCTTAGCTTAGAATCTGTTACCTTCACTTGAATACTGAAAAAGTCATCCAGTGATATATCTGTAATTTCACATCGATATTTTATCAAAGGTAGAATTAAATGTTCCCAAATGCTGTTTGGAAAGGTTTCCAAAAGTTCACGAGTGTGCTCATTCTTATATATTGCTGGAATAATAGTTTTTGTACCGAGATTCTTTTTAGGTACCTTCATTTTATAAACATTCTTTTCTTTTGAAAATGAACAATTTCTATGGAATTCTGATCGAAGTAATTTATCACTATCAATTATTTCCTCATCAACCATTCCTTTAATACTTTCTATAAAAGGTATTTTTGGTGAAGAGGGCAGTGTTCTAATCAATATATTAAGAACATTCAGTATTTCAACAATGTTCAAGTAGTCTTTACAGTGGCAAAATTCTTTTAACATTTCAAGTCTTTCATGTATTTCACAAATGAGATGCACCAAGGAAATTGATGTTGTTATTTCAGATACTTCCTCTACCAATGTCTTGTAGTTTTCTTCCGCTAACTTCAAGTCTTCATGTAAAATTGTGTTCAGTGTTTGTTCCATTGAATGCAATTCATTCTTTACTTCGTTCGTTGCAGTTATATGCCCTTTACTTCTTTCAGATTGATTCTCCATTTCTGATTGAACATCATCTAAGTAAGAAGAAAGCTCCTTGAAACATTGATCCAGCTGATCTTGCAATTTCGGTATTTCGTTGTTTAAATCGTCCACCTCATAAATGTCTTTCGAATACAGTAGGCTATTAACGCAGTTCATATTTCCAAAGTTTCAAATGGGAAGGAAAACAAGAAAACAAGGATATTCGGAATTCGGATATACAAATTGTTAGGTTAAAGTACTTGTCTAATCAAGACTACATTAAAAGGAGCGGATTTTGAACCAATTACTGTATTCGTTTTGCGGTATTTCGAGCTCCTGAGCTGTACCAGTGCTTGTGCGCAACCAATGGGAAGCCGTATTTCGAGCTTTTGAGTTACTCAGGAGCACGAAATATCTCAAAACGAATAGGCTAAATCAGAGAGCAGTAGGGGTTTTTAAATTTGACAGACGAAATCTGTTTACATTTTCGTCAAATGTCAGCTTGACATTTGAAAACATTACGGTTTTTACCTATTTTAAACGTTATTTAGAGCTTGAAATAATGGGATTCTCAATTAAAACTCAAGTAAGAGGAGATTGTTGTACGCATTTCCGTTAGATGGAATTATTTCATTTTCGATGTTGATATGAAAATGGGCAATGATGACTTTGCTACTTGGAGGTAACTTTATCCCTAATTTTCATTATTGAGAATCCCTTCGACTATTGATATTATTTCAGGTTTCATCTTATTCAGCAAACCAGGGAAAATGTGCCATCAATTAAGAGCCCGAACAATGACTCTCAAGATGAAAAGAACATGCACACGAATCAATCGATATTTTCTAACTGTCTACATAACATAGACTTCAATCAGCATCTATTATTATAATTGTTTTAATTTTATCTTGCAATTTTCAGTTAGTTTTAAACAAAATCGAGATCAAGTGAAGTTTCTCTACGACAGAACTACTTATTATACCATAAATATATTATGCCATGAATTGTGATCCATATTTCCTCCTGTTTTATTATGATTCTAATTATAATTACTAGTTTTGTCCTATATCAGTTTACCCTGTTTTATTTTCTATTTGTTTCAGTGAAGTCCTTCAGCATTTGTGCAATAGTACCTACCTTTGATCATATTCAGAAATTTTTTACCAATTAAACACATATTGTACTTCCCAACATTAATATTTTCAATAATCGAGGACACTGAAAGATTATACCATACAAAAAGTTATTGTTTACAATTATACAAAAATCAAGTTTGACTAATCAAAGCATGGTTAGTATCGAACTGAAGTTCCATGTTAAACGCAGACTCAGAATCAGGTTTAAACAATTTACGCTTTTCTGAAACAATTATGCTCAACTTATTCGTTGTGGGTTGAAATGAAAATATTGTTATCGACTTCAATCCTCTTTCCGAAAAGAACAAAATATCTGGTACCTGTTCATCAAGATCCTAGGCCAAAATCAGTAAAAGCATTGATCAGGCACTAAAGGTAATCATTCATTAAATCTTTCAATATGAATAATTGATTTCCAATATTCCTGTTCAGTTGTGAGAGTGCACATAATTGAAATTCATATAAGTAAAGGACAAGAAAGTGAATTTGAAAAGTGATACTGTTCTTTCTTTTTGAATAAATATTAGATAGTGGTTCAAATAATGTGTTTCTTCGTTTTGATACATCAGTTTTCTCGTTCATTCACTTCAATTAAGCCTGATAGAAATTTTATGCAGTAACACCTTCAATCGTAATCAGCAATCGTTCACTTATTTATGAAAATAGAACTTAATGTGCTTTATTACATTCATACTCTCTGCTAACATTATACCCAATTCAGTAAAAATTAACCACAAACAAATCCATCATCGCAACTTATTCATTTATCTTGTAAGAACAGCACATGATTAGATATCACAAGTTAACTACTAACTAGATACTTTGTATTCTGGACAAAGAGTAACAATCAAGTTAATTCAATTTCCACTAGATTATACTTTTACACATACTGAAAAAAAAACTTGACATATCAAATGCTTCTTATAATAACACAACGATTTATTTACATCCAACTTGAATAATGATAAGATTGACCGAGTCAAATGACCATTGACCGAAGTTCTTCAGCCCTCTCGAACTATTTTCTCTATTTGTGAACCATGTAGATATAGGTCCCTCAATTGAATTTTGTCTTGATACATTTAGCCTATTCGTTTTGAGATATTTCGTGCTCCTGAGTAACTCAAAAGCTCGAAATACGGCTTGCCATTGGCTGCGCACAAGTACTGGAACAGCTCAGGAGCACGAAACTCCACAAAACGAATACCGTAATTGATTTCTCTCATGCTTTATTGACAATTGGAATATAAGACTACATTTTCGAACCAATTTGATGGCTCAAACAAGTTTCAAAGTACATCATTCCATTATATTTTATTCGTATTGATGGCACATTTTTCCTGGCATACTGGACAAATAAGATGAAATCTGAAAATGAAATGAATACTTATCTCCTCTTACTTGAGTTATAATTGAGAATCCCATAAATTCAAGCTCCAAATAACGTTTAAAATAAGTAAACACCGGAATGTTGTCAAATGTCAAGATGACATCTGAGGAAAATGTAAACAGATTTCGTCTGTCAAATTTAAAAATCCCTACTGCTCTCTGATTGGTTCAAAATCCGCTCCTTTTAATGTAGTCTGTCAAATCAGCGAACGATAGACGCACAGAATATAACGGGGGAAAACTGGGTCATAGAATTAATGAAAACAATTATTCACCGGGCTCAGTATTCTGCTATTTTTGCAATACAGGGTGTTCCTGGTTTCAGAAAAGGTGCCCAAACCTGGGATATTCATTCTTAGTACGAGTCCACAACGGCGCACCGACCCTAGCCCATCGCACCGCGATGTCATCAAATGACGTATTTAGTTCGTAACAAACTTCAAATATCGACATCGCGGTGCGATGGGCTAGGGTCGGTGCGCCGTTGTGGACTCGCACTTAGATGATTTTATGACATAAAGTTCCTATATGAGCATTGTTTAAGGAGCCACAAAGTCAAAAAAATTTTTTATTTTCCGACAATTACCTGAGTGTGTAACCACAGCTCGCCAAAATTCGACTCTGGGTAAATTTGGTCATTTGATTTTGTACGGCATCTGTGTCATACTATTTCAATGCTGCTTCTAATCCATTATTCCGCAACGCCGTACAAAAATCATGCGACAGGGGGAAAAAATCTAGAGTCCAATCTTCTCTCTTTCAGTAGTCCAGTGGGTGATTTGACACAACATGAAATAAATTTATTTTGAAAGTATTTTATGCAAAGATAATATTTTTTCATATGCCGTACATTTTCGTTGGTCCAAAGGGGACAAAAAGAAAAAATCCTTTTATTTGTCCTAATTTTCATAGTCCTTTCGTGATTCTAGGTTCCTAATTAGAAACTATGTTGAATATGGGTTTGTATACTATCCATTTATACCAAAATATAGACATGTTGTCATTGATAATTCCAAAACACAACATATTTTTGAGAAGTACTCATGACATTGAAGTTAGCAGACCCCCTTGTCGCATGATTTTTTACTGCAAACTTCAGTGTCATGAGTACTTCTCAAAAATATGTTGTATTTTGGAATTATCAATGACAACATGTCTATATTTTGGTATAAATGGATAGTATATACAAACCCATATTCAGTTTCTAACTAGGAACCTAGAATCACGAAAGGACTATGTCCTTTGTCTAAGTATCATATCTATGGTGCCGTATCCTCGACAAGTGATAGTCCAAAACGTATACGAACTTCATTGCGCGGTGTGCATTTTTGCAGGCAAAACAGGGACTAGCGCAATGAAGTTCGTATACGTTTTCGAACTTTATCAAAAAAGTACCTCAGATACTTTTTTGATAAAACTTACCGTTTTGCTGAAAATCGTGAAAAACTTTAATGATTCATTTTGGTTTTGGTTTCATTACCTGTCAAATAATAAGACTAAACTTAAAAACACCCTGTGTATTGATACACCGAGTTAATAAATACAATGAGTGACATATTTCAACAACGATTCTCAACGAATATACCGGGTGATTTTTTATGTGCTTCATTCAGTAGTTTAGCCGTTATCGAAGAAAATGCGACTTTCACAGCTGAATGAATCACCCAGAATGCTCTGTATGATCAAGATTGATATAAAATTTTCGAAATGCATTCATCCAGTTGAAAATTCTTCATCGAAGCATACGCTCAATTTAGAATTATCTTTCCAATGCCAAGGTCTATATGATTGCAGAAATGCGGAAATTGTAGTTTTTGTTCTAGATTCTCCAGAAGGAGTTTTTCTATGATGCGGTATTCCCTGACACGTATGAACGAGAAGTTTTTGATTATGAGTATTGTATTCTTTACTGTTTAAGTTTTCTTTTTTACCAATCTCGTTTTCTATTGGTTTTTTATTATCCCTTTTGTGTCGATGGTTATGATGGTGGTGTTTTTCACGTTTGTGTCTGTTTTCTTGTAATTTTCTGTGATATTTTTTGAGTATGGCATAATGACTTCTTCTAAAAAAGAAATCCATGTTAGTGCACCTGAAAAGACAATGAACTTTGTAACAATTCGGTCTGATAGTATTGTGATATCTTCTGAATTTATCTATATAGTTATAATTTTTCGTATATTCATTGTTCTGTTCCATTTTTTCGTCTTTTTTTCGATGCTTATAATTATTCCTTTTATTAACTTCTCCTTTGTGTGGTGATTTTCTATCATATTTCAGTGATTTATCATATTGGACGATACCGTTTTTCATTCCCAAGTCATGAGTTTTTGTTGCACCTATACGTTTCTTGAAATCATCAAGTTTTAAGTAATTCACAACACTCTGTTCAAAAATTCCAGAGTTGCGGAGATTCTCGTGGGGGGTTCTTGTATTCAATATTTCAAGAATGTAATTGGCAAGAAACGATGGACTCTTTTTGATGGAATATTTCACACTCGTAGTTCTTGACTCAACGTTGATTTCAGAATCCGTGAATTTGAAAACTTTTTTTTCCTCCATCTTCGAACAAAATGTCTTGAAAGTTGTTGGTTCTTTTCTAACTGGTTTACTATGGTTTCTGAATGAAAAAGAAGGACTGTCTCGAATAGGAATTTTCATGCTTGAATCTGTGGTGTAGCTGCTAACAACTTCTGGGCGTTTATCTTGAATATTTTGGTTCTCAACTTGTTCAGTTTGAGCAGATGCTTCTGTAGTTTTGTAGTTGAATGAATTAGTTGGAATTTCCGTATTTACATAAACAACATTGAATCGTAAGTCAGGTCCGATTTGAAATGATTTACTGACCTTCTTTATTACTCGAGGGATTTCAACAGCACTTGGGTAACATCTCGAATGTTGAGTGCATTTAGTAGATTCGTCATATCTTTTTGGAATTTCGATCCGAACTGAATCTTCATTCGAATATAACGATGGTAATTTTCTTGGTTTAGAGATATTATAAGGGGGTTCTAAGGAATCATCAGTGGTATTTCCAAAAACTATTTCCTCCTTCTCAACGGTTAGTTTTTTCAAAGTAATATCATCAGAATACAACGAGGAATCAACATAATACAACCTGAATTCATTTATGCCATCAGCTACAAAGTTGGGTCCTTTCGTAACGTATTTTTGGCAATTTGGGTGATGGCTAAGTATATTTCGAATTTGTTTTATCTTATTCGTTTTCAAATGAGAACTGAAACTGATTATAATTGGCAAAGTACTGGATGTTTTGTCTGAATAAGAGTCACTTATAACCATTGTATATGTAACTTGAAGGTTTTAGAGTTGCTGATTTTATTTGGAATTTTGATTGACTTCATTCTTTTTGACAGGAATCAAATAACATTACCACAGAAAATAGTTTTTGATTAATTTACTACTCAAAGTACAGATTAAACATATGTAGATGACCAAATACAAATTGAAAACAGTTCTTCCTGTAATACCATTGTTTAAGTCGTTAAGTTGTTTCTTTTTCGTGTAATTAATCAATTAATTGACCAGGATCTTTCGGTACAACTATCGCCGTAGTGAACGACCAGAAGGGGATATTGCATTCCTCGTTTCCTTTGCATTCAGCGCCTTTGCACCTAATTATTTATTTGAGATTTTACGGTAGAGCTACGAAAAGGGTGAAAGTATCGTTAAAAGATGAGCATATTTCCCAAAATAGTGATCTTTGAAATCTCATAATCTATGAAAGTAGAACAGAGCAGTATGTTTTGTGGTAGATGCTCTGTACGGCAGATATTACAGATGAATCTGTAAGATCTGTGGTCACGTGACTAAAAAATCCGTCTGCTCGCGGAGGTCAATGCCGAACGGGCTAATGATAACAGAAGTGATGAAAATATAAGAGTTAGTAACTTTTTCCAGTTAGTAGAGAGTTGAAGTGCTGCCAAGGACGTAGACGTAAACGTTACAATTGACATGTGCTCATGCGCACTCGTCAGTTTCTTACGTTCACGCTTGGGCCGGCTTTACGTGCGACGTAAACTAGCGTCCTGTTACGTACGTACGTAGTACGTACGTACGTAACCGAAAGTTGAACGAATCCGACCGATGAAGGGCGAATGCTGGAATTTTGAAATGAAATGCTTCTAACCTTAAAAATTTAAAAACAATCTAGTAGCTGAAACTTTGTTTTGAGAACACGATTAATTAACTTTTTACTTAATATCTTCCTTATTATTTATAAACTGTGATTTTGCATGTTTCTGAGAAGTGTTGAATTTTTTTCAATGCAATACTTCTGTTACGAGATTGCATATAAGTACCAAGAACTAATATATTATTTCGATAAGTTACAAATGTGGCATTTTCCTTTCAAATGAGAGTGATATTTACATACAAGTAACTCATTTGTGATGATTTCCTCTAAAATTCCTGCTTTCGGCAAGAACTCAAGTTATTTCATTATTATTCATTTTGAAATTCGAATGTAATGAAGTAATCCTACAAATATATGTTCACATCATCAATTTGTTTATAGGAAACAGACAATCTGAATCGCTAATATCAGAAACTTTCTGTCAGAATACAACAAAAAGAAATAATAGGTTAGCTTTAGTCTCTAATGGTCTGCCGTACGTACGTATGGCAGCACTTCAACTCTATTTTTACTCCAAGACGTAAACGTTATATTTCTCACGTCTACGTCCACGTTCGGGCTTACGTGCTGCGCGCACTTCAACTCTCTAGTACCAACATTAATCAACGTTTAAGAAATGAACGACATATAATAAACAAGTTGCAAGATAAAACTCAATATAATATCTCAATCAATATTCAGCCTAGAAGGAACGTCATTGTCATTTAAAATAATATTAACAGAATAATAACTTAATAGCAACTCTAAATGTTTTCCCTGTAATGTCAAAAAACTGACATCACAACAATAGCTTGATTCTAGGCCACCCAAATTTTTTATAGCATTACACCAGATTACCAAAAGAATATTTCAAAATGGACCAAGCAATAGAGCTATCGAAAGGTCGATTTCGTGACAAAAATACTACCTGAAATCTGACTGTGCACTTGTGCAGTCATGCAATAGGTAGTTAAGGTAGTTTCTACATGTTTTTCATGATAAATTCCACTCCTGAATCGTCTTAGGTTTTTTTTGAGAAGCGAAAAATAGCCAAAAAAATCCAAAATTTTGCTTGTTCACTTATGAAACGTGAAGTATTGATCTGATCGAAAAGCTGTTAAGGCACTTTTTGTAGAGAATTCAGAAACAAAAAAAATGAGAGGTGACACGTCTCAAGCGGATAATTAGTTTCCGAGAAAAGTCCAAAAATCTGGAAAAAAACATCAATTTTTCCAAATTTATTACTTGGTCAATTTCTCAGATGAAGCGTAGTTGCTCTGAATTTAAGTAGTTATTAACATATACTTTATTGGTGCACAATTACAAAGCTTTCGGATAAATAGTTTTTGCACAATCGCAGTTTTCCTAATTCGACGTACTTTTTTCAAGAAGGTCGTGATAATCGGCTACTTGTCGGATTTGAATTTTACAAAAAGCATTTTAAAGAAGAAATAAAATTCTTCAAATCCTTTTTCCTCTCGATACCGACCGCTAATGTTTAGTGGGTGAAAAACGGCGTCAAACAGGAGCAAAAAGGCTCGAATGCATCCAACTAGTCGCGGAGTGGGAGTCGCCCGCTACGCGATGCGCAAAAGATACAAGGTATACAGTTTTCCCCTCGCGTAGCAGGCGACTCCCACTCCTCGACTAGTTTGATGCATTCGAACCTTTTTGCTCCTGTTTGACGCCTTTTTCCACCCACTAAACATTATCGGTCGGTATCGAGAGAATAAACGATTTGAAGATTTTTATTTCTTCTTTAAAATGCTTTTTGTCACATTCAAATCCGACAAGTAGCCGATTATCACGACCTTCTTGAAAAAAGTACGTCGAATTCGGAAAACTGCGATTGTGCAAAAACTATTTATCCGACAGCTTTGTAATTGTGCACCAATAAAGTATATGTTAATAACTACATACTTAAATTCAGAGCAACTACGCTTCATCTCAGAAATTGACCAAGTAATAAATTTGGAAAAATTGATGTTTTTTTCCAGATTTTTGGACTTTTCTCGGAAACTAATTATCCGCTTGAGACGTGTCACCTCTCATTTATTTTGTTTCTGAATTCTCTACAAAAAGTGCCTTAACAGCTTTTCGATCAGATCAATACTTCACGTTTTATAAGCGAACAAGCAAAATTTTGGATTTTTTTGGCTATTTTTCGCTTCTCAAAAAAAATTTAAGACGATTCAGGAGTGGAATTTATCATGAAAAATTTGTAGAAACTACCTATTGCATGACTGCTCAGTCAGAATTCAGGTAGTATTTTTGTCACGTAAAAAACCTTTATAGCTTGGCCTAAAATACATTATTCGAAAGTGATATCAACCACTGATGCCAAGTGGTCCGAAGGATAGTCCTGATTTGGTATACCCATGTATTTCTCTACTTCGTCCTCCAGGAAAGGAATAACTTGATCAATTTGAGTATCTTCTTCAATGAAAATATAATCAATGCAATCCTTGAAATGTGGGGTATAAGTTGTATATTTTGGAATACCACAGGCACTTTTCAAATTCAAGTTATGACGAAATTCCAGAAGTTTGCCTGAAACTGATGCAAAAATCAAAAATATTTCTGGTTTATTGAATTTTGGAATCCAGCAGATATCCGGACTTCTGAACGACATTAGTGAAATCGACAGGTGGCAGTCTGTCTCAGATTGGGAAATAATGGCTCCCAAAGTTCTGAAAATGTTCCATCTTCACGTCATTTTTTCTACTATAAAAACACAGAATTACTGTTCCAATTTGGTCTATAAATTACCTTCGAACATTCACATAACGATTAGATTAGTTTCATCTCAAGTACCACATAATGATAGATAAATACGAGAGAAAGCGTGCAGTTTCAAGGTACCTCTACCTATACATTTTAATAATAATAATATACATACAGGGTTTTCCTTTTAAGTTGGCCTATTAGACGTTTTAGGAGAATTAGTGAATCTTTCGTTCTGAAATTTTTGGTGCAGCCCTGAGGACGAAGGAACTCTTCGCCTAAAATATTTTCAAGTCGACAGTGTTGCCACGTCTATCTCAAACTCATATCTACTTTCTTATTTCAAATGGAACTACCTTTATTTTCATTTATGTATCGATTTAATACCAAATTTGCAGTATAACCCACTAAAAAAAATTCTCTGCTATGCACTGTTGCCAAGTTATACACAAATTCCTGAAACTTTTGGCATTTGCATTGCCAGTTTGGAAATGCAATATCTCGATTATTTTTTATGCGAACGGAACCAAACTCAGCAGTCTCATATAGTAAAGACTCCATGCATTCATGTGGTATATTCAGTATTTTGATACATCGTAAGGTTTTTCGAAGATATTGCTGCGAAAATGTGAAACTCAAAATTGAAATATTTCCATATCAAAGATGGAATATCCTGGCAGATTAATAACCAGGTGAAAATCATTCGTATATCAGGAAGATCATTTATAAAAAGAAGAAACAAAAGCGGACCAAGGACGGAATCCTGTGATACTCGGAAGCTCACATCGTGTTCACCGGACAATTATCTGTCAACCCTCACAAATATAGATCTGCCTTCGGAAAAGCTGCGAAGCCAATCTAAGAATACACCTCGAAATCCGAGATTATAGCACTTCTATATGATAAATTCATACGTGAGACTATCAAAAGCTCTAGAAAGGTAAAAAACAGACAAGCTTCATGAAAACCGTTGTCAAGACATTCATATATGTAATTTACAAAGTTTACTGATGCTGTCTGGGTAGAGCGACCAGATCGAAAATTATGCTGGGCATCAGTAAGTACATTGAATTTTATCTGAAAGAAAACATATCGAATCGTTATGTGAATGTTCAAAGATGATTTATTGACTAAATTGTAGCAGTAATTATGTGTCTTCATAGTGGACAAAGTGACGTGAAGATCGAAAATTTTGGAACTTTGGGGGCCCATATTTTCTAAATTAAGACAGACCGCCACTTATCGTTTTTAACTTAGATAAATTGAAAATAGTAATAATCGAAATGAATACAATCTTCATGCGGACTGGGATGATTATTCAAGATGTTGGTTTCACTAATGTTGTTCAGGAATCTAGTCGATATCTGGTGGACCCCAAATTTCAAAAATTTGTTTATCAACCTGTTTCAAACAGATTACTCACCCATCAAATATTCCTCTGGTTCAACTTTACCATTGCAGAGAAAGTTGTATGCTGGAGAACCAGGAGGAGAATTGAAGTCCCCACAAAGTATAATATTTACTTTACTCTTCGGATTTCTCTGAAAGAAAAACAGGGTATGATTACTCAGAAGCATAATGTAACTTGCGAATTCCCCCTGAATGCAGCCCTGCCGCTCTTGACGCTCTGGCTCTCTAGGCCGCTCTGGAACCTTCGCGATGTTGGACAAAAAAACAGTCCCAACTAGTCTAGATAATTGTATAGACAAGGTCGGCACATATGCAGGTTTGGAAATTAAATTCGGAAACATACGATATAGAATGCATTAGAGAAATAGTTTTGCCGTGCAGTTGGACAATGGTATACTCGACGGATATACGTGCTATGTTTCACTTTCGTTTGACGCGATGGATGATCCAATGAACAAATTATAAGGTTGTCTCTCTCGAACCGACTAACATGGGCAGTCCCACGCATTAAGTCAATGCGTCAGGCTGTGCGTAATACTCAATGCGAGTACTGCATGTTCCGTACCACACTTAGGCCAAGCAATAGAGGTTTTTTTACGTGACAAAAATACTACCTGAAATCTGACTGTGCAGTCATGCAATAGGTAGTTTCTACATGTTTTTCATGATAAATTCCACTCCTGAATCGTCTTAGGTTTTTTTTGAGAAGCGAAAAATAGACAAAAAAATCCAAAATTTTGCTTTTTCGCTTATAAAACGTGAAGTATTGATCTGATCGAAAAGCTGTTGAGGCACTTTTTGTAGAGAATTCAAAAACAAAAAAAATGAGATGTGACACGGCTCAAGCGGATAATTGGTTTCCGAGAAAAGTCCAAAAAACTGGAGAAAAACATCAATTTTTCGAAAACTCATAACTTGTTCAATTTCTGAGATGAAACGTAGTTGCTCTGAATTTAAGTAGTTATTAACATATACTTTATTGGTGCACAATTACAAAGCTGTCCGATGCATAGTTTTTGCACAATCGCAGTTTTCCGAATTCGACGTACTTTTTTCAAGAAGGTCGTGATACTCGGCTACTTGTCGGATTTGAATTTTACAAAAAGCATTTTAAAAAAGAAAAAAAATTCTTCAAATCGTTTATTCTCTCGATACCGACCGATAATGTTTAGAGGGTGAAAAACGGCGTCAAACAGGAGCAAAAAGGCTCGAATGCATCAAACTAGTCGCGGAGTCGCTTAGCGAGGGGAAAACTGTATACCTTTGTATCTTTCGCGCGTCGCGTAGCGGGCGAATCCCACTCCGCGACTAGTTTGATGCATTCGAGCCTTTGGCTGTTTCATATTCGAAATCAGGGGAAAAAGAGCTAACAAAATGTGGAAAAATATACAGGCTGTTCCATTTGAAAAAATGAAGTTGCCATCAGTATGTTGTCCACCCTGTATATATTTCAGTTTGTGGAGTCATATCAAAAAACCTCAGTTGATTTCGTGAAACTTTTATACGAAACATTTTTTTGTATCTCCTTTAGTAACGAAGTTGAAGGGGGTCAGAATATAGTGAAAAACCCGGTACATTATTTTTTGCAAAGCAATTAAGTTCAATGCCTGCATAATACTATATTTTATACACACCTTTCTCAGCCTTTCCCTCGAATAAGTCAAAAATCTTATAGCCATAAAAGTGTGAATTAATCTGACATCGTCATTCATGGGATGATGAGACAAATGAATATTTGCCACTAAAATTTTTCCTCCGCTGTTAGTTTTGAGAGTCAAGATCATCATTGATGATGCAAGTAAAGAAAATTTTTTAAACAAGTCCTCATCTCGACTCAA
Organism: Propylea japonica; assembly: GCA_013421045.1. Classification (NCBI taxonomy): domain Eukaryota; kingdom Metazoa; phylum Arthropoda; class Insecta; order Coleoptera; family Coccinellidae; genus Propylea; species Propylea japonica. The sequence goes on from CM024240.1 coordinate 90,809,432, forward strand.
AATATTGTATAGCAGCTCATAAACTTTTGGCTTCTTTTTCAGAGCGTGACTAAATACTATTTGTTCATAAGATCTCAACCTGTAAAAATAAAATTGATATTAACAGGATGAATTTAAACTATGCAATCTGTACCAAAAACACTGCTTAAAAATAATTGGCTAATTATTTCTAAAAAACTTTTTAGGTTTTCACTCCTTTGAAATGAATGTCAATTAGACTGCAATAGAAAAAACACACAATTCCGAAGATTTTACAATTTTGTCTGAAGAAGGTGTCTGATATAGACACCAAAACGTTACATTATCCTTTTCATTTATTTCCTTTTTTAGCATGCAGACGCATTTCATTTTAATTGAAACATTCTTAATTAATTCTGTCAGAGACTGGGAGTGAAAACCTAAAAAGTTTTTTAGAATTGCAGAATCCTCCCAGATTATATTTCAATCGATATTGAATTCTTTAATTTCGACTTCGTATGAAAAACGTTTTCGATTGGAATGTATGTGACAGATATACGCATATACGTATAAGCAAGCAACAGCAAACATGCAAAAATTGCTCAAGGTTCAAATGAATAATTAAAATCTTATCAATTCTGTGTTCATATTCGCAATTGGATACAATCCTTAAAATAAATTTATTTAGCGGATTGAATAAAAAATAAATCGAGCTATGTATCAATAGTCATTCAATCAATTAGGTTATTAACAATTAGTCGCTAGATTAATAAAGAGTTGATTACAAGATTTTGCAGACGACCTCATTATGAATTTAGAATACAGTTTTGATTGAAATAGGTACATTCTTTGCACGAGACATACATTTGACATAATAAAATTTCCATGTAAAATGCTGTTCGATTGAATGAATCATTTGATCCATAATAGACTGAGCAAAAAAATTAACGCACATTATGTAAATCTCAAATTTATTCTACAACTGAAGGTGTTCTCAATGATAATTATTTTTATCAGAATTATGCATGCATATGTTATCCTCTTTCAACGTTTTTCTTCAATACAGATATTTTTTCCCAGCAGGAATAAAAAAGGTGAGATTATCGGAATTTGAATGTATTGGCTCCATTCTGAAATCAGTTGTTCTGGATCAATTCTAGTGATCAATAGTTTTTCTCTCGTTTGATTTTCTACATTCGATCGCTATGCAACGCGAAACACACAATTTGACCCAAGAGGAATGTGCCCAAGCGGTAGTTTTGCGAGAAGAAGGGTGGACATACACAAGAATTGCAGAAAGGTTTGGGGTTTTCCACAGAAGTGTGTCCAGAATGTTGCAGCCATTCAGGTAGACAGGTATGAATGTCCGAAAACTAGGACAGGGTAGACCACAGGTAACAACTGCCATTCAAGAACGTTACTTGAGAGTTTCTTCGTTGAGACAACGGTTTGCAACCGTTCGCCTCCTTCAAAATCAACTTGAGCGAACTCATGGGGTGCAAATTAGCAATCAGACAATAAGAAATCGCCTCAGAGAATATGATTGAAGGCCTCGTGTCGCGGCAAGAGGCCCAGCTCTTACCCCATCCCATCGAAGGGCGCGTTTAGATTTTGCGAGAGAGCATATCCATAGGGAAGAGGCTGATTGGGAAAGAGTTCTCTTCACAGATAAGTCTAGATTCTGCCTCCTCCATTGTGATCGATGTGCCCTTGTATACAGACGTCCACATAAAAGATATGCTCAGTGCAATTTCCTGAATACTACTGGTTTCGGGGGAGGATCGATATTAGTATGGGGTGGAATATCTTTGACTGCTCGCACAGACCTAGTGGTCGTTGATAATGGAGCTATGAATGCTGAAAGGTATATAAGGAACATTCTTGAAGAGCATGTAGTGCCATTTGCCCCATACATTGATGAAAATTTCATTTTTATGGACGATAATGCCAGACCACATCGTACTCGCTTCGTTCAGGAGTACCTTGAAGAGGTTGAAGTCTCTCGAATGGAATAGCCAGCAAGAAGTCCAGATCTCAATCTGATTGAGCAGGTTTGGGACAACCTCAATAGAAGGCTGGGAAGTTCAGAAAATCATTCAGCTACTATTAATGACGTAGGAATCCAACTCAAAGAAATCTTGGAAGGATTAGATCAGAACATTTTAAGATCACTCATTAATCAACGCAAGGGGTGGAAATACCAAGTATTAAATAACTTATAAGCATTCCAGTATTTTGAAAATAGCTGGAGTTAAACTTGTGGTTATTGTTGTTGACTGACGAAGCATACTTGAAGAAGATATGTATTCGTGGGCTTAGCCAGGTTACGATTTAAATTGAGAAAACCATTTCAACAATTTCAGTTATCGGCTTAGTTTCATTCATTTAGGAATTAAACTTATCTATTGAAATCTCTAAGTTAGGTTCGGAAATTAACGCATCCAAAAGGTTCTGACTTGTTAATATTAATTAAAATAGCATTGTCCGAAGTTTTTAGAGATAGCTGATATTGTTTGAGTATAACAAAACATTCTTTCTTTACTTGGATAATAGGAAAAGCTTTGTGTTAAGCCGGTCCCAGACAATGCGTGCATTCGGCCAATGTGCCTTCGTAGTTCGCCTTCGGGTACCCTCCCAGACACTGCGCCAATCGCGAAATGTTCGACATTCGACATTCTGTTGACAAACGTTCGCCAAACGGCCTCAGTATAGAACAGTAGCGGAGAGCCTAAACGAATAATACCTAAAAACACCATGTAATCACGTCGCACGACTCTGACTGAAGACAGAATACGCGTAGATAAACACATTGTCTGGGAGGTAACACGAATGTGCGCGAATGTACTTCGTCTTCCTTTGGTTCGTGCAGCCCGTACCGACAAGGCTTCGGATAGAAGGCCAATGCCGAATGATACACGAAGTTGAGCTCCCACACACCACGCGAAGCACCGTCAATGCCGAATATTCGTCGAATGCACGCATTGTCTGGGACCGGCTTTACCATTAATAGCTCTCGACTGTTAGAAAAAATTATGAATTTGTGTTTAAGTTCCAAAAAAAAGTTTTATTAATAGCAAACTTTGCTGTGACGTGTGGGATGTAGCAAAATACCACAAAATTATCAATACATGTGAATTTAAATCTATTGGATATAGTGTCCTCCCATCCTTGAGATCCCAAAGTTATAATATAAGTACTCACTTGAAACGAGATGTTCGCACTGCGCACAACAGCCCTTCATCTAAATAAAATCCTTTTCGATAATATTTTACCGCATATCCTCTATGTTTCAACTGATGATTGAAAAATCCGAAATACTCAAGTAGATCGATTTCTTGTAGACAAATAATATCAGCGTTATAACCTGCAAAACGTCGGTAAATGATTACATCAATACAAAATTTCTTAATTCTTAATCAATGTGGTTTCTCATCAAAAAATGTTCGATTTTTCAACATTTCATATTATGCATAACATGAATAATGGCAAAAAAATCCAAGAGGTGATTCCTTGTCAAAAAATAGGCTGGATATTCCATATTGATTTTTTTTCCACCCCTGTTCTGTTTAGATACAGCCTCTTTAAGACTGAGAAGCAGTTTTAATGTTTTTTTTTATCAAAACACTAACAAGAATGATATCAAGCAGATAGTTTATGCGGGCAAAAATGCATTAAAAATTTTTGGTGGCTTTCCTCTATGATTGCGAAGGGTAGAAAAGCCACCCCTAAACCACAGTCTCTATAGACGGATGCACCTTAACCTTGTTTCGAAAGAAAAATTTTCCATATTCATATTTCACAATAAAAAAATAAATTTTGGCCCAGGGTTTTTCTTGAATTTATTTAGTCAAGGAATCACCCCCTCAATCTATTCGTAACTACTCATGTACGCTGTATTTGAGAAAAAAATCTTACCTTCAATTTCTTTCATTAGGAGTCTTTTTCTGTAATCTATTGACATAAATTGATCCCTGCAGTATGAGTAAGTATCGTTATAATAAGTGTATCTATAAGATAGAGTATTGTACGATACTATCCTGTAGCTGAAAAAAAATTATAATATATTTTTTAAATTTCATCTAGTAGACATGTAAAAAAAAATTGTGTTCGATTTTTGAAGAAACATTTTCACAGAAATTCTTAGAAAATTGTGTTCATTAAAAAAATAAAAGTCAATTTGACAACCGCAAAAAAAAATTTGGAACATTGCAGGTCTTCCACCATTTTGTAATTTTTTTTTCGGAGTTAGTCAACTTTTCTGAATAGAGGACCCAAAAATACTGAGATTTGACCAAAAACCGTTACTTTAAGTGTTATACATAACTGACCACACTCATAAGAATCTTGCTCAAAAATGACGTTTGACACCCTGTATGTCGCTTATGCTTCGAAAACGGGATATATTGTATAAGGCAAAAATGATTCTCCCGATGTCCTCTACACGAAAATATATGTTTGTCCAGTTTATGATGAAACACCCTGTATACATGGGGAATTTTTAGATAGCCACAGGTCTCAGGAATCTAAAAATAATTTATTGACGTCAATCGGCTGGACACCCTGTATAGGTTTCGAGTTCAGATAAAAGTATCCATACTTTCCAGTAAGATTTCTGTCGTTGTTTAAAATACGTATTTTTTAGTTTATAGTGTAGTGAAACGTACTTATTAATTTTTTGTTATTTTAAGATATACCGACTCTATAGTTCAAAGGTAAAAGTGTAAGATCGGTTCTAGCTGAACTTTCACCTAACAAAGACCTTTATTATTTGACTATTTTTTATTATTATTCATGTTTGCTTTTTTATTAATGTTGTTTCACAAGGTTAAAACGATTTTTTTGTTTTTTCAACACATAATCGTGTGAAATGAAAAATTGACTTTGCCGTTTGTAACAACAAATGAATAAATTAATTATCATAATACAGGGTGTCCCATTACTCGACGTCAACCCGGAACCGGATGAAAAGGCAAGTAATGCTGGTAGTCAGAAAAATATAAAAAAAATATCTAAGTTGCATGATTTTACAATAACGGGCATTTAAAAAAACACGCAAAATTCCACACCCTGTGACAGTCTTTTCGCTCCTGTTGACACAAATATCAACTTTTTCCAACTTTTTTTTTGCTGTGTAACATTGAATAATGCTTGTCTAAACTGTAATCAAAATTTCGATATCAGCTGCTCTAGTTTTCATAAAAAAAGGGCTTGCTTCTCAGAATAAGAATTCAAAATAAACAATTGCTTAGTTTCAACTGACTGTATTGGAAAAAAAATGTACCTACTACGCAAGTTTGGCATGTTTCGTTAAAAGTTGGCGCATTTAGTAAGGATTCCAAAATGAATACTTGTTAAACTGTAGCTGCCGAAGTTCAAATTTATTTTCGACTGCCTTTGAATACACTTTTCCAGTAAAAAAGTCCAATGGATTCAAATCCGGTGAACAGGCCGACCACCAGATTGGACCAGAAAGTCCGATCCATCTTCCGGGAAAGAATGTTACCAGAAAAAAAAATTTCCAGAGAAATTTCTCCGGAAAAATTTTTCATGGAATAATTATTTTCTCTGGAAATTTTTTACCAGAAAAAAAATTTCCAGAGAAATTTCTCCGGAAAAATTTTTTATGGAAAAATTATTTTCTCTGGAAATTTTTTTTTCTGGTAACATTCTTTCCCGGAAGATGGATCGGACTTTCTAGTCCAATCTGGTGGCCGGCCTGTTCACCGGACTTGAATCCATTGGACTTTTTACTGGGAAGCAATTTAAGAAAAAGTGTATTCAAAGGCAGCTACAGCTACAGTTTAACAAGTATTATACCATTTTGGAATCCTTACTAAATGCGCCAACTTTTAACAAAACATGGCAAACTTGCGTAGTACATTTTTTTTCCAATACAGTCAGTTGAAACTAGGCAATTGTTTATTTTGAATTCTTATTCTGAGAAGCAAGCCCTTTTTTATGAAACCTAGAGCAGCTGATATCGAAATTTTGATTACAGTTTAGACAAGCATTATTCAATGTTACACAGCAAAAAAAAAGTTGGAAAAAGTTGATATTTGTGTCGACAGGAGCGAAAAGACTGTCACAGGGTGTGGAATTTTGCGTGTTTTTTTAAATGCCCATTATTTTGAAATCATGCAACTTAGATTTTTTTTATATTTTTCTGACAACCAGCATTACTTGCCTTTTCACCCGGTTCCGGGTTGACGTCGAGTAATGGGACACCCTGTATGCAATAATTTCTTACCTCTCTTCAGAAAGCCATTCATTCGTAAAATGGTGCCTGAGTTCAAAAGGGCAATCTTGCGGCAGTTCGGGAATTTTTTGCACAACATCTTGCGATATAACTTCAACGTAAGGTCCTTCAACATTATCTTTCGAAACAGGAGTTAACCTCAATTTCAGGAAATACCCAACATCGTTCATTTTCATGGGATAAAAATAAACCCTTTCGAGAAATTCCCAAACGATTTTATCCTTCGACTTATACCAGTCGAATTTACAATTAATATTTTTAATGTTCAATCCATCGAATTTAACCGGTAAAGCTGCATATGGGGCATATAAAACTGGAGGAAGGACTAAATTTGTAATTGTCGGCACATTCAACCGAACCGGGAATTCTCTATCCAAAATTTTCATTCTCAATGTCTTGTGATCTTGAATCATGATTACAGAAATAGCTAGTTCATTTGGAATGTTCTTGTATCCCTGCTGCCTTTTACGCCTTAAACATATCTCAACATCATCGGGCTCTATTTTAAATTCAATCGATAGTTGTTCGAATTTATCTCTTATTATATCTGCTATTGCTTTTTTGAGTTTCTCCAGGAGGCTCCCTATTGTATGAGAACTGTGACATTCTGCAACTATTTGTTTATTGATTTCCACATTTTGTAAGGTAACACTCAATGGTGCTACTATCTGATATTTATTCCCTTGTATGATATGTCTTATATGAACAACTTCTTCTAATTCCATCTTTGAAATATAAATTTTAACCTTGTTATTATTACTTGAGTACTACCAGAACTGGCCAGATTTCACTCCACATGTGCATTTCACAAGAAAATATGATAATCTAATGTTCTAATGTATATCAAAAACATATTGAATCATTTAAATATCTATTAATTCAGTTACCAAGCGTATACAATGCATCAATTCAAGGGCGGGTTTGAGAGGGGGGCATGGGGGCAAATGCCCCCTCACCCTTGACGGAATTTTTGTGTACCTCCTTGATATTCCATCACTGTACATTTTCTGGATTTCTGTATAGTATGAAGCGTATGAGAAAACTGTCTTTATCAAAGATTTAATATTTCTATTGTTTCGACAATTTAATAAACCATCCTATACATATAGTCCGTTCACGAAAGGTTGAGCCGTCGGTTGGCCATGATAATTTGACATATTCCGCTGTGTATATAAAAATTTTAGGTTATGATGTTTATTTTCTTGTCAGATTGATACGCAATGTTGTCAATATTGCATAGAGTCGTCTGATAACTCGCAAGCTCGTCGGACGAGGCTGGGTACATTCGGCACCATTGAATTTATTTTACGTTATGACAGCAAATACTGCCAACTTCAGATAAATAAAGAAACGCCTACTATGTGCTCAACCTTTCGTGAACGGAGTATACTTCTTGTTCTTGATTTTGTGTCCCCAGAAAAAAATTCTGGATATGCCCTTAAATCAATTGATTTAGGAGCGAACGAATTCAACTTCGTTTTATTTTCATGATTTTGGGCGCTCATTCCTAGTAAAACAGCATGCTGTAATTTTACCAAAATATCTGTAATTTCGAATTTCTAACAGACATCATTTTCTTCAGTAGAATCATTAGTTACTGTTAAACCACGAAAATAATTATAAATCGGCCAAGATTTGATATCGTCGGCTTACTGCCAAAACCAGATAGGTAAGTAACATTTTGTTAGTTTTTTGCACTTAACTTATTTGAGCTGTTCAGTTCTCAGCAAAATGAACTATTTTCAAAACGAGCCTTCAAGATTTTGCACTTCCGTTGTACAACAGTTATGTGGTTCATGAAGCATATTTATATATCGAAAATGGTTGGGAAAATGCACTTAACTCAAAAATGCTAAAAATGTACTCATCTTGTTTTGGCAGTAAACCGTCGATATTTAGTCAACAGTTAGATTAATCCAAACTCTTTACGCAATATTGAATGACCAATCTTTGAAAATGTGAAGTTTTGAAGTAGAAAACAATTTCAAGAAAGGTTTGAGATTTGAGAAGGAATATTGAATTCAAAGATGAATAGAATGAAACTGATAGCTCTCAGAATATTCACGAATTTTCGAGACTCCTGGCTTCCCATCAGGGTTTTTTTCAAGTTTTTCATACTCTGACCGGCAAAATAATCGATCCACAAATCACCTCAAAATCGATGAAGTTTGTTAATTGATAAATATGTTATTTCAATTTCGATTAAAATGATTTTTTTTTTCAATTGTAGGTATGTTCATCCTTAATCAATCACCAGTTTTGAATTTTAAGAAAACTTGGCGTACGTCATTTTATACAGGGTGAAACAATATCTGTTTTTTCACCCTAACTTTAGAACATACCCTGGTGTGTTCCAGTTGTTCCACCGTGTGATTTCTTATTCCGTCATCAAGAGACCTCTTCTCTTTAAAATTTAATCCCTCATTTATAACAATAGCTCAATTTTTGTCAAAGATACATGGCTTTTAGTAAAACATTAAATTTCGATGAGGCTACAACAGTACTTCAACAAATGCAAGCAAAAATTCTGACCTAATGAAAACAAACTGAAGACTAAGTCAAAACACATAACGTGTTTTCCCCCCAGACGCAAATAACAGGTGCAATTCGTCTCGGCATGTCCTCATTAAGGTTTTGAATCACTTAGAGCATCACTGAGCTCTTCAAATTTTCAGGAGTTGGTACGCGAGATCGAATTTTCCTCTCAAGAGCATCCAAACACGACCAATTGGGTTCAAATCTGGGCTTAGAGCAGGCCAGTTGAATTCTTGGATATCAACATCTGCTAAATACTCCCTGGAGTCCCTGGCAATCCTAGCCACATGCGGTTGATGCGGTCGGGCATTATAAAGTGTTGGAATACAACAAATGTGGTTCTATGGTCTCCAATCCACCCTCTTCTATGGTTTCATTTTGGCGCGATGTTTTGGCTTTCTCCCTCTACGATGCGATGATAAATTAAGGGCGCGGTCAGCAGCTGCTTAGTTAGTTCGTCCCAAGCCATCGACCGGTGAACGTCTTGTCTTTGTACTAGTTATAACGTTTTTTACGTATTGTTCATTTTATCATTCGCTTACAATATCATACAATAATCACTGTGTTACTGAATAAACTTTATATAGACTTTCTATTAACGTTTTTCTATCCCAAAAGGTTATGGGCTCTCTCTCTCTCTCTCTCCTTGTGTGACTATTTTCGTGAGTGAATGAACAGTTTCGAGAGAACAAAAAGTTACCAAGCAGTATAGAACTTTTCGTGTTTAAGTGTATCAGAAAACATGGGTGAAATGTATCGTTCTTCCATACAGAAGTTGAATACGGATAACTACGGAATATGGAGTAAGAAAATGGAACTGCTTCTCATAAGGGAAAAAGTCTGGGAAGTTGTAAGTAAGGAAAAACCCATATTTAAGACAAATGAAGAAGATAAGGAGCAGGCATGGCAAGATAAGGATGATTTAGCAAGATCATCAATAGGTCTTCTCATTGAAGACAGTCAGTTTTTACATATACAAGATTGTAAAACTGCAAGGGAATATTGGGACAAACTCAGGGAATATCATCAAAAGTCAACATATGCAGGTATTATATATTTATACAGAAAATTGTTTAATCTTCGTCTGCAAGAAGGAGATAACGTTGAAGATCACATCATACAGGTACTTACCCTTTTCAATAAACTTAATGCATTAGGAGAAGAATTGAAAGACAAGTTTAAAGCAACGTTACTTCTTACAAGTTTGCCAGAATCATATAACTCACTTATTACTTCTCTAGGAGATCAGAAAAATGAAAATTTTACACTTGATGCTGTGAAAAGCCGAGTTATTGATGAATACAGTCGAAGAAAAGAAAATACAGCAGGGAACAGTGAAGCAGTTCTGAAAACAGTGCAGTTCAAAGAAAAGGATCATCAAAAAAAAGATACAGCATGTTTTTTCTGCAAGAAGCCAGGACACCAGAAAAAAGAGTGTTTTGCTTATAAGAAGTGGAAGAACAATCAGAAGAATAAAGAAAAAGAACGAGTCAGTGTAGCAACAGAAGCGACAGAAGAATTACTTCTAAGCAAGTATTGTAAGGATTCTGTAAAGTGTTCAAATGGATGGTTTGTAGACTCAGGTGCCACAAGTCACATGACAGGTTCAAAAGAATTGTTTCACTACCTAGATGAAACGCAGAAAGGATGCATACAGTTGGCAGAAGAAGATAAGATTTGTAGGATGGAAGGTAAAGGATCAATACTCATTAAATGCTTTGTTGATGATCAGGTGAGTGAGATACTTTTGAAAGATGTTCTGTATGCACCATCCCTCAAATCTAGTCTATTATCAGTAAAGAAACTCGCTATAAATGGCTATAAAGTAGATTTTAAGGAGAATGTATGCAACATCAGGAAAGATGATAGAATTTTAGCAAAAGCATATACAGGTAATAGACAGGAGGATCTGTACAGGGTGGACACAGTTACAGAAAGAGCTAAAGCAGCCATGGACTCTGAGAAGCATGGTGAAAACTGCTACCACATCTGGCACAGGCGTTTCGGCCACAGGGACACCAAGGCAATAAAGGATTTAATTAAAAAAGATCTTGTTTCAGGATTAAAAATTCGGGACTGTGGACTAGAAAGCATCTGCGAACACTGCCTGGAAGGAAAGATGGCAAGAAAACCATTTCCCACGGAAAGCGAGACGAAGACTCAAGCTATACTTGACCTAATACACACAGATGTTTGTGGACCTATGCAGACAGAATCACCTGCTGGAAAAAGGTATGTGATGACAATCATTGATGATTATTCAAGATATACGTTTTTGTACTTTTTAAAACAAAAAAGCGATGCCGGAAAGTATCTTAAAGATTTCATCGAAGAAATGAAAACACAGCATAAAAAAGTTCCAAAATGCATCAGGTCAGATCGAGGACGGGAATATGTAAATTCAGATCTTATAAATTACCTAAAAAGTCAAGGAATAAAAATTCAATACACAGCTCCCTACTCACCACAGCAAAATGGCGTGGCTGAAAGAAAAAATAGATATTTAATAGAAATGGCAAGGTGCATGCTATTAGACGCAAAGTTAGAGAGAAAATTTTGGGCAGAGGCTGTTAATACAGCAAATTTTTTGCAAAATAGATTGCCCACCAGAACACGGGAAAAGACACCTTACGAAATTTGGCATTCAAAAAAACCTGATGTAAGTTATTTTCATATTTTTGGCTGCGAGGTTTATGTCCATGTCCCACAGGAATTACGACGAAAACTAGATGTTAAAGCTGAAAAATATATTTTTTTAGGATATTCAGAACATTCTAAAGCATACAAACTTTTGAATAAGGCGACAGGAAAAATAAAAATTAGTCGAGATGTTGTGTTTCTTGATAAGTATAATAACACTGATGAAGAAATTGACAATAATCTAGTTGAAATTGATTTTCCACAGATAGACACTTCTGTTAAAGAAGTGACAACAGAAAGGGATACAAGTGATGAACCTGCGCAGGACCAACTTCAGGACGAACCAGAATGCAGAAGGTCAACGAGAAAGAATCGAGGTGTACCTCCAAGTCGTTATCTTGATGTATCAAGTCTAGCTGAAGAAATAAAAGAGGACCCAAGAACAAGGAAACAGGCACTTAACAGACCTGATAAGGAAGAATGGATAAAGGCAATGGATGAAGAGTTATGTTCTCTGGAACATAACAAAACATGGACCATTGTTGAGGCCCCAAAAGGTGCAAACATAGTTAGCTGTAAATGGGTATATAAAACAAAAAGGAATTCGAAAGGAGAAGTCGAACGATACAAGGCAAGACTTGTAGCTCGTGGTTTCTCACAAAAGTTTGGCACAGACTATGATGAGGTATTTGCACCAGTTGTTCGACAAACAACATTGAAGGTTTTACTTACAGTGGCTGGAAGAAAAAATTTAACCATCAAACACTTTGATGTAAAATCAGCATTTCTTAATGGGAACTTGCAGGAAGAAATCTACATGCAGCAACCTGAAGGATATGCAGTGGCAGGAAAAGAAAATTATGTTTGCAAGCTTGAGAGGGGGATATATGGTTTGAAGCAAGCTGCAAACATATGGTATGAAAAGTTAAGATATGTTTTAAGGGATTATAATTTCAGCCAGAGTAAAGAGGATCAATGTTTGTTCACCAAAAAGATGACAGATGATACAGTTTACTTGATTGTACACGTTGACGATTTTCTGATTGCAGCAGAAAAGGAAGAAAACGTCGACAAAGTTGCTGTCTACTTGAAGACAAATTTCGAATTAACTGATCTTGGAAAAATAAGGAAATATTTGGGAATAAACATCAGGAAAAATAGTGAAGGATATTTCTGTATGAATCAATCTGACTATATCAGGAATATTTTGACCAGGTTTGGGTTGCAAGAAGCCAAACCATCCAACATTCCTCTAGATACAGGATATCAAAAACACAGGGAAGAAACTCCGTTGATGCAGAACAATGAAAAATACCAACAACTAATTGGAGCATTGTTGTATTTATCTGTCAACACCAGACCAGATATAACAGCTAGCGTCTCAATTATGAGCCAGTTCAACAAATGTCCTACAGAAATGGACTGGACCGAGGTAAAGAGAATATGCAGATACTTAAAAGGAACTATAAACTATGAACTTTTACTTGGTGGCCACAACACTGAAGGGAACAATTTGGTAGGATACTCGGACGCAGATTGGGCAAGTACGAAGGTAGATAGAAAATCCAACAGCGGGTATGTTTTCAAGCTATGGAACTCTACAATTAGCTGGGGTTGTCGCAAACAAGCTTCAGTTTCCCTATCATCAACTGAGGCGGAATACCATGCCCTAGCAGATGCAGTTCAAGAAGGTATGTGGATAAATAGATTACTAGGTGATTTTGAGATCTCTCATAATAAATTTCGTGTCTATGAAGATAATCAGAGTTGTCTGAAAATTATCGAAAATAATAAATTTAGCCACAGGACAAAGCATATAGACACAAAATTTAATTTTATTAAGGATTTAAAAAAGAAAAATCTAGTAGAATTACAGTACTGTCCCACAAACAAAAATATAGCAGACATGTTGACAAAGCCTTTGGATAGAATTAAGCTGCAGAGAATGGCTGAGGACTGCGGACTGATGGTGCATCCTCATTGACACCCCATTTGTTGAGGACGGGTGTTGGAATACAACAAATGTGGTTCTATGGTCTCCAATCCACCCTCTTCTATGGTTTCATTTTGGCGCGATGTTTTGGCTTTCTCCCTAGACTACATTAAAAGGAGCGGATTTTGAACCAATCAGAGAGCAGTAGGGATTTTTAAATTTGACAGACGAAATCTGTTTACATTTTCGTCAGATGTCATCTTGACAACATTCCGGATTTTACTTATTTTAAACGTTGGATTTTGGAGCTTGAATTTATGGGATTCTCAATTATAACTCAAGTAAGAGGAGATTGTTGTACTCATTTGTGTTATCTGGAATTATTTCATTTTCGATGATGGTATGAAAATAATGAAAATGAGCAATGATGACTTTACTGTTCGAAGGTAACTTTATCCCTAATATCAATTATCGATAATATTTTCAAGTATTCATTTGATTTTCAGATTTCATCTTATTTGTCCAGTATGCCAGAAAAAATGTGCCATCAATACGAATATAATGGAATGATGTACTTTGAAACTTGTTTGAACCATCAAATTGGTTTGAAAATGTATTCTTATATTCCAATTATCAATAAAGAAGGAGAGAAATCAATGTATCAAGACAAAATTCAATTGATGGATTTATATCTACATGATTCACAAATAGAGAAAATAGTTCGATGAGGGCTGAAGAACTTCGGTCAATGGTCATTTGACTCGGTCAATCTTATCATTATTCAAGTTGGATGTGAATAAATCGTTGTGTTATTATAAGAAGCATTTGATATGTCAAGTTTTTTTTCAGTATGTGTAAAAGTATAATCTAGTGGAAATTGAATTGACTTGATTCTTACTCTTTGCCCTGAATACAAGTATTTAGTTAGTAGTTAACTTGTGATATCTAATCATGTGCTGATCTTACAAGATAAATGAATAAGTTTCGATGATGAATTTGTTTGTGGTTAATTTTTACTGAATTGGGTATAATGTTAGCAGAGACTATGAATGTAATTAAGCACATAAAGTTCTATTTTCATAAATAAGTAAACGATTGAAGGTGTTACTGCATAAAATTTCTATCAGGCTTAATTGAAGTGAATGAACGAGAAAACTGATGTATCTAAAGGAAGAATAAAACACATTATTTGAACCCCTATCTGATATTTATTCAAAAAGAAAGAACCGTACCACTTTTCAAATTCACTTTCTTGTACTTTACTTATATGTAGGTATTTCAATTATGTGCACTCTCACAATTGAACAGGAATATTGGAAATCAATTCATATTGAAAGATTTGATGAATGATTACCTTTAGTGCCTGATCAATGCTTTTATTAATTTTGGCCTGGGATCTTGATGAACAGGTACCAGATATTTTGATGTTCTTTTCGGAAAGAGGATTGAAATCACTAACAATATTTTCATTTCAACCCACAGCGAATAAGTTGAGCATAATTGTTTCAGAAAAGTGTAAATTGTTTAAACCTGATTCTGAGTCTGCGTTTAACATGAAACTTCAGTTCGATACTAACCGTGTTTTCATTAGTCAAACATGATTTTTGTATAATTCAATTGTAAACAATAATTCTTTGTATGGTATAATCTTTTAGTGCTCTCGATTATTGAAAATATTAATGTTGGGGGGTACAATATGTGTTTAATTAGTAAAAAATTTCTGAATATGATGAAAGGTACTATTGCACAAATGCTGAAGGACTTCACTGAAACAAATAGAAAATAAAACAGGGTAAACTGATATAGGACAAAACTAGTAATTACTGTTGGAATCATAATAAAACTGGAGGAAATATGGATCACAATTCATGGCATAATATTTTTCTGGTATAATAAGTAGTTCTGTCGTAGAGAAACTTCATTTGATCTTGATTTTTTTTAAACTAACTGAAAAATGCAAGATAAAATTGAAACGATTATAATAATAGGTGCTGAATGAAGTCTATGTTATGTAGACCGTTAGAAAATATCAATTGATTCGTGTGCATGTTCTTTTCATCTTGAGAGTCATTGTTCAGGCTCTTAATTGATGGCACATTTTCCCTGGCTTGATGAATAAGATGAAACCTGAAATAATATCAATAGCAAAGTCATTGCTTATTTTCATATCAACATCGAAAATGAAATAATTTCGGTAATCTAACGGAAATGCGTACAACAATCTCCTCTTTCTTGAGTTTTAATTGAGAATCCCATTATTTCAAGCTCTAAATAACGTTTAAAATAGGTGAAAACCGTAATGTTTTCAAAAGTCAAGCTGACATCTGACGAAAATGTGAACAGATTTCGTCTGTCAAATTTGAAAATCCCTACTGCTCTCTGATTGGTTCAAAATCCGCTCCATTTAATGTAGTCTTTTCTCCCTCTACGATGCGATGATAAATTAAGGGCGCGGTCAGCAGCTGCTTAGTTAGTTCGTCCCAAGCCATCGACCGGTGAACGTCTTGTCTTTGTACTAGTTATAACGTTTTTTACGTATTGTTCATTTTATCATTCGCTTACAATATCATACAATAATCACTGTGTTACTGAATAAACTTTATATAGACTTTCTATTAACGTTTTTCTATCCCAAAATAAAGCATTAGCACGAAATCGTCTCCAATAAACGGTGCATACCGAACAACATGTCGCGCTACAACACCTCTCATTTTATGTTTTAACTCAGTTTTCAGTTTATTCTCATAACGTTCGGATTTAAGGTTAAATCTGCGAAAGTACTTTCATAGCCATAGGGAACTTGTGGAGTTTAATGTTGTTCTGAAAACTCTGTATTTTTAACAAAATTTGTTGAGCTATTGTTATGAGTGAAGAACTAAATTGTCAAGAGAAGATATGTCTTGATGATGAGATAAGAAATCACACAGTGAATCAACTGAAACACACCAGGGGTGGTTCTAAAGTAGGGGTAAAAAACAGATTTAGTTTCTCCCTGTATAAAATAACCTACGCCAAATTCTCTTGAAATTCAAAACTGGTGATTGGTTAAAAACGAACATGCCTTCAATTGAAAAAAACTCAATCGAATCAGACTTGAAATAAGATATTTATGAATTAACAAACTTCATCGATTTTTTGAGTGGATCGATTACTTTGCCGGTGAGTGTATATTTATTAATTAAAAATATCAACGATCAAATTCAAGGAACATAATCAATTTAGACATCGAACTTGATAAAAATCATGTCAATCAATTGTCAAATTCCAGTAAAAATCTAACATTCTTGAAGATTCCATCAAGCTAAGTAATGACTGAAAATGAAATGAAAATGTGAAATGGATTGAAATGCTCAGCTGAGTATGATATCTTTTCTTTATGATAAAATTGGTGAATATTTCGGACAAGCCGATGAAAAATGTCCATGCAAAGATCCCATTCAAGATTTCGAGCCAGGTGTATTATCAGGTTGGGGAATCACTTGGATAACTGTAAGATTATGATTCTAGTTTATATTCAAAGAATTAAGCACTTCAAATACTTCATGACAGTAAAACAATCAAGTTTGTTCAATCGAGAAATAATCAAAATGAATTGAAAAATTTGAAAAGCACGCGAAGTAAGAGGTTTTTGCGCGCTTGTTCATATTGGGAAAACGATATTCCCTCAAGAACAAGCGACCAAAAGGGTATACCTACCGCTATGATATTTTACAAAATTATGAGCATTTTATAGAGTTTTTAGCGGTGAACAATTAAACCTTCCAATAAGAATAGTCCCACACTTATCAAATATGGGGTTGTCGAGTTTCAGCTGAAAATGATGTCGAACAATTGAATTGAACAATGTGAAACTTTCAGTGGAATCGAAATCTGTTCTCTGATATATATATATATATATTCTTTTGAAATTGAGAGCTAACATAATGCAATACATAAAACAAAAATAAAAATCCCTAACTGATGTTAGTGCAAAAACGGGGTACCATACTATTTTTTCGTATGATACCAGAGCTCAGGGAAAAAACCTCAGTACAAAAAAACCCTGTATCGCCGTTCCAACAAAAATAACACTTAAAAACTATTGGAAATATTGAAGGATTTCTTCTTTATTTATAGTATTCCAACCGATAACTCTCTCCCAGATGCCTTTGGAATACTGAATGAATCTGAAACAAACAAAAATCGAAGCAGAAAAAAGTAATAGAAAAATCAAATTATTGAAACTCTATTAAATCGATTTGAAGTTCACAACCCAATTTAAAAACGACTCTGTTACTTCATGTATAGCCCTTAAGCCATCCTGAAATTTAAATATTGTACAATTATTTATCAGGTGTTCTATAGTCTCCTCTGCTTCTCCGCATTCGCAACTAGGACTCTCAACTGAATTCCACTTGAAAAGCATGCTATTACAACGGCCATGACCTGTTCTTATACGATTGAGAACAGTCAAAATTTTCCTTGGAAGATCAAATCCAGGAACTTTAATGGAGGGATCAGTTATTAAATCTTTGTTTTGAATATTACCTGAGTTCCACTCGCATTGCCAAATAGCCTTATCGCTTTCATTCGAGGTCAGAAAATAAGTGGACCAAAATGGTTTACTTGATTTTAATCGTGGAACCTTATTATCTGGAATATAGGAAAGTATTTGATAGGAATTTGTAGAAGAATTAAATTTATTCCAAATTTTCAAAGTTAGGGCCCGCCTGCGGATATGTGGAGGAACTATGTTTGAAAGAACTGGTAACCATGGTGTTGGTGTTGATTTTATTGTTCCAGTTACTATTCTCATGGAAAAGTTTAATTGTGCATCTATCTTATGTACATGTGCACTGTTGAGCCAAACAGGGCAACAATATTCGGCAGTAGAGTACACTAAGGCTAGAGCCATATTTTATCTATGGCTAGAGCTGCCGTACGAAGAGTTGTTGCGTCAGCACCCCATGAAGTACCGGCAAGTTTTTGAATAATATTATTTCTCTGATAAACTGTAGGTAGAAACCCATGGTCAATCTCAGTTGGAAAATGAGACGATTACTTACAACGAGTTCAACACCCTTCATCTCGGAAAACGAATCATTTGCGGATAATAGTTATACAGGGTGTCCCGGAAAATGTGGGAAATCTCTCGGATTCAGATATAACATAAAAAAATAAGATGACAAGTTTCCATAATTTTTTTTCCTAGCGGCCCTCCCTACGAAGATACAACCTCCTAAATGACGCCACTGGAAATTGATTTTAGTGGAATAAATTTCAATTACTTACTTCTTTCATTATTTTTTTCGAAAATGGTTCATTTTATCGACACTGAGCAGGAGTACCTTTTCTTTAGCTTAATGTTCAAGGTATCCAAAATTGTTTTTTTTAGCACCTTATCATATAGGATGTCAAAAATGTAAGCATTAAAATGTACAACCCAGCCCCTGGTAAACTGAACAAGCTAATTGAAATTTGAGTGCGGTGATTTAAAAGGTCCTTAATACTATTAATCATATCAAATTTTCATGAAATTATATCGAGTAATTTGAAACTTATTCCACTAAATGGATTTCCAGTGGCGTCATTAGGAGGTCGTATCTTCGTAGGGAGGGCCGCTAGGAAAAAAAATTATGGGAACTTGTCATCTTCATTGTTTATGTTCTATCTGAATCCGAGAGATTACCCACATTTTCCGGGACACCCTGTATAATGTCATAATTTTTCCATGCATGAATTAGGTACCCCTTGAATTTTGTCACACTTATTCACTAACACCCTGTAAAAGTCGTTTTTGCAGTAGATGTTTCGTTTTAACTGCTCTGGCTGTACCTATATCCTTAACCTTTCTAATCGATCAAATATATTTTTTGATTGTTTCGTTCAATATTTATATTTCAGTTTTTCGATGAACTCCTGATACCCCATGAAATTCGCAAACATAGGAAAAAATGCCGACCTCCATGCTGTGGAAAACCTGCCATTTGTCCTCCTGTTAAGCAGAAACCAAAAAGACCAAGCTGCCGCCAAGATAAATTTCCTAAACCAACCTGTTCACATTGAAAATGTTGTTCTAGCCATGATAAAGAATTTCTGATTTGAGTCACGACTTTAATTGAATTTTACAGTAGTAGTACAAAAAAAACATTTTTTTTTTAAATTTCAACAACCTGTAGCTCCGTAACGAAGCTCTTACAGACCCATGTTTCGAAAACTTTTTTTTAATAGAGTAACAACAAGTTAAAAGCGAAAACCACGTACGCAACGATCGGAAATTCGGATTATTGAGTCTTGCAATCAGGAGTATAAGGACCTAATACAATCTTGACGTTTATCCGGACTAGTATAAGATATCCGGATTATCGTTCTCCGGATTATCGAGTCTCTACTGTATTAGGAAAAACAAAACAACTCACCCATGGAATTGATCCAAATTATTAACGGAAATTGTTTCAAATTTTGTTTGAGCGCACAAAGTAGAAAGTAGGACTTTTTTATTTAACGCTGCATCACCCAAACTGATTAAAAATGAGTAATGCAGCATTCCCATTGGTCGATTCAGTCAAAGTGAAGTGATTTCTTCAGTAAATCAGTAAAATGGAGAAGCTCCAATGAATTAACATGCAATATTCATAAAATGAGTTCAAGAGCACTTTCAATGCGTTCTCCCACATTATTGACCTCATTTACATGAAACACTAAATTTTACAACCATAAATTCGTAGATATTCTTACAAATCTTTGGTTTCTATCACCGAATTTAATTGACGCATTCACGATATTTTTGAAATCTAGATAGGTTTCTAACTTCTGTCAAATATAACAAATGTTCATATTTTAATATATCGACATCATTTCAAACATGCCATTATAGCTCATACTTATATTGAAAAAATTTCCGTAATCTGGTACTGGTATGACTTATACAATGTTTTCGTCTCTACTACATAAGGTGAGTAGGATACTTCCATAATTTTACAGAACCACACTTAGAAGAAAATTCAATTATTGGAAGGTCAAAATTTTAAAAATACGAAGTTCATTATTTAATAAGTTGATCATAATCACTGTTTTCGATAAGAGAGATTCAGGTCCTGAGTCTGAGCTAAATGCTTGTTACAGTTCGATTTGAAGAATATATTTTTGGCAGATGACCAACCCAAAAATTTGTATGAACATTCATGTATCAGTCTTCTTTTATAAAATGAATTTCATTCGAATGGGATATTTTTTTATGGAAGATCCTGTACGATTTGGCTGGTTAACGAACTTAATGGATCCATTTGGGAACCGAACGCACCCTGAAAATTTAAAGTTAGGACAATCCTTTCGAAAGTTATCGTGCTAACGGATGGCCGGACGGACGGACGGTCCCACGGACAAAATTATAGACATTTGGGCAAAACGATATAGCACTTGTTTAAGTAGAACGAGCGCTCAAAGACGCAGGCATAGCACCTGGGTGCTCAGCTCATCAATCAAAAAATAACACAACTGTAAACATAATATTCTGTGATCTGGAGCTGTCACTTTTATTTTAGGTTATGACGAATCAAAACATTAGACAAGTTACGTGATTCAAGAATAATTTCATTTATATTTCTATTATGTAAGCATAAATAAAGCAATATAGAAATTATTTATTCAGGATCCTCCTCCTAAACCCGAATATTCTCTTTTTTCATTTGAACTTACTTTTTTCAGATCTGTAAGATAGGATTTATTGCCTCTGCAGCTATGGTTATAACCGATACAAACCCTAATACGCAAAACAAAGGTTTGAAATGCAAACCAAGCGAACTTCCCATATACAGCCCTGACATTCCTACTCCTAAATGTATTGAAGAAAAACCATCCTGGTTCGGTAACGTTTTAGAAGAAAAGGTATCGAGTGTACGAAGAGCAGTTGATATGGTTATTCTTGAGGCCAAAGCATATGAGTCTGTAGCTGAGAATTATATTAGTGAAGGAATCGATAAAGCAGACGGTAGGAATACATAAACAAGTAGAGTAGATTTTCAATATATGATTTTTAATGTTCAATGATGCTATACCAAGAATAATTTCAGGAGCGATAACATATTTAAGACAAGAAAACAATACTGCACCCAAAGTTGGAGCTATAGCTATTGGAGGCCTTACGGGATTGATTTTCAGTTTAAGGAAGGGATATTTTAAGAGAATGTTATACACGGTTACTGGAGCAGGAGTGATGACAGCTATCTGTTATCCAAAACAAACATCCCAATACTCACAAATTGCTGTTACAGAAGGAAATAAATATGCTACTATAGCTTATAATTTTGCCTATGGTGGTATGTATACTTATAGATAAAGGACGTACACAGGTTTGGAAATACAGATTGGACAGATACAGTAGCGTAACTAGAGCCGACTCATGGGGGGGGTTACCTTGCTAGTTTACTGGTAAAAAAAAAAAAAAAAGAAAGAGAGAGAGAGAGAGAGTTCTTTTTGACCAATGGGGGGGGTTGTATCCCCAATAACCCCCCCCTGGGTACGCCAGTGGACAGATATAGTATACAATGCATCAGTCAGAGAATTTTGGTGTACAGGGTTTTTCACTATATTTTGACCCCCCCTTTAACTTTGTTACTAAAGGAGATAGAAAAAAATGTTTCATTCAAAAGTTTCACAAAATCAACTGAGAGTTTTCAATATGACTTTACAAACTGAAATATATACAGGGTGGCCAACATATTGATGACAACTCCATTTTTTCAAATAGAACACCCTATATATTTTTCCATATTTGGCTAGCTCTTTTTCTACTGATTTCCAATATGTAACAATTGTTGGTCTATCTCTTTTATTCTGAGTACCACAGAGTTTCAAATTTTAAGAACCAAGCTCTGTAATCATTTTTCAAGTGGCAGACTGCATTTACTGAAAATGCCCATTTTTCGAGTTGTTATAACTTGAATATTGTATGCGTATGTGGGTGTGCCTTTTCAATTTTCAAAGTTTTGAAATGAGGATTCCAAATAAAAAATATGTGAAATACCTATGAAATTCTTCATATTCAAACAATTTACTTAAAAGTATTATTTTAAAATGAATACTCAACAATTACTTAATCAATAAAAAATAATAAACTATGGTGGTATGGTATGAACAACATCAACAGGTTGTTCCATATGAAAAAATGAAGTTGCCATCAATATGTGGGTCACCTTGTATATATTTCAGTTTGTGAAGTCATATTAAAAAACCTCGGTTGATTTCGTGAAACTTTAGTATGAAACATTTTTTTTATCTCCTTTAGTAACAAAGTTAAAGGGGGGGTCAAATTATAGTGAAAAACCCTGTACAGTTGAACAGTTCTATATTCAAGAGATTCACGTACTTCAGCTGACTGAATCTAGTTGTACGATGTAGTGTTGTCTCTCTCATTGTTAGAAGTGACTTGATTCAGGCAGCATGGTAAACAACCGCAAGTACTTTAATTGAGTATCAAATCTCAGAGTAAAAAACGAACTTGGGATGCCTTCACGCATTTGTTGAGGCAACCAAGTAGAATCTGTTTATGAATCAGCATTGCAAACTTGTGCCAAATCTTTATTCTGTATTGGAATACAGTAAAGACTCGATAATCCGGATCAATTAATGCAAGGGATGATCCGGATTAATGAGGAATCCGGAATACCGCGTCTTACAATTTAGTAAAGATGCAATTTAAAAAAACGGTTGAAATAAATATAGGCTTTATTATCGAAACCATAAAACAAATATATTATTTGGAATAATTAGATATTTTACGTTTTCTACTGTAAGGGAAAAAGAATGCTGAACAATAGCTTTCTCCTGTATATCTTTCAGAAACTGAATATCAGTAATTGCCATGAGTTATTTAATAAACAGACTGCATCGAATTGATCTATGCTCTAAATGCATTTGCTAACATTATCCCTGTCTTCGAGGATCGAAAAAATATGTGCTAAAAGGCCTTTTCAGTATTTCAGTTTTGTTAATTTAATATCATTATGATCCATATGCTGTATCAAAGCTGTATGGTTTGGAGGTAGAAACATTCCATTCCATTTCACTAATTAATTATTCTTGTCTGACTTTTTTTGTCTTATACCATTGTGCACTATTATATACCAAAAGAACGCCCGATCGTCGTCATAGAAATTGAGTTACGACAAGTTAGAACCGTAAACCACGTATGCAACGATCGGAAATTCGGATTATTGAGTCTTGCAATCCGGATTATAAGGACATAATACAAAGTTGACGGCAATCCGGACTAATAAATATCCGGATTATCGTTCTCCGAATTATCGAGTCTCTACTGTAATTGTTCTACGGCTCCCCCACTATGGTAATAACAACTGAAGTCCGCTATAGACAATTCTGTCAGTTTGGCAACATCTTTCTAGTACTGTTTAGTTATTTGATGAGTAGGGTTTGCATTTTTGTTTCGATTTGACACTCATAAACTTAATTCTTCACTGATTTAGGTCATTTTATTGCTGCTTAAGGATATTCTGGTAATTATAGCTATTGCAAAATTACAAAAATGTTTAATTATATTCAGGAATTGTCAAAATCTAAATATAACCTATTGTTTACCTCACCCTAGTGCGGCAGTAATGTGCTTTCCGTCTCACTTGAGAGCTTGGTTTATTACAATGCAGTACTATTCACGCGTAGGGGTATCTCTATGTTTACATCCTACGCTGGGTATTAAATAATTCGATGCAAGTGCTGCAGGATCCCTACCATATTGTCACTCCCATCGTTAAGAAAGAGACAACACTACATTATTGCAATTGGAGAACTGGATTCAGTCAGTTACAGCACGTGAATCTCTTGAATATAGAACTGTTCAACTGTAGGGCAAAATTCTCTGTCTGATGCATTGTATATGGTATCTTTCAGATGTGTATTTCCAAATCTGTATAGTCCGTTCACGAAAGTTTGAGCCGTCAGTTGGCCATAACAATTTGGCATATTACACTGTGTATATTAAAATTTTAGGTTATCTTGTTTATTTTCTTGTCAGATTGATACGCAATGTTGTCAATAGGTCATATAGTTCTCTGATAATTCTGAAGTTTGTCAGACGAGGCTAGGTACATTCGGCAACGTTGACTTTATTTTACGTTATGACAGCAAATACTGCCAATTTCAGATAAATAAACTAACACCTAATATTAAGGTGGTAATTTTTTCGGTTGAAGGAACAATAAAAAACGTAGATCTCTATGGCGACGTTTCGGTGATTTATTTTCACCTTCTTCAGGCTACAATTGATAAAAACAATTTCAAATACAACAATGACATTACAACAATACACAAAACAGAAAAAACAAAGTTGACAATCAACCATCAATCAAAAAAAAAAAAAAGGTTGAACAAATAAATCAAAAGTTGACCACAATGTATTGGACTGTAGTGAATTTCGAATGAACAGAATGGAGAAACTCACCCGAGAGATCAAATGGTAAACGTATCTAATTCTGTCATCAAAACAAATGGATAATTTAGGTTATTTTCAACATCAGTTGCGTTAAGATGTGCATGTATATTATCAAAGTCATAGACTGAATGCTCCTCGACGACCACATTTGTTGTCAATCATGGTACCCCCACTATTGATTATGAGCGGTGGTAATACATAGAATTTTTCACTTATTCTTATTTGCACTTTTTTATCAAATTGACATAAATATTATTCAGGGACATGGTATCAGTAATCAAATTAACATTATTTTTGGTGTTCTTTATAGAAATCATTTCTTTGGTCAATCTTTTTTCTAAGTTACCTTCTCTGTGAAGGATTTTCGGATTTTCAAAGTCGAAGTTATGGCCGGTATTCTTACAATGGTCTGATAGTCCTGTGGTGGTTAGGCCTTTCTTACAATCATTTTGGTGCTGTCGGATTCTATTTTTTAATAATTGTTTGGTCTGGCCTACGTAACAACCTTCACAGTCACTGCAATTAATTTTATAAACGAGATTAGATTACACTAATATTGACATACCCGAGGATGTTAAGAGTTTTTTATCTTTAGGTCCTAAATTTGCCTTACCTTTCAGTAGAGGTGATTTTCCATTAACAGATATTTTAACAGATTCTGAATATATCATTGGTAATCAACAATACTTGGATAGTGACCAAAAAAACACCTTGAGATCATTAGTGTCGAATACTATACACAATTATATCAATAGAATGAAGAAGTTTAATCATAATACAGTGACTAGTTTTTTGCTTAACGCTGCTAAGAAAACTAAACAGTTTTTGCAATTACATACAAACATTCTTGTTATGAATGCGGACAAAGGCAATCGAGTTGTCATTTTGGAAAGAGATGAATATCATGAAAAATTAAATTTCTTGTTGTCGGACACATCTTCGTACGAAAAAATGTCAAATGACCCTACCACGTCAATTCAAAACAAATGCAATGCGTTCATAAAGGTATTAAAGGACAACAGTCTCATCTCAGAAGCAAAGGCAAAATATCTGAATACATACAATTCCATTTCTCCAAAAATTTACGGTTTAATCAAAATCCACAAACCAAGTCGACCTTTGAGACCAATTATTTCATGTACCGGCTCCCCGACTTATAAAATCTCAAAATTCATTGCGGACATTTTGGTGAACATAAGAACTTCACTTAAACACATTATTAAAAATTCCATGGACTTGAAGGAGAAATTATCAAGCGTTAAAATACCCGAAAATCATGTATTGGTCAGTTTTGATGTTTGTTCGTTGTTCACTAATATTCAGAGGAAAAAACTCATAGAGATAATACACGGACATTGGAGTGAAATTAGTGCGTTCACCTACTTGTCAGAACATTGTTTCACTGGTGCAATAGATCTCATTTTCAGTACCAGTTATTGTCAATACATGGGCCAATTCTACAAACAAGTCAAAGGATCCGCCATGGGAAATCCAGCATCCCCCATTTTCGCGGAAATTCTCTTGAACGCACTGTTGTCATGGGTGATGGAGAAGTGTACCTTTTTGATTCCCTTTTTATATATCTATGTAGATGACATCATTACATGTATACCTAAAGACAAGGTTCAATTTATGTTGGAGTTGCTAAATTCGTACCACCCTGATCTGAAATTCACCTATGAACTCGAAAAAGACTGCTCCATACCCTATTTAGATTTATTGATCATAAGGAAAGAAAACAAAATTTTCACTGATTTATACCAAAAACCAACATCCTCCGGAAGAATTCTGAATTACAAATCATGTCATGCCTCCAAACATAAGATCGCCATAATAAAAAATATAAAACGAAAGATCTTGGCTCTGTCTGATCCATGTTTCCATCGAAAGAATTTTTTGTTTTTTACTCAGTACCTGAAAAATAATGGATACCCTCTAACACTTATCAATAGTGTGTTTTATTCATCACAGAATAGTAACTTGGTCCAGTCTACAATTTCTGAAAGTGTTGGTGAACAATCTCTGGTACGTACTTTCAAGCTTCCATTCGTGCCCAAATTAAGCAAACAAATTGGTAGAATTTTGTCCAATACTAATGTTAGAATTGTTGAATATTACAAGAAGACGATCAGGAATTATTTCTCGAGGGTAAAAGACACGGTTCCCAGCATACTCCAAACTAATCTCGTTTATAAAATTAATTGCAGTGACTGTGAAGGTTGTTACGTAGGCCAGACCAAACAATTATTAAAAAATAGAATCCGACAGCACCAAAATGATTGTAAGAAAGGCCTAACCACCACAGGACTATCAGACCATTGTAAGAATACCGGCCATAACTTCGACTTTGAAAATCCGAAAATCCTTCACAGAGAAGGTAACTTAGAAAAAAGATTGACCAAAGAAATGATTTCTATAAAGAACACCAAAAATAATGTTAATTTGATTACTGATACCATGTCCCTGAATAATATTTATGTCAATTTGATAAAAAAGTGCAAATAAGAATAAGTGAAAAATTCTATGTATTACCACCGCTCATAATCAATAGTGGGGGTACCATGATTGACAACAAATGTGGTCGTCGAGGAGCATTCAGTCTATGACTTTGATAATATACATGCACATCTTAACGCAACTGATGTTGAAAATAACCTAAATTATCCATTTGTTTTGATGACAGAATTAGATACGTTTACCATTTGATCTCTCGGGTGAGTTTCTCCATTCTGTTCATTCGAAATTCACTACAGTCCAATACATTGTGGTCAACTTTTGATTTATTTGTTCAACCTTTTTTTTTTTTTTTTTTTGATTGATGGTTGATTGTCAACTTTGTTTTTTCTGTTTTGTGTATTGTTGTAATGTCATTGTTGTATTTGAAATTGTTTTTATCAATTGTAGCCTGAAGAAGGTGAAAATAAATCACCGAAACGTCGCCATAGAGATCTACGTTTTTTATTGTTCCTTCAACCGAAAAAATTACCACCTTAATATTTATATTGGAACGAAAATTTGAAGAATTAACACCTAATACCTATGCACTCAATCTTTCGTGAACGAACTATATGTATGGAGATGATCGAAGAATTTGTTATTTTATGTATAAATAAATTTCCAATAGGTTCTATCACTACTAATAAATAAATTTTTTTCAGTCAAAAAGGGAGATCCACCAATGGAGCTCCCTTCACTTCCAGAATTACCTTCGTCAGTTTCAGACACTTGGAAGTTTGTTTCTAAAAATGTTTCATCCCTTTTTCTAGATAGGGCAGATTCTGATAACAAAAAATGCAACGTTCAGCCAAGGCATAGCACCAAAGCAAATGAAGACCCTGAGTCTGATGAAGAGGTAGTTTGTCATTGTTTCGATAATTTTGATTCCCTGGAAGTAGAAGATCCTTGTCCCTTCCTCTAATATTCCAGTCATAACTAACTAAAGGTTTGTTGTTCCACCTTGTAATAAGATCTATTTATCCATGACTATTGCATAATCCACCCATTATACGTCTGTTTGCACCGCCATAATAATATTCATTAATCAAAAGAGAATAATGAGTTATTATTCACTGCTGTCTGATGCTTCATAGATTCAGCTTTGAAATTATATTTCTTAAGTACTCCAAATAACGAATAGAGGTTCACCTTGTCAATCGAGAGCAGAGTCTACTCTTCTTCTCTTGCTTCCTCAGAGTAAGAAGTAAACATAGAGATGCCCCCACTCGTGAATAGTGTTGCATTGTAATCAATCAATCTCTACAGTGAGATGAAAAGCGTTTTACAGCTGAAATAGAGTGAAGTAAACAATAGGTTAGATTTTCATTTCTATAATTTCTGAATTCAATAAAACATTTTCGTAATTTTGCCATAGCTATAATTACTGGAATAATCTCAACCAACAACAAATCAGTAAAATCATTCAGTTTATGGACGTCAAATCGAAACAAAATGGAATCACGACGCATTAAATTACTAAACAGCAACAGAACGATGTTGCCAAACTGACAGAATTGTCTATAGCAAACTCTAGTAACATAGTAGGATAGCCGTAGATCAATTATCCCAATACGGAATAGAGAAACGGCACGAGTTCGCAACGCCGAATGTTGTCGCCTTCATAAACAGATTCGTCTTCGCTGCGCGAACAAATGCGTGAAGGCATCTCTAACTTACTCTGAGGTTGCTACCAAACCAACCATCAAGTTGTTGATGTATATAGTATTCGTTTTGAAGAGTTTCGAGCTCCTGAGCTGTTCCAGTGGAGCACTAAACTCTTCAAAACGAATAGGCTAGTAATATGTTGAAATAACCAATTATTTTTGTTCGCAGATAACACGAAATGCTTGAATATATAGCAGAGATGAGATTATAGGATATAACTAGAAGAATAATAAATTTCCAGTTGTACATTGTTGTTTTTATTGTGGTTTATTAAATAAGATGTATCATATGAATTTACTTCATCCATTTCCCAGTCTTTTTATTATTGTGGAAATAAAATTCTAGATAAGTCAAAAGTTTGAGGGACAGAATTGGTTTGGATATTTGAGAAACAAATTTTGTAGTAGATGTATAGCCATTGATAAAATATTTGTAATAGTTTTAAAAATGTTGTGTTTCTCAGGCCTTGATAATTGTGCCAATTCCTTCTGGATAATATAATATTCATAGGGGGCATTGAAGAAAATTAATTTTGTGGTTGAATTCTTCATTAGTGGGTTTATCTAGGTCATTTGGGACTATTCAAGGTTCGAATTTCAAAACTTACAGTCAACCCAGTAAATCTTTGGCACATTATCGTTTTCCTAGAAACATGCGAAAAATCCTTAAATTCTATAATCTTCATTTTTCAATAAAACAAAATAAATTGCCTTGAATGCGCGTTGTTTGAAAGTTTTAAAAACCTAAACATTTCTGTACCAAGAAATTGAGTTTGCAGAATATGTCCAGAATCAACATATAAATTTCGTTTACAATACAAATATCTTCATTGCATAAGCATTATCATAAGAGAACAACACTTATACATGTCCTTCACAGTAGCAGTGAAAATGTCCTCTCTGTGAGGGACATTGGTATCTACAATTAATTATTACATGTTTTTATTGTTTATTCATATCAATGAAACTATTTGAAAATAAATCTTTCCCGCCAACGCATGGAGGTAAAGGACTTCCATGCGCCAACGGCACAGAATAGACCACAGAACTTACAACGCTTCGCTTTTTTATTTAAATTCTGTGATACGTGCAGTGAAAAATTAAATTGTTTTTGTTTTTAATGAATTATTTGCTTTTGATATAACAACAAGATATTTATGCCATCGTGAATAATCGTGCAAAAAAGTATGAGGATTTTGAAACAAAAATTACTCTTACCTGACGCCACATCACCTATCTTCTATGTTCTAACACTTCTAACTGAAATTTACAAACGTCAAAATTGAAAACTTGAAATTTTAAAAACATTCTTCCAAGTTTATTTATTATTCTAGTGTTTATAAACTTTTAAGTATTAATATAAAATTGATATTCTATTCAATTTCATATTCTGATGATGGCTAATTATGGCTTTTAGTAATAAACGTATGGTTAAAAATGTCCATCAATGTAACAGTTACTGGAAATCCTATTAGTATTCAGAAAGGAAGAATGGTAACTGCTAGCCCAAATCACTCCAAAAAGGAGTTCGAAAGACGAAGACTTATAAGGATATCACAGGTCCGGCAACAGTCCAAAAATATTGCAGAAGATGTTCGAAACAGAGTAAAACAACAAAAATTAAGACAGATTGAAGAAATTGAGAAAGAAGGGCAGAAGAAGCTCAAACAGTGGCAAGCAAAAAAATTATTAGAACTGCAAAATCAATGCCATGAAGCCCTGAAAGATATAGGAGCTGGGCATAAAGGAGCAAGTTTGTTAGAAGATGAGGAAAATATATTGTTGGATAAAAGAGAAAATGAGGAAAGTGTGGCAAAAATAAGGGCTGATCTTGCAAACAGAAAATTACGAGAAGAGAAAAAGAAAGCTAAACATAATGTTTCTGTACCAACGCTCAAGAGAAAGCTTGTGAGACAGATGGAAAATAAGAGGGCTCAGATGATGTCAGGTTTGAAACAATCTTCAGGATCCTTCAAGAAAAAGAGTGATGACAAATTATCAATTGATACTGAGATATCTGGAATAGTAACTGATTCAGATTATGAAGATATTGATGAGAGCATTCTCAAAGAAAGAAATGTGGATATCAGTTTTAAAGTTGACAATAATTCAGAGAATTTCAAAAATAATATACCATCAACATCAAATAATGATGAGATGAAAAACATTGCAAAGAACTCTACTAATATTGAAAGTTTTGAATGTGAGTAAATGTTTATTGTTTATTTATTTTTTCATCTGAGAAGCAGCCATTAACACATGTGTTCTCAGTGCAAATAATTCAATGTCTTCCAAACAAAATATTCTTAATTGGGAAAAGCTCTTTGATCAAAATGATTCATATTCAAATTTTGAGAACATGTCCATTTTTATTAGGGGGGAAAATAAATCAAGATATTTATTCGAGAAATGTAAGTTTCCAAAGCCAAGTACAAATCTACAAAATCACATGTGTATTTGTGCTATAAATAATTTTAAAACACTTTTTCTATAATTATTTCTTGTGTAATTGAATTGAGTATCTTTTTTCACATCACAGGTAATATATAATTTTTTTTCAGTACCAGATAATGATGACCAGTTACTAAAGGAGCTCAGGGAACAGCGAGATACAAGAATATCTGATCGTATAAAAAAACGTAGTTCACATCAATTGATACAGCCAGATATATGTGATACTTTGACAAAAAGGATAAGTAATGGAAACATCCACAAATGTGCAAGTGAAAGAGATGTTGCAAATACTCCATCAAATTCAATGTTTTCTTCCATTCAGCAAAATATTTATGCTTGTTCATGCTCAAGGCAGTCACCTGTAGTTCGAAGTCCTACATGCTGTGGTATGGTAAATCGTACACCTTCAACAAAAAAACCTGTTTCCAATATCAATACTTTAAAATGTTTCGATACAACCGACGAGGAAGAAGTGAATAAAAAATGTAGGGAATCACAAAGAGGTAAAATAAAGAAAACAACTTCAAAACCAGTGTTAGATCCAGCTGACGGAAAAGTACAGGTAAGAGAAATTCCAAATAGACCTAAAGTAACCCTGAAGTCAGTAAGAAGTCCTATAAAACCTTCAGCGGTAACTTCCAAAACACCTTTACAGAGTAAGTCTAGTAAATCAAGATTGATCACATCACACGTTGAAAGAATTACCGAAGAAAATCTCATTATTTCTCCTGAACCACTGAACAACGACGATTTTCTAGAAAAAATCAGGCAAAGAGATAGAGATGCTCTAATAAGAGGTCAAAAAGCATTAGAAAAGGAAAAACTCCAAAGGGAATACAATGATTTGTTGAAGAAGTTGCCGGCTTTACAAAAATTGGAAAGGCTCTATGAAATGAATGAAGACAAGCCAGAATATCATATGACTGAAGAAAGACTCAGAGAACAAGAAAAGAAAAAACAGAGTATTTTAGATGACACATATGAGAAATTATTTCCAGATAGGCGTCCACCAACTATTACAATTCCCGTGAAAAATAAATCGATATCAGCAACCACGCAAAGAGATGAAATATTACTGAATCAAGATTCACAATCTCTAAACTTGGGAACTTGGGAAAATGAAAGAAAAACAAAAAAACTATACACTGAAGAAGAAGTTGAAATACTACGTCGTGAAGGGAAGATTCCATCAGAAAGTAAATTCAGAACAGACCAGCTGAAAACCGTTCTTGGAAAATTGAGAAAACAGAAAGAAGAAATACTGAAAGAAATACAAAATCAGAATCTGTCAGAAGCTTTGCCATTCACTATAAGCTCGAAAGTAGGATTAAAAAACGAAGGCAGTTCATCGGATTCTTCAATTGTAGGTTATAGTTCTAAGAAAGATAGAAGTACATCCACACCAAAAAAATTTGTCTCAGTTAAAGTTGGAACAAATCCTGGTCCGAATAGTTCCTCCAGTGATACTGCAGAAGAACCGGTCAAAAAACAACCCAAAGTGGTTACACAAACGACTAAGTCCAAGTCAAAACAGGTGCAGGTCGCTTCAGTGTCAAAGAAAATGAAGTCTCCAATAGTACAAAAGCTCCCAAAACAAAGTAAAAAAACCGATGCGAAAGAACAAAAAATTAGAAGGGATATTTCAAGTTCAAGTGAACAATCAATTTCTGACATACGGGACTCCCAAAGGTCAAAAAATACTAAAACAACTTCAGTTCAAAAATCTTCAAAAAATAATGAAAAGCAAGTTGCAAAAGTACATAAAATTAGGAAAGACATCTCAAGTTCAAGTGAACAATCCCTTTCAGATTCTAAAGTTGTTCAATTATCGAAGAAAACTAAGGAAACAAACATTTCAAATTTCTCCAAAGATGGTACAAGGCATGTCGCAAAAGAACATAAAAGTAGAAAAGACATCTCCAGTTCCAGTGAACAATCTCTTTCAGATTCACAGGTTGCACAAATTTCAAGAAAAAGTAAATCCCCAAGTCAGAAATCGTCACACCAAAATGCCAAGCATGCGGGAAATGATCCTAAGAGTACAAAATCAAATTCCAGTGAACATATTGGTTCAGATTTGAAAAGAAGTGGTTCTAAGGAAAGTGTTAAATCATCACATACTGCCAACTCTTCTAAGGCACTTGACAAGAAAAAAATTGTGATATTGAGTAATACTGTTATACCATCTGTACCTACGAACTCTTTGACTTCTATAAATGGGTCTGTTGTTGATAAGAAATCAGTAACAAATCAGAGTAAACAAATGAAGAGTTGCGAGTGTGTGAGAGACAATGTTAAAAAAAATTCTGAACTGTGCGAAATTGTCATAAAAATCAATAATGGAAAATCTTCAGAGGTATTGATCAAGGATAAATCCAATAGTGAAAAGGACAGAATTAAATCTCTAGTGGTTGAGAAACCTAGGGTTGTTGATAAACCGAAAATGATTGAAAAACCAAAGTTAGTAGAGAAACCGAAGAATGTCGAAAAACCAATCGTCATTGAAAAGAAAACTGCAGAAAAACCAACAGTAATCAAGAATTCTGAAAAATTGAAAGAAGCAAAGCCAAATCAAAGATATGTGGAAATGCAGAAAGCCTTAAATGATGATTGTTGTAGAAGTAGGAATGATAGCAAACCAGAGTCTTGGCATGAGAAGTTCTCCAAAAATAATTCTCAAATTTCTACGTCAAGTACTTCATATATGAGCCCCCCGCATCTGCCCAATAAACCAAGTAAAGAAGTTAAAGCTCCTCCATATTTCTGCGACCTGATTGGTAAAAAACCGCAACAATTCAATATTAACGAAATGACACCAATCCCCAAAATACCTGTGGAAAATCATAATGTTTTAGGAGAAGTTCAAAAATTACTGGCAATGTCTAGGCAAAGTATAGACGAACTAGGAGTAAGTTCAGTGAGCACTGTGACTACACCCTCACAGAGTATAATCGACTTGGAGAGTAACAAAGCAACTTCTACTGCATATTCGAGTTCAAACACTAGAACAGATCTATTAAATGAATTATGTCAAAGTCGAAATACTCTTCCGAATTTCAGTTTCTTGACTGTATCCAGCGAGAACAGAACTATTACAACAAGCGAAATAGACAGTAATCAACAGTATCCTGACGTTTTAGCGAAATATGCAAAAATCGCTGATCAGTGTAGCCAACGAATCTCTGATTTAACATCGATGATAGAAAAAGTACGGGAAGACAAGAACAGAATGCTTCAAACTTCTTCCTTGCTACCTACAAATAACGATAGTTCAACCAAATACATGGAGCTCCCAAGTCCTAACAAATCGACAAATACTAAAGATTCCACAAATGAACAGAAATCAGGGTCTAGTAGCAGTAGTTCTGGAGACTCAAAATTATTAGACATAAATTTTAGTTTGGCCGAAAAATTAAAAGGTTTGACACCCGAGCAAGTTAGGACTTTTGATAAAGAGTTTGTACCATCTGCTGATCCAATTAGTATTAGTAAAGCCGAGGAAGATTTAGTAAGAAGATTAAGAGCTTTAAAAGAAACACCCATTGTGATAGATAACTTTAATAATAATCAAGTTGAGAATCAAGTTAAATCTCCAGTCAGTGACAAAAATTTTTCAAAAAAAGATGATGGTAAAAATCAAAATCCACCTAAAAGTACTCATAGTGGGGACACTATCGATTTTGTGCCATTGCTGTTAGATATTCCAAAACTACCAACATTAGCTACAGATTCCTCGAACACAAAACATAAGAAGCCACCTCCATCTAAAAGCTTATTGGCAGCTAGAAAATTCAATGATTTTATTGTACCTCATGAATTATCGACAATACCAGAGCAAGATAGTCAAATGCGATTCGAAAGTACCTTGAGAGATAAATCTCCTGTAGAAGAAAGGAGATCTCAAGTGATAGAAACAATTCCGGCTCCCAAAAAATCACCACCTTTGGAAAATAAGGCCAGACCTAAGTCACCTCTAGAAGCAAGTAATAAATCGAGTGCATCAGGTATTGGGGCAAAGCTAGAAAGGAAAATTTCAATTAAAGATATAGCATTTGTACCTCCCTCTGTCAGAAATACATCATCTCCAATCAAAAATCCATCAGAAACTATTTTCAGTCAAATGACTTCATCACCTATAAACAGACGCTCGTCTGTAACAGTGGAGAACACAAATAATTCTGATAACTCTGTAGGTTCTGTGAATACTTCAAGTGATGAAAAAGTTGAAATGCTCAGAATAGAAGCTATGTTAAGAAGCATTGGTATGGAATGGGCTATATCAACATTGAGAAAAACGCAAGAAACTCTGGCTTTAACCTCGAGTTCTAGCTCTATAGACCTTAAAAGTCCTTCTACCCTTAAACATTTCAACGAAAGTGATATCAAGGAATATCTATCAAAAGAGTTATTCCAAAAAATATCATCCAGCACTTTAAGAACTGATGCAAGTCCAGGCTCACTGAATGAAAGTCAAGAATTTTCAGATATACACCGTTCAGAATTTTTGTACAAGCAGACATCAACACCAGTGAATAGAAGCAGGGACCGTCTTGAAAATCCTGAAAAAAGTTCTGACTTACCTTCTGCAATTGAATCTGACAAAGTAATTAATGATTTCTTCAGTTTACCTGAGCGATCACCTTGAACATGACTGGAAAAACCCTTATTACGTAATCTATTGAATCAATTTTAAACCTTGTGAAATGTACATGTAACACATGCAATCAACCATTTTATTGTCTGTATTAAATTTTATATTTTAAATAAATTCTGATTTGTATATAAGATTTTCCCGTAAATTATTTTGATTAAGAATATCATTGTTATTAATCTTATTTTTATCGTTAATGTAATGTCGTAGTTTTAAAATTTATTGATTGTAAAAAACTGAATTGTAAAAATTATGAAATTGTAAAAACAAATCTTAGTGATCTGTGATATATTTCTTCAGAGCAAAATGACTTTTTAATATTATTCTTGCTCAAATATATTTTGAAATAAAAAAAATGTTTCATTAACCGGAAACTCCTGAACAGCAGAGGAATATGCAATTTTTTTAATGAAAGCTAACTTTTTAATATGCCACAATAATATTAAAGTGATGAACTTGTTGTATGCTAACTTTGTAATTCTTATTGATTCTATTTTTCCGAAATTTGGATCCAACACTTGTTATTGAATGTTTAAAAAAAGATGCTAGAAATCATTCCTTAATTCAAATATTTACCGAAATGATTTTTTTTCAAAAAATAGGAACAATCATTCTTGGAATCACTAGTTCTGAAATACCGATATGAAAATTCAAAATGGAAACATACGACATTCAATGCATCAGAGAGAGAGAGAACTTTGCCATTCAGTTGAACAGTGGTATATCTGAAGATTTACTGCCATTTCACAATGTTAATACGATGTTGACGCCTAAATACTTAACATTGGAATGAAAAGTGTCGTAGTATCTCTATTATTTGAGCTTCAACATCGCAGCTTAACGTTAAAATGACCATTAACATAATTTTGAACTGGCTGTTACTTTTCTTATTTGATATGAATGATCAACTATTCAAGTATCCGAATCGAGTATGTCTGGCCTCTGGCACATTGATTTGATAATCAGTGCGTCAGGTTACCTGTGATACTGGATTCTAGGAAGATAACAACAGTATTCGCAGTTGTTCATCCATTTCGTCAGAAACGTAGCACGTAAATCTTTCGAATATTGATCTGTTCACAGCATAGCTCTGATGCATTAATTATCTTATGTGTTTCAGATATTAATTTCCATGCCGATATAACGAATTTTTCTTGAACAATACCGCGATAAAAGGAATTATATATCAGAAATTATATCAGACTCAGATCAACAAAATAGATAAATACAAACAAAGACAAATTAGTACTTTTCTGTGATAACTGATAATATCAATTTTCTTATCTGTGATACATTTGCAAAATTTGACAGAAGTCAGATGTGAATATTTAATAATCAAAACACACGTTTAAAAGGAAAACGAAACTAAATAATATTCATAAAACAATGGATCTGCTTGGATCTATATTGAATTCAATGGATAAGCCTCCCACAATGTCAGATAAAGAACGCGAACTTAAAAAAAGTAAGTTTTGTAAAAATACTAGCTTTCGCACCATTTACTTTGAGGTTAGTTGAATGATTTTCAACTCTATTTGTAGAGAAAAAGAATTATATGAGAAACACCAGGCTGCTGAAAAAGATAGATTGAAAAGGTTTAAAGAAAGAGTGGAAGAGAAAATGTTGAAACATTTCGAAGATAAAAATAACACTACGCTCAAGTTTGATCCGATGGATGCAATTCAACGAAGTATAGTGTAAGTATCTATTCATTAATTAATTAACAGAAGAAAAATTGAACCTAGAGGTTTTCTTGGTGATTCAGTATATTTGAGCCCTATTTTCATTTATCCTCTGATTATATGCTGAACAAACAATAATATACATAATAATTTCTCAAAAATTGACTGCAGTTCTGGCTTATTTTTGGCTTATTTTGAGATTTTTCTTTCCTTCCAGGCATGAAATAGCAGAAAATCAAAATTTATTAGCTTATGCTTTTGGCGAGGATGGTGTAGATAGATACATGAGAATATATCGTAAAGATCATCCTCCTTGTGAAGATGAATTAGCAGCACGACGTCGAGGAGAACCTTGGAATGAAGCAATCAAACAGAAATTACTTGAACAGGTACACATTTTCATTGCAATTTCGCATCTGGGGCCTATTGCACCAAACACTTTGCAACCTTTCACTTTGCACTTTTCAAATGAATTAAGTTGCACAAAACGCATTCATACCTAAATAAAAAATACATTGTGAAAAGTCAAGTATATAGTGAAAATTACTCCGCAGACATTAAATATTGGGAGAAATGTTGTGCAACATAACTAATTTTCACTTTTGAAATTTATCAGAATGCAAAGTGCGAAGTGAAAAGTTGCAAAGTATTTTGGTGCAATTGGCCCCTGATTTCAGTATTAACCTAACTGCTGTGGAATTCAAATTTTGTGGTTTGCATTGAAAGAACGTTGTGTGCATTATGTGCACACTCTGTAATTAATTGTCTAGTAGGTATTTCAGCTTATACAGCATTATGACTAATGCACCACTATTATAATTTTCAAATTGTCATGATGAAAAAGACAAAAACTAGATGTCCTGAAGTTTCCTGAAATATTTGT
Organism: Propylea japonica; assembly: GCA_013421045.1. NCBI lineage: Eukaryota > Metazoa > Arthropoda > Insecta > Coleoptera > Coccinellidae > Propylea > Propylea japonica. The sequence continues at coordinate 90,848,009 of CM024240.1, forward strand.
GTTGATAATTGTGCCAATTCTAAACACATTATCTTGTGGACATAGCACATTAATTTTAGCTTATGGGGGATTTTTTGATAGCTATAGGATAAAAAAGAAATAAGACAATTCAGAAAAAATGCATTAAATCATTATATATATATATATATATATCATGCAAATATTGACCGTGGCTGCACCTCAAGTGGTCAACCCGCTTATTCCAATTTTGGCATATTCTTTCCAACATTTCGGCCAGTATTTCACAAACAAAAGCTTTCGGTTAATATTTGAATTTCGGTGACCAGCAGATATTGACCAGATTTTGGTGTCACTGCATTAATTGAGTCTTCCTGAACAACATTAGTGGAACCAACAGATGGAGGTCTGTCTTAGTTTAGAAAATATGGACCCCCAAAGTTCCAAAAATGTTCCATCTTCATGTCACTTTTTTTACTATAAAAACACTAATTCACTGCTCCAATTTAGTCGCTAAATCACCTTCGAACATTCAAATAACTATTCGATTAGTTTCGTTTCAAGTATATTCAATAATTAATGCAGAAACATCGAAATTCTAGAGGCACTACATATCCACAAATCCTAAGATTCTAAGGAAAACCTGCCGTTTTCAATGGTAGATTTGGCACTGTCGCAGATTGATTCGCGCGAATTGATACGATGCCTTCCCGTAATTCCCGCCATCATTTGATATGTCACTCGCGGAAGGACGGAGCAGTGGTGCCAAACTTACCATGAAGAACGGCGTGCTTTCCTTAGAATTTGTGGATATGTGGTACCTCTAGAATTTCGATGTTTCTAAATTAATTTCTGAACATACTTGAAATGAACCTAATTGAATAGTTATTTGAAAGTTCGGAGGTTATTTTAGTGTTAATTTGTGGTTTTATTGTGAAAAAAGCGACGTGAAGTTGCAAAATTTTCGGAACTTTGTCATTGGTCAATCAAAGCAGGATTGTCAGTATAGGCATAATAATGCTGCACAAAAAAGTCTACAGGGGTTAAATCACACTCTCTAGGCTGCCAATTGACCAGTCCCAAATATAAAATAAACTGTGTCTCAATTGGTTCATTGTTCCGTGTGCTGCTTGGCATGTGGCACCGTCTCGCGGAAACCACATGCATGCAAGTCAAGCTCTTCCATTTTGGGCAAAAAAAGTCGATAATATATTTTTATAGTTAAATTCAATTATTTGCAAGCAATCTTTGTTTGTAAAACGATTCATGGTAAATTATTAAACAAACTGAAGATGTTTGACAGTGACACAAAGTATAAAACATGCGTGAGTTGTCAAAATCAGTGTTGCTAAAAAGAAAATAGTTGAAAATCACCTGTTACATACTACAGCTCAACAGTTTATGATGTGAAAACTCAAGGAATATCTGCATAGCATGCTTCACATATATAAACATTACTTTAGAGTTATTTACAGAGACAGCAGGAACAAGATGAGAAGGAAGAATCACAAAAATCCAGGAAAAGAAAACAAAAATTCGTTCCAAATAGTGATTATAAAGATAAATATGCTCATATCATTGGTCAAGAAGCAGCTCTTGAAGGAGCCAAGAATGTTGGAACAAATAAGTCCTATGGATTTGGTATGGGAATAGAAATTGAAAGTTAATTTCTTTTCAAACTTGAATTTTTAGTGCCGAGTGAAAATAAAAAAGATATGAGATCAATAGAGCAAGCCATGGCAGACATTAAAGCGAAAAAGAAACAGAAAATGGACAATGACAACCTAGCAAATGACTGCTGATGAATGAAGTGATAATGACAAAATGGTGTAGAATTATTTTTTCGTAATTTATACGATTTGATTTTATAAGTATTTCCTCAGAACATCTTTGTGATTATGGAATGAGACTTGTTGAATGTTGAAATTTTATTTAATCTGATCCTAGTCTTTGATTGAAATGAAATAAATGATATCAAACTGAGAACCACTGCTTTGACACCTGGATAGCTATGAAAATAACACATTTTTTCTAACTTTAATAAAATACAATTAATTAATATAAAACATGTATGCTAACAAATCTGATAAGTTTATAGAAAATCAGATGAGTATTTAGTCTTGGTGCTCCTACTAGTTGGAGATACTCCGTTGAGTAGAGCCGAGTACTCTTTCTGAATTTGAACTAAAGTCTCGCAGGGAAAACCAACAGCTTCTTGATACTCATCCTGACAAACTCCCAGAAGAGAAGTGAGTAAGAATTCTGCATTTCTTGTTACAAGTTTTCTTTGCTGAAATGGAAGGTAAAGTTATCAGTTTCACATAATGACAAAAATCATAACTGGCGTCTGGAACATCACAGAGTGTTTCTCATTGGATTGTAATCATGTGCATTAGTATGCACAAAATAACTGTATTCGTTTTGAGAGTTTCAACAAAGATTGATACAGATGCGACACTCAAGCTACTTGACACGAGTCTGCATCGACGTGCCAATCATATAAAATATATTTTGACGGTTTGAAGGTTGCCCATTTTCGTTTCTGTTATTCTGTGGTTTTGAACTCCTGGGCCGTTTCTGCTAAAGGTGTGTTCTTTTATTCACCGATGGATTCACCGCTGTCATCACGGTTGCATCAAACCGTTCGTTTATTCAACGATTGAAACTGTCACTCGTTCGTTTAATCACCGATGTTTCCATCGGTGGCTCATCGGATCCATCGACTTTCAGAGCCGGTGAATGTGATGAAATTCTGATGAATCAAGTGGAGGGGGTAAATTTGTATGGCAGAAACGTCAATGTAATCTGTCACGACTCAACTAAACAGCAGATAACCATCAACTCGTTCTTTAATTCTACATCTGATGAGCCATCTGACATTTCATCGTTTTTCCATCCGGGTGAATCCATCGATGAATAAAAGAACACTACTAAAATGCAAATTCTATTTTTTACCAGGAATAAAATTACTAATTGGCAGAAATTTGACAGGTGACAGTTCCATCATTTAACTCTATTGGCGTTTTCGGATACTTATAGTCCGTTCACGAAAGTTTGAGCGCATAGTAGGCGTTTGTTTATTTATTTGAAGTTGGCAGTATTTGCTCTCATAACCTAAAATAAAGTTATCAGAGAACTCTATGCAATATTGACAACATTGCGTATCAATCTGACAAGAAAATAAACAACATAACCTTAAATTTCAATATACACAGTGGAATATGCCAAATTTCCATAGCCAACCGACGGCTCAACCTTTCGTGAACGGACTATACTTACCTCCCGAGAAAAGTTCCTTGTGGTGCGTACTTTCTAGGAAATACTGTGTTGATTAATGAGCGTTGAACAATATATTACGACACTAGAATAATTCAAATGAAATTAGAATTCTGATGTCTGATATACTTGCACAGCGCACCTTAACGGTATGAAGATAAAGTGTAGCCGATAAAAATTTTTGTAATGTCTTAAAGAAACCGAAACAGTGAACCCACTATTAGTTTTGAACATGTGTTACATATATCTTTACTAACCTCGGGTCGCTTTTCATCCCGCAAGGTCATCTCATGATGTCTCAACTGAGCATCGAATACGGCATACAAAGTTTCATCTATGCTATATAAAAGTTTTGTTGTTTTCAATCTCATACAATCTCTAAGCAAATTCAGAAAATTTTTGGTGAATATCAGATTATTAGATGTAAGCTGCAACCATATATCGCCTAGAAAAAAAAAGGAATCACATATCACTTAGTATTGGCTACAATGTTAGTTAATGGTCGTGTCTGTAGATTCATTACTATAATTAAAAGCTGATAAATGTTCACCTGTGATGTAGGAATCCAATTTCAATCCTAAGTCGGCATATTCTTGCATAAATTTAATCAGTCCATTCTTCGATTTCAAATTAGTCGGAGTCCAAGTATCTTCCGCCGCTTTCATTCGAATGGAATCCAAATATTTCTCTCTGGTATCTCTCAAAGTTCTTGTAATGGAGGACCTCAAGAGACCGTCTAACTGATAGCACATATCAACTCCATAATTACACAACTGAAAGGTGAATTTCATTATTATACTAGCTGACAGGATCGACGTTGTCTTCCATGAATGGAATGAGTGAAGTATACATTTAGTCCTTTCACGAAACTTTAAGCGCATAGTAGGCGTTTGCTTATTTATCTGAAGTTGGCAGTATTTACTGCCATAACGTAAAATAAAGTCAAAATTTCCGAATGTACCTGGCCTCGTCCGAAGAGCTCGCAAGTTATCAGAGAACTCTAGGCAATATTGATAACATTGCGTATCAATCTGACAAGAAAATAAAGAACATAACCTAAAATTTCAATATAGACAGTGGAATATGCCAAATTGTCATGGCCTACCGACTGCTCAACCTTTGGTGAACGGACTATACATGTTTGGAAATTCACATCTTAAACATACAATATTCAATGCATCAGACAGAGAATTCTTCCGTCCAGTTGCACAGATGAATAGTCGAGACAACGACGTGCTGTAACACACTGGAACTTTTCTATTTGACTGATTAACTGAAGAAATCACTTCACTTGGACCGAATCGACCAATAGGAACGCTGCGTTACTGATTTTGCATCAGTTTGGAAGTGATGCAACGTCAAATAGAAAAGTCGGATAGAATTCCGTTGTCTTCTTGCAATATTCTAGTCTTGTCTCTCTCTTATCGTTGAGAGGAGAGTAATTCATTCAGTATGGTAGGCAACAGTAAATACTTGAATCGATTATTACGGGCAGCCTGACAAATTAAATAATTCTAACGTGTACTGCCGGTTTCCTACCACACTGCGATAAGACAGAGACAAGACTAGATAATTGCAATAAGACAACGGAATTCATTCAGTTACAGCACTTGATTATCTCGACTATTAATCTGTGCAACTGGAGGGAAGAATTCTCTGTCTGATGCATTGTATATCGTATGTTTTCGATGTGAATTTCCAAACCTTTATATGCAATATTTATTCAAGTCGATCAGTCGTGTAGTTGCAGAAAGATAAACCTAGAGACCGACTGGAGCGCCACCTACCAGTCTGATTTGTGAATCTAAAACCATCCATGGCGCCAGCCAAATGCATCCAAAAAATTCATTAAAATTGGTCCAGAAGCTTAGGAATTCAGTGACATACACACGTACTATAGAATTTTATTGTATACTACATGGATCAATAAGTCCCGAGACAAACCCAGACATGGCGCTCGTAGTGAACCAGTAACCACGTCTTTCTAGAGTACTAACCTTTGCTTGAAACGTGTCAAAATTTTAAGTCGATCAGACCAGAAACAGCTGAATAATCGAGGTTGGAGTGAAGTCGGTTTGTAGTTTGTTTAAAAAATGGAAAAAAACGAGTTTCGTGTTCTGATAAAACATTATTTTTTAATGGGTAAAAACACCGTGCAAGCAGAACAATGGATTGAAAATGTTACCCGGACTCTTGTCCATTAAAAGCAACGATTTGTCGGTGGTTTGCCGAGTTTAAACGTGGTCGTACCGACACAAATGAAGCGGAACGCTCGGGCAGACCTGTGGAAGACGTTACACCGGAAAATGTGAGTAAAGTGACAAAAATTATAATGAAAGATCGTAAAGTGAAGCTCCGTGAGATTGCTGAGATGACACAGATATCATATGGAAGTGTATTTAGTATCCTTCATGAAAAATTGAGCATGAAAAAGGTTTTTCCCAAGTGAGTGCCGCGATTGCTTTCTATGGGACAAAAACAGCAATGAGTCTATGATTCAGAAAGCTGTTTATCGCTATTTACTCGCAATAAAAAAGATTTCTTGTGTCGTTACGTGACCATGGACGAAAAATGGATACATCACTACACTCTAGAGTCGAAGCGGCAGTCATCTGAGTGGCGCACAGCTGGCGAAAGCCGTCCGAAGCGTCCGAAGACGCAGCAGTCAGCTGGCAAAGTCATGGCGTCAGTTTTTTGGGATACCCATGGCGTGATTTTCATTAACTATCACGAAAAAGGTAAATCGATCAACAGTGATTATTATATTGACATATTGCTGGTGCGTTTAAAGAAGGAAATCGCAAAAAAACGACCACACATGCAGAGAAAAAAAATCCGTTCACCAAGACAATGCATCTTGTCACAAGTCGATGAAAACAATGGCAAAATTGAACGAATTGGGCTTTGATCTGCTTCCCCAACACCATACTCGCCAGATTTAGCCAGCAGTGACTACTGGCTCTTTGCTGATCTTAAAAAAATGCTCCAGGGAAAAAGTTTTGGCTCAAATGAGGAGGTCATCGCTGAAACTGAAGCTTATTTTGAACCGAAAGATAATTTTTTTTAAACATGGTATTGAAAAATCGTAAAAGCATTGGAACGATTGTATCACCCTAAAAGGTGATTATGTTGATGAATAAAAAAAAATTTTACAAAAAAAATGTTGTTTTCATCGCTAGTCTCGGGACTTATTGATCCATGTGTTATACAGGTTCTGAAATTCACATCGATATTCAATGCATTAGAATGAGTATTTTTCCGCCTAGTTGAACAGTTCTATAGTCGACAGATTTACGTGCAATGGGTCTGACGCAAATCGAGTAACAGGGACAGTCCGACGCATAGAGTCAATGCATCAGTCTAGGCGTAATACTAGATTCGAGTACATACTTTAAGTTGCCTACCATACTGCTTATTCAGGTCACTCCCAATGATAAGACAAGACAATTGCATAATTCGCATAGTCATTACTGTCCGAAACGTAGCACGTAAATCTTTAGAATATACCACTGTTAAACTGTACGGCAAAATTCTCTCTCTGATGCATCGAATTTCGTATGTTTCCGATGTGAATTTCCTAACCTGTATAAAGATACTCATAAATACCATAAAATTCAGATAGGACCAAACTGTAGTGCATTCTAACAAAAATAATTAGGACTAACGAATAAAGGATACACAATAAAGTATCGATGAAGGTCTTAAAACTTGCTGTAAATACCAGGGAGAATCATAAATGTATGGAACTCAATGAATTCAAAATCTTCCGAAGAATATGCTGCAGACATGACCTTGCTACTTTTATTATACAAAAATGGTATTCTTTTGGTTTGATTTTTTTTCCAGCTCAACGAAAAAATAACCTCACAATTATACGGCGTTTTCGGAAACTTACTCAGGGTTACTAACTCGATCCATTGGGTCACGTGACGGATCTACTCGGATCATGGACCCGGGTTTTAAGTTTAAGAACACATCAGGTTTAGGATTTGAAGTGACAGTCGTATCAATAACATAACCAAATATTTTATGGATTTAATTTTTCAGTTCCAGTTTATTTTCGGATTATCTATAGCTTTGCTTGCATTTATTGGCTTTTGTAAAATATTTCTTATAATTTCTGGTGTGCCCTTTCATGTTTAATGTTATTTTTGAGTACCTATGTTAATGAAGTAGAGAATTTATTTTATCGGTTACAGTTTATTTACTGATTGTTCCTAGCTTTGCTTGGATTTATTGGCTTCTGTAAAATCTTTCTTATAATTTCTGGTATGCTCCGCATGTTCAATGTTCTCTTTGAGAAAATATGTAAAAGAAGGCTATAGCTTTAACGCGGAAAGGTCTGCATACAAAGGTATGAAGAAGTTGTTTCATATTGTTTTCTCGACTCACGGAACCACACATTTTACCCTGAGCCAAATTCTCTTCTCTTTACATAATTTTTTAAATTACTAAGAAAAGAGAAGAAGACTTATTCCCGCCTTTTGCAAATACAAAATTGAACTGCAGTGCGCATGCGGTGACTTTTAGACCCTGCTCTCGTGTAGGGTTTTTACGATAGATCAACCTGAGTCAGTGATCGTGTTAATAGCACCGTACTTTCCTAACACGGGTTGGATGCGAAGGTTAGGCATCGATTTAACCCGAGTAAGTATCCGAAAACGCCTATAGTATTTCATAAGTAACTTACTCTTTCACACTGACATCTTACTAGGTCAACACATTCTGTAACCACAGATAAGACAGCTTGTGGACCAAAGACTTGTTTTATAAAATGGGCTATAAACTGTGATAGTTGTGCGCTCACCCATACCACATAAGCTGAAATGAAACAATAATAATAATTTATAAACAAAAGAGAAACATATCTGATGAGTCTCGTCCTTAAATGTTTAATTGAGGGAATATTTCTTGGCTTCAGGACTGTGGGGTGAATTATACACACTTTTTTAAATCGCCGACGTTTCGATCCTTTTTTGGATCTTCTTCAGGGCTGCAAGAATATTTATTTCTTAGTCTTGAGAGAGTTTACAAATATGTGTAAAATACAATTTAAACTTTACGATTCACGAACTCAATTAGGTATATGAGACACTATTACAAACAAGCTACATGGACACAGATTAGAAAGAGACCAACATTCAGGTGGAATTTGCAATTATAAACTTTTTTTTTTTTGTATTATCGTATTGTTTTATTAAATTTTTTTTTCCTTTATAATTTTGTTTATATTTTTGTATCATACAAACTCAATTCCCCATTATTGATTACATAATTGTATTTCAACTCTTACCAATTTGGTCTGGTGTATTTGGACACGGTGGATGTTTCGTTTCATTTATTCGTCTTTGTTTACGTGTCTTGTTGGTGGTATGTTTCCGTGGCCAGTCACTATGATACTGATCGACGGAGTTCTCCGTCTCCTGTTATCAATTCTTGAATACGTTTCTTTTTCCGTTAGTTCGTCATAATACCCTTTTCAACTATATTTCTCTTAACAGGCCGTTATAAATATTATTCAAACCTTGTATGTCTGATCTGACGTTTACTGTTTTATTAATGGATATATATATCATTTCACTAATGCATCTTTTTTGATAATTTTTTTCTGTGTCAAGTATTTTTACTGCATCAAAATCGAAGTCGTGTTTTTCGCTGAAATGGTGTATAGCAAGAGCAGTTTTCTCGTTTTTGTCTTTGTTATTTTCTCCGCAGTCGTATTTGTGTTGGTATATTCTGTTTTTCAAATATTGTTTTGTCATGCCAACATAAGATAAGTTGCAACCTTTACAGGGAATTTGATAGACTAAGTTGGATTTTGTTAACTTTGGGTAGGGGTCTTTTAATTTTGAGTATATGGTGTTAAGTTTTCCCAGGGGGTAAAAAGCTAGTTTGATGTTGGTAGCGTTGTTTTTTATGAGGTTTTCAACTTTTTCTGACAGTCCTTTTATGTATGGGAATTTATAGTATTTGATGTTCTCTCTTTCGGTTTGTGCGTTATTCTCGAAACCCGAATTTGTAAATTTCCGCTTGTACTGTTGTATAGTTTGGTTGACTAATGTTTTGGGGTAGTTGTTCACTCTTAAAATTTCTTTGATCTTGATTTCATTACTATGCCAGTACTCTCTATTGCTCAGACTATAACTTCTAAATAAAAGGTTTTTTATTGTATTAACTTTTTGTGTTTGTGGATGAAATGACAAGTAATTTAAAATTCTGTTAGATGAGGTGGGTTTTGTATACCAATTCGTTGAGATTGACCCATCGTTGTTTCTAGTGAGCTGAACATCTAAGACCGATATTTTATTTTCTGTTTCTGTCTCTATGGTGAATTGTATGCTTTCATGAAAAGCGTTGAAGGTGTTTAAAAGTTCGTCTATTTTGTCGTGTGGGACTGCAAATATCGTATCATCCACGTATAGTTTCAAAAGTGGTATTAGAAATGAAAGCTTGCGGACGCTTGTTGAAATTAGTTTGTTCATTATTATGTTAGCTAATGTTGCACTGGCAGGGTTTCCCATCGCTGCGCCCTCTGTCTGTAGATATATTTGTCCGTTTAAAATAAAATAACTGGAGTCGAATATGAATTCTATTATCTCGCATAAAAACGCTTTGTTCAGTTCTGTGTAAGCTGAAATGTGTGACCAATTTTCTTTTATTATCTGTAAAACGAGCTGTTTCGGTATATTTGTGTATAATGAGGTTACGTCTAGTGATACTAGGACGTAGTTTGGGGGGAGTTTTATTGTTTTTATATATTCAACCAGTTCTAACGAATTTTTTATATTGTAGTCGAAGGTTGTGGTCCAGGGGGATAAAATATCGTGAAGGAACGCAGACAGACTATATGTAGGTGAACCCTGACAACTAACAATTGGTCTCATGCAGAGAGTATCTTTATGTGTTTTTCTTAGTCCATACATTCTTGGTGGAACCGCATTATGAATTCTAAGTTTTTTCATCGTTTGGTCGCTTATCATGTTCTGTTTGTATAATTCTTTAACAAGTTCGTTGTTTTTTGTCTGGAATATAGATGTAGGATCTTTGTTGGCGGTTTTATAGGTAGATTCGTCTTTTGCCAAGTTGTTCATGGCTTCAATGTAGTCACAAAGTTAACAAAATCCAACTTAGTCTATCAAATTCCCTGTAAAGGTTGCAACTTATCTTATGTTGGCATGACAAAACAATATTTGAAAAACAGAATATACCAACACAAATACGACTGCGGAGAAAATAACAAAGACAAAAACGAGAAAACTGCTCTTGCTATACACCATTTCAGCGAAAAACACGACTTCGATTTTGATGCAGTAAAAATACTTGACACAGAAAAAAATTATCAAAAAAGATGCATTAGTGAAATGATATATATATCCATTAATAAAACAGTAAACGTCAGATCAGACATACAAGGTTTGAATAATATTTATAACGGCCTGTTAAGAGAAATATAGTTGAAAATTTTTTGCCTTATTAAAAACCCAATGAAATCAATCAATTCGAAGTCATCTGATTGAACACAACCAATCACCGCCTGATTACACTGAAAACAGCCCATGGGCGAGATTTTCACTCTCGTTACCATGGATACATTATGATGCATTTCGATTTTGACGTTTCTATATTTGATATTTCAAAATGCCTCGATTTGGTTCCAACACTGACGAAAATATTAATGAAATCATACAATCAAACATACCAATAAATACCGTTCGCAGGAAAAAATATGTATGGGGAGCATTTATGGAGTTTTGTGATGAGAGAAAGTATATATTAGATGGAAATAGGACACCAGAAGAATTGGCATTTATTTTGAAAGATTGGGCTGTAAATATGAGAAAAAAAGATGGTACAGAGTTTGAAGAAGCAACAGTTAAAACCATGTGGTAATTAGCAAAAAATTTTCTATCCGAATAACCCTCGGACATTGATAAATGCTCAAAAATTTCTGTAACAGATTTCTCAAGCTTGTTGCTTGTAGGAAACAGACCTCCGCCTGCGGCGTCGGTCTGTTTCCAAGCAACAAGCTTTCAAAATCTGTTATAGAAATTTGTTCGTGCAATTATCAATGTCCTTGGGTTATTACTACTGAAAAGGGTATTATGACGAACTAACGGAAAAAGAAACGTATTCAAGAATTGATAACAGGAGACGGAGAACTCCGTCGATCAGTATCATAGTGACTGGCCACGGAAACATACCACCAACAAGACACGTAAACAAAGACGAATAAATGAAACGAAACATCCACCGTGTCCAAATACACCAGACCAAATTGGTAAGAGTTGAAATACAATTATGTAATCAATAATGGGGAATTGAGTTTGTATGATACAAAAATATAAACAAAATTATAAAGGAAAAAAAAAAAAAAAAAAAAAAAAAAAAAAAAAAATTTAATAAAACAATACGATAATACAAAAAAAAAAAAGTTTATAATTGCAAATTCCACCTGAATGTTGGTCTCTTTCTAATCTGTGTCCATGTAGCTTGTTTGTAATAGTGTCTCATATACCTAATTGAGTTCGTGAATCGTAAAGTTTAAATTGTATTTTACACATATTTGTAAACTCTCTCAAGACTAAGAAATAAATATTCTTGCAGCCCTGAAGAAGATCCAAAAAAGGATCGAAACGTCGGCGATTTAAAAAAGTGTGTATAATTCACCCCACAGTCCTGAAGCCAAGAAATATTCCCTCAATTAAAAGAGAAACAGTTTGATTTTATTATTACTATTAAGAATGTCATACCAGAATAACAAGTTGGAGACTGCAAGAAGTTTCTCAAGAATTCTTCAGTCATGTGACAAATATTTGTAAAGATGACACTAGATAGATGTTTTATGTACATAGAGGTAGACCCTTCTCGTTTTACCCTCTTGCATTGCATTTTCAACATGTAGGTGCATATGTTGAGGAATAAGTCACAGGCCTACGAACAAACATCACATTATAACCACTTTTTTCATTTTAAATAACAGATGGTCATCATCAGGTTTTATTCTCAAGACGAATTGTTTTCATGGATCTTCTGATTCTGATATAGATGAACCATCACTTGAGAATTATAAATCGAATGGTGCTCAAAACTTGTCAATTGTTGTGATTTTGTTAATGTTTAATGAATAATATAATGAATAATAGCGTTTTCCATTGGGAGAACTGGTGTGCACCAGAATAATTGCACTTGCACTACACTGGTTTTCATTTATAGCGTTTTCTATTGGGAAAACTGGTGCGCACTCAGTGCGACCCGAGTGCAATTTTTTGTGTTTTATTGATACAAAGAACAATGGAATGGTCAGAAAAAATCGCACTCGGGTCGCACTGAGTGCGCACCAGTTGCCCCAATAGAAACCGCTATTAAATGGGCATTTCATTGTTCTCTGTACAAATAGAACATAAAAAATGCACTCAGGTCGCACTGGTGCGCACCAGTTCTCCCAATGGAAAACGCTATAAGATAAGAAATCATATTAGAATGGGCAATCATTTGGAATCTGGCAGAAATTTCAATTTTTTTTCCAATATTGAGAACCAAATATTGAATTTGCCTCAGATATTCTAATTATGAATTACCAATAAATAGCATTATAATTATCGACCTTATTCTCGAAGATTTGCCGAAACTGTATTCAACATTTGCCGCATCGAATATTTTGAACAAGGGATTTTTGGTGGAATCTTTAATTTCGAGAGGTACCCCCTTTTTAAGAAAAATAATTTGCGCCATATGTGCGCTCTATTTCCTTAACAATCACCAAAATTGTTCTTCAAAAACAACCTTACTACCTGTATGAATACTTCAACGTACTGAGAGTAAGCACATACAAGGTGTATTGTATTTATATTAGTGTTGGGAATAATCGAGTACTTTCAATAACCGAGTACTCGATGATCGAGCGATCCAAATAACCGAGCGATAATCGAGCGATTTTTCGCCTGATCCCACCATCGGTTATATTCGTAATCGCCCTAGTTGCAAGCGATCATGCTAACCGCTCACCGCTCATTCAGCGCTTAAAAGGGCCCACTCACTAAGAGGGAAGCGCGAAGACTTGAATGCGCGTTGTACGGGGTACAGTTAAAACCAAAGATTTTCTATAACAAGATAGAGCATAGTGAGAGAGAAAACGTGGCCGAAATAAGATAGCGATATGTTTATTATTTTCGTCAAAATCAAAACACATTCCCGCAGCTCCCTATTGGTGGCTTCCTACCACGTGACCTGGACGTACGAATGAATTCCATTATGGCCGCCTTCTTTGACAGCTGATGCTTAGGTGGAACAAGTTCAAACTCATCGTTTTGAGTTAACTAAGTGATTTTTGTAGTGAAAACGAGGTTGAACAATAATTATTTGTTGTATTAAACTGAAAAATGGTTAATTCCTGTGGGATATGTAAAAGAAGCACCAGTAAAGACTGCGGGCGATCCATACATCGGTAAGTAAACACAACAAACAATAATTTACCATAGGCGTAGCTAGGAATACCTAGCTCTCAATATAAGCATATTGTAAACTTATTTCAAAAGCAGTATTTTCTTTTAATAGAATGTCTAGTGATCATGTCAGACGGAAATTGTGGATGGATCAATTAAATTTGGGAAATACAAAATTAGCGAAGGAGGTATATGTTTGCTCTGACCATTTTTCTGATGAAGATTTCCTATATAAAGCAGGAAAATGATTTTTGAACACTGAAGCTATTCCGTCCAGTATTTCGTTATCGATTCATTGGTAAGTCTCTATTGAATATTATTAGGGTGTTTTATTCAAATTTGATTTGGATAATATGAATATCAAAATATAATATTTCTAATTTCAGTGCCAGTAGCACATCTCCAGATGAAAGGCCTGTGTGTAATAACCTGGGTAGTGTCAGGGAATCTTCAAAACTGAGTTCTATCCAGAACTTCAACAGCTACTGATTTGTCTGCTACACTGATTACTTCAGATTTATCTGCTACATTGACTGATTCAGATTTATCTGATACCTTAACCGCTTCAGATTTATCTGCTTCTTTGACCGCTACAGAATCATCTGGTGCATTGACAGTTTCAGAATTATCTGGTACTATGACAGCTTCAGAATCGTCAAGCAACTTGGTATCCTCGGAAGTATTTACGGTAGCACATCCAACTACGTAAGTTTTACTTAATTTTTTTAAGAGTTGGGAAATATTGCCAAATATATTCTGGTTCTTGATATAAAACCTTGATTATCTTATTTCAGTTCTGAAGCTATAAGTACTGTACCAAGACCAAGAAAAAGAAAATGTTTTGTTCGTGATGTAATGGATAAAGATTTGAGGACCCCAAAACTAAGAAAATTTGCCTTCTCCCTTGACCCTTGCTAAACGAAAAATTGCAGAACAGAAAAAGACACTGAAAGCATTGAGGATGAAGAACAGGAGACTGCAACAGAAAATTGCAGATATCTCAGGACTACTGAATAATTTGAGGGAAATGAACCTTATATCCGATAAACCTTCTCTACGAGCATTACATTTTTACTCACATAGGGCCTATAATTATGTAAGGGAATGTATCACTTGTTCAAAATGTCTTGATATGTTGGAGACTTGTGAAACATATTCATTTTTACAGAAAAGAAAAACTTATGGCAATTTATTCAAGGCATCCAATTTTGTCATTAAGATATGCACACAAGCAGAAAAAAACAATATAAATGATTTCTAATAACTCTAATATTATGAGTATAAGATCTGAAAATTTAATCAATAAGTTGATTCATAATTGTATACCAGATGATGTTTAAAATGCATTTGACAATCATGTATTTGATGAAGGGGTTTTAGAAAGTCATGAATTGCCTTTGATAAAACTAATATTGAAAAGATATTTCACTATAAGAATTCACCACGAGACAAGGAAAATGAGCGATCAAGTGGTTAATCGACTTAGAAGTATGCTCTCACACATCTGATTTTGTATCAGAATCAATAAGTTTTCATTTCATTTCTGCAATTGTTAGTTTTAAGTTCAAACGTCTTTAGGACTATCATGGAAAATAAAACACTCTTTTTTGATCATTTACGTTTCGATTGTGTTTGGATTCAATTGGATTGTTAGTTATTTTATTATTGGTGTACAAAAATTTCTGAAGAATCGATTATCAGTATATTTTAGTTACCTATTGTATTTCTTCAAATCAATAATGTAAAAATCATTTATTTTATGTTACATGTTATTTTTTATGGAAGTTATAAATACATCCTTGCTTGATAATCAATCCTGATTATGCAGGCTGTCAAGTCTCCATATCTATTCCACTAGAAATACTGATGCCCCTTCCATTCAATTGCAAAACTCACAAAATTCCAGTAATCTATCTTATAATATATAGTGGAACAAAACTATTCATTCATACTATCATTTGCCTTCAAAGGTGCAGGAAATGGATAGACAAGGTTTCACAACGACGGTGAAAAATTTTCCTATTACAGCATTAATAAGAAATAATATGATTGTACTTCACACTTGATGTAACACTGACATATCTAATATATTTTCATGTCGAACTGGATCAATAAATTTATTATTATATTTGTTATTCAATTTAACTTAGTATGCAGTTGTAGTATCCTTAAATTTCAAACCTTTGCAGTTAAATGAGCTCCATTTGTAATAACATGGTGGTCCTCAATAAAAATCTGGGCTCAACTCAGAACAAGATATCGAACTGTGTTAGAATCTAAATTTAGACATACAGCATCGTCTTGTATGGTACTAATGTATCATGCAGCCTTACTGAAAAGTGACCGAATATAGATGTATTCGATATAACAGGATTGTTCATAAGATCATTTATAATGATATAAGATTCAATTGTATAGGTGTCTGTAATTATTAAAACCAGAACAGCTATGTTTGAAAATCATATTTGCTATTTCAAATCTCTTTTCACATTAAATTTTTTTTTCGAATCGAAAATATGCTCGCACCATAAAAATTCTGCGTATAACAATGATTTAGAATAAGATGAAAACATCAGGAAGGTTAACAAAATTTATAAAAAAAATGACGTTAGTTCTGCATCCAATGGAATAATAACCAAAGATTATAATTTTCGATAACCTTTATTATATTATTTCTATTCTTTACAAATTTTTAGAACCACGCCACTGACTTCTATTTACGACAACACACTTTGTTTGTAAACAAACAGTGTTTATTATGGGAACATAACATTCAGTTCATCCAGTAAGGGATTGCTCCATCTTGTTGTAAAATATCTTTGGTTAAAACAGTGTGTGTATGGCGTAAATTTGGAATGCGCAATTATCTCCGTCGTGTGGCGTGTGCATTCTTCACCGTACGTGGAAGAATGACCAAAAACGACCGTGTATGGGCAACAAGTCTCTGCACGTTTCATATGTTTAGCAACACAGTGTCGGGTTCGATATTTATACCTTGGACATTTTTTCCTTAATAACAATACACGCCACTGCCATTAACATCAGATCTTTTTTCGACGTCATCTCACGCTTGTCGCACATCCAAACCAACACGCAAAAGTGTATGTGTGTGGGAAATATGAATGCACACGTTTGCGTTACAGCAAACGTGCAGATACTTAACTGCGCATTCTTCCTTCTTAGTGAGTGGGCCCATTTACGGCCTCTACCTTCATTGCGTTGTGACTTGCTACTTTGTTTACACCTAATGTTCTCGAAATTGAAGCTCGCGTGTATCGTATTGTATGATTATTATAGGATGAAAACAGAAGTCCGCTGTATGGAATTATTTCCATAAAAATAACGATAAGAAATTTGCGACTTGCAATATTTGTAGAAAAGTTTTGGCTTATTATGGCAGTACTTCAAATTTAAAGCAGCATTTAAACCAGCTTCATCCGACATTAAACTTACAGAATGAACAACAAACAATACCATGTGAAACTGTTTCTTCTAGTAGCAATGAAAATGCCCAAAATTCAGCTAATCCTGGAACTTCCGGAAAAGACCAGCCAAACAATTGAAACATTCCGTGTCTACTTCTGGAAATGTTCTTTCAGATACAAAAATTGCGAAAATTGATGCAAGTTTGGTGAAAATGATAATAAGAACTATCGGATGAGAATTCACCCAAAGATCGCGATTATCTTTGGTTAATGCCGGGCGAAAACACCGAATATCGGGCTTGTACTCAACCATTCAAATAACCGACACAGTCCGATTATCAAGATATCACTGGTCGCTCGAGAAATCGGATTGAATAACACATGACTCATATCGATTTCGGGTGACGAGCGGTTTTTTTGATAATCGAGTAGTGTCGATTATTTGAATAATCGAGTACTCGAGTGAGTACTCGAGTGATTTTTTACTCGAGTGGTCCCAACACTAATTTATATCACAGCTTGAAATGCAGTATAGGTATTAGTTGTAACAAAAATTCAAATTTACCTGATTTGGTTGGCCCAGGGTAATCAGAAGTCGAACAGCCCTCCTAGAGGCTCCTAACCCTCCCTGCATTGATTTCCCTGGTTTTATTTCTAGCTCTTTCATCAACACTTCAGTAAGATGAGTATGCCTTTGATCTACCTAGAAAATCAATGATGGATTAACTAAAAATTGTAACTTACGATAAAACAATTTTTTCAGGAATTTGGACTTCAATGTTTTCTGTTAAATTTCTTCAAATTTTCACCAACGTTTCGGATTCAGTTTGATCCTTTATCAAGGCTCGATTTTATCTCAATCTAACAAACACTTTGGAAGATCTATTATTTTTGAACCTTTTAACGCTACAACAAAATTATTTTTTCTTTCTTTTATAAGTACGTAATTTAAAGAAATTTAACAGAATACATTACAGTCCAAATTCCTGAAAAAATCGTTTTATCGTTGAGAGCATGGACGAAAATCCTGATACAAATTGTTAACTTAATTGCGACTAATGAAAGTTAAATTTTTGTCCCCTTCAAAAGCACCAATCTGAGATTTCGAAATAAGAGAGAAATTGTAAATCTAATGTGTATACCACGAGAATTATTCGTATCATAACAATAGTAAAAACATTTTCATATTCATATATGAGATCTACGATATTCAATGCATTAAAGAGAGTTTTTACTCTCCAGTTGAACAGTGGTATTAATGAACTCATATCTTATCTCACACAATCCTTACATGTACATTACTGGAAAAAATTAAAGGATCAAAAAAAATTCCACAATCCCCACTTCTCCTATTTTCTTCCTCGCTGCCGTAGAAATACAAGTGAAGTTGGTTTATTTCAACTACAAAAGAGGCGTGTCGCTACAGATTTTGACAACCAGAAACCACAAGGAGGGGGTCAGGGGAAGTTTTGTTGATATTCTCTGATTGGTGGAATAACTGTCGCGAGCTCCACGTCGGAGCTCTGAGAACCAGGCTTCAAACGTGAAATCTTCCGAAATAGCCGGCTATTCAAAATAACACCTCTTAATGGAAAACTCCTCATATTATACACTACTGGAAAAAATTAAAGGATAAAAAAAAATTCCAAATTTTTCGGCAATTTTCAACATGCCGTAACTTTGAGAGGAATGGTCGTACAAGGAGTTCAAAAAAAGGAAATTGTAGCTCCAAGCGTCTAGTTTTTTTTTCTTGTCTACGAGCGTGGAAATTTTATTTTTGCATAATCGTTATAATGATGGGATACTTTGTTAATTCAGCTTTAATTCATTTTTTTATTGACCTCAATACGTCCACTTCTCGCAGAGATATCGGTCTTCAAATGGAAAACAGGGGTGGCAATACCCGTATTAAATTAATAAAAATTTTATTTATAAGTTTATTTTATTTTTCTTTTTTTGAAATTTATGTACTATCTGCAATTAAAATGTGGAAAAAGCTCGAGAAAATTCTTTTTTGACTTTTTTAAAGATTATGAGCTTCTCAGAGCAAAAAACGTGATCCTTATTTTTTTTCAAAAATTCAATCGGGTCAAAGAAAAAAATGGCTCACTAGATTGAGTTGGCTCTTCGTAAGGTTTTTACCAACATATTGAACTGTGAAAGTCACACTTAACATTATTGGTTTCCTCAACATTAATGGGAGTTCATTTAAGGTCTTGAAACCCTCCTTCAATTTTTGGTGCGATCATTGGTTGCTGAGAAATCGATAATCAAAGACAAATGGGTCCTTTTCCATTTGAAAACCGATATCTCGGCGAGAAGTGGACTATTGAGGTCAATAAAAAAAAATTAAAGCTGAATTAACAAAGTATCCCATCATTATAACGATTATGTAAAAATAAAATTTCCACGCTCGTAGACAAGGAAAAAAAAGTGGTAAAATTTTGAGAATTTTTTTGCTGCTGATTTTTCTATCATTACTCGAAAACCACTGAAACTTAAAATTTTTGAAGTTCTAATCCAAAAACTAGACACTTAGAGCTACAATTTCATTCTTTTAAATTTCTTGTACGACCATTCCTCTCAAAGTTACGGCATGTTGAAAATTGCCGAAAAATTTGGAATTTTTTTTTGATCCTTTAATTTTTTCCAGTAGTGTATTTTGGCCTTAAACCTATCCTGAAACGTCAAGTATCTGGAACTTCTCCCTTGATATAATCAGTTTCAAACAAATTTCTGCTTAAAAAGAGAAATTGAAAAAGTGTTAAGAAAGAGAGAACTTTACTATTTGATCTCAGGTAAGGTAAGTGCCTGGGTGCTTCAGCTAGTAAGAAGTTTTTTGATGATGCAGGTAAATTGAACTAAAACAATAGTTTTGTACAATTCTTATCTTTACCTTCTTTTGAACTTCGGTTAAAAGATGATCTTGTGGAGCTTGAGCAGCATATTCTATCGCTCTCTGTAAAAGGGAAAGAGCATCCTCAAAATGCCTTTGGGCAACACATACATCTAATTCTTCTGGAGCTTCAAGGAACCATTCAGGGTGAGTTATCTCATCTTCAGATTCTTCAAAGGCTGCTGAAAAGACTAGACATCAGGAAGTTATTCTATATGTACATTATGAAAACTATTAATGGTTATTGCCAAACCAATTGAGTAAAACTTGGCGTACAAATATAAGGGTAGTTTTAAATTAAATCTTTGTTCCATTACACATATTGGGTTCCTGAGGAATCAAAAGAAATGAAGAGTCTAACATACTACACAGAAGGTAGCACAAACGCCACTTACTGGTCCAGAACCCTTCTATGTTGTAGGCAAATAGGCAAATGTACCTATAAGAAAGAATTTTTGGAGGAGGAAGAAATTGAGAGACTTGAGGAATTTTCCGGGAATGGTCATTCCAAAAAGGTTCTTGAGCATTTCAAAAATTCTTTGGATCTCTGAAGTAATAAGTTACACCCCTCATTGGCTTTTTTAACAGGAAGCATAATTATGATGAAAACTGGCTTAACAGAAACTGACGAGTGTAGATCATGTGGGAAAAAGGAGGAAAATCTTGTTCATTTAGTTACAGAATGCCTTGCCAATGCGAGCCTGCGCAAAGAATGTCTAGGACAAGAGAATTTTAGGTGAAACGCGGAACTACAGTCCAATAAATCTCCGACACATTCCTGTGCGAATATGAACGACAACTAATAATGTATGAGAGGAGGAGCTAAAGTTTCACACCCTTCATACTTTGGTGAAATCTCAGAGTAAGAAGTTTATTTCTTACTCTGAGGGTGAAATATAGCTTAACTTCCTAGAAGCCCTCTTAGATACTGGTTCATTGGGGCACTGGAACTTTTAGTGCGTCAATATTGAAATTGGAGTTTGTATTCTGATATGATGCGATTTGAATCTTAGATATAATTCGACTTCTCTGTTAAAATGGAATCTTCTGAAAGGATGGAATGACGCTAATATATTTCAGGATCATGAAAGTTGATCATCTTTTTCCAACGTAAATGAGCGCAAAAGCATCTAATTTGATGTCCAAGTTTAAAAAAAAAATAATGAAGAGAGAACAGATCGGAGGGGAACAGCGTGCTTTAGGTTTTTCCGAGGGAAAAATCAAAGTAGAATTTTGGTGTACACACTACTCGAACTTAGTAGAATTTAGAAGAATTTGATAGAATTTATGAAAATTTTTAGAATTATTGCCATAAAGAAGAATTTGGTGTACAAAATTTCAGTAATGAAAAATCAGTGTAGAATCATGGTATACACTCTACTAGTATTTTGTAGAATTGGATAGCATTTAATAGAATTTGATAGAATTTAGTAGTTTCCTAGATTTGGTAGCATTTATGACAATCTTTTCAGAATTTATAGAATTGCCCAAAACTAGAATTTGGGGTACAAAATTTCAGTAATGATTTACCTGGGAAAATCAGTGTAGAATTTGGGTGTACACTCTACTAGAATTCAGTAGAATTTATTAGAATTTGAAAAAGTTTCCTAGAATTTGGTAGACTTTATGACAATTTTTTTTAGATTTTATAGAATTATTGCCCAAAAGTCGAATTTGGTGAACAAAATTTCAGTATTGATTTACCCCTCGGGTTTTTCCAAATGTCTGTAAGTTTCGAATTTTGAGCCAAGGGTAGTCATAAATGTCCTAGGTGCACTTGATGAAAAATTTTAGGTCAAAAGTACCCCTTTCCCTATAAACAATCCAACTTTCAAGCTGAAGTGAAGACTTGAAATTTTCAAGGAAGTACTGAATAGATCAGTTTGAGCCAAATCAGTCGAAGTTTTAAAGTTTGAATATAAAAGACTTGAAATTTTCTGGAAGATTCAATATTTCAATAGGACAATGAATAGAAAGGCACCAATAGTTCTCAGCATATTCGAATTATCATTTGCTCAACATAAACAAGCCGCAAAAGAGCTTATGACTACATGTCAGTTTTTAGATGATGTAATCTTTGATTTTAAGCAAAGTGATAAACTAACTGGTAAAGATTAAGAAGATCTCTCTATAAGGTTTGTTCCAACAGCGTATTTTTGACCGTACAATGTACCGTACAAGGAATCGTTTTGTATCGCATTTATGCGCAGGTCAGTGCCGTGTACGGTTCAAGGGCTGGTTCACAGTTTCAGGTTGTTGGAAAGCTTTTGTGTACCCGTGTATCGTTTAAAAATTTGAATTTTGTGTTTACAATTTTTATCAACGTGATATGTTTCCATTGTCTTATTCTTTCGATCTTATTGCCACTGACAAAATAAATAATCCCTAGAGATTTATTTTATCTAAGTTATTTGTTGTTACTTATTCCGCTAATCTAATTATCTAGTCTGTATTCACATCCTTTGAGCTTGAAAGAGTATTTTTCTATAAATAAATTCTTCAATAGTATGTTCGCTTGACTAAGTATCGGAAATGTAATAAAACATCGCCGAAGAATGAAATAAATAAAATATAGTGTGTTACATTACATTTCCGATACTTTGCATACTTGGAAGGGTAATTGCCAATTTTGAATTCTCTTCTAAATCGAATATCCTGCTTGATGATGTCTATTATTTTTTGTTTACTAAGCTTTTCATCAATTACTTTTCGGAAATAAAAGTGACTTCTCCAGGTACACGGGATCACAAATGTGGCGAAAACGAAACCAAATTCTTAATTTAAGTACATGGTATTCATATGGAGAAAGTGGGCTTCTTTGAAATGAGAATTCTGAAGCAACTTTGGAATAAAACTGCTCACGTAATAATTGAAAATTTCAAACATTTCCTCACCATACACTGTTAATACTTTTAATTCTATAATTCTAATACTCTCTTCAAAGTTTCCAAATAATGAATAATTTCCATTTGAATAAATTGTTTAATGAGTAACAAAACAAGCGAGCAAAAACTGAAAAAAATCAGAGACCTGTCTCTGAAAATACAGAAGAGAACAAATGGGATAAATAAATAAACCTCATATCAATAAATAAGAAACTTTCTTTCAATCTGAACCGTCCTAACCTAAAATAAATAGAAATACAAATGGCGCAGGTCAGTACCAAACCAGTACAAATGATCCCTGACTCCTAGCAGGGATCGATTTGACCGTACACTGTACCGTACATGGGACGGTTCATAGGTCAGTTGGAACACGAGACCGCGATTTGGGATCGTTCACTGTACCGTCCAAAAACGCTGTTGGAACGCCTTCAGTCTACTGCGCATGTGGTGGACCGTACAATCGCTGCTGTTGGAACAAACCTATAATCTTTGCTAACTGGATCAATATTTGTAGGTTATGGGTGGTAACTTTTATCTGCCTATCACCATTGTTTAAGGAGAAAAAAATTAAACAATGCTATTATTAATTGCTACTCACGATTCAGACTTGGGGAATCTATAGATGCAGACCGAGATGGTGATTTCTCAGATGCTGACTCCCTCTTTTGTTGATCATGATTCAATTTAGATTTTTTGGCTTGATCAATTTTATCAAGCCATTCGTTCTACAAGTAATTCAATATTGGTTAGATTTCACAAACTACATTAAACACTACTGATATGGTATTGCTATGCACTTCTTCATTTGTTAACTAACCTTGACAGAACCAGAATTACATTTGAAAATTCTAGTGTCTGGAAATATTAATAGTTTGAATGCATGTTTGACGTTTCCCAAATCTTTTACATTCACTACTGCCAAGGTTCCGATTTCATACATTACTTCAAAAACATATTTCATGAGTCCTTGGCTAGAACAATAAAACTAGTAAATATAACAATATTTCTCTTTTACTCTGTATTTACAGTTGGTATAATGCATACCTGTTTTTTGTTGCGATCATAAGACCATCTGAGAATAAATAAGCTTGCACATTTTTCACAGGATTATTTTCTAATGGATCTAACTCAACCAATGGTCCTTCATAGAGATAGGTTCTATCAGGAGTTTCAAGAAGTTCCTGAAATTATTGAATTCACTCATTTTTTAATAATAGTATATTATTTGACACCTGTATAATGACAGCTTTTCACGAGGTGAAGTTTAGGATACGAGCCGTAAGTCAGTGGCCTAAATTGTCGAGTGAATAACAGCCCTTATATGTGTGAAGCATACTCTACTTTATCTATGACTACTGAATATATTTCTTGAAGTTTTTAACATTTTAGGACCCTTCTATTACAAGTGTGTTAAAAGTCAAGTTGGTATATGAGAAATTTTTTGAACAACTCATGATTGTATATTTTGTAATGAAAGTTGTTTTAACTGATTTAATGAAATCAGATTTGGCTCTCAATTGAAAACATATTATTATTATTATTATTTATTTTGTCAAGCTGCCTGTAATACTCGATTCAAGTATTTACTGTTGCCTACCATACTGAATGAATTACGCTCCTCTCAACGATAAGAGAGGGACAAGACTAGAATATTGCAATAAGACAACAGAATTCAGTGTGTTACAGCACGTCATTGTCTCGACTATTCATCTGTGCAACTGGACAGAAGAATTCTCTGTCTGATGCATTGAATATCTTATGTTTCAGATCTGAATTTCCAAACCTGTATATCCATTTTGTTAGTAGGGGAACTTTAGAATACTGAAGAAATATCAATTTTAACAATATAATATATAATGACTCATTATTCACTAGTGATTAATTGGTATTATTATGGCCGAGCATACAGACGTATAATGGGTAGATTATACAATAGTCGTGGATAAATATGAATTGTTCACTTAAAATTACAAAACTATTTGAGTTTCTTACTTTACAGCCTTCCACTTTTTCCAAGATGCTTGCTATTTTTTCACGATTGAATTCCTCTTGTTTCTTATCCTCATCGTTATTTTCTGTCCTTCTAATTAACATTGAGTCATCTCCTAAGATGGAAGTACTGCATAAGGATGTAAGTAATGATTTTTGTTCCGATAGTAAATGAGAAAGTTGATACATTTCGCTCTCCAAATCTGTATTAAGGTGATGTAAGGAAAATAATTTAAATATTCAAATAATCACTAATTCATTCCAACTGAAGGATACGTGATATTTCTTTGGCCGATTCAATAAATTGCATATAGTTTTGATAAACATTTCTCTTCAATGTGCTGTTAGTTTCTTCTGAAAGACTTTGTATTTTCTTCCTTAATCTACGTAGTTCTGGACCTCCAACGCAATGTTGAGAAAGATCTCTCACATCTGAAATGTTTTTTAATTTTATATATCATCTTTCCCAGGGAAATATTTAATCTTACATTTCTCAGGTGAGAAATCCGTTGAACTCAATAAATCTTTATCAGGTTCTCTCAAAGAATCCATGATAACTATCTTATTTACTTATTTGTTTAAAATTACTGCAGAAACAAGAAACATCCCCTTTTAGTTGTCAATTTTGACAATCCTCATAACCTCATCTTTTTTCGTTGTTGATGTTGTACATTAGATCTACTGCGTTCCATACCTACTGTGACGGTCACTGATCTCTCTCTCTCTTCTTTGGAAATTCTTCAGAAAGAAGAAACCCATTGAACTAATAACACATGGAAGGAGTCTATGCTTCTATTTTGGTGTTAGGAAGAGAAACGCGCATTAGATAGAAATAGAGCTAATACGCATTGCACTAGTTTGACAAAGATGAACAATTTGAGACCACGTGATAAGGGGCAAAACAATCGGGTTTTTGAACTGGAGTTACGGTCGCCACAGGATAATTTGTAATTTTTGAATATCTTAGGTACTTTAGGAGAATTAAATCATGATATTTATTTTGAGACTTCGCAATTCGATATTTCCACATTACTACTTCTGCCATATTGCTTGAAATTATCGTTTTATCCATTAAAATTCCTAGTGGTAAAATACGGACAAAATATGTTTTAATTAGAATTATCGATAAAATTACTTCTTCAATTCGCTTCGAATTCTTATTGTATTATGCAAATGATATAAATTCGCACAAGCTATAGGTAAATGCGAGTAAAAATCAATTTGTAAAAAAAACTCGCTTGAAACAATTTTTAACATAATGAATGAATATTGAAGGGAAGTGAAGGAAAGTGAAGGAATTTGAATAAAATACAAATTCAACATAATTAATTTAATAAAAATTTAAAAAATTAATACATGCATGTTCATCAGATTTCGAGATTCAATATATTAAAAATTTTGGAATATTAGTTATTGTCCTTTGAAAAGAATTAATTTTTGTGTATTTCTGTCGAATATGCTCTTCATTTTCAAGAGTAGATTTATTTTTGTGATGAATTCTTACAGTAAAATACACTTTCAATATATTGTAAATCACTTGAAGAAGGTGATCTAAGAAAAAAAAGGAAAAGAATTGCATTCTGTAATTCACAAAGTGATTAAACAAGGAGATCAAAAATAATAAAAACATCAATCAAATGTTAATTTTAACGAACAAATCCATTTTTTATACTCACCCCAGTAAATATGGAATGAAATGAAGGAGCTGTAATTAAAGAGTTGATTTCTGAAAAGAAGGACCTTTGTTATGAATACTATGTTTAAACTAACTAATTCTAAAAAGCTACTAGACACAAAGTTAGGACTACATTAACTGCCTCAATATTCACTAAATTCAAATCATCATAAGCATTAAAAACATTCTAAAAAATGTTTCTTTCACCTGCATTATATCATAACAATTCTGTGAGATGTTTCAGAAATTTCTCAAATGTATTATCAGTTCCTTTAACTTGGTAATCTTGCACTGTACTTCAAATTTTTGTGATCGTAACTTATTATTTCCTTTGCGGATTCTTTGAATACTTCTGTTAGCAATGTTCCATATCATTTTGGATTCTGTTGATTTCAAATCAGAATATTTTATATCTCCAAAATAATAAGGAACTTGCCTCCTACAATAAATTCATAGGTACTTGAAAAAATAATTGCATGAAAATGAATATTACCTTGGTTTTTTCTGAATTTGAGATTCCGCAATACAATCGGTTTTACTGATATCTTCCTCTAAGAAGTTTTGAGAACTAAAATATTAGGAATACTGATAACACCTCCATAAATATATCCCACCATTTGAATTACCTTGTTGATGCAATATCCAAGTTGAGCCTTTCATTATCACTAGGTTCATTTTGATGCTCCATAGTTGAAGGTCTTTTTCTATGAGATCTAGATAAGCAAGTCTTCTTTTTTAAATGTTCAGGAAAATCAAATATTGAGGGTATGGAGTGTTCTCTGAGTTTTATCTTTCCAAAATTACGCACAATATCACTCTCAACAAAATGTTTACTGCATAACGTAGAGGATTTTGATGGCTGGAAATTTTTTCTTTTCATAACTCACTGAGATTTCAGCTTGGAATCACTGGGAAAGCTGTAGAATTAGGAATATAAGTACTACATAATATATTTACGTATTATTTCTGCGGAAGTACTTACGAGAAAAAATATATTCCACTACCTTTCTTGAACCTTTCCGTACAATTATATGCAGAACAGGATTTAACCATGATGAAATATAAAAAAAATTGATCTTACTTATCTTCAATTGTTACAAGTAACGATAATTATTTCAATCCAGCACTTCAAACACGAAATAAAATACAAAAATATGCACTTCAGCAGTACTCGATGCAATGTTTTGCCCCTTAACAGCTGATTATCGTCCATCTCATTCACGTTGCCGTGAGTCTCTCTCTAGACTCCTTCCATGGTTTTATTAATTCTATGAAGAAACCATATAATAAACTACACATGGACCTATAATAATACTAACTGGACGTCGAACTTCCTAACTGTCACTTAGAAAAAAGTGAGGCAAATCGCCGCCATATGCAGTTTGGAGTGAACCACAAATATTTTGATGTTTTATGCCATATGTGCTCGAATTTTGATAGAAACATAGACGTTCCTTTGAAAGAAATGATGGGTAGAACTGTACCTTAGCTGCTTTCCACTGCTTGTTCGGAGCAGCACTGAGCAACTCGCACCCGCCCTTGAGTGTTCCAGTCGTCGGGGTTTCATGCACTCGCTCTACATTCCCCTTTCCCCTGATGCACCCCCCGCATTTGTCCAGAAGCTGTTTATGCTCTATGCTCAAGCCTGACAGCCTCAAATCAAATTCAAGATTAGCTTTCCGGTGTTTAGTTATTCCAGACGTTATTCCAATCATTCTATTATTTTGAGTATTTTTTTGCAAGATGTCCAACAAAATGATGTATATTTATTCCACGTGCGACTTTTTCTTGTTAGAGTATTCTATGGTCTATTTGATTTCTGCGTGTTCCAGTCGTCCCGAGTGTGAGACGCCCCAGTGCAACAAACCCCAGGGCTGCTCAGGGTAAAGCCGGGTTCTCAGAGCTTCGACGTGTCGCTCGCTACACTTATTCCAACCAATCAGAGAATATAAACACAGTGTTTATATTCTCTGATTGGTTGGAATAAGTGTAGCGAGCGACACGTCGAAGCTCTGAGAACCCGGCTTAACACGCACCGGAGTGGAAAGTTCCTCTTATGGCCAGTGGGCAACCATAGAAGCTCATTTTCTGTCGACGACAGAAATCGCAGAAATGCTGATACGTCAAAATATTGTCATTCACCGGGATTCGAACCCATGACCACCGGCTCTACGGTAAAAGACTTAGCGCTCTAAGCTACAGATGTTGATACAAATAGTTGAGTATTTTACGTGAATTATTAACTCGGATGTAAAATTGAACATTCAAAAATTCATATCTTCGAAACGGTTTGGTTGTCGGGAATAAAACAAACGCCAATCGCTTTGTTTTCTTGAAAAGAATCTACAAAAAAATCATCAACAAGATTCGTTGATTGCCAAACTTTCATGTGTTGCAGTTCGGAGGAAATATTGAACATTTAAAAATTCATATCTTCCGAACGGTTTTGTTGACTGAAATAAAACAAACGCCAATCGATTTGTTTTCTTGAAAAGAATCTACAAAAAAATTATTAACAAGATTCGTTGATTGCCAAACTTTCATGTTTTGCATTTCGGAGGAAATATGAAGAGTCCACGGAAAAAAGGTGGAATGTCTATTAAAAGTTGTTATGAGAAAATTAGATTTCAAACTTCGAAGCTTGTACTGGGAGTACTGGCCTCTTAAAATAAGGATAACTTTGGATCATTTTTGCTAACTTATTCTATATACTGTTTTGTATCATGTTTTTGAGGAAAAACATCGCATTACATACAAAGTACGAAAGACAAACATATACTAAACGTTTTAAAAGGCGTCAGAATGCATCAGATTCTAGTTGATAATGTGAACATTTCGCCTTTCTCGACTTTTCGCATGGACATTTCGCGTTTCTTCGCTGTATGGGATATTTTCAAACGAACTTTGAGATGTGATGCTTCGCGTTTTTTCGTTTTTTCATTACGGAATGCAACTATACTACAAATAAACTACACGTTGCCGTGTCAAGCTCGAAATCAATAAAAATGCGACCTTTCGCCTTTCTTCCGTGGACTCTTCATATTGAACATTTGAAAATTCATATCTTCCGAACGGTTCTGTTGACTGAAATAAAACAAACGCCAATCGATTTGTTTTCTTGAAAAGAATCTACAAAAAAATCATTAACGAGATTCGTTGATTGCCAAACTTTCATGTTTTGCATTTCGGAGGAAATATTGAAAATTTAAAAATTCATATCTTCGGAACGGTTTGGTTGTCGGTAACAAAACAAACGCCAATCGATTTGTTTTCTTGAAAAGAATCTACAAAAAAATCATTAACAAGATTCGTTGATTGCCAAACTTTCATGTGTTGCAGTTCGGAGGAAATATTGAAAATTTTAAAATTCATATCTTCGGAACGGTTTGGTTGTTGGGAATAAAACAAACGCCAATCGATTCGTTTTCTTGAAAAGAATCTGCAAAAAAATCATTAACAAGATTCGTTGATTGCCAAACTTTCATGTGTTGCAGTTCGGAGGAAATATTGAAAATTTTAAAATTCATATCTTCGGAACGGTTTGGTTGTCGGGAATAAAACAAACGCCAATCGATTCGTTTTCTTGAAAAGAATCTACAAAAAAATCATCAACAAGATTCGCTGATTGCCAAACTTTCATGTGTTTCAGTTCATTGGAAGAAGTAAACTTTCAAAAATTCATATCTTCCGAACGTTTCGGTTGACTGGAATGAAACAAACGCCAATCGATCTTTTTTCTCGGAAAGAGTCTACAAAAAAATCATCAACAAGATTCGTTGATTGCCAAACTTTCTTGTGTTCCAGTTCATGGGAAAAAGTAAACTTTAACAAATTTATATCTTCAGAACTATTCTGTTGACGGAAATGAAACAACCGCCAATCGAATTGTTTTCTCGAAAAGAATCTACGAAAAAATCATCAACATGATTCATCAGTAACCACATACTTGAGGATTACATATCTTAGGTTGAATCTTCTTTCATACAATTTTCATGAAAGAGATTATTGGAACACATTTTGAGGGCACAGAAAGAATAATTAAAACTGGATTACAAAACCATATCTATATAAATAACAAACATTAGAGATATCAATTATTTTTTATTAAAATGAATCATGAATCATGAATTTGGTATACATACATGTGTCGAATATTATATCGACAGTGATTTTATTTTTGTGATGTATTCTTAAATTAAAATACCTCTAAAATTACTTGTGCAGCATTTGATCAAAAATATGCTCATCTGAGAAAAATATTATAAAATTACTGGAACATTAATTGCTGACTTACATTACTAGCTTAAGATCTAGACAAATTTTCAATACTATTTAAACTTGTTGATAAATTGCGATTACACCTGCAGAAGTTTTCAAATACATCATCAACTTGGTATTTGGTAAAATTGAGTATAGTATAGACTATTTTCCTTTGTCTTTTTCCAAATACGGCTAAGTTTTTCTAAACAATTTGGGGTTTCAATATTACCAAGTTCCAAATAGGTTTCGGAACCGAAAATACATCAAACCTATATTACGGATTCTTTACAGCTGTCGCCGTTTCTCCGTCCCCAACTTCCATCTTTTCCTGTCGTGACATGTATCCTCCTCCAGATCTCTGGCTGACATCGCCTCTTCCACATCCTCCATCCAACTTCTCTGTGGTCTTCCCCTTTTCCTTCGTTCTGGTGGTACCTAGTCGAAAATCTTTCAGGGCCATCTGTCATCTAGCATTCTCTTTACATGTCCAAACTAAATCAATTGCCTTCATTCAATCTCTTCCGCTATTGACCGTTCCATATCCATTTCTGCTCTTATAGTTTCATTTCTAACTTTTTCTAATCTTGATCGTCTACAGCTTCCTCTAAGGAAATCCATTTCGGTTGCCATAATCTTTCTCTAATTTATCTGCGATACATCCCACACTTCCGCTCCATACAGTGCTACACTTTGCACCATACTTTTGTATATATGTTTCTTGGTACTCTAGTTATATTTTTGTCCCACAGCAGAGAATTAAGTGTGCGTGTAACGGTTCTTCCTTTATTGATTCTTTCCTGTATCTCGTCCTTACTGTCCCCAGATACTTGCACTTTTCTACTCCCTTTATCATGTCATTGTCCAATTTCAGATTTTTGATTTCTTCGTCGCCCACTATGAGATTTTGACATGTTCAGGGTCAATCCCGCCAGCTCATATTCCTCCTTTAGTTTTTGGACCATATACGCAAGGTAGTCTTCGTCTACTACAATCGATTATTATGAAAATACTGTACAATTATAACTATATAACAACCTTGTCGATGAAAGATCCGGCTCAAACTTCTCTTCAGAAATAGATACTACTGCAATCCTCTTCTCAGCTAATATTATTTTTGATTTTCCTTGGTCAGCGTGCTTTCTTCTTCAAGCGAGATATATAGAAAAACCCAGATAAATCCAAAATATTAATAAATTGGAGTAAAAACTATAAAGAATTTAAAACTTACGCCAATGTTTTGACATATCAGCTGATTTTCATTAACCTCACCTTTTCTGCGATTTCTGTCTTCGACAGTCTGTCGTCGACAGAAAATGAGCTTCTATGGTTGCCCACTGGCCATAAGGTACAAGGGGCGTTCGGCATTGACCTCCGCGAGCGGACAGATTTTTTAGTCACGTGACCACAGATCGTACAGATAAATCTGAAATATCTGGGAATAAACGAACGGTACAGAGCATCTGCCACAGAACATACTGCTCTGTTCTACTTTTATAGATTATGAGATTTCAAAGATAACTATTTTGGGAAATATGCTCATCTTTTAACGATACTTTCACCCTTTTAGTAGCTCTTCCATAAAATCTCAATTAAGGGGTCGTTTATACTGGCCCGTAACTTTAACTTTTCCCTTACCCTAAGAATTGAAACATAGAAATTTCGTGCTATGGTTTATACTCGAACTTTAACTTATTCCCTTAAATAGAAGTTTTTCATTCATAATTTAAGGGCATAAGTTACGGGCCAGTATAAACGACCCCTAAATAATTAGGTGCAAAGGCACTGAATGCAAAAGAAACGAGTAATGCAATATCCCCTTCTGTTCGTTGTTGGCGATAGTTGTACCGAAAGATCCTGATCAATTAATTGATTAATTACACGAAAAAGAAACGGGAAAGCAATATCTCCTCCTGCCCATTTATAACTACGATAGCTATATTGAAAAATTTTGATGAATTAATTGAGTTTTTAATGAATAAATGAAAACAGAAGAATAAAACTGTTAGAATTTTTCAATCTATCGGTTGTCGGATCAGGAAACTCAACATAAAACAAAAAAATATATAAAAAACATAAAACTCTATGGATAAAATCGCTTTGCTCCGTCGAAATAGACCGAGCGAAAAGATCGACGTCCGATTGCTCAGATTTTTATGACGAACGGTACAGATGTGTATTCCCCTCAATCCGGATGTAATAAACGAACGGTTTAGATCGATCCGACACGTCCGATGTCGATGCCGAACGCCCCTACAGTGCAGCCAAATGATGAAAAACGAACTCTGTATATTAGTGTTCTGTGAACACTCACACTGACATTTCGGTCTATTACTAGGGGCGTTCGGCATCGACCTCCGCGAGCGGACGGATTTTTTAGTCACGTGACCACAGATCGTACAGATAAATCTGAAATATCTGGGAATAAACGAACGGTACAGAGCATCTGCCACAGAACATAATGCTCTGTTCTGGTCGTTCAATACGGCGATAGTTGTACCGAAATATCCTGATCAATTAATTGATTAATTACACGAAAAAGAAACGAGAAAGCAATATCTCCCCCTGTCAATTCATAACTACGATAGCTATATCGAAAAATTTTAATGAAATAATTGAGTTTTTAATGAATAAATGAAAACAGAAGAATAAAAGAGTTAGAAATTTTCAATTTATCGGTTGTCAGATCAGGAAACTCAACATAAAACAAAAAATATATAAAAAACATAAAACTCTATGGATAAAATCGCTTTGCTCCGTCGAAAATAGGGGCGTTCGGCATTGACCTCCGCGAGCGGACGGATTTTTTTGTCACGTGACCACAGATCGTACAGATAAATCTGAAATATCTGGAAATAAACGAACGGTACAGAGCATCTGCCACAGAACATACTGCTCTGTTCTACTTTTATAGATTATGAGATTTCAAAGATCACTATTTTGGGAAATATGCTCATCTTTTAACGATACTTTCACCCTTTTAGTAGCTCTTCCATAAAATCTCAATTAAATAATTATGTGCAAAGAAACTGAATGCAAAAGAAACGAGTAATGCAATATCACCTTCTGGTCGTTCAATACGGCTATAGTTGTACCGAAAGATCCTGATCAATTAATTGATTAATTACACGAAAAAGAAACGGGAAAGCAATATCTCCTCCTGCCCATTTATAACTACGATAACTATATTGAAAAATTTTTATGAATTAATTGAGTTTTTAATGAATAAATGAAAACAGAAGAATAAAATTGTTAGAATTTTTCAATCTATCGGTTGTCGGATCAGGAAACTCAACATAAAACAAAAAAAAATATAAAAAACATAAAACTCTATGGATAAAATCGCTTTGCTCCGTCGAAATAGACCGAGCGAAAAGATCGACGTCCGATTGCTCAGATTTTTATGACGAACGGTACAGATTTGTATTCCCCTCAATCCGGATGTAATAAACGAACGGTTTAGATCGATCCGACACGTCCGATGTCGATGCCGAACGCCCCTAATGACCGAGCGAAAAGATCGACGTCCGATCGCTCAGATTTTTATGACGAACGCTCCAGATGTCTCCGCCCCTCAATCCGGATGTAATAAACGAACGGTTCAGATCGATCCGACGCGTCTGATGTCGATGCCGAACGCCCCTACTGTATTCGTTTTGCGGTATTTCGAGCTCCTGAGCTGTACCAGTGCTTGTGCCCAGCCAATGGGAAGCCGTAATTCGAGCTTTTGAGTTACTCAGGAGCACGAAATATCTCAAAACGAATAGGCTATTTATCCAATAATAATTTTTTTCGATTCGTGTGATTAGTTATTAAAATAATGTACCATGATGATTATACACAATAGATTCCTCAAAAACGGTATAACCTCGCTAATTCTAATATTTCAGTTCGTTGAAAAATTGACAACTCTCAAATTAGTCAATTTTATTCCAAACTGCAAATGGCCGCCGTTTGCCTCAAAATTTTTGACATGTTCGCTATCTAGTTAGTATTATAAATCTATGAAACTACAGCCGGGTTTCACAAAAACCCCGATCACTTTGATTGATGAATGCTTTGATGTAATCAAAGGCATTACATTAAAGTCGAATTTTGGCGAGCTGTGGTTACATGTAACTATCTAACTATCACGTGATCATTTGACAGTTAATACACGTATTTTCTGTCAAATGATCACGTGATAGTTAGATAGTTACATGTAACCACAGCTCGCCAAAATTCGACTTAAAAGGAGCGGATTTTGAACCAATCAGAGAGCAGTAGGGATTTTTAAATTTGACAGACGGAATCTGTTTACATTTTCGTAAGATGTCAGCTTGACATTTGAAAACATTACGGTTTTTACCTAAGTCGAATTTTGGCGATGTAACTACAGCTTACCACAGGTTACCATAGTTACATGGTTGACAGTTAATGCACGTATTTTCTGTCAAATCATCACGTGATAGTTAGATAGTTACATGTAACCACAGCTCGCCAAAATTCGACTCTATTTAAAACGTTATTTATCGATCACAACGCCCAAAACGCCTCATGTTTACATTCCGCTGAACGACCGCAACGCTCACGCGAGTGTTTGTGACGTCATTGATGACGTCATCAATTTCGCCCGCAAAGGCCCACGGAGACCCACGTCAGGACGGTGGTCGACGTGAGCGTTTAGGGAGAACTGTCATCCGTTCCTCTTTAGAGGTTAACAAAATCAAAACATTTCCGACATTCAGCAGTTTGTCATCTTGCAAACCTGTGAAATAATTCAGTAATGGCTTATTCTTGTACATAATTTTTGCATGCTCAATGAGGAATAGGATGATGAAAATCGTAAAGAGGTTGAAAATGTAGAAATAGATCGAAGTTATCTAAGTTCTACGGATAAACTTTCAATAGATGTTACGCGGATATAGAGTTCATTTTATTGATAATTTTAGGTTTTATTGGTTTTATTCTATTACAAATTTCATACTGTAAAGACAATGAATAATATCTATAATTTGAAAACTAAATATAATGGTACGATCAGGAATAGAAGTAAATAAGTTCAAATTAATACTTTCAAACGATTTTTTCAATTGAGAGACAACATAATTGATGGTAAAAACATATTCCACACCTGATTTTCTGAAGAATAGATCAAACAAAAATATTCTATTTCAAGCTATTTCAGACCTATGAGCAAATATGTGGAAAAGGTAAAATATAAATGTATTATGAACGGAGTTTAAAAACATGTTCAGAGCCTGGTAAAATTACTGAATATTGCAGTTATAAGTTCCCTCCCGGCATTATCAGTTAGATATATTATCATTAATGGTTAAATAATTCCCCAAATATGTTAAGGCAACTTTTCGGCGTAAAATTCAAAACACAAATTTGAATCTCATTCGACAACTGTCATTAATGGCCCATAACGCCCAAACACCGTTCCACATGGAAACCGTCAAAAACGTCCGCGGACTTGTGACAAGCTGGAACCTACTCTAGAACTCTAGAACTGGAACGGGAACGAGCGTGAGCGTGGTCGTTGTGATCGCTTAGTGGAACCTACTGGAAGTGTCATTATTTCTGTGCTAATTTCAGTTCATTTTTGACATGGAGGTATAGGAAGGGGAGGGGGCATAACGATTGAAAAGTGTCACGTAAACAAAACAAACCAGGGACACACCAATATGGCCGACTTCGAGCAATTCAAACGAAGGATTTCATTGTTATTTCCTCATTTGTTGTTCTCTTTCTGTACGTTTTGTTGCAGTAAGAAATTCAGTATTAGTTAAAAATAGTTTCTTGTTCTGTAAATGTGTGCTCTAAAGTCGCATCCACACTATGCCGAACGACATCATTCGACTTGTGTCGTTCGACAAAGTCAAATAAGTGTGGACGTTGTAGAAGTCGAATCGAATCATGTCGCTTCCAACCCGACTGAGCGCGGTCCCGATCAAAGGAAGTCGAATCGAATCATTCAGTGTGGACGTGTCGACTGTCGAATGGGCCGAATGGGGTTCAGTTGCATAGTATATTTTATCTATGGTTGCATTCAAAAGCGCTGCGTATTCACATGCCGTCGGATTCGGATTTGAACTGAATTTCTCCCGCGATCCGGCTTTCAATGCTCGCTCACAACTGAGTCGATCCGTTTATCGTTCGACACGTCCACACCGATTGTCGAATCGAACGTGTCGCCCCGAACGTGTCGAATGATGTCGTTCGGCATAGTGTGGATGCGACTTTATACATCCAAAGCGAAACTCAAGAAACCTGGAGTTACATTTCACAGGTAAGTTCTTTCCATTGTTTTATTTTGAAATTGTTGTTGATATCAGTTATTAACGTGGCTTACAGCTTACACCACGCTAAAAAATATAGGTAGGTACCTTGATATTCCCACGTGTTATCTCTGAGTCAATAGTGTATTAATCATTTCTTTTGATAACATGAAATCATTGTTGAAAATAACTTTCCTACTGCGGGGGATTTGTAATATAAGATATCTGTTGTGTTAATACTATTATCTAGTTAATAGTTATGACAGTAGTTGTCAATTATATTTGAGATAATAAAGTCTCCAATATTGTTATATTATATTATTTATTAATATAACATGGCGCAGTCGGTATAAGTCGGTGAATAAGTGAACGAGGTGATTTCTTAATAGAAACATGCCCAATAGAAAGAGCAATTCAGTTGAAACTCTAGAAAATAATTTAATCAAATTGAATAAAAACTATGAAGAAAAAATTCAACAATTGACAGAATTCATGAATAAAATTGGCATTGGTAAAACGTCAAGGAATGATTCTAATATTGACATTGATAAAGCCAAAGACTCCAGTGAAATTACAAATATTACAAGCAGAAACATGGATCAGGATCAAGAACCTGCACGTCCAAGATTATGTCTATCTTCTGCAATACCAGGACCAGAGAAATTAATCGATTCTCTAACATATGCCCAATTCAAAGATTGGAGAACAAAATGTGAAAATTACTTCAAATTCCAAGATGTAGAGAATATCCCGGAATATCAAATGGTTGCATTACTTATGAGTTTCTTTTCTCAAGAAGTATCAGACATTGTGAAGTTCATTTTGAAAATTAATGTGAATAAAGCAAAAGTGCCAGAAATTTTGGATAATATCGAAAAATATTTCAAAGGTAAAGAAAATAATCGAATTCGAATGAGTCAATTTATGAATCGTAGACAAGAACCAGGTGAGTCATTCATATCATTTTATAGAGAAAAAGTAAAACTTTTTCAACTATGCGATCCATGTACACATTGCTATGAGAGAACTCTAATGGGGCCCACTCACTAGGAAGGAAGAATGCGCAGTTAAGTCTCTGCATGTTTGCTGTAACGCAAACGTGTGCATTCATATTGCCCACACACATACACTTTTGCGTGTTGGTTTGGATGTGCGACAAGCGTGAGATGACGTCGAAAAAAGATCTGATGTTAATGGCAGTGGCGTGTGTTGTTATTTAGGAAAAAATTTCTAAGGTATAAATATCGAACCCGACACTGTGTTGCTAAACATATGAAACGTGCAGAGACTTGTTGCCCATACACGGTCGTTTTTGGTCATTCTTCCACGTACGGGGAAGAATGCACACGCCACACGACGGAGATGAATGCGCATTCCAAATTTACGCCATACACACACACTTTTAACTGTACCACCATTGTTTAAGGAGAAGATAGTTAGTTACTCGCCCTGCTAAAGGCATTGGATGTGCGTATGTGGCGGTACCTATTAGAATTATGTGGCAAACTCTGAATTTTTAGGGTCCATCCTAATACGCCCTCTTGGCGGATACTTGAATAATTACTTATCGGTAAAGAGGTGTCTACTTCTGCTATGAAACTATATTTTTATGACGTGAAGTTTGAAGAATCGAAACTGAGTAAATTCCAACACAATGTTCGTCGATGAATAGAGTAAGCCAGGGTTCCAGTTGGGATTGGGAATTTTATTACTTTGATAATTACAGGGTCTGTTTATGTTATGCGATTCTAGTTTTTCTATTCTAAGGTAGTGAAGGGAATAAGTTTGAAATTTGAATCGTAGTTGAAGGCAAAATATGAAATAGAAAAAATTGAATATAAGAATAATTTTTGGTTTTTGCTAAATTAAACGTGTTTTAAATTGAATCGCAAAACGTGAATTTATTTGGTTAGACTTTATTTTGAACAAGTTTTTTTTGATAGCCATGAATTCTTCTTCAAACAAATGCGACGAATAATTAGTACCAACGTGAGGTCTTTGCAATCACGAAAACTATGATAAAAACATTACCTATTTAAAAAGTTATCGCAGCGAAATTGAGACGTTTTCCTTATTATTAAATTATTTCGGTTCAGAATACGACTGAAGTTTCGAAATACTGACAATACTGAAATGTATTATTATTGGCAATATATTTCTAATCAATGACATTGGAAAAAAGAAAAAATATGCTTTGTTTCTCTTGTGTTGAATTCTTGAGTCAATATCGACTTTGGCGGCAATAAATCGTATCCCTGATGACGATACGTGGTCATATTCAATATATCCGATTGAAGTGAATTTCATTTCGTGAAGGAAGATTGGTATATTATACTTAACATTCATGCAAAATTTCAAAAAATCGCATTGTGTAAACCATAGAAAATTCAATTGAAATTCGAAAAAAAATTGCTATATTTCCAAAACAAGATATCCGTTTCAAGTGAAATTTATTTTGTGTATGAACATTGATATACTGAATGTTCATTTAAAATTTCAAGAGGTTCGCATCATCCGAACCATAGATTTGGTTTCTTTAATTGTCAATTTTTTACATATTCCAGTTTTTTAATAATTTCCAGAATATTATTCCGATCGTGGTGAGATTCAGCATTTATATATTAAGTATCAAGTCCTATACAAATTTTTGCGGTTAAAGCCTCATTGTTCCGCCAAAGAACGAGCGTTCGAAAGGGCTTTCTTAATTTTTTTATACTTATATTAGTTATATTGCAATGGAAATTTCAATTGAACGAGTAGTGATCAGGGTACGAATGTGTCTTTTGAGAATTTTGCTTACAATTATGAATTTTCTAGGAATATCTTGCTTGGTTTGAACTGATACCTCCTGTAACGTGAACATACGATGAGTTTCTCCTGAAAATGGCGTTAAAAAAATGCAAGAAAACCCCCGAACAGGTACTTTTGAGCGCTCGTCTATTAGTAGAGCAATAATTCTATCACATCAAAATTGTATGGGACTTGAGATTCATGCTTAGTATATGAATGCAAAATCTAGGCACGACCGGAATTATGTTCTGGAAATGATTAAAAAAATGAAATATGTAAAATCCAGTAATAACATTAAATTAAATTATATGGTTAACATTATAGCCACAAAATTTTGCAAAAGGCTTATTATGGGCATCTTGCATAGTATAGTATAGTATAGTATATTTCAGTATAATGTAGGGTACAAACGAGAGTACAAAGTACAAAATACAGATTTTAATTCATACAATCAAGATTGCAGAATTCGTCAGGTAAGTTATGGTGAAGAATATAATTCAAACACTCAAAAATAGGCAATTAAAAAAAAAGGTATCACATAGTAATCAAACACCGATGTACAAAAATCACACGAAACAAACAAATCCAGTCAGGCACATTAAAAACAATTCATTGTGACATTCATGGCGAGATACTCCTCCACAGCATAAAAACCCTGGTTGATGAGGAACCTCTTTACCAATCTAGTAAACGATCTCATAGGTAGGGTTTTGATCTCTTGCGGTAGCTTATTATACAATTTGGGTCCCCAGACATCTATGTATATAGTGTTTCCAGATAGTCGATGGAAGCGAATACACAGCTTGTCCACATTTCGTGTAGTGTATCCACATGAACCTGTTCGAAACTTTTCAACATGCCTGTGAACATAATTTAGACAAGTGAGTATATATAAGCTCGGCAAAGTTAGTAAATTTTCAGATACAAAGTGGCCCCTACAACTCTCCCTAGATCCCGTTCCCGTCAGTGCTCGTAAAGCTCTCTTCTGCTGCAGGAATATTTCAGCAGAGTGAGTGGAGTTGCCCCAAAACATAATCGCATAGGAAATGACGCTTTGGAAGAAGGAGAAATAGGCAACCCTAGCTGACAAATGAGTTGAGGTTCTCTTCATCTGCCTTATGGCGAATATTGCTCCATTCAACTTCCTCTTAATACCCTCAATGTGTTCCTTCCAGTTCAGCTTGGAGTCTAGAAGAACACCGAGAAATCTAATTGATGATAGGCTATCTGTCTTAGAAAAGGACATTTTCTGTGTTTTTTGGGTGTTAATGATCAAACGATTTGCGGCAAACCATGCCTCTATCTCGTCCATCCTCCTCCTCAATTCAAGTCTCAGTCATATGGCCGCAAAATTTCATATCGATTGGTTTTGTTTTGTCTGAGATATGGCGGGACGGAAATTTTGAATGGCCATATTTTATGGAACACCCTGTACGATTTGGCTGGTTAACGAACTTTTCAAGTCTCTAGAACAAACAGAACAGAATTGTATTTGACCTTGGATTCATCATCACGGAGTAGAACCCTATCGTTTGAGGCCGTTTCGGCTCAAAATTCGTTAATTAGAGACACAAACCGAATACTATTATTATTATAAAGCCTGTCTATCCTCAACGTGTAAGTGTTTAGTGCAGTTTATGATCCGGCGGAGTCTTTGGGACCTCAACTAATTACTTAACTTGGCGCTATCGAGAGATGATTAACGATTTTTTTATGACCGGAATCTGATTGTATGGATCTGGACAACGTTTACTTCAACAAGACAGCACTACGTGCCACACAACCAACTAAACCGTTGATCGAGCTTTTACGGAAAAAGGTTGGTGAAAGAGAAGGACTCCGCCAATAGCCCATTGTCGATTCAATACCTCAAAGACGGAATTCGTGAGGCTATCGAGTACATAGAGTAGCCACACTTTTCGATTTTGTTATGGAAAATTTCATTAAAAAGATATTGTTCTGTGAGCGTGGTCGTGGTAGTCATTTGCATGAAGTTATTTTCCACTATAAATTAACGGCATGAAATAAACATCCGATCATTTATTTCAAAAACTATAATTTTTCTTTGAATATCAGAATGACACCTCTAACCGGAAAACCCTGTATATGCACAGCGAAGTGATTTGAAGCCTATAAGCGCTTGTTCATACTGGGAAAATTCATTCATGAATATCATTGGAGCTGTTGGTTTCATTCTATTTCTTTATGCATTCAACTTTCACCTTCAAATCCTGAACGTTTTGTGAAAAATACAAGTTTTGAAATGTTCCTTCTGAAAACACTTTCAATACGTGGCTTTGATTATTGATACAATAATTATATCATTCATTTATTTAAATTCAAGAGACTGCATAGGTACATACAAACAGGATGCCCAAATTTCTTTAGCATAAACATATCAGAGAATATAAAAATTTCTCAAATCATTCACTTCTTTAATATAATATTTCTTTGCTACTGAGTTAAAAAATTCCTTCTAGCGATCTCACGCCGAAATCGAAAATATTTCTCAAATCCCAACCCTAAGGGCATCAGAGTAATAAAAATTTTTATTACTCTGGACCCTCGGATATTTCATACAGCCCATACAGGCATACAAGAGAGAAGTTGTGGAGCAAGATGCAAGACACGTTGACGTGAAGAAAAATAGCTCTTCACTAGAGACATCTGTTGTTCACCACACCCAAAAATTAATACTCCTCTGAATTTTCAACATTGCACATAGGCAACCCATCATGTTGGTCCTCTTCCGGAGTGGCGCCCTCTAACGATATTGTCCAATATCCTCCAATGATATTTGAACCGAAGTAACTAACTATCTTCTCCTTAAACAATGGTACCACGTACAACGCGCATTCAAGTCTTCGCGCTTCCCTCTTAGTGAGTGGGCCCTCTTACGGATCATATTATAGAAGTGTTATTCGATTCAGAAATGAGACGAAAATGTAGATCTTTACCAGATACCATCAAGTTAGAAGATATTATCAAAATCTGTGAATCGGAGGAAATCGCACAACGAGAAGAAAAACAATCTGAGTTATGTAAAATCAGTAGTAGAAATGAAATACCAAAAAAATGTCCGAGATGTTCTCAAAATTGGCATAAATATTTACGTTTGTGTCCAGCTAAGAATACTGTATGTGATAAATGCGGATTGAAAGGACATTTTTCGGAGTGCTGTCGAAAAAAGAATATTTCAATTATCGATATTCAAGAAGATAAGTCATTAAATTTAACTCACATGTCTGTATCGAGTATTAATCATGCCTATAAAATGGATCGTCAAATTGAAATTTCAATTCAAATTATAGGTTTTCAAAAACAGTTTACATACAGAGCGACACCTGATACAGGTGCAGAGGTTTGTGTAGCTGGTACAAATTTCCTAGATACAATGAAGATAGCAAGATCTAAAATACAAACATCCAAAATCAAACTCAATTCTGCTGATGGCTCAAATATAGTGGTTTTAGGTTCACTGGAATGTATAATCACTTTCAGACAAAGAACTTCAAAAATAACCTTATATATTTGCCGAAATGTAAGAGAAATTTTGATTAATAGACAGGCTATGATCGATTTAAAAATTATTCATAAAAATTTTCCCGAACCAATAGAAAATGAAATTTCAGTAAGGGCATTATCTATTGATAATAATTTATCAGAAGATCCAAGTCCTAATGAAATCGAAATAATTCGGAAAAAATTAATAAAAGAATACTCAGATGTATTCAATACCGAGGGTGAATTGAAAGTTATGAATGGCAAACCTGTACATATCCATTTAAAAAGAGATTATATCCCTTTTTCCAT
Source organism: Propylea japonica (assembly GCA_013421045.1). Lineage (NCBI taxonomy): Eukaryota > Metazoa > Arthropoda > Insecta > Coleoptera > Coccinellidae > Propylea > Propylea japonica. The sequence continues at coordinate 90,891,678 of CM024240.1, forward strand.
ATCATGCCCTAGAAAAATTCCATACTCATGGAGAGAAAAAGTAAAAGATGAACTTAAGGAGATGACACAAAAAGGTATTATTAAACCGAGTGAGGATTCTCCCACAGATTTTGTCAGTCCATTGGTAGTAGTTCAAAAGCCCAATGGAAATATAAGAATTTGTATAGATTACACAAAATTGAATAAATTCATTAAGAGACCAATTCATCCTTTTAAATCACCGTGGGAAGCTGTATCCAACATACCCAAAAATTGTAAATTTTTCTCCACTTTGGATGCAAAATCTGGATATTGGCAGTTACCTTTAGATGAAGAAAGTCAGAAACTCACAACATTTTTAACACCATGGGGTCGATTCCAATTTTTAAGGGTTCCGATGGGATTAATAAGTTCTGGTGACGAGTTCTGCAGACGAGGAGATGAAGCATTAGCTGGCCTCGAAAATATTGAGAAGGTAGTAGATGACATAATAATTTTCGAAAAAAATTTCAGGTCACATGTATTGAAAGTTGTTGAAGTATTAGAACGGTGTAGAAAGATGGGAATAACTTTAAATATAGATAAATTTATGTTTGCCAAACAAGAAGTTCCATATGTGGGTTTCATTTTGAATGAGAACGGAATAAAAGCGGACCCAAAGAAAGTTTCTTCAATAAAAAATTTTCCAAAACCCGAAAACATTTCGGATCTCAGGTCGTTTCTCGGACTAGTGAATCAATTAAGCCCATTCACACCCGCATTAAGTACCCTGACAAGCCCATTGAGAAGCTTGTTAAAAAAAAAGAACACTTTTATATGGAACAATGATCACACCTCAGCATTCAAAAAAATTTGCGATACAATAACTGAACCACCAGTACTTGCACAATTCGATCCAGAATTGCCATCTGCACTTCATACAGACGCATCTCGTTTGAATGGTATTGGATATATTCTCATGCAAAAACATGAGAACGATACATGGAAATTTGTACAATGTGGTTCAAGATACCTTTCAGAAACGGAATCCAGATATGCAATGATAGAAATTGAATTATTAGCTATAGTTTGGTCTATTCATAAGTGTAACATTTATTTGAAAGGATTAGAAAATTTCAAAGTTGTAACTGATCATAAACCTTTAATTACAATTTTGAATAATTCAACACTAGATTCTATAGAAAATCCAAGACTCCAAAGACTGAAAGAAAAACTAATTGGATATAGTTTTTCAGCTGAATGGGTCAAAGGGAAATGTCATTTCATAGCCGATGCTCTTTCACGCCATCCTATCTCAAAACCAAATAATGAAGATTTATTAGCAGAAGATACATCTGAGCATATGAGATCATTTGTTGTACAGCAAATATCTAAAGCCGATGATACAGATCCTTTAACGAGATCCTCACATTTGCAAGATCCTATTCTAGAAATGATCAAAAATATTGCACGCAGGGATGAGGATTATCAAAATTTGAGACATCTGATCAGATGTGGATTTCCCAGAACCAAAAATGAACTTAAAAATGATCTCAAACCATATTGGAATATACGAGATGATTTATCATCTGAAGATGATCTTATTCTAAAAGGTTCCCAAATCGTTATTCCAAAAATGGCTCGTAAAATGGTATTAATAGAACGTCTTCATGATTCACACCAAGGCATAGAACGTACACGACGAAGAGCAAGGCAAACAGTTTACTGGCCTTGTATAAACAATGAAATATCTAACATGATTGAGAACTGTGAAAATTGTCAAATTCTTAGACCTTCTGAAAGGAAAGAACCATTTTTGGAGGAGCCCAATCCAATATTTCCGTTTCAAGACGTGTCTACTGACTTATTTTCATATGCAGGTTACCACTTTATGGTATATGCTGATCGCTTTTCGGGATGGCCAATCGTATGTCATTTTGGGAAAAGAGATCCTAATACAAAGAAAATTATCGATATTTTGAGGACTTTATTTTCAGACACTGGTATTCCCATTCGATTGAGATCAGATAATGGACCTCAGTATAGTTCCTATGAATTTAAAAAATTCTTAGATAGATGGAATGTATCTCATGTGACATCATCTCCATACTATGATCAAAGCAACGGGCATGCAGAAGCCAACGTAAAAGCAACGAAACATTTAATAATAAAGTGTTTCGAATGTGGAAATTTGAATGAAGAACGATTTTATGCAGGTTTACTCGAATTGAGGAACACTCCCCGAGAAGATGGTTTATCTCCAGCTCAATTATTATATGGTCGCCCCATCAGATCCTTACTTCCAACGAATTTAAAATTTTTCGCTGAAAAATGGAAAAAAAAGCTGATTTTTGTGATATGAAGGCATCCAGAAATACGGATTATAAAATAAATGTGTATAATCGAGGTACTAGAAGCCTTCAACCTTTTTCTATTGGTCAAATGGTTAGAATCCAGGATCCACTGTCCAAACTATGGGACTCTATTGGTAAAATTATTGAAGTGGGCCAGAATCGTGATTACACCATAATGAAACCAAGTGGTCGCGTTATCCGAAGAAATAGAAGATTTCTTAGAGAAATCAAAAAGAAGAAACTTTCTGATGGGAGAGAAGAGATGGATGAATGACTTGGGAGGAGATGTTGTGTTAATACTATTATCTAGTTAGTAGTTATGACAGTAGTTGTCAATTATATTTGAGATAATAAAGTCTCCAATATTGTTATATTATATTATTTATTAATATAACAATATCTGTATCGCAAATCTCCTCATAATACCTGTTTCCTCACTTTTTCTTTATCCCAGTTTCCCTCTGAACCTTGAAAGGAGAGCCATGTGGATTCAGGCCCTCGGAAGAAATAACTGGGTTCCATCATCCCACGCAAGGGTTTGTTCAATTCATTTCAAGGAGGAAGATTTGGATAGAACTTCTTTATCCTGTGTGAGAGTTAGAGAACATGCTGTACCTTCAATTTTCTTAGAATTAACTTCCAAACAGGTAAACTTCATTATCCATAATTAAATAAAAAAAAAATTGTGCAAAACATGGTCTCTATAAATGATTATAACAGAGCGTTTAGCGTTGGATCATTATAAATATTTATATTCTGATGTAAACTTTAATTCAAACAAACGATACTGTGAGTTTAGGCTAGTCATTCCGAAAGAAGATGAATAATGTGACTGAAATTATAAATATGTTGACTTCCATAAGACACAATAGTATTAAAAATTTTCAAAGCAACATACGATGTTACAATCATTAATAAAGACCCCATATTATAAAGATCTTACAGCTCTTTTGAAAATAGCTGGTTAATTATTTCACTTTCTTGTTAATGTTTATTGTTAATTGATTCGATAAATTTTAAATTTCAGGTTGGCAGAGCTGCCCCTTTTAACATAGAAGATTATTGTGTTACCGTAATGAGTGATATGGAAACATCAACATCTGGAGACCCCTTAAATTAAGCAATACCTATGGAAGTGGATGAACCTAGAGCTTTAGAGACTACCCCTCCGAAATACCGGAATCTTCTGGCCCAGAAGGTGCAAATTATTAAAAAGAAGGACGAAATAATAGCCAGGTGCAAGCAAAGTTTAGCAAGCAGAGATAGGTGTATTTCTAGAATTCGACAAAGATATTGTGCAAAAATGCATTGAATCACGAATTTTTGATTCTATGAAGCAGCACATTCAACCAAGAATTTGGTTCTAATCATATGATCAATTTAATAAAAGTCATACTGATGAAGTATTTCGATTTAAGATTACGCCATAGTGCTAAATGTACTAGCGATCTAATGCATTTTAAAAAAATAGACTTTAACTCATTCCATATTGTTTCAAGGATTGTAAGGTCATACTGTATATTGTACATAATTTTTTTGTATATACATATTATAATCTATATTTTGTAAGTAAATTCCTGTATTTATCTGATGTATTTATAAAACATAATTATAACACATTTATGTTATTACCTGTGTTTCATTATGCATTTTATAGTGTTTATTTTGTTTCCATAATCAATTCACACATAAACTCAGGTTTGCCAATTAAAATAGAAATACCTCAAGAAACAAACTAATTTCATCAGCAATCGATTTTAATTTGAAAAAAGTGCACAACTGTTGAAGAAATTATTCATTAATATCATTATTAAGACTTGTTTTGTTACTCCGAGCATGATCTTTGAATGTAATTGCCAATAAAAGTAAACTGAAACTAAGAGAACACTTCTACCAACATGTAAAATTGCATACAGGTTTTCGACCATACATTTGTGTAAACTGCAACAAGTCTTTCACAAGGAAAGAACACCTTTTATGTCACATGACTTCGCACAGCGGTCAGAAAAAATTATACTTGTAATATTTGTAAGAAATCATTCTCGAGGAAGGATAATCTGTTAAAATACAAGACCTACAAAAAGCAGAATGGTTTCACTTACGAAGTGTGTGAAAGCAGTTTGTAATGAAACATTATTTTTTGCATGGCGGTACCTCCATGATTTTTTGACACATAAAGTAACGCATGAGATTGTTGATGAGGTGTATAGATCAAACATTAATGCTTTTAGGCTTGATTATTCAGATATTAGACAGCTTTAACTTATCTTGTGAATAGTACAAACTTATAGACCCCTAGGTATCTGTTCAAAAGTTAAACTAAAAGCTTATGGTCAAAAAAAACTCGAAGTATTCAAACACTAATACCTTAAGGCTTAATTATTCATATGAGACAGCTTTAACTAATCTTGTGAATAGTACAAACTTATAGACCCCTAGATATCTGTTCAAAAAATAAACTAAAAGCTTATGGTCAAAAAAACTCTAAGTAAATGAAGGAAGTCGACAAATATTTCAGAAAAAAATATCAGTCTATATTTTATCATTTAAGACTTGTTTCGTTTCTTCGAACAAGATTTCTGAATTCAATTGTCGATAAAAGTAAACCGAAACCTTGACAAGTTCAAATTTTCGAAATTCCCGCCACAAATTGCCCATACCAATATGGCCGAACTCGTGGCCGAACTATGTGACACTTTTGGAACAAAGGAAATATAGGATATGCTCCCTCCCCTTCCTTTACCTCCATGATTTTTGACGTAAACCATAGCATTTTTTTCAAAATCAACGATTTGATTGCCATTCAAACTTTGTGAAACCCGCGGTAAGATATTCAAATTTGATTGATCGTTTTTCTAATTAAACTAGAGCGAAAAAGCTTCTGACCAAAGATTAATTAAAGTCGAATTTTGGCGAGCTGTGGTTACATGTAACTATCTAACTATCACGTGATCATTTGACAGTTAATACACGTATTTTCTGTCAAATGATCACGTGATAGTTAGATAGTTACATGCATAGAAAAACCAACGTGTGGTTACATGTAACCACAGCTCGCCAAAATTCGACTTAATTATCTTCGCTTCTGACTTCATGTCAGGACTGTCTTAAAAGATTGCAAAGAATCTTATACGGGGTCTGTTCAGAAGAAAACGCGAATTTAGAATTTGGCTCCGCACTTTAGTGGTTTATTGATGATTTTTTGGTAATTTTTTTGTATATTTCGTATTCATTGAAATTTTTGTAAATAAAAATTAGTGTTATTATAACTATTATAATTAATCAATATCCTTTTTGTCACTTTAAAATATTACACTTGTGGCAGCGCTTCTTTTAATACTTGAAGAATTTCTGAAATGTGCTTTTCGGTATGGCCATCAGCCCGTTCTTCAATTTTATTTTAAATTATGGCATACTGCTTGCCTCTGATTGCTTTCTTTATACCTGGGAATAGAAAAAAGTTATAAGGAGCTAAAAAAAGGTAAATACGGTGGTTGAGGCAAGAATACGAATTTGTGGCGAATATTTGAATTTCGGTGGCCAGCAGATATCATTCAGATTTTGGTGTCATTGTATTTATTGAGTTTTCCTGAACAACATTAGTGAAACCAACAGGTGGCGGAAAATATGGACCCCCAAACTTCCAAAAATGTTCCATCCTCACGTCACATTTTTCACTATAAAAACACAAATTCACTGCTCCAATTTAGTCCATAAATCACCTTCGAACAGTCGAATAACTATTCCATTAGTTTCATTTCAGGTATATTCAATAAATTATGCAGAATCATCTAAATTCTAGAGGCACCATATATCCACAAATTCTAACGAAAGTCCGCTGTTTTTAATGGTAGATTTGGCACTGCCTAAGATTCATTCGCGGGAATATGATACGATGCCTTCCCCTAAAACCCGCCATCATTTGATATGTCACTCGCCGAAGGACGAGGCAGTGCGCAGTGGTGCCAATCTTACCATGAAGAACGGCGGGATTTCCTTAGAATTTGTCGATATGTGATACCTCTAGAATTTCGATGTTTCTGCATTAATTATTTAATATAACTGAAACGAATCTAATTGAATAGTTATTTGAAAGTTTGAAGGTGATTTATAGATTAAATTTGAGCAGTGAATTTGTGTTTTTATAGTGAAAAAAGCGACGTGTAGGGGAAGGTGAGGTAAAGGTCAAATGATCCCCCGCCATAAATCAGAAAAAGCTTGTACTATGAATGTATTCCGTAAATCAACTTGGTTGGTTTGGTTGGTAATTTTCTGTTCCGTAAATATGAAATTCTCGGTTGGTTTCTGCGAACAGTTTATTTACGGAATCCGGTTACAGAAAAAAGCGGTAATATTCAGGAACCAGAACAACCAAGGATTTTCTTCGGTTTCTTTGGTTTGTTATTGTTTTTTTTTTGGGATTTAGGTTATTTGATGAATATCATTATTTCAGAGTTGAATCGTTGTGCTTGCTGTGATTTTTATGTTCTGTGCTGTGATTTGTGTTGTTGAATTAGACTGAATATTTTTTTCATTGTATGTCGTGTCGATTTATTTTCAGATTTTTTTGTTTCGTTAACTTCAGATTTTTAGCATTTTTCTGATGTATTTCTTCCTTGTAAATATGTTGTATTAAAATATATATTTTATCAATGCATTTTTTCTCATTACAAAAGAAAATATTCGTAAGTACCCTATTTTTTAATTGCAAATATCAAAATAACTAAACTGACAATATTTACTTCATGGTAAAACAAGCAGGATAAAATGTACTTTAAGTACTTTTCAATTTTTTTAGTGGAACAATATTTGGTTGAATGAAAATTTTTCTGTTTTGTATACCCAAATGATTCCTTCTTCTGTTGATCATCATTTTCATCTTCCAGTTCCTGTGGACTGTTCCACAGAACATAAAACTGTTCTAAATTATTTTGAAGTTGAACCTAACCTAAATAATAGTCAGAGAGCAACCGAAATACGTTCCGTAAATAAACTTCAACCAAAACAACCAGAGATGACCGCTGTCAAAATATTATCAACCGGTCTGGTTTCATCGGTTGATTTACGGAATATATCCTATATGTGTTAGAGTGCACTCTGTGCAACTCTCCTCTAAACATGCCTCCACCATTGTTTAAACAATGCTTCCACCATAATTCGATAACTACTCGATATATTTCGTAAAGTCCATCTAGCGGCTAATAGATGAACTCTTAGCTTGTTCTATGGTTTGTATACAATTTGCTCCATCTAGCGTGCAACAATGGTAAACAGCGGTTAATGACCGTTACCAGCTGTTGAGAAAAAACGTGTTGATTCCGTTCTGTATTCGATGAGTATCAGTGGTGGATAATTCACACGTTATTAATTTGATTGTTGAGTTTTGATTAAACCTAAGTATATGTATATCCAAATACACATGAAATATGTTCCCCTGCACCCCTGCGAGTTGCCTGTAAAGTGTCAATGCGGTGCAAGTGCTTGGCGTGATTTTATTCAAAAATTATCAAAAAGTGTGGCTCTGATCTAAGATAACCATGTTTTTGGACTTCAATTTTTTTTACATGTAAGTGTTTAATGAAAAGTTGTTTTATTTGCGGGTATTAGTAGCAGTTAGCTAATATTTGAGCAATGTTCGATCATCGCACGCGGTATGAGATGATTCTGTTTTGATCGATATTTTGGAATTTGGTATTTGGTCCCTTTCTGTGTGCCTAAATTGATCCCTGGAATAATTTTACCCCATTAATAATTGCTTTTTACAGATCATGCCGAAAATTTATAAACGCAGAACTAATCGCCAAAACAGGCCTGAAGAACAAATGCAAAAGGCATTAGATGCCGTCAGAGATGGTATGCCTTGTGATGGCATTAATGAGAAGAGCCAAAGGTAAAAATAAAATAGCTGTCACTCTGGAACAAAGCTGGTACTTGTCCATTATATTAAGGACATGGAGCCTAGAATAATATAAGGGCTGATAACTCAGGATTTTTTTAACCTCAGCTCACCAAAAATGGCAGAAAGAAATAATTTACCGCATCAATTTTCTGAAGCTAAAGGAAAAGCTGGACTTGAATGACTTCGTGGATCTAGACATAGACATCCAGATATTACAATGCTTTTGCGAGGTTTTAATAGCCTGTGGTAAATAAATTTCTCTCGACTATGAGAAACGCCCAAAAAAATATTATTTTCTTACCCATCGAATATTTTTGTTTTGTGTAACCGGCTTACATACTTAAATTGTTATAAAAATACATTTTATCATTAAAATAAACAGCTGAGTTTTTATTTCACTGATATTTACAAACATATAGTACAAAATTATCCCTGGGATCTTACGAATGATTTCGTTCCACTTCGAAGAAATCGCGTAAAAATGTGTGCTTTGTGACTTGTTCATTCGACAGAGCGTGTGAACTTTACTCGACCAAAGTGCGAACGATTGGATGTACAGTAGCTACTAAATTTCTCACTACTCGACTAAGCTACTATAGTGTAGTGCGAACAAGACTTTACTCACTGAATCCAGTTGTCCAATTGCAATATTGTAGTATTGTTTCTCTTTCATCGTAGGGAGTCACTTAATTTAAGCAGTATGGTAGAGTATTACGGGGAGTTTGACACATTAAATAATTCGATGCGAGTAGTGCAGGTTTCCTTCCATACTGCTTGAATTGAGCCTCTCCCAACGTTAAGAAAGAGACAACACCACATTATTGCAATCAGACAACTGGATTTCGTGAGTTACGTAGCACGTAAATCACTCGAATATACAACTGTTCAACTGGACGGCAAAATTATCTGTCTGATGCATTGAATATCGTATGTTACCGATGTGAATTTCCAAACCTGCATGTCTACTACCATAACAAAAAAAAATTCGTTGCCCGCGGGACATAAAATTTCACCTTTTCTCCTGAACAGACTGCGTATATTTTATATTCTGTGGGATTTTCTGGATTGGCTTGAATAATGGATGCAATTAAATCGTTTATTTCCAGTAGTCATTTTGAAATAACATTATGATGTATTCTCGTAAATATTTAGAATATCTAAACACTGTACCTAACTATATGAATACTACAGTTTCATTCAATATCGGGGAAGAATAAACATCAATCTTTAATATTAATTTTTACATGTAGGCAATGACTTAAGACGAAAAAATTCAATGTAGAATTCAATGAGTGTTTTATTACATCTTGTGTACTTAATAAGTACATTTTCCTGGAGCACATCTTAAATGTAAAAAATAATTTTAATACGTTTCTCATTCAGCGAATAATTTTCTACAAACTTTTTTGTGAGCATGTAGAAAATTGAATTATTATTAGGAACATGTACACTAAGAATAATTCTAACTTGTGCAATACTTGTTGAGAAATTCAGTTATTAAAAATAGGAGTTATAAATCAAGAATTATTTTTTGAACTGATATATGGTACACTTTAAGAACCATATATTTCACATTCCAATTTTTATGAAAATAATCTTTTGAATATGTGCTACAAATGTATTCAACTTAAATTTTCAAAATCCAGGCACTGTCGAATTTGAAATTTATTCATCAATATTTCAGTTCAGTGTATTTACAGAAGCGTGCACAATTAGTTTTAATCAACAAATTAATTTTTAACAAAGCTTATTTCAACATGCCTACATACATGCAATATCTTTGGAAAAATTATTTTAGATAAATGCGTCAAAAATATCTAGTTGGGTTATAGGTAAATGAACAAAAAAACTGTATAACCGATGCCTAGATGAAAATTCATCAATTTTGCGTTTTTGATGTAATACCCTTTATAATACGAAACATAACTAAAATGTCATATAACCGATTACTTCAACTTGCGTTATGCATAGTCACTTAATATGAAAAAGGAGTGTTGTTTCGTTTTCCTATAGGTGTTCCTAAATTCAGGCAACAAACTGCAGGAGGTGATTTCTCAGGTTATTTTATAAAAAAAACTTTCCATAAATGTAGGTTTGGAAATGCATTGTTTCCAAGATACATGGTGCCAAAGTTATACTTGAAAACTGACTGAAAAATTTGGTACGCCACTAAGATAATTTAAACTAATAATTTTTTTTTAATTCTTCATTTATTTTGTTACAAAAAATCTCTTTTGCATTTTTTCCGTGTGCGGTGCCGTTTGTATGTAAGAATATAAAACATTTTGAAGTACACCTTATGTAGTAACGACAAGCTACGTTGAGATGTTTTAGTTTTTACAAGAAAACGCACCCCACACGAATTTGCATGAATTTTATGAATTTAGGAACATCCTGTATGTGAACAACAGTTATTAAATTACAAAATAACGCTGAAATATCTGTCAGTTGTGCGAAATTCTCACTTGAATTTAAATCTCCAACAAATTCAAAATTGGCTATATAATCAACAATACATAAAATATCAGTATACAAGTATATAAGGCATTTCAAACATCAATAGAAAAAAGTAACAAAATATGTGAAAAGATAATCCAATCAAATTATATTAAAAATTGTAATTCCAAATGAGTGAGACAACGAGCAACGACTTATTTTTACAAATTTTTACATTAAATAATGATATTGTTCTATAAAATTATGCTTATAATATATACAATTTCACATATTGAGAAGCATCAGAAGTTTATCTTAATGTTATATTTATTCATATTGAAATTTCACTCACACCTGAAGTTGAGAAAGATTTGAAAATAATTATGATTTCATGATAAAACGATTTTCGAATTCGAATAACGATTAAATACTTTATAATGAGATATTCTAGAGTAAATATTTTAATCCTAAGATTTCAACAACCTTTTGTAACTTGAAGCTACCCAGAAAATAAAGCACTTGTTTTTAGTTAATAGATTTCAATGCAATGCTCCATTATATTTCGAAAAATTGTCATATATTTGAAAATCGCCACTCACAGTGATGCGTTACAGTGTGGAGCGTTCAGCAATTTTTATGATATGTATTTTGAATCCACTTTTATTTCTTTATAACCTGTTTAGAATTTCCATCTCTTCTCAGAAGTATTTTAGCCATCAGTCTTTTAATCTTCCTAATACTAGAATTTTCAAGATGAATTTGAATTTTTTCTAGAAGCTGCCTAATGAATAGATTTAGCGCTGTAGTAAGTCAATAGAGAGCTATAAGCAAGAAGCATGGATGTTCATTTCAATTTATTCTAGCTCTACACGATGCACAAATGAAGCTTGAGAAATAATCAAGAGCTGACCATATGGATAAGAAAACGGTATAGGTAGTTTATGTACCTTCTACCTTAAAAACTAATATTATTGTGCGTTTTTGAGTTTCACAACCTCGTAAATTGAATCCAATTGATTTTAACAACCTACACAAAGATAGTTGGGTGACAAATAATAATAAATTAATTCTGGCAACGGAAACTGAGAAAGTACCTTTTTTTTACCAAGGCTGTCACATTTTACGCACAGTTCATTAAATCTTTGGAACTGTAGGTCATTCAGATACGGTGAGCTTTTGGACCGAAAACACAATAAAAATTCTTATACAACCTGGGCACAAAAGAAAAGTTTATCGTTAATTCAGTTCAATTACAATATTTATAGTTAAATAGTAGAAAAATATGTTCCGATTCACTCACAAAGTTTGGAAAACTACTAAATTCAGATCAGAATAGAGCTAAAACAGCTATGGTTAAACCACAATGAGGAAAAGTGACTCAATTAAGAAGTACGATTAGAGCATCTTACAGAAATAGTTGAAAAAGGTCATGAAGACCTATAAGGTCTCAGATGAATTTTTTTTGCCACGGATGAATAGAAATGATAAAATTTTTAATTTTGTATCAACATCGATTTGACCGAAATAAGTGATAATTTTGCATTTTGTGCGCAAATACATTATTATTTGTGGTAGATCCCCACAGGATGCCAAACGAAATACAGGGTGGGACATAGGAACTAGCTGATTTAGAAATTATATTAAAAAAAAACTTTCAAACAACATTTAAAGTTTCTGTTTAGATAGTTTTAAAGATGATATCGGGCAAATGGTGTCCGTTATTGTTAAAACTCTGCATTTTGATCAATCCTTCAATTGGAGAAACCTTCCATCCCACTTGGTATTATGGATATACCACAAAACATATAATATATATAGGATTTTCCTAGCGCCTTGTGTATCCAAGTCAGTTGGTAGCTTTCAGCTTCTTCTTGTATGAAATTCTTCAGAATACGTACAAAATAACCTTAACTAATTTTTGTTACGTATTATTTTATTAATGAGTTAGGTTGTGTGAAATATTACCAATCGAAAAATTACAGATTCTTTTCTAAAGATAATATCAGAAGTCAATTGCAATTTATAAGCAATAGCCATTTCTGCTGATTATTTAGCTAAATGATTTTTCTCAACCTCATCAAAAAATCTGCTCGATGGAGACCTGCTTATGAAGACATTTTTACCGATTCAATACCGCTGTGTTAAAATTGGAGAATTTGCAGGAAATGATGCATCTAAATCCTGCAGATGCTTTACTTTTTTGTCATAATTTGCAGTGTGCAAATCGAAAATCTTGGCTACAATATCTTATCTTTAGATTTCGTAGTAGATCCAAACTAAAATGAAATATTTTCGAAATGAATATGTAGTTCAAAATGCAATTTTCATGTTTTTCAAAAAAAAGATATGGTTTGATTTAATATATATTAATTGTAAAAATGCCATATTTCTCGAAGAAAAGAAACCTACCAAACCTAAAAACTTATACCTATATTTTTATCTTTTTGACATGTATGAATAATGGAAGACATAAAACATGAAATATGACAAAATCTATAGATAATTGAAAAAAGTTACTATAGAAAATATCTTAGCAGCCCACAAGATACCTATTTGAAAAATAAATGAAAACTTTGAAGCTAGATAACTCAGTTTGTCCCTATTGAGGGATGGTAGCTTTCAGCATATCGTCGTCCAATTGGTCAATAGTTTTTCCTTCCTGAGCTTTTCAGCGCTCTAGCACATGCCTCTTGCGATTTTTTTGGGGATATTTAAAATCACATGCACTGGCCTGCTTGATGAACAACATTCGTTTGGCTGTTGCCAACATACTCCAAAATGCTGGATAAAGTTGTCCGAGATTATCGAAATCGATTAACGCATTGTATTGACAATTATGGATACCATCTGCCAAATATTATCTTCAGAACTGTCTAAACATAAACTTCAAATGTTGTACTTGATGACGGAAAAAGAACTGAATCGATATTTGCATAAGTTTTTGTGTGATTGAATTTCTAAATAAGCAAGTTCCTCAGCCACATCCTGTACTTATAGGCGAATTTGATTCTTAAATTGATTTAAAACGAATATGTCCTAAATTCGTTGTCTAGTGAGGAGATCTCAGAAACCCGATTAGCTAGAACAAAATGTTATGAAGAAAAATCGATTACTTTGATGAATTCTACTGAAAAAAATGCTTGTATAATGTTTTAGTTTCATGTTTATAACTTCAGTAATAAAGAAGTCATGAGAACTTTTCATTTTACGCCATTTTCCAATTTTCTCTAATAGCTCGAAAACGGTTTGACTTAGAAGGTGGCGGTTTTCACCAAATGAATTCTCTCAAAAACCGAATGTGCCAGTCATTTTGTTTTAGCTCATCGGGTTTCTGAGATCCCATCATTAGACAACGAATTCATGACACCCGGTACAAGATTTCAAAATGCGAAATTATTCATTTATATAATGGGTCACTTTCAAAGATTGCTGTAAATCCATTAATTATACAAGGATGTTTCAGGAGGTAAAAACAAAAGATTGCAATTCCAAATTTAAAACGTCTTCTCCTGTTTTAGTAGATATTAGCCTTCCATTATTGTTGATGATTCTTTTCGAAAATAACATCTATATCCTCCTACGGTATACCTACTCCTGAAACACCTTGTACAACTGAATTGAATGTTGAACGCTATAGCTTAACAAGATGATAAATACCTAAATCATCAGCCATCACAAATTTGGTTTCGCGAAGAGATCTATAAGCATATATTTTCTAGGGGGCTTCTTATTCAACAACCAAAGTTACAGTGTCAGTGGCAACCTAGTCGTCCCACTTCGGAAACAAGTTTTCGTCAACAAAAAGACCACTACTTTTTGTGGACGTAGGAGCTGGGGGGGCACATCGGTTCAGAACCGATCTGGTGTCATTTGTATGGATGTCGTAACGTTGTTCTAACTGGAAACGAGCAGGTTCTTGGTTTTGCTGTTGGGGTTGAGACCACGAGGGTTGTTCCCAGGCTATTGTCGGGTTCCAATCGTATGTAGGTTGGTCTTGGCTGAAAATTGAAATGGATAACTGAGTTTTCGTTACCAACTCTTTTCTTAGAACTGTTTGTTGAATGGATGTTGAATTATGTGTGTGAAGTTGGCCCAGCACTTTTTGATTTTCGAAAAAAAAAATTGTTGTGCTGAATTGTGCTAGGTTTGTGCTGCTTTGTGCTGATAATTTTTTTTCCTAATTCCAAGTGGTTTTCGGAATATTTCGAAAACCGAAAAAATGAGCCAGCCCAGCACTTTTCGAAAAATGGGATTTAAATGATTGATAAAAATTGTGCTACACATGTAATGAGTTGTGCCGTTCGAATTTTCTCGAAAGTCTCTCTCGTTTCCTGAAAAATCGAATTTAAAAAAAAAGATAGCCCAGCACTTTCGTTTTTTTTTCTCACAAAAGAATGTAAAAATTTGTGCTGCTTTGTGCCGTAAATATTTTCACGAAAATCCTTTCTGTTTTCCAGCAAACTACGAAGATAAAAAAAAGTTATCCCAGCACTTTTGAATTTTTTAAGAAAAAACATGCTCAAAAAATTGTGCTACTTTCAGGCAAAGTTGTACTGTTGTTATTTTCACAAATATTCTGCTAATTCACCCAAAAAATAAAGAAATTAAAATGAAGTTAGCCCAGCACTTTCATTTTTTTTCGACGAAAATTGTTTCATTTGATTGTACTTGATTTGTGCCAACTTGTGCTTATCAAAGTTTCAGAAAAATCATGAGTTTTCTTCTTATATGGGGGAAAATAAGAAAAATCAGTAGGGTGGAGGAAGAACCAGTATACCTGGCAACAGTGACTGTGAAGTTGGCCCAGCACTTTTTGATTTTCGAGAAAAAATTTGTTGTGCTGAATTATGCTAGATTTGTGCTGCTCTGTGCCGCTGAATTTTTTTTAATTTCATTCGGTTTTTGAGATATTCAACGAAATGTTTTGTACGAACCGACTCACTTGGAATTAGGAAAAAAAATTATCAGCACAAAGCAGCACAAACCTAGCACAACTCAGCACAACAATTTTTTTTCGAAAATCAAAAAGTGCTGGGCCAACTTCGCACACATTGTTGAATTTGAATAACTAACGGCCTCCGGTAAATATATTGTTTACCGCCCAGTTACCAATTTTCGAAATATTTGGCATATTGTTTCATTATGATTTTGTGGTGACACAGTTTCAATTTGAGCACTGAAAAATTAATATTTCGAGAGAAAATCGAAAAATAATATCTATAAATCGTACCTTACCTTATGTAACCTAACTCTAGCTGAGATAGGAACAGTGCCATATGTAGGTTTGGTCAGATTAGGTTAGGTTAGCTAAGATAGGAACAGTGCCAAGTATTTTTAAGACTGGGAATCACCTTAAAACACTTATTTTCCACTAAAAAAATGATTTGGCTAGAGAAATGGCACTTGAATTATGAACGATTTATAGAATTTCTCGGGAAATATTGACTTGCCGGTGCTCAAATTAAAACCGTGGCATCACAACATCATATATATATATATATATATATTCTTTTGAATTGAGAGCTAAAAAATACAATACATGAAACAAAAAAGTCCCTAGCTGAGGTTGGTGCAAAACGGGGTACCATACTATTCTGTCGTATGATACCAGAGCACAGGGAAAAACCTCAGTAGAAAAAACCCTGCCTCGCCGTTTTTACATCACAACATCATAACGAAACAATATGCCAAATATTTAATTCGAAAATCGATCGCTCATTCTACTTAAACGAGTGCTGTATCGTTGTGCCCAAATATCTGAATTTTCTAATTTTCAGTCGAAAATGGTCTCAAACGATAGAGTTCGACTCCCTGATGATGAATCCGGGGTCAAATCAAATTATGTCCGTGGGGCCGTCTGTCTGGCCTTCCGTCCGTCCGTTAGCACTATAAATTCCGAAGGGATTATCCTAGAGACTTGAGATTTTCAAGGTGAGTTTGGTTCCCGAATGCCGGGGGTAAGTTCCTTAACCAGTTAAATCGTACATGGTGTTTTATAAAATATGGCCATTCAAAGTTTTTATTCCTCAAAATTTCAGACAAAACGAAACGAATCGAAATGAAATTTTGCGACCATAGTGCTAACAAAACCAGATGAAATTTATTTTGAATATTGAAAAAAAGAATCTTTATATTTCCATAGCAATAAGATATTCTATTCGAGTGAAATTTATTTTGCGAATGAATATTGATATACTGGATGTTCATGCAAAATTTCAAGAGACCGCATCATCAGAACCATAGATTTGAATTTTTTAATTGTCAAATTTATACATATATTTCAGTTTCAGAATAATTTCCAGAATATTATTCCTATCGTGCTGAGATTTTGCGTTTATACAGGGTCTCTATAAATGATTGTAACAGCGCAGTTGGCTTTAGATTATGCAAACCACAGAACTCTGTGATCATGCTTTGCTCTGATTGGTTAGAGATTGGTATTCTGTAATCCAAAGCCAACTGCGCTGTTACAATCATTTATAAAGACCCTGTATATATTAAGTATCAATCTCAACTCCTATAAAAATTTTGAGGTGATAGCCTCATTTTTTCACAAATGAAAGATCGCTCTAGAGCATGCGCTCAGGGGTTTCTTAAATTTTTCTCCATTGAATTTTTCAGAACACCAGAAATATCATACCACAAATCGCAAAATGGCGAATGCGGTTCTATTTATAGCTTTTTAGTTTTGAAGATTGAATTTACGTGGAATGATAAAAAACTGTTTTAACATATTTTTATCATGCCGAGTAATTCTTTGAAGGAAAAATTTCTAAAAGTGAGTTTTCACAAATTTTTTTACTGGGAAATCGTTTGAAGGAAAAAATATAACATTACAAATAAAAAAAAATATCTGGGAGTGGTTTATTTTTGGTTTTAATCAGAAACAAAACGTAAATAACCGATTCTGACAGAGTTTTTGCTGCCATTTGAAATACACTGTGTTTTTAACTTTCTCTTCCAAGAAAATACGGCACGGCCTGAAGGAATTGAAATGTTGAGAATAAAATAGTGTATCCACTAATAATTAAAATAAACGAGTATGATACTTTTTATTGAGGTGGTTGAAAAAATACAAGGCAATTCCGTGCCGCTCGGCGCATCGGAACGTTAAACGTCACACATTTGACGAGTAAGGGTGAACCCTCCTTAGGTCAAGCCCCAGATGACAGTATTAGAAAAAACCCGGATAGATGCCCCATTTTTAAAATACCTAACTTCGGAAACACGTAACAAAAAATTAATTTCATAAGTAGATGCTTCAGTCACCCTGAACCTTAGTTTCGTAAGTGTTATAGTGAAGTCGTTTTTCGCTATTGTATGCGATCATCTCCGTAGCGAACTGTACAAACACGCCAAAGTTTTAGAGGTACCTAAGTATTTGCCGCTGTATAACTTTTGAAGTGGTAATAAATTAAGTTATTGTTTTTATTACGTCAATACTGTGTGTTCATTGAGTGTATATCTGAGTATAAATGGTTGCTGTTTTCTTCTCAATTTATTCAAAAATGTAATGGGCATCTATCCTTATCGAATAGGATAGTTGCCCTGATTTTTCGAGGTATAGGTGTCCTTTAGGGCATTTAAACTAAAACATTCTTAGCTGATTTTCGATTCATTGTGTTATTTTGATTTTGAACTTGATTCTTGATTATTTTTGTTGGCACTTAATATTTCATTGATTTATCATGAATATGTGGAATAAGGCTTTATGTTAATAAGAATAATTCAAATTTTCGTTTAATATATGCTTTTGAAATTTAATTAAAAATGCACAATTGTTGTTAATTCGATCCATGTTGCATAGATGAAGTTGCTGTTTAATGGTAAGCGTCCACCTATCGGCAGCGAACGAAGTGGACGGAGCGGACGAAGCGGATTTTAGAATTCAGAAACTAATGGAAGCGCGTCCACCTACCCGTGCCGAAGGAATCGGATTCTATACAAAGAATTTTAAAATTCGCTTCGTCCGCTTCGTTCGCTGCCGATAGGTGGACGCTCTCCTTTAGGCATGGAAATTCTCAATGTATTCAGTTGAGTTTTTGGTTCACATTTTATGAAGGGCGTCTATCCGTCCCAATATTTTCATGGTGAGGCAACAATCGAAATTTTGGAAAATTTGGGATTGCTATACCAGAGGAAAGTCTCAGTATTTCAAATCAAATAATGGGGCTACCTATATTGATTGAAATTACTCATATGGGCCAAGCAATAGAGGTTTTTTACGTGACAAAAATACTACCTAAAATCTGACTGGGCAGTCATGCAATAGGTAGTTTCTACATGTTTTTCATGATAAATTCCACTCCTGAATCGTCTTAGGTTTTTTTTGAGAAGCGCGAAAAATAGCCAAAAAAATCCAAAATTTTGCTTTTTCGCTTATAAAACGTGAAGTATTGATCTGATCGAAAAGTTGTTAAGGCACTTTTCGTAGAGAATTCAAAAACAAAAAAAATGAAAGGTGACACGTCTCAAGCGGATAATTAGTTTCCGAGAAAAGTCCAAAAAACTGGAAAACCGACCGATAATGTTTAGTGGGTGAAAAACAGGAGCAAACAGGAGCAAAAAGGCTCGAATGCATCAAACTAGTTGCGGAGTGGGAGTCGCCCGCTACGCGACGCGCTAAAGATACAAGGTTTTCCCCTAGCGCAGCGGGCGACTCCCACTCCGCGACTAGTTTGATGCATTCGAGCCTTTTTGCTCCTGTTTGACGCCGTTTTTCACCCACTAAACATTATCGGTCGGTATCGAGAGACTATACGATTTGAAGAATTTTATTTCTTCTTTAAAATGCTTTTTGTAAAATTCAAATCCGACAAGTAGCCGAGTATCACGATCTTCTTGAAAAAAGTACGTCGAATTCGGAAAACTGCGATTGTGCAAAAAATATTTATCCGACAGCTTTGTAATTGTACACCAATAAAGTATATATTAATAACTACTTAAATTCAGAGCAACTACGCTTCATCTCAAAAATTGACCAAGTTATGAATTTTCGAAAAATTGATGTTTTTTTCCAGTTTTTTGGACTTTTCTCGGAAACTAATTATCCGCTTGAGACGTGTCACCTCTCATTTTTTTTATTTTGAATTCTCTACAAAAAGTGCCTTAACAACTTTTCGATCAGATCAATATTTCACGTTTTATAAGCGAAAAAGCAAAATTTTGGATTTTTTTGACTATTTTTCGCTTCTCAAAAAAAACCTAAGACGATTCAGGAGTGGAATTTATCATGAAAAACATGTAGAAACTACCTATTGCATGACTGCACAGTCAGATTTCAGGTAGTATTTTTGTCACGAAATCGACCTTTCGATAGCTCTATTGCTTGGTCTAATATAAAATCAATATTTTCAAAAATATTAGGCATTTTCAAAAAGTGGGGCATCTATCAGGGTTTTCCACTATCTTTTGAGACCATTCAAGATTTCAAATCCAGAAATTACAGCACTTGAGTAAAACAATATTGTGCTTCTACTGATTCTAACAAGTACGCAAAAACCAAATTTACTTCTCAAGATTTTCTCACCTGAATATGTTAACATCATCGTTCTTAGGTTTTGATTTTTCGTTATCGGTGACAGTCAACTCGATGTTCTGTTCCGTGTCCTCGAGTGTACTATGATGTATTCCATAATAAAAGTACATTGCAAAACCCAGTGTCATCCAGATGGTGAAGCGGACCAAAGTCAGAATCGATAATTTGAAGATCAGGTAAATGTTAACTGTGATGGCTATCGCTGGCACGAAGGGTAAACATGGAGTCATAAACATGAGCGTGTTTCTGTAGAAAAATAACAATAAGGTGAAATTCGTGGCTCATTTATTCATTTCAAAATGTAGAGAAGTCTTTCTGAATTGTACCGGGTTTTTCACTATAATTTGACCCCCCCCCTTTAACTTTGTTACTGAAGGAGATACAAAAAAATGTTTCGTAATAAAGTTTCACGAAATCAACTGAGGTTTTTTTATATGAGTCCAGACACTGAAATATATACAGGGTGGTCAACATATTGATGGCAAGTTCATTTTTTCAAATGGAACACCCTGTATATTTTTCCATATTTGGTTAGCTCTTTTTCCCCTGATTTCGAATATGTAACATATGTTGGTCTATCTTTCTTATTCTGAGCACCACAGAGTTTCAAATTTCAATAACCATCTGGCATAGCGTTTTGGAAGTTTGTGAATATTTAAATGGCCAATTTGATCTTTGGATTGGTAATGGCGAACCCATTTTATGGCCACCAAATAGTCCCGATTTAACACCGTTGGACACGTTTTTATAGCCGTTCCAGAAGGAAAAAATTTACTTCAGCAATAATGACAATCAATGAAAGCGGAGAATAATATTAATGATATAAAATCAACCAATATTAAACCCATAATTCGGAACTAATCCCGTTAACGCACAAAGAATAATAATAATATTGTAATGATTAGAAACAAATTTTGAAGCTTTAATTTCTGACTTGAATCAGAGCCATAATAATGCTATCAAAAATAGTCTAAACAACTTGAGACAACTATATGAACTATGTGTATTGAATGAAGGTGGTCATTTTTAGTAATTTCTTCAGTTGATGTTATTCTTACCATACTACCATAGTTTATCATTTTTCATTGGTTAAGTAATCGTTAAGTATTCATTTTAAAATAATACTTTTAAGTAGATTGTTTGGATATAAAGAATTTCGTAGGTATTTCACATATTTTTTTATTCGGATCATCATTTCAAAACTTTGAAACTCTGAAAATTGAAGAGACACATCCACATACGCATTTATATACCAGATCAGAAGGAAATAGCCTATCAAAAAAAGGAAGAATATACAGGACAGGGTGTCCCATTTGAAAAAATTAAGTTGCATTCAATATTGTTCACCCTGTATATCTTCCCATTGACGTTATTATAACTCCAAAAATGAGCATTTTCAGTAAACGCACTCTGCCACTTGTAAATGATTACAGATCTTGGCAGGTGGTTCTTAAAATTTGAAACTCTGTGGTTCTCAGAATAAAAGAGATAGACCAGGGGGGTCAAATTATAGTGAAAAACCCGGTACAATACAAGAAATGTCAAAACTCTACTTAAACATAAATCAATTTCAAGCGGATAACCGGTTATCATTTTGGTTAACCAATTGCATTCAAGCGGTTTTGGTTATTTTGGTTCAAAGTAATGACGTCATAAATTAGCCCTTCGACTTCATTCGAACCGCAAATGACCTGGGGGGTGATTCTTGAATAATGTCGTGTTCGCGATTCGACAATTGTCGACCAACTTCCCTGCTAAGTTGGTCGACATTCGTCGATTCGCGAACACGACATAATTCAAGAATCGACCCCCAGACTCAAGAGCTGGGTTAAACTTCTGGTTATTAGAAAAGTAGGGTTTTACGAGGCAAATTTCAAAAGTTATTGACTGACGAAGCATACTTGAAGAAGATATGTAGTGTGAGCTTAGCCACGTTACGATTTATATTGAGAAAATCATTTCAGCTATTTCAATTATCGACTTAGTTTTATTCATTTAGGACTTATACTTATCTATTTAAATCTCTAAGTTAGGTTCGGAAACTAACGCAACCAAAAGCTCCTGACTTGTTAATATTACATATTTAAAATAGAATTGTCCGAAGTTCTTAAAGGTTGTTGATTGTTCGATTGTTCGAGTAAAACAAAACATTCTCTCTTTACTTTGATAATGGGAGAAGCTTTGTGTTACAATTCACGACTGTTAGAAAAAATTATTTGTGTCAAAGTTAAAGTTAGAACATAAAAAATATAAATATAACCTATATTAACAATTAATCAGAAACCGCATTCAAGCGACGAGAGCCGGTTATTCGTTCTAGGACAAAAAGGGAATAACCAAAGCCTGAACCAACGAAAACCGCAGTTATTATTGGTTATCCGCTTGAAACTGATTATAGAAATATAAAAATTCTATTATATCAAATATATATATATCTTGTGCAAAATAAAAATGTACTTCATTCAAAAATTTATTCTCAATTCGTAATGAGGTCGACGGAAAAATCTTGTAATCAACTCTATTATTACCTAGCGACTAATGGTCGCGAACTATTAACGCGTGAGTGAAATATCTTGATCATTAGGGGTTGTCTTTAATGATCTAGTTGATTAAATAACTATAACATGTACTTTTGGATAATAAAATATTGTGTGTAGGTAGGTACCTCTGTTTTTTGTAAACACAATGGTCTGTCAAAAAACATCGAATACCAAAATATTCTTGAAATAGTTCGAAGAAATAACCTTCAAATTATTTCGTACACTTATATTAACCATTCGCTCGCAAAGCTACGGTAACCCAAGTTTCATAGTTGGGATAATTTTTACCAGTGTTGAGGTTATCTTTGAAAAAATAGTTCACATTTTATAATAAAAGGCCTATCCTTCATGGGCTCTTGCTCTACACTCTGCAGAGTATCCCAAGATGTTCCATACACCCGATATCTTGGTCCTCAGACATGAAAGAAAGTTCAACAGTTTTAAATGGAGGCAAAAACTCTATCAGCATGTGGCGTAATTTTTTTCTGATAATCACCCCTGAAAATACCTTCAGATATCTATGTTTTGAAATTGCACCCTTTTATTTTCCCATTATACGATTTCTCAGTATAATAAAAATATGTTGAAACAATATACACTACTGGAAAAAATTAAAGGATCAAAAAAAAATCCAAATTTTTCGGCAATTTTCAACATGCCGTAACTTTCAGAGGAATGGTCGTACAAGGAATTAAAAAAAAGGAAATTGTAGCTCCAAGTGTCTGGTTTTTGGATTAAAACTTAAAAAATTTTAAGTTTCAGTGATTTTCGAGTAATGATAGAAAAATCAGCAACAAAAAAAATCTCAAAATTTTACCACTTTTTTTTTCTTGTCTACGAGCGTAGAAATTCTATTTTTGCATAATCGTTATAATGATGGAACACTTTGTTAATTCAGCTTTAATTTATTTCTTTATTGACCTCAATACGTCACCTTCTCGCCGAGATATCGGTCTTCAAATGGAAAAGAATCCATTTGTCTTTAGGTTTGTTCCAACAGCTGACTTTTGTACGGTAATTTGACGGTCACGAAACTGTTAGTAATCGATCTTATGCGCACGTCTAAACTTTGACCGTACAAGAACCGTCCAAACAGTACTTGCTCCAGACCAGGGATCGAAATGACGATCACAAAACTGTTCCATTCACGGTCCCGAAGCAGGATGGAACAAAAACGAAACCGTTCTCAAACGATACATTTTCGGTTGGAACACATTTTTATCTATTGCGCAGAATCCTGACGATCATTGTACGGTCAATTCTTGAGTTGGAACAAACCTTTTGATTATCGATTTCTCAGCAGCCAATGATCGCACAGAAAATTGAAGGAGGGTTTCAAGACCTTAAATGAACTCCCATTAATGAACAACCATTGCTTATTCATAGAAATTTTTTTTCTTCATGTCGCATCAATATAAAAATTTAACAAAAAATGGGCTTTTGATGGTTTCTTGGAAAATCTACCGCTGGATCGAAAATGTTGAGGAAACCAATAATGTTAAGTGTGACTTTCACAGTTCAATATGTTGATAAAAACCTTACGAAGAGCCAACTCAATCCAGGGAGCTGTTTTTTTTTGTTTGACTCGATTGTATTTTTGAAAAAAAATAAGGATCACGCTCTGAGAGCTCTGAGAAGCTCATAATCTTTAAAAAAGGCAAAAAAGAATTTTCTAGAGCTTTTTCCACATTTTAATTGCAGATAGTACATAAATTTCAAAAAAAGAAAGATAAAATAAACTAACAAATAAAATTTTTATTGATTTAAACGGGTATTGCCACCCCTGTTTTCAATAAGAAATGGATCCTTTTCCATTTGAAGACCGATATCTCAGCGAGAAGTGGACGTATAAAAAAATAAATTAAAGCTGTATTAACAAAGTATCCCATCATTATAACGATTATGCAGAAATAAAATTTCCACGCTCGTAGACAAGAAAAAACATGGTAAAATTTTGAGAATTTTGTTGTTGCTGATTTTTCTATTATTACTCAAAAACCACTGAAACTTAAAATTTTTGAAGGTCTTATCCAAAAACTAGACGCTTGGAGCTACAATTTCCTTTTTTTAAATTCCTTGTACGACCATTCCTCTCAAAGTTACGGCATGTTGAAAATTGCCGAAAAATTTGGATTTTTTTTTGATCCTTTAATTTTTTCCAGTAGTGTATTATCATTTTGAAATAATTATAAATTGTGGTATATCGACTTTTATGTTTTATTTTGACACCTTATTTAATTTAATTGTTTTAACCATTAAGATATTGTGCTGATGATTCGTTTATTGCCTGTATTGATTATCTTGGGACACCAAAAATATTTAACCACGAATTACAAAATGGCGAATGCGCCACAATTTAGGTATATAAGTCCGTTCACGAAAGGTTGAGCACATAGTAGGCGTTTTTTTAATTATCTGAAGTTGGCAGTATTTGCTGTCACAACGTAAAATAAATTCAACGTTGCCGAATGTAACCGGCCTCGTCCGACGAGAACTCTGGTTCGCAGTAAAACAAAGTGAGGTTACACTATTGTTTATTATTCTTATAATCTTATATAACAATTTGCCGCAGTTAAACATTCTAATTCTATAATCAAAATGCCAGGAAGAATTTCCGTTGAAATGAGGCAGTGTGTGAAGCGGTGTTATTTGGAATTAAAAACAGCTTATGCTTCACACTCACACATATTGGAATCGACGATCATAACGAAAGTTGCGAACATTTTCAACGTAAGTTAGAAGAATATAAGATATTTTATATTAATAGAAATTGTATTTTAGATGCACATGACTTCAATTAGAAGAGTTATTAATGAAGATGATGACAAAGAGTTTCGTTCTATTGGAAGACCCAAGAAGACATCCACAGTAGACGATTTTATATTTAGAAAAGATCTGCAACGACAAATTTGGAATTTTAATTTGAAAAATGAATACTTTTCGATCAACGCACTACTGACTTATGCTAGGGAACATTTGGAGTATAACGAAGGACGTACAAAACTCTTCAAAATTATAAAGTCAATGGGGTATAAATACAAAAAAGTTAATGAACGCAAAATTTTATGTGAACAGAAGCATGTTGTTGCACCCAGAATTACTTTCCTGCGAAAATTTTTACAATTTAAATCTGTAGAAAATATCAGGTTCATCTATTCGTCGATGGACCCACGAATCTGATATGAAGTCGAATCCATCGACATTAAAAAATGAAGGCAAGCGATTCACGGTGTTGCTTGCAGGAAGTAATTTTGGGTTTTTGGAAGGATGTGACTTGATGTTAGATTCAAAATATAATGACCGTGACTATCACAAGACCATGACAAGTGAAATTTTTCAAAATTGGGTTGTTAATCAACTAATTCCAGCTTTATCAAAGATTTTATATGGGCGTTGATGAGGAGTTATTGATGATGGAAATATCCCAAATGATAATACTTTTATGTTCTTAGTATTAGTGTCCAGAATAATGAGTTATTTTGCTGGATATGGACAAAGAATTACGAATTCTCAGAATATATTCAACAGCGTTTCACAAGCTCTCGTCTGCTTCATCAGGCACCTACAAATTAGAGGTTTGAGATGTAAATCCATCAAATAGATGTGTTATATATGATTGATGATGAGTATTGGATGGATTTGTACATCTTGTCGCTGAATGAATTTTGAGAATTGATAATTTTGCTCTGTCCTTATCCTGCAAAGTAATAATTCATTATTGTGAATACTATATTTACTTGTAAAACAATGAACTTGGAATCATACTTTCATTAATGAATACTTTCTGAATTGTAGGTCGTTACTGTGGTCGATAACCATTTGATTGCAACATCAATAAATTTAATTTCTCTCTCTGTCTAGGTTGTTACTGCAATTGAAGATGGTGAAATATGTAAGCAATTTTATTGTTTTATGCAACATAATTGGATTTTGAAACTTTGAATTTGGTGGTAAATAATCTATATACCTCCATATGAACATTGTTACCTATAATCAGAAGATTAGTGGAGAAGAAGATGAAAAAGAATTCATGATATGGCAGCATGGACAACAAAATTTCGGAGTTTTATGATAATAATTATTATTTTTTCTTACATTACATTATATCCAGTACAAATTTCGATCGTATATTTTCTCCAATTCTTTTCCAATATTTCTGTTCAAATGCATTAATAATTTAATTCTACCTTGATTCATTGTATTGTATATGGATAGTGTTGATTGATAGCTCTGTTGTTTTTTATTTCCTGTTATAATTCTTTACAATTGCAATTCTATTACCTGAAGTTACGAATACGAATGTTACATGAAATATTTTATAAATATTGATAGAAATAATTGTTGGTATAATAAAGGATTCAACTCAAGGTTCTTCTTCTTCATTTAAGAGCATCATAACTATATTGAGTAAATTAACTAAACACTTGTTAAATTGTAAATCGAGAACTTCTTCAATTATAAACAATTGCATATGATCTATTTTGAATTTTTTTTATTGTTACCTTCGATTTAATATTTTTCAACATTAGGTAGGTACCTACTTCATTGTAAACTATTGATTTTAGTTCAACTCAATTAATATTATTCAATAACTTCATTGTCAGATATTATTGAACATGATTTTTATTGAACTATTGAAGATATGAAATTTAACATTATTTTGAGCTCAAAGCACTTTTGCATTTACAGGTATCATTACTGTATAGATGAGTTAATTCATCAAATCCTCGATAAAGTGTAAATTGAAAAACTCTGGGTTCAGGAGGATAAATTAATACAAATTAATCCTTTCAAGCTCCTCATCCATAGGATATTCTCAAGTCCATATTTACACATCATCAACAATCATAAATATAACTGATTTTCTAGAAGATGTTATGAAGATGTGGGTTGCACTTCAAGCAAAGCATCCACATTTATTACTCTAGATATATCTTGATTCGTTTTGAGCATAAATATATAGGTACAATGTTTTCATTTTACACATAATGTTTGCTTCAGAACTTTTTCTTCAATTGACTTGATTCTGTTCATTCGCACTTCTATTGATTGATAATTCTCGAATACTCCAAATGGTGGGATTGATTAAGCCTGAAACGTCGTCAACGTTCATCTGGGTTTGATTTCTTCTTTTATTCCCCATTATTAAGGTCCAACATAACCACAACATGTTTTACATTATTCTCGAATTCATTTTAATATACCATTAGTTTCCATTTTTCAAACAATGATATTTTTATTCGAGTCAGGTTGTGAATTTGTAACGTAAAATTTCAATCTTCTGTCGTTCGATATTTAGAACTGTCTGAATTGCGTTTTCAGATGTGAATTGACATTGTAAGAAATCCGCGATTTATAATCTTTCTTGTAATATTGACAACATTGCGTATCAATATGACAAGAAAATAACAAACATAACCTAACATTTTAATATACACAGTGAAATATGCCAAATTGTCATGGCCAACCGACGGCTCAACCTTTCGTGAACGGACTATAGCTATCATTTTTGAAGGTTGGATCTACGGAATATTGTTTTAGAAATTTTTTTGATGAGGAAACATTTAAAGGGAAAGAATATAGGGGTGCAATTTGAAAAAAAATATCATGGTGTAGATTTGTTAGGTGTGGTAATCAGAAGAAGTTACATTCGACAGAACACCGTCAAGGGTTCTCACCAAGTCAGCGCTCTTAGATTGTTATTTCGAAATGAATCCTTTAAATTTGACGAATGTTCTACTTGGGCGAAATTTTCAAGGCTGACCATGTTCTTACCTATTTTGTGGTTTTCTGGATATAACTAATAATACTGCAATTATTGCGAAGAAGAAGAGGAAGAAGAGGAATGTTGTGAATCCACTCATATTGTGCATTGCGTTCACTATAATCAAATCGAAGACGATGATGAGGATATACAAGTAACCGACCATTTTCATGACGAACATTCCTGATTCTTCTGTTGCCGGCCCCGTGTCTACCCAAGGAAATATCGCAGGGCACAGATAGGTAGCTGCCTGTAAAATATATGAATCAATCAGATGTTAATTTTGAACAAAAATATAGATAATCATAAATTTCAGAATAAAAAAAATCATTTGATTGCTTTATCTTTTTTGATCTGAATCTGAGATATTCTGAGTTCGCTTTTATTTCAGTATTTCACACAACATCGATGTGGACGAGATACAAAAAGTAGTGGTGACGAAGTTTAGCTGAGATATTTTTGAGTACAGTTATTATATACATAAACAGGGCTTCTGTAAACGAATGCAAGGGACTTAGTTCAAATAATTTTTTTTTCGAATTAAACCTCCCTTCCAAGATACAGCCTTTGGAAGGCGATGACCATTTGACAGTTTTTAATTTTTTTAAGGAGTCCTAAGAAACACTAAGTCATAAAACTATACATAATATGATTCATTAAGTAGATGTTACTCAGACATTCCTTTTATCCCATAACTTTATTATTAGGGGTTGAAAATTACAACTCCTTATGATTTTCCTTCGAAAATGGTTTTCGTGGGATAGATTTTCGAAAATAAAATTTTCTTATTGTTTCCCATTCAATTCTGGAGAAAAAAAGTGTCTTGCAAAATTTCCATACAGTGGATAATTTTCTCGGAAAAAATGAAAACTTACAAGTAGTTATGATCACTGTTCATTCCATTTCATCGTATAAGTATTCCATAGAATGAATATTTCACGATATTGTATGTTTATAACAGGAGATAAAAGCAGAAGTGTATATCTGCCAGATGCAAATTCGAATAATCTATAATTTTTTTAACTGAGTAATTTATTTTATTACCTACTGCAAAATATTTATTGAAAAAGTCGAACTATTCTGAAAATGAAAATTGTAGAAAAAATCATGTAAAATCTTTTTTCTTCTATCAAAACCAATTTGAGCATAAACAATATCTTAGAATTTCCATTCTATGGAGCATACGATGAAATTTTAAGTTTTCCGAGAAAAGTATCAACTGTATCGAAATTTGCAAGAAACTTTTTTTCTCCAGAATTGAATGGGAAACTATAAGAGAATTTTATTTTTCGGAAATCTATTCCACGAAAACAATTTTTGAACGAAAATCATAGGGGGTTGTTACTTTCAAGCCTTAATAATAAAGTTGTGAGATCTAAAAAAAATTGTGTGAGTAACATCTACTTAGTGCTTCATATTATGTATAATTTTGTGACTCACTGTTTTTAAGAAGCCGTAAAAAAATTAACACCTGTCTACTCGTCATCGCCTTCCAAAGCTTTGGAAGAGGGTCAATTTAGAAAAAAAATTATATGAACTACCCCTGCTTATTTTCATCCAGGAATCATCTCTAAAAGTCCCTCGCATTTGTTTACAGACACCCTGTATAGTCACTGTTTTCGAGAGTAATGGTGAGATCACTTAAAGGTGAAAATCTGTGAGCCCTGACAGGCTGATGATGAATTCAGCAAAAAGCCAAACTAAACACGATAAGCCAAACTACAGTTTAACGCCGATACATTTTGTGATAAGCATATTTGAAGCGCACGGTAAAAATTAAGTTTATATGATACTGAGCATTTCGTTGTACTTTTAATAGGAAACGAGCATTTCACATTATGAGAATTTTCGAGGAAATTTCCCCATTTATACAAGTTTAAATTCTCTCAGTGATCTAACCTAACCATATTTCATTGCTAATGAACACCAACATAAAAAAAGGATGTTTATGAAATTAGAGGCAAAACGTTTTATGAAGAACTGATGACCCTCAATTGTATAATGCATTTCTAAGTTTCAGGTTGTTACTGTTGTAAATGAATTAATTGATAAAAAGAAATGTACTTTACCTGTAATCTGCGACCTAAATTACCTAGATTAGGCCCCACAGTTGATCCCATAACACCACCGGTACTCGTTGCACTACCGGCTCCGTGTAGAGTTCCTAAGAAAAATTACAAAATATACAAATAGTCCAGTAAATTTGCGTTCAAAAGAAACCCAAGCGGGAAAGTTTTTGGGGTAGTTTTTGATTTCTTTCATTTTTATGTTTTATGGGGTGCTGAATCCGAGTCTGAGGTTTGCTAACAAAATTTCGTGACAGAACACTGTGAAGTCAAGCCTTGTACTCACCGTAGAACTTATTTTCCGTTCGATCAGAAACTAAGAACTGATCATCCCTACCCGAAAAATCTTCTTCAGGTTCATCTCCACCGAATGTGTCATCACTATCAGGTGAACTTAAAAAGAACAGTGTTTATTAGAATAAAAGCTTCTCAAACTCAGACCATTGCAACCCACCTTCTGGTTATCCGTCTTACCATCACCCTTTGGGTTGGTTGCGAAGGTAAGGGTGAAGGAGCTGGAATTGGAGCATTGTTGGAACCCAACGCACTCTTTAGAGCATCTGGTTGCAGCTGATTTCCGTACAAAGATGGTTCCATGTGGTCCTTCGTGGGAGAACCCCGAATGGGTGTGCGTAAACTTTGTGGTAAAAGTTCGACCAAATTTGTGGAGTGAGGCTGATATCGCAGGATAAGGACACACGTTGATACTAAAGTATAAGCTAATAAGGTACCTGGAATGAGAAACGAAAGAAAATTAATTCGAGTGCAAATCATTTTGATACAGAGCTGCATAAGGAGTTTCAATGACCGCATTCAGAAGGAGAAACTGAAACGAAACCGTTATACCTTATACCCTTATTACACCATGCCTTTTTTCATGTCTATATTCGAGCCTTTTTCAGGGCTATTTGTTGGGTAAATTTCTCCCAAATGAGTCGCACTATTGCACCATGCCTTTTCAAGAGGTTTCAGGTAGTAATTCCAAAATTGCAAACATGGAAGAAATTTATATTTTACCTCATGCATGTGTTTTGTTGGAATATTTTCGAAATAATACCATGCTATCTGTATTGATATTAAAAATAATGATGCAAACAATAAGAGATGAAATTGAATTTGAAAAATCACTTGAAACTATTATTGCAACTGTAACTGTTTTTCTGAAAAATAACAAAAAAAATGTTTTACAGGAGATAGAAGGCGAAGCCTTGGATGAACTAAAAATTAGGCAATAAAAGCCATGTGTCTAAATTATTCATATATGTATAGGTAAAAAAAGATATGTCGCTTCATTTATTTGTTTATTATAATCTACCCATTCATTAAATCTTTGAATAAATAAAGAGTAATAAACATATTTATTGTTGAGCAATTCAAAAGAAAAAATATATAAGTTAACGCCAAGATGTCAAATTAGACAGAAAAAGGTTTTGTTATTGGACCCGACTCGACATTTCTACGAAAAGGCACGAAATAAGTACGTTTCAGGGGTAAAATATAGAACCTGTTCTATTTTTTCGCAATGCTGAAATAGGCACCAAAATAGTTTCAGACGCATGAGCATATCGTTGAAAATTCATGCGGAATCGGTCAGGGTGACGAAAAGGCACGAAAAAGGCATGGTGTAATAGGGGTTTAACAAATATTTCATGATCTTTCTGCAGAACGCAGCGCTTCCTGAGCAACATGTTGGGGAGCTGGCGCCTTTCTTGATAGCATCAACGGATGATGATCACTTTCGATAACGTGTTGTTGGAGTTTTATCTTCAATTGTGATATTTATTTAAAATTTGAATAAAATTGAAAACTGTAACATATATTTAAATTTGAAGGAAAGAACTTTATTATGGTAGAGGTATCTTTCGCTATATTAGAAAGTTGATATCCTCTTCCTTCATATTCGTGTTCATTTGTTGAATGGTGGTGCAAAATGAATTCTGGAAATGCTTAAGTAAAAAGCTCAATAATTGTATAAAATTAATGGCAATATTTTTTTATATACAGGATGTCCAGCAATTAGTCAGCCATAGCTCACTACCTCACAGTGACCTAGTGGACTTGGAAACCGAAAATATTACAAGACTGAAGTCAAGCGTTGCGAAGATACTGGGTGATCTATCTTTTTCCTTCAAAAATATACTTGTCGTAACTTCTGACTGGGTTGATATTTTTTAATGTTCAATACCAAAAACTCAAATAAATTTGAGAAAATGAGTTTTCAATTTGGAAAAAAATGTGATGGCATTCATCACCATATACAGTGTGTTTGGTCATGACTTAGCGATAATTTAAGGGCATCAAATATACCTAATTTTATCGACAAAAACACCCAAATTTGGAAGTTCATCCCCTTAGTTTTGGAGTAGCCCCCATTTCAAATTTACTTTTTTATTTACGTTGACCCTTCCAAATAATATCGATTTCTTTGGACATAAAGGTAATACAGAAGTGGAAAAAATGTTTTTTGAAAGATGATACTACCCATTTTTATTGAAGTATAACAATATAAAAACATTTAACTTGAAAACGCCATAAAAAAATTCTTTAAAAAAGTTTTAGTAAAAATATTTTCTTAGTAAATCCGCAACAGTACAATAACTAGCTCATTGAAGTATAATTTTTTTTCAACGATTTAACACGCAAGGATATTAGCTACAAAACAACACTTACATCATTTCTGTAAGTTAAATAATTTGAGAGTTATTGCTGTTCGAACATGACCACTACGCGAGGAAAAGACACAAGACAGGTCGTCATAAGGCCCCTGCCTGTCTACAGAGCAGAGGCGGCCATTTTGAGCAATTTTTATGATTAATTTACTTGTTTGTCATTAAAAATTATCGAAAGTACAGTACTGAGGTTTTTTTTATTTTATAAATTTTCATAATGGTCATGTTCGAACAGCAATTACTTTCTAAATATGTAACTTACGGAAATTATGTTGGTATCGTTTTGTAGCTAATATCCTTGCATTGATAAAAAATTATACTTCAATGTGCTAGTTCTTGTACTATTGCGAATTTACTAAGAAAATCAGTACATTTTTCTACTGAATTTTTTTTAAAGAATTTTTTTTATAACATTTTTAAATTATATGTTTTCAAATTGTATCACTTTAATAAAAGGCGGTAATATCATCTTTCAGATGAAAATATTTTTTTCACAACTGTAGGACCTTTATGTCCAAAGAAATCGATATTATTTGGAAGGGTTAACGAAAATTAAAAGGTAAATTTAAAATGGGGGCTACTCCAAAACTAAGGGGGTGAACTTTCAAATTTGCGTGTTTTTGTCGATAAACTTAGGTATATTTGATGCCCTTAAATTATCGCTAAGTCATGACCAAACACACTGTATACTTTGTATTATGATTATGAAAAAAACGAAGGACAACAGAATTCATTTTAGTTTCGAGAAAATAAACCCCTCGTTACAGGAAAAACTTCATGATCTGAAATTGCTGGTATAATTCTTGAGACCATATTGCAAAGCTTTATAACTATATAGGCTGTTCAAAGATGTTCCATACAGCTAATATCTCGGACCTCAGACAGAGTGGAAAGTTCTAACAAAAAGTATTTCAAAGGTAGCAAGAACTCTATCAGAATCTGCAGCTAAAATTTTGTTTCTGATCAACACTCTTATAAAACCTTCTCCTGGATATTTTTTTAACTCGCACCTTAATTTTTTTTCCTTAAACGAAGTGAGAAAAAAAATGTTAAAAATAATATAGTTCTAAATTGTGGCATATGCTGCGTTTTATTTTGACATCTTGTTTTAATTCTTGAGTTGTTTTATCATGACACAAAAAGTGTTTTGCGTTGATGTTTTGTTTATTGCCTGCATCGACTTAGGACACCAAAAATATTTCGCCCTGACTGGCAAAATGGCGAATGCGCACAATTTATTGCTATCAATTTTGAAGGTTTAGTTTACTTAAAATGGCGTAATAATTGTTTTAACATATTTTCCTTTTACTGCTTCTGACAGGAAAACATAGAAGGGTTCAATTTGAACAGAATAGTATTTTTCGTCAACCGTCCGAGAAGTACCTACTTTCTGGACTAAGCCGGGAAGTCAGTATGATTTTTATGCAGTTGATCATTACCATAGCAACGAAATAACAGCTGAAAATTCATATGGATAAGTCGTTTAAGGTGTAATTTATCTCAATTCCGAATAAAATATGGAAAGCAGTAGTGAAAGTGTTTTTCAGGTTGCTGAAAAAATATTGAACTCAACACACCCAAAAATAGTTTTCATGGACTCGCCGACTTTCACGACTCGCCGACGGCTCGTCTTAGAACTTTCTCAACTCGTTCAAGAAAACTCTATTTTTCGGATTTGTTACGTAATTTGCAATTTTTCCAGAGGAGGTAACCAGAAACGAAATTTTAATAACAGATTCTGATGAAGTTTTTGCTGTCATTTGAAATACTTTTAGTTTTAACTCTCTACCTTGCCTGAGAGTCGAGATATATAGGCTGTATGAAACATCTTGGGACATCCTGTACCTATACAGGGTGTCTGTAAACAAATGCCAGGGACTTAGGGAGATGATAATTTGATGAAAATAAACAGGAGTAGTTCATATAAATTTTTTTCGAAATCGACCTCCCTTCCAAGATACAGCCTTTGGAAGGCGATGACGAGTTGACAGTTTTAATTTTTTTAAGGAGTCCTTAAAAACACTTAGTCATAAAGCTATACATAATATGATTCATTAAGCCGATGTTACTCACACAATTTTTTTGATCCCATATCTTTATAATTAGTGGTTGAAAATAACAACCCCTATGATTTTCCTTCAAAAATTGTTTTTGTGGGATAGATTTTCGAAAAAAATTCTCTTATGATTTCCCATTTCCCATTCCGGAAGGATCTATCCGCCTGCCGAAATTCGCTATTACAGAGAAATTCCACTGTAGTTCTAAATTGTGGCATATGCACTGCGTTTAAATTTGACATCTTATTTTATTTAATTGTTTTGATTCTTGAGTTGTTTAATCATGTCACAAAAAGTATTTTGCCTTAATGTTTTGTTTATTGTCTGTATCAAATATCTTCGGACACCAAAGATATTTCGCTACGAATCGCAAAATGGCGAATGCGCCACAATTTATTGCTATTTTGTTGAAGTTCAAGTTTACGTAAAATGGGGTAATAATTGTTTTACCATATTTTTCTTTTACTGCTTCTGACAGGGTTCAATTTGAACAGAATAGAATTTTTCGTCAACCGTCCGAGAAGTACCTACTTTCTGGACAAGGCCGGAAAGTCAGTATGATTTTGATAAATGCAGTTGATTATTACGATAGCAACGAAATCTGTCTGTAAACAAATGCGAGGGATTTAAGGAGATGAAGGCTCGATGGAAACCATAGACAAACTAAAATAATAGATGAGCCACTCGTATATTTCGCGCCATCTGTCGGAGGAGGAGACTAATACACGAAAAAATTATTTTCAATTTGATAGTTAAGTGTCGTTGCATTCATGGAAATCCTATTGAGAAAATAGTAAGTATGTAAAATCATTATTATCAAAAAACCTTTGAATTGTCAACTGACACAAGGAGTGGTTTGACACGTTCTTTTTGAAATATCTTAAATTTCGATATGCCTGCAAGAGTGAAGATGTGTTGTGTTATTGGATGTGAAAATCGAAATGCAAAAAGGTAATTTCAAAATATATATTATATATATACTCTGTTACCTATAAGAATTAAGATAGTTTTCAAAAAAGTTTTTCATGTATTGAATAAGTTTAGTAGGTAAATACTCATATTTTGTGCTTTTTTCACGAATTAGTAATGTTGTACAAAAACAGATGTCGTTGAAGCTTGTTCTACTAGTGTCTCATCTATTCTCCGTTTAGTTAGTCTATGGATGGAAACAAGCAGGCGTAGTTCATATGAATTTTTTTCGAAATCGACCTCCCTTCCAAGATATAGTCTTTGGAAGGCGATAACGAGTTGACAATTTTCAATTTTTTTACGGCTTCTTAAAAACACTGAGTCATAGAACTATACTGAAACTATATACACAGTATGAAGCACTAAGTAGATGTTACTCACACAATTTTTTTAGATTTCATAACTTTATTATTAGTGGTTGAAAAAAACAACCCCTTAAGATTTTCCTTCAAAAATTGTTTTCGTGGGATAGATTTTCGAAAAAAATTTTTTTTTATGATTTCCCATTCAATTCTAGAGAAAAAGTCTCTTGCCAAATTTCGATACAGTTGATACTTTTCTCGGAAAAAATAAGAAATAAGAAAAAACAAGCAGTTATGATCACTGTTCATTCCATTTCATCGTATGTTCCATAGAATGAATAAGATATTGTTTATGCTCAAAATTAGTTTTGTCAATTATGCTTGTTAATCGAAAGAAAGTTCTATTCGTGAAATTAAAATCTTACGGATTTAATTGTCTTCCGGAAATTAGTAATTAAACCTTCAGAAAGATTTATAGATATAATATCTTAGTTACTTAGAATATTCATTCTATGGAACACTTATACGATGAAATGGAATGAACAGTGATCATAACTGCTTGTAAGTTATCATTTTTTCCGAGAAAAGTATCAACTGTATCGAAATTTTGCATGAAACTTTTTTCTCCAGAATTGAATGGGTAACCATAAGAGAATTTTATTTTTCGAAAATCTATCCAACGAAAACAATTTTTGAACGAAAATCATAAGGGATTGTTATTTTCAACTCCTAATAATAAAGCTATGGGATCAAAAAAAATTGGGCGAGGTACATCTCCTCAATGAATCATATTATGTATAGTTTCATGACTCAGTGTTTTTTTGGACTCCTGAAAAAATTTTAAACTGTCAAAACGTCATCGCCTTTTAAAGGCTTTATCTTGGAAGGGAGGTCATCAAGGAATCATCTCCCTAGCGATTAAGAAATGTAAAATTAAATAAAACACACCATTATTGTTTACGATAATCTTCGGCTATCGATTTCGGAAATATTCCATCATCATGTGGCCCTCGCATTTGATTACAGACAACCTGTATATAATTATGTGATTCTACGTTGAACCCATTTTAAATAAATTATTTAGCCGTTCAACTGCATCCGCATTGTCTTGTTTTTGCTGATTGTGCACAGCCGAGGCCTACGTGCCGGCGCTTAGCTTAGAGAGAAACAGAGAGGTTTGTGATCTTGTTGAAAGCACAGTTCCTGAATAAATTGTCTGTTTTAAAAAAGTGTATTTCTCCACGAAACACAAAACTATATGCAACCTTCTTCAATCGTATCTAACTTATTCACAGAATGAAATTGTAGTTGTAATTTCATTTTTGAAACATTCAGGGCTATTGGGTTAAAATTTTGATCTGTAATTTCCTACAATCGGTTATTATCCTAAATTTTAACCCAATGGTCCTGAAGAAGAGAGAACAAAGTTTAATCATCCAGTTGAATAATTCATATAGTATATTCATTGAAAATCACAGAATAATAATATTTAGATAATTGAGTAAGTTTTTTGAACCATTCAACCCCACGAGTTAGCAAAAAAACTTTTCTAGTCTTAATATCAAACCTGCATATTAATAACATAAGACCTCACCTATAGACATCATCTCCACAAGGATCTCCAGCCTTATGAAGAGTGCTGCCACTGCAGCGGCCAAACCGCTGATAAAGGTGGCGAACGCAGGTGTTCCCGTGCTCGGCCAAACTTGCGAGAACATTCTGAAAAATCAAACAAACCGTTTAATTCCCTCTGAGGACTGTTCAAACAGAATTGGTCTGGGATCGATATTGAGCCGGAGGGATAACTTGCCTAAATATAAGTCCATCTGTGGCCATTGCATAAACAATTCGGGGCATTGGAAACATCGAACCGAACATGCTGACTGTGAGACCTGCGAGGGCCCCAGCTGCTACTATGTATTTACTGCGGAAAGCTCCAACTTGGCCAAACATTTCTACTAGAGCTGAATCCGGGTCCACTTCCGTGTACGGTACTGAAAATTGGTTTTTGAGTTAATATTGAGTGTGAAATGAGGATATTTGAATACACATGCTGTCTGGTAGGAAATAGAGGTAAATATTTGAATCTCGGTGACCAGCAGATATCGACCGTTTTGGATTTTAGGACAGCAAAAATATTTCACTATAAATCGCAAAATGGTGAATGCGACACAATTTATAGCTTTCATTTTTAAGGGTTGAATTTACGTAAAATGCTGAAAAATTGTTTTTCCCTTATTGGAGAATCGTTTAAAGAAAAAATAGTCAGGGGAGCAATATAAAAAAAAATTACGGGGATATTATGGTCAACCATAGTTTCCATTAGGAAAAATTCACTTCATATTAAATCGGATCTATACAGAGTGTTTCCTGATTGAATGTCAATATTTATGAGGGTGATTTTTGGGCCCATTTTAGGAAAAAAAATCATATGAACATATGTCCTAAGCGTCTTAACTTTTGAGTTACAGGGTGGTAAGGTTTTCAAAATAAATAATTTTTTATTGATGTCTACAATACCACTTAAGATATTATAGATATTAAAATTTGTCATTCATGAACTATAAATCAAGGGGAATTTTTTAATGAATCATTTTTTTTTAATTTCCACCAGGTGCGTTACAACGTAATTTGACTCTTTCCTGAAACATTTTTTTGTATCTCCTTTAATAACGAATTAAAAGGGGTGTCAAATTATAATGAAAACCCTGTACGTAGATTTTATTTTCTTAGAAAAAACCTGGACGTCGGACTGAAAAAATTCAAGATATCAAATATGTTCATTATTGGATACAGATTTCATTTTATTAATTTTAAGAAAAGTCAGAGAAACAATTTTTCTTTTTTCGATCGAAAACCGTGGATTGGATTGAAAAAGTCAGGGGATCAATTTTGGTGAGAAATGATTAGGAATCGCAAAAATAATTTTTATTTCAGGATTGATCTGTGGCGTACCATCAATATCTGCCAAAATAGGAAGGTCAAATTACATACGAACGCCACTGGTGAAAATTAAAAAGAAGTTATACATTAAAAAATGCCCCTTGATTCATAGTACATGTATGACATATTTCATTCGAATTATTGTATTGTGGTATTGTAAATGAAAAATGATTTATTTTTGAAAGCTTCACTACCCTGTAACACAAAAGGTAGGACGTTTAGGGCATATTTTCATATAAGGTTTCTTTCTTAAAATGAGTCCAAAAATCATCATCATAAATATTGACATTCAATTAGGTAACACTCTGTATAGATCCGATTTAATATGACTGAATTTTTCCTAACGGAAACTATGGTTGGCCATAATATCCTCGTAATTTTTTTATATTGCTCTCTACTATTTTTTCTTTAAACGATTCTCCAATAAAAAAACAATTTTTCATCATTTTACGTAAATTCAACCCTTAAAAATGAAAGCTATAAATTGTGTCGCATTCACCATTTTGCGATTTATAGTGAAATATTTATGCTGTACCAAAATCTTCGTTACAGACAATAAACGGAACATCAAGATAAAGACATCCTGAAACACAATTAAACAATTTGAAAAACTACAACAGTAAATTAAAATAGAACAGAGTGGGTATACTAGGTACAATTGATAATTAATATCATTAAGGGTTGAATCTACTTAAACTGATAAACAATTGTTTCACCTATTTTCATTTATCTGGGTAATTGTTTGAAGAAAGAGGAATTGAGGGTGCAATTCCAAAAGATATCCGTGGCTTATCTGAGGGCCATGATATTGGCTGTACGTTGTTCATACAGCCAATATGTGTTCACCTTGGGACACCCTGTATACCTATTTCTTTCGATGATCAAAAATGAACCGATTATTACTACATGACCTCATCGTCGTTTGAAGAATAATTTATAGCCTACTTAGTTTTTGTGAAAAAAAGCAGTATTTTTTGTAAATTTTTCATAAATAATGATAAATAGGATATCGTGATATACCTTCTTGATATCTCTCGAAAGGGAAATTTTGGAATCGTGGCCAACTGTGGTTTCCATTGAAAAAAAACTTCATACGATATAATCGAATCTAAAATTCTACTTCATTTCGAATAATACCGTTAAGAAGTGAAGAGAGTGCTAAGATGAGGAAAAGTAGCATGAACAATATACGAGTTATAAATGTTGAAAGAAAATATTAATTATATGTAATTCGATCACGCAGCTCCAAAATTGAAAATCTCAACTACTTGCGGTTTTCTCCTTTCTCATTTTACCAGGAAATGAGATCGAGAGTTACCTTTCATCTTTTTCTATTGCTGTAGAAATCTGTTCAATCTGTATACCAGACTGTTGGCTTATTTTGAGAAAGTAGGAAATTTTGAAATGATAGGAACTGAGTTTCCACATTGAACAATAAATATCCAAGAAACTTGTTATATTACTAGTCAACGTTACACAATTTTCAATTATCATATCAATATTTAACGTATCAACTCTTAGATTTATTTGTCAGATTATCGCTATAGATTTTTGAGTTCTAAGAGATTGATTTTCGAATAGTTAGTAATATTTTTCTCCGAGTTAAATGGCGGATTCCTTTTCAACTTCTGAGAAACCGTTTGCATCCTTTGATACACTTATTTCTTGTTTTGGGTTTAACCCCATGATAATCCGTAAAAGATTCATAATAAATTTCAAATTCACAAACAAGGGAAACACGTTAGAGTTCGGCTCTGTAGTATATACTGAGAATTTATTTTTATGCTAATGAAGAACCATAAAATTAGTTTCAATTTAGTTTCTGACATTTCCATTTCCATTTCCTCGTTAAGAAACTATTTTCGAGTTTACTAATTACTAATGGGGAATAATTCACAACAGTTTTGGAATGAAATTTAAATGGAAGTTGTAGTTTATTTTCATTACCTACAATAACCGTCAATATATCTATTGTCCAATAACTTCATTGGTAGGTATCCAGGGTTTGTAATTCATGTCAATATTCATTCTAATAATCATAATATTACGTTCTGACATTTTGAAGTCAATTTGAATGAACCTTATCCATAATGATAATTATATTTCCCTAGGAGAAGTTACCAACACTGGGCACATTAGGCATTTCCAATAAATAACTAGAAACATTCTCATTTCAAATGAAATGATTATTTTACATATTTCATCAGTTATTAGCCAAAGTATTAGAGCTTCCATCTTCCATTCAATCAAAACATATGAAGTTTCAAAACGTATAAGTTCATAACCTTCGAAAACTATCAGTTCCATGAATACGCATGTTTGGCTAAAATTTTTTTCTATGAAAAACATTATAAGCAACTTCATAGTTATACAGGGTGTCTATGAACAAATGCGAGGAACTTTGGGAGATGATTCCTCGATGAAAATAAGCAGGGGTAGTTCATATAATTTTTTTTCGAAATCAGAAATCGTGATATTCATCTCCTTACCACGCCCGCAAAAAGAGTTTTTACTGCACACATACTGTCTTATCTTTTAGCAAATTCATAGCCCTTTTCGAACATGTGCTCAAATTTGGTGAGACTACAAGAAAAACTGAATAATGATCATTTAAGAGCAAAAACTCGAAATATTTCTAGAAATCAAGAAATATCAAATTGTAGAATAACAGTCAACTTTTCGATCATGTGTTATATGATATTTTTTGTTGCCAATCACCCCACTTTAGAAGAAGACACCTGTACGGGTCGAATACCTAGTTGAGGTCTTAGCCATTGAAAATAAAACATACGTTTTCTGTTCATTAAAACTTCATAGTAACAATCCGTACAAGAATATATCAGGACTAAAGAGCAGTGGACTAAAACCGACTATTAGCTAAATTATCTTATTTCCGAGTGTGGTTTCGAACTTCTGTACCTCTAATCATGCAACAATACACCTTACCTATCAATGTTAACATCATAGAACTCGTTACATAAGCTATCAAGATAATTATTAAACTTGAGACGATGGCTAAAGGTATGGATCTCTTAGGGTTAGTGGCTTCCTCCCCAGTCGTTGCAATTATATCGAACCCTATGAAGGCGTAGAAACAGGTTGCTGCTCCGGTGAATACCTGAAAGCGAACCAAATTAGATTTCCAAATTTTGAAGTCATTAGACCAGAAATGAGCAAGGTATTGTATTGTTGTAGTATTAGCATGAAAGATCAATTTTAGGATAAGGTGAGGTTATTTCATTACACGGGGTTTGCCTAGTCTTCAGTAGATTCTCAGATACCGTTTGTAACACGTTCACTAGCAAAAACATGATAAACTC
The DNA here is from genome assembly GCA_013421045.1 of Propylea japonica. Lineage (NCBI taxonomy): Eukaryota > Metazoa > Arthropoda > Insecta > Coleoptera > Coccinellidae > Propylea > Propylea japonica. The sequence continues at coordinate 90,934,493 of CM024240.1, forward strand.
TGCATACTGATTCCAACTACTTGAGCAAAAAAATTGACGCACATTCTGAAAATCTCAATTTTAATGAAAGTTAACTCTACATTGACTTTATAACTTATTTTTTATGTTCTCTCGGGAAGGTTTTGCACGAAACATGAAACATTAAATGGAAGAAAAATTCAGGATTTCACCGAATATTATGTGGAAGAACTACAAGAGTTGGACAGGTATTTGAATTTCAGTGAATATAATTTAACCAGTAGTCAAACTCTATGAACTACGAAGTACCGTTGCCTGGCAACGAATATTAATATCCTTAGAACAGTGCCATTTCCCTACTAAATACCTACGTCGGTTCGAGTCCCAACTGAGTTTCAATGATTTTTTTTGTATAAATTCATCTAGAATGTTTGGACATGCCAATAATTCAATTATTTCGACTCTAGAATTCAAAACAAATTTTTTTTCAATTTTTCAGAGGTCTGAACGAAACATTTGAATGACTGTAATAACGAAACCGTTCGATATTTTACAATTCTGTTTTCACATTTGTGATTGATAATTCAAGAAGTACAATTGTACAAAATTTCATCCATTTCGAGTGAAAATTTTTCATCGCTGTAGACATGTAAAAAAAATTTGTGTTCGATTTTTAAAAAAATTTTTTCGCAGAAATTCTTAGAAAATTGTGTTCATTCAGAAAATAAAAGTCAATTTGACAAACGCAAAAAAAAATTGGAACATTGCAGGTCTTCCGCCATTTTGTAATTTTTTATTCGGAGTTCGTCAATTTTTCTCAATAGAGAACCCAAAAATACTGAGATTTGACGAGAAACCGTTCCTTTAAGTGTTATACATAACTGACCACACTCATAAGAAACTTACTCAAAAATGACGTTTGTATCTCGCTTATGCTTCGAAAACGGGATATATTGTATAAAGCAAAAATGATTCTCCCGATGTCCTCTACACGAAAATATATGTTTGTCCAGTTTATGATGAAACACCCTGTATATTCCACTTGGTTCAGTGCTTCAAATAAAAACAATAGTGTTTTATTTAGTTGTCCATTTATCCTTTCAATAGTTCTCTAGTGAGCAGGCATAAACACTAAACAGGCTAGTTGCAAACGTTGTTATGTAGTAATAGTGCAATAAAACGTTCACAAAATAACATTACCGGAATTCAGAGTGAAAACATGCAAGATTCGCGATAAAATTGAGTGTATTATTATCAGCGCCATACAAAATAGGATTTCATGAACAGAGTTCATTACGGGCAACAGTAGGTATGTAATAACATTTGCAATGCAATCACCCTGATTTTCATACAAATAGGGTGGAATTAATGAGTTGTGCACTCGTTTTAAGCATAGATTTTTCTGTTCAAATACAATTGATATCTATTGATATCTATTTACTATTCGACATATATCGTCGATGTAAATTCATCTGCATTAATACCCATTAATTACAAGGGAATAATGAGATTATAATTCAATGCTGTCAGATGCTTCATAGATTAAGTTTGGCGTATACAAACATCCACAGAAGCCATAGATTATTTTGAAAAAGGAGTTCGGGAGTCTTGAACATTTTTTCTCTATAACCCTTATGGTTCTCGAGATGCTCTCATCAGTGATCAAATTTTGGACACACTGTACTAGCAGGATGATATTTCTAAGATATATTGCAAAGACAGATAAATATTATTATGAAATGAAAGTACTCACCCCAGACCATCCATGTGGAAGAAAACCACCGTGTTTAGTCCAGTTGTCCGTTGAAACATAAAAAAGTCCTGCAGTCATGATGAACACCCATACGGAAAGGTTGATGGCGTTCAGCACGTTATTGAAGATAAGAGATTTTTTCACACCGGCAACTAACAGTAACATCATTAACAGCGTTATCACAAATGCTAGGAAGTCTGGGGCTCTTCCTTGAAAGAATTGCTGTTGTTAGTATTTGAATATAATATCAATTGTATCAACATCATCAAACGTTGAATAGGACAAAGGGTAAGTGAATAAAAAAAAGATACAGAAAAATACTATTGGCTACCGGTTTCGGCTTACGCCATCTTCAGGCCAGCGTCTATGAAATATAAAATTATCAATATTGTTAAAATCTACAAAAATGCAATGTCTTCTCTTCGAGAATGTTAAAAATGAGTTTATGGAGAATATGATTTAAAAACTCCAACTTTGTGTCAATAATAATACAGGTGTGATGCTGCATTTTGAGTTCTTTCTTCAATATTGTCGTCTGTATCTGAAGTTTAGGGATCACACCATGTAAGTTGATATTCCTCACTTCAATCAGGCTATCCCTCTGGGGAAGGACTGTTCCATTGTGCAGGCTGAGCTATTTGCGGTTCTTGCCTGCGCACTAGAAAATATTCGCAGGGGATACTCTGGCCAGCACATTTACATATGTTGCGACAGTCAGGGAACTCTAAAATCTCTATCTGATGTTAGAGTTGACTCTCTTTTGGTAGAAGAATGCAGGAAAGCTCTGTGTAGGATGGGCTCTGAACTTTTTGAAAGTAATCTGGTGTCCGGCTCATGCGGATATACCTGGTAACGTCAAGGCAGATGAACTGGCTAGGCGGGAAGTCAGATTAGCAGTTGTTGGTCCGGAGCCTGCGCTGCCAATCTGTCGCATATCTGTCAGAAGTTTCTTCAGGAACTGGCTGAACGGGGAATTTTCCTCGGAATGGAGCGCGGGGGTGGGCCTAAGGTGGTCGAGGATTCTCAATGAGAGACCGTCCTCGCGACCTGAGGTCAATAGACTTCTGTTGCTGGAGAGGAAACAACCCGGTCTGGTTACTGGTGCATTTACTATAGTCACCTGTTTAACAAACATTTGAAGAGAATGGGATTGACGAGTTGCTCCCTATGCCGGTGGTGCAGGAGTACTGATGAAACGGTTGAGCATATTTTGTTCAACTGTGGGAACCTTACTGAGTTAAGGTCAACACACCTAGGAAATCCAACTCCTTCTATTCCTATGGTGAGAGGGACCACTCCTGGCAGGCTCGCGACATTTCTGTCTTCGTGTCTGAGGAGCTGAGTCTCTATAGAACGATACGGGTGAACAATGGGCCACTAGGCCTCAGTTCGGCCGGAAAGGCACCGCACAAAGAAGAAGAAGAAGTTGATATTGTTTTTTCTAGATTTCAATATTATTTATAATTTTAGACTTCCCTGACTGTGGCCTGAAGATGGCGTAAGCCGAAGCGGTAGCCAATAGAAAGAAATATAAAATTTTGGAATGGTGTAATTTTCTGAATTCTGAGAACACACTGATGGAGGAATTCAATTGAATCGGATATTTGGTTAACCGAGGAGAGGAGAAATAAGGTACTGAATTGAGTAGCAAAAAGGTAGGTAACTCATAGGTAAAAGTTTGTCTGATTTTCAAAATGATTTAGCAGGAACTAGACCAGAGGAATTTTTATCTCAAAAAGTGATTCGTGACGTTAATTATCAAGTGACAAAACAGTATTCATCTCTGAAGCGTTGAAGACAGACATCATTTTTGGGTTGTGAACCTTTGCCTTGATTTCATCTAACTAGCGTATTGGTGGTCTTCCTACACTTCGTTTACGCTCTCGTGGTCTCTAATGTTCAAATTTCTTAGTCCATCAATAGTCCTTCTGCCAAGCCACATGTACCACCCATGCCCATTTTATTTCCCATATGGTCGCCCATAGCTATATAGCAGATGAAAATATTTCAACGATATCTGTCACATAACTATCAGTAACTTCTCAGCAAGTGGAGAAAAAGACCTAACGGTAGTTAATTATCTATAATAATAATAATAACAGTCATTTATTGCAGAGCAAATGGCCATCGACCTTGGGTCCTTCAGCCTAGTTTTTTGGTTACATTGTATTTTTATGTTAACAATAACAAAAAAAAAAAAAATTATGTAAAAATGTATATATTATGGTATTCCTAAAATATTCAGCAGGGTCTGTGTAGGGTGTTTTCTGGTGGAGGTATGGTTGTCATCATTTTGGAAGAGGGTCAATTATCTATAAGTTGTGTGTAGTTGCAAGCAATACAGACCAGTTCTGTCAATTTAGAGAACATTTTCTATTTCAATTTGGCCGCTGAAAAAAGGATATCAACTTTTGCAGCGGTACAATTGTCTATGCCTATACAATGAGTATAATCAGATACTAATACTATGCGGCTATCAGTGACGGCTCGTCGGGGTCGGCAGGGTCGGCCGGGCCGACCCAAAAATAATCGGGAAATTGAGAATAATTCTGGATATTAAATTCATTCAAAGTCATTCTGAATTATCAATTTCGATATTAAAATTGCCTGGATATTTAATATTTCCACTCAGAACAGAAAAATATGACTTATTCCGCCCAACATTTCCTTTCTGGCTCACCAAATATTCGATTTCCAAAGCATCTAGCGATTGTTCTTTTTGTAACAAACCCAAAATTATAAATAGTAACATACCGTAACATCACCGAAAGCTGGCAATTCAGAATTGTACGTTACACCGTAACAGTAGATCTGAAATGTAACACAAATGTTACAATTGTGACACCAAGGTCGGCCCACAGCCCTCGGCCGTACTACCAGTACGTAAATGAAGCGATACTACGACATACGTCCAGAATACGGCCACTCAGTAGAACGGTACAACGCATCGATAGTAGGTCGCTTCCCAATAGTCACGGTCGGCAGGCCTACCCTGCGAAGCAGAAGTTGCTAATTTGCACAGTTCTTTCACTGATCGAATGAATAGTTAATTATAACTATTTCAGGAAAGATCGGTTTTGTACCGTTCGATAGTAGTTACTGATTTTCTGATTATGAAAATATCATTAATGTATTCTTAACTTTAGGAATATCGTGATTTCAAAAGGTCTAGAATACGCGGCTAGGTCGGCAGGCATTACCTCAGAAGAGGGGATTCATCTAGAATCGCATTTCGCGATCTTCGCTTATGAATAAGGAATTGAAAAGGGGTTAGTATTTCTAAGGGGTAAGTCGACAGTGTAATACAAGTGTCCAAGTGTTATTAAAATTTATTTGGCTACTTCCGTAAGTTTGTTAAAAATTTATTTGATTGTTAAATTTGAGATACTAGGTAATGGCACATGTAAGGGAGGTTGTGTAAAGCAGCGTCGACTTGGTGAGTCGGAAAACAAAATATTTTGAATTGTTCGGACAGTGCTCGAGTGCTCATCGCAAATTTATAAAAAAGTTTCGACGATAAGGTTAGGGAAAGTAGTAAAATTATGAAACATCTATTGAATATGATCCCTTTCCTATTGACACAAGAAACAATCATGAGAATTTTTAGGAGGTCGTTTAATCGCCGCGAATTTAGACAAAGATTTCAAAAATTGTGTTTAGCCTTCCGCGCCGTCGGTATTTTTGGTTTGTCAAGATCCATACAGAGTGATTTATATGATTCGGCGAGGGAATTAATTTATGAGGAAATAGACAGTGCAACGTACTCTTCTTGGGGAATAGACGAGACAATAGATATTAAATGTTTCTGTCAAATATTGACGACACGGTGAATTATCGAAACGATTTTTGGGGATTTTGCGATGTCCGTAAAATTTGAACCGCGAATGATATTTTCAATAACTTGTTAGACAATTTCAATCATTTTAATATAGCGACTAAATTATTCGGACAAACCAATGACGAGGCGGCTGTGATGGCAAAAAAAATTAAGAGTTTACAATCGCGAATAAAAAAATCTATGTTATATATATATATTTCTTTTGGTCTGGCCGACCCCGATCTGGAGGGCACGAGCCGTCACTGGCGGCTATTCCAGAAATCAATACAAATTGTAATATCTTTTCCAGTACCCATCATTATTCAAATCAGATAAACATGATGAATGATGAACCTATGTTGAAAATAGATCAGTATATTTACCGATATTGTTCAGAAAATTCTCAACTTCTGTTTAGAACAACTTACCAAAAAAAGTTCCTATGCTATCCTCAATTGTATGGCTAATAGCACCATTGGAAAGAGCATCGAAACATGCACTAAGAGCACATGCGCACGCGCTTGTGCCAATTAAATACTCTAATATCATGTTCCATCCGATAACAAAGGCTATAAATTCTCCTACGGTGACGTAAGAGTACATGTAAGCTGAGCCTGTCGTATGCGGTACCCGTACTCCAAATTCCGCATAACATGCCCCTGTAAAAAAGGAAATATTGTCATTGCTCAATATGAGAGTACTTCTTTCCACATAATATGGCGAGTTGCAATGTTGAATGTTTTTTCACCATTTCGAAAAAATAATTCGACTCACAAAAGAAGAAAACGATAGTTATACGCAATAGATAATCAAAGATCATTTTGGTGAGTTTAGATTTGACTGAAGGAGGGGCGATAATGATGAGGTTTTCCGGCTTTCCTCTGAAGGAAAAAGCATCTATCGTATATCGTGTTATCGTGAAGAATACTTATCTGAACTCTTCGAATATTTCGTGTAGAGTTTCTGAGTTTTAGTCCGCGAGATAAATGATATAGTCTAAGAGCCTGTGAACCCCAGACCTTCGTTATTTTATAAAAGCTGAAAACTTGTCTACGCATGCCCCCAACACAGGTGAGAACGATGGACCATTATGAAGTTTGGGTTACCCTGGCTTTGGCAGGTAAACGGTATTAAAGGGGTGGAAAATACTGATCTAATTTCGTCAAATTATAAAGTGTGATTTTTTGATAATACCTTCAGAATATCATTAAAATTCACATCATTAATTGCCAGACACTTACTATAGTGGCAACCCCTTGCCAGACACCCTTAATGTTCATTAAATTATATGTAATTTTACTTACGTTATAGTATAGAAGATGATTTTTGTATATAATACTTGGGTAATAATTAGATAATGTTTCCTCATTAGCCAGACATTTTGGTAGTGCCAACCCAAGCTTGTAGTTTAGCTGCAGGTGCTAGCGCAAGACATTATATATGAGTGGGTGCGAGTGAGACGGCATTATTATAATGACTTATGCAAATAAATTTTTTGGTACAGATTTATATAACTAATCATTTAAGTGAATCTCAAAAACATCTGAAGAAAAGACATTCGATGCTACAACTTAATTAAATTGTTAATATAATAAATTAAAATTTTTAACAATTTTATTTAGTTGTAGCATCGAATGTCTTTTCTTCAGATGTTTTTGAGATTCACTTAAATGATTAATTATACAATAAATCTGTACCAAAAAATTTATTTGCATAAGTGATTATAATAATTATAATAAATGTCGTCTCATTCGCACCCACTGATATATGTGTATACTGTCTCGCGCTCGCACCTGCAGCTAAACTACAAGCTTGTCTGGCAAAGGGTTGGCACTATCAAAAATTTCTGGCTAATGAGGAAACATTATCTAATTATTACTCAAGTATTATATACAAAAATCAGCTTTTATACTATAACGTAAGTAGAATTACATATAATTTAATGAACATTAAAGGTGTCTGGCAAGGGGTTGCCACTATAGTAAGTGTCTGGCAATTAATGACGTGAATTTTAATGATATTCTGAAGGTAATATAAAAAAATCACACTTTATAATTTGACAAAATTAGATCAGTATTTTCCACCCCTTTAATACCGTTTACCTGCCAAAGCCAGGGTAACCCAAACTTCATAATGGTCCATCGTTCTTACCTGTGTTGGGAGCATGCGTAGACAAGTTTTAAGCTTTTATAAAATAACGAAGGTCTGGGGTTCACGGGCTCTTGCTCTAATATTTATTCTCGGTATATTTTTCATCTATTTAGGCAGGGATCTCACTGGGTATTACGTTATGGAAGGGAAATACTGACCTGAGAAAATACTGGCTACAGCTGCGATGATAAAACTAAAAACAACTCCAGGTCCTGCTACGTTCTTGGCTACCATACCAGCTACCAGATACATGCCAGTACCTACACAGCTTCCTACGCCCAATGATGTGAGGTCCAATGTGGTCAGGCATTTCTGAAAGGAAAATTTGTGTATAGTGGAAGTGAAAGTACCTATATGATGTTTGATAAATCCATAACAGGTTGTTGCATGAGCTATTTATAATAGTTTTTTATATCTTTATGGTCATCCGATCGTATTAAAACGTTGCAAGAAAGCTCTGAACAAGTGCTTTTGACCGCTCGATCATTGGTGGAGCAAAGTTTTGTACAGGACTTAAGATTGATACTAAATACAAATGCAAAAATTCAGTACGATTGGTATAATATTCCGGAAATAATTCGAAAATTAAAATATGTAAAAACTTGACAATCAAAAACATTAAAAACATTAAATTCTATGGTTCTGATGATGCGATCCTGTTGAAATTTCGCACAAACATTCAGTATATCAATCTTCATTCACAAAATAAATTTCACTCGAATCGGATATCTTGCTATGGAAATATGAAGATTTTTTTTCAATATTCCAATTAGATTTTCAATGGTTTTCGTGACATTATGGCCAAAAAATTCTGCATAAAACTTACTATGAGCATCTTGCATGTGGCCGCATAATTACATTTCGATTGGTTTCGTTTTGTTTGAGATATCGAGGAATAAAAATTTTTAATGGCCATATTTTATGGAACACCCTATACGATATGGCTGGTTAATGAACTTAACCGAAGCATTCAGGAATCAAACTGACCCTGAAAATTTCAAGTCTCTAAGACAATCCTTTCGAAACTTATTGTGCTGACGGATGAACGGCCCCACGGAAAGAATTGAATATGATCACGGATTCGTCATCAAGGAGTCAAACCTTATCGTTATAGGCAATTTCTGGCTCAAAATTCGAAAATAACAGACATTTGGGCAAAACGCAAAGCACTCGTTTAATTAGAACGAGCGCTCAAAAATAAAAAAAAATTAATTTCGAGAACCAACGCAATTGATAGACTCGCTCAGTTCAATCTGAAACGGGGTTTCCGAAGATAAAGCAATTGATACGGGCAGTCCAAGCTGTCATTAAGGGGGCAACCTCCAACACCATCAGTTAAAGGATAGCCTGGAAATGCCGGGAGAAGCTGAATGGACTAGAAAAGCGCAACAGACTCTTATTGAAATGGATTCCAGGAGACTCAGAAATTAAGGGAAACTAGGACACCGACAAAAGGGTCATCCAATCCTTTCAAAGGACCGGAATCCCTCTGTGGCATAGGGTAAAACACCAACAAAAAAGAATTCGGGAGAAGGAAATAGAAAGATAGGGAGGTATTTGGCATAGCATTTCTCATTGAAGATACACACGAAAATGTACGGAATGTTTAATACGGAATGCATCCAAATTTTCTTAAAAATCGACAAAAATAGGCTACACGTCCTCACAACTATTCTCAATGATCAATGACTTCTAAGGAAACATCTGATGAGACTGGGATAAAGGAAATGAGGAAACTCTGAAACTTCTTGTGACAGAATATCTGGCTAACGGTTTCCAACGAAGGCGTGCCTGAAAGTATTATTATGAGGCATGGAAGTTGGAAGTAGGGTGAGAGGTTCAGTTGTTCAAACCCTGATATTGATTGACACTGTGCACATACAGATGTGGAAGAAACGGATGGAAACAGGGGAGTTTCAGTGTTAAATTCACGCTGGTTCGGAGTCCAGTGGAGCAGTGGAAGAATCGAAACCTCGGAGCGATGCGATGTTGAATAAGCGGCTGGTCTGTTGGAATGGCAGTCTGTAGTGAGCGGGGAAGCGCGCAAGCAACGATCTAACTCGTGTCTAGAGACACGAATTCTACTTTGGCTTCCGGGCTTCCGCGTTCGCCGCAGTCGCAGTGAGTTGGAAAGCAAATTAACCGCTGACTTTCTGTAGTTTTAAAAATTTTTAGATTCGTGGCTAAATGGCATAAATCCTCATAATAGAAAGTGAATCGAGTTCTACTTAATTGTAGAAATCAATAAGCCGGTGATATATTCCATTATAATTCAGCAAATTTATGAAAGGAAAATATCTTTGCTTTGTTTAGAACGTTAAATTGATACAGTGGTGCCATAGAGTGAAAACATGAACGTTTTTTGTAAAATCACTAGGCTAATACCGTTTTCCTGTTTAAAATTCGTTTACATAAGTATTTGTATACCGGATTTTATGAAAAATTACTATGCCGGTAACAACTTGATTTTTTTGTGTGACTCATCCGTGAATAAGATATTGCTCAGAAAAGAACTAATCTCATTCTCTTTTTCCATCATCTTTTCCCAGAATTCCATTCTTTTGAAATGGTCTTCTGGAAAAATTTCCTGAAAGGTTTGCACCTTATAACATTTGTTACCATTTATTTTCAAAATATTCCGAACAGTTCTATCGCCCAAATCGACTTGCTGGGCAATTTTTCTGCTAGAACAAGGTGCACTGGTTTCAACAGCAGCACACACATCCACTTCTCTTGCCAAACGAATGCTGGGTAATTACATGATAGGGCCAGTTTTCATCGATGGTAACCTAAACACTACAAAATTATTGGATCTATTACAGAATCAAATTATTCCGACAGTTCGACAGCTACCAATTAATTAATTATTTTATTTTCAAACCAGTTATGACAAAAAAAACCTGAATATTAATTTTCACAGGAAATTATTTGTTTCATTCATTGAGGCAAATAACTTGTGAGTGGAGAAATTTTGTCGTATTCATTTTCAATAGTCACCTTCAAGACGTTGAACATAAAGGCATTTAAAAATAAGATCTTTGAATTATATTTGAAAGAACAGAACGAGCACTAGTTCTTCTATTTTTTTTTTCTTTTTTCTTTTTGCACATTATCTAACTGACTCCATTAGTGAACGCAGAGCGCCTATGAGAAAAGTGTAAGAAGAAACAAATCAAAATTATTTTTTTTTCTTCTTTAGGTTATTTAGTTTTTTAGTTTTTTTCTGTAAGAGTTGAGTAGAGCAGAGTATGCGTAGCATAACTGGACTCCGCCTTTTTTCACAATAGATCAAATTAGCTATAAGAACTACTGTAACTTTTTTGTGAGAATAAAGACATTATTATTATTATTATTATTATTATGCGATGTTATCCATCTCCCGTTTGCAGTGTTACTGAATACTGATTCGATTTCGATATTCGATCCTAGATCGTTGCCTGCGCGCTCCCCCACTCACTACAGACTGCCATTCCAACAGACCAGCCGCTTATTCAACATCGCATCGCTCCGAGGTTTCGATTCTTCCACTGCTCCACTGGACTCCGAACCAGCGTGAATTTAACACTGAAACTCCCCTGTTTCCATCCGTTTCTTCCACATCTGTATATACCGATGTAATAAACTATTGGTGCTATCTAGGGTTTTTTTTATCTGTCTCTACATATTTCAGAATGCTTCATTTCTATTTGGGTCACGTTCAATTTCCTCATTATGTTAGAATTTACTTGAGGATAGCGACTGCACATAATTGCGAATATTTTTCGATTTTGTTTTTTTTCATATTCGTTAGAAGTTTTCTGTAGTTTGGAAGGTTCCAAGGACTATTTAATTGATGTAAGTAAAGCCTTCCATGGGTTATATATTAAGGTTGAACCATATGTCAATAACTGTGTCAATAATAATACATCATACAGTGATCGACATAGGGTTTTACTAGAGCACTAGAAAGATAGGTATGCCAGACAGGCTGACTGGGTCCAACCATAGACTCGAAAATTACAGATGGTAATGTCAATTTCTCAGTTATTGTGCTCTATTGGTAGTTGCGTGCTTTTTTTGAAGAATAGTTAATAGAAAGTATTGATTTTTTATTCAAAACAATAAAGTTGGAGACTAGACAGGTAAGCATAAGCATTTATTCGATTACAGATTTCATTTCATTCGAATTGTTCTGTAATTTTTGGGTCTGTGGTTGGACCCAGCATGGCTGTCTGGTATACTCCCCTTTTCAGAGCCTTAGTTTAACCTTTATATATAAATCATCGAAAAGTTTACTTATATCAATTAAATATTCCTTAATTGGAACCTTCCCAACACTGAAAAACTTCTAACGAATATAAAAAGAACAAAATAAAAAAATACACGTAATAATGTGCAGTCGCACACAATTTTAACATATACAATTATTGACACTACTGCAAAATAGCGCGCCAAATATGTAATGATGGCGTGTTCAGAATAATAATTTGAAGAAATTGAATTTGACAAAATAGAAATAAAAAATTCTGAAATATGTGGAGACAGATGAAAAAACCCTAAATAGCACCAATAGTAAACATTAGTAAATATGTGAAGATCACTTATACTTTTTGGCCACTTGTTATATGGAATAAAATTCTCTAAACCTTGTTATTTTTCTACTATTTTTATTATGAATGATAGCAAACCGAAAATTGAATCAAGAGTGAGATGAAATTATGTCGATGACTATCATACTGGGTGTTAATCACTATCAACGTATGTCAATGACTATCAAATATGTAACTTTGACGAAATTGGCGTCTCCTCGAATATTCAATACATATTCATCATTCAACTATCGTTCGGTATAATTACCACAGTGTTTCCGTAAAATTAGGAACCGAATTTGCCTACTGAAAGTATCCATGCACTGAAGGTGTCAATCACTATAGCTTTTACCCTATCTCACACTTTAAAAATATTGTAGTCTCTTGCTTATTTCCTCACAAATTTGAAATTTGCAGGTCTTATTTCGCGAGACCTTTTTTACTATTTGTGCACAAATCTTGTATCATAGATTTCATACTGTGGTTCTTCGAAGCAAGAAGAAAATTGATGATTTTTCTTGGAAGAAAGACTCACTTCTAATACAATTCAAGAAAAGATTTCTAATTTAGAAGAAATTCGAAAACAAAAATTTCAAATCGTCATTACTAAAGATTTATTCGATCGATTTGGTTTCTTTTATCAGTCAACCCAAACAGTATATTGTAGAATCGAAAAAGAGACAAAAGAGTTTTCACAAATAGTGAATTGACAATTCAATGGCCCAAACACACTTTGTAATGCTACAAATATGATATAAATGATCATGAAAGATCTCATACGTATTACTGAGGAGAGGCTGTAGACGCTAAACAGATCCATACATGATGGAACGTCACTCACATCAAGCTAACAAATTATACAATGTGAACCGTAACAGTAACAAAGATTGATGGATTCCCATGTCACCTATGTTTATTCCCTCCGAAATAACGATTGAAAGGGTTCAATATACCTGTAAATAACAGTTTGGTATTCACCATCCATATTGTCGATAATATTGGAGAATTATGTTTCTTCGACTATCATCCTAACTCTTTCCATTTTGAACTCTTGGTAATTTGAATTTTCGTTTTGGCTCTTGAATTCAAATTATCGAGAGTCGACTGTACATGTATGCAGGAAACTTGAAGTCTCTTACTCATTTCCCAACAATTTTGAAATTTTCAGGTCTTGTTTCAAGAGATTTCTGTTACTATTTGTGATCAAATCTTTGTGTTCGTATCATCGTTCATATTGTGGAAAATAATTGAGGGTTGAGCCCGTGCCGGGCGGTTTTCAGTCGCGCATCAAAGAAGCCTCGCTGTGTCGTTTGAACAAGCTTCTGGAGCTACTCGAGTCTGGCCGAGTCTCAGATTCTATAAGAGGCTGATTACTACCTCGCCTTTTCATCCTGGCTCACCCTTCCAGGCGAATCTAGCGCGTCGTGTAAACACTAAAGGTTGACGCTCACTTGGACGAGACGACACGAGACGATGTGAAGAGTTGTTTTCCGCAGGCACGATTTGCACTGAATCAAACGATTCTGATCTTCGCTTCGCGCCTCCTAAGTGAGCGTCTACCCATTTGATTCAGTGCAAATCGTGCATGCGGAAAACAACTCTTCACTTCGTCTCGTGTCGTCTCGTCCAAGTGAGCGTCAACCTTTAGTGTTTACACGACGCGCTAGATTCGCCTGGAAGGGTGAGCCAGGATGAAAAGGCGAGGTAGTAATCAGCCTCTTATAGAGTCTGAGACTCGGCCAGACTCGAGTAGCTGCAGAAGCTTATTCAAACGACACAGCGAGGCTTCTTTGATGCGCTTTTAAGATAAAGAAAAAATGACAAACAAAAAATTCTTTTCCTTTAAGGAGGGATATGGGACACTGACGAGGCCTAATGAGGCCGAAACCTGTCTGTCTCTTCCCTCATTGACAACATCTTGAATAAATCATCCCAGTCCGCACGAAGAAGGTTCTGTGAGCCTATAGAATGAAGATTGTATTCATTTCGATGATTACTTTTTTCAATTTATCTGTTTCAAAAATTTGTTAGGTTAGCCTCCTTAAAGGCAAAGAATTTTTTTGTTTGTCATTTTTTCTTTATCTTAAAATCACTTGGCTTCACAGCCGCCAAAAATTGGGTGTTTCCATCACTCGGAGAAACTTGTATGAAGGCCCTGATGTAGGACCACTGCTAACATCTCAAAGAGTGAAGAGGAAGTAATCAGTGCTTTTAGCATGCGATCTGTGATGATTGAACTTCTCATTTGACACTACTCACTACTAGATGTCACCATCTGTAAGATACTACTCGATAGAGTCTTACAAGTAGTCTTAAATGTAGAAGTTTTTGAATAGGATGTTGTCTCTGAGGGATATGGGACACTGACGAGGCCTAATGAGGCTGAAACCGGTCTGTCTCTTCCCTCATTGACAACATCTTGAATAAATCATCCCAGTCCGCATGAAGAAGGTTCTGTGAGCCTATAAATTGAAGATTGTATTCATTTCTATGATTACTATTTTCAATTTATCTATGTTTCAAAAATTCTTTGATGCGCGACTGAAAACCGACCGGCAATGGCTCAACCCGAGGACGAGGGGCCTCATGGCGAGAAGCATTCATACTGTGTAAAAGAATTGAGGATTTTCCAATTATTGAGGAGAAGATGTTAGGAAACAAACATTTCAAACCATCAATACTCAAGAACTATTTGATCGATTTGACTTTTAGTGAACTGAATCGAGATAAAAAACAAAAAACAAAAACAAAACACACTATTATTATTTATTAAAATCTTCGGCTATCGATTTCGGAAATTATTCCATCATCAGGCCAGCTGAAAGTATACAAATGTAGAACATGTATTTATTTAGGCGAGAGTATGCAACTTACTGTCTTGAATTAAAATGAACATACACTGTTTAAAAACATTAAAATTGTTAAAAATGGTCCTCCTCTGTCAGAATTGTTAAAAATTTCTTTAAAAATCTAGTCAACCTTTATTACTAATACATATATCTGTCTTGTGGGAATGTCAACTGAATTTGGAACTATAGGATATGTGCGAAATGTGATATTTAATATGTTAATATATTATTTGGTCTATTGGTGGCGGGAATTTTTGAATTTTATATATATTGTTGTTTTTTTAGGAATCTATGAGTTTGAAAATGCTTCTTCTGTCGAATTCTATATTATCATTAAGTAAAAATTGGTTGTCTTTATTTTTTAAAATTTCTAGTTGTTCGAGTAATATAATTTTATGGTAATTATTTTCTTTATGAAGCATTTTCAGATTATCTAATGTGATATGATGTCCGGTATCGTTCAAATGTGTGCCTAAAGCGGAATGAGGTTGATTTCTTTTGTGTTCTTTGAATCTTTTTTCTACATTACGAGTTGTCATTCCTATGTAAAATGAAGGGCAGTTTGTGCATGTTATTTCATAGACTCCGCTGGATTGTTCAAGTTTAGACTTCACCTTATTATTGATCAATATATCCGCTATTGTTCTGTGTCGTTTATTTGTTAGTGTATAATTGTATTTCTCTAAAGTATGTTTTAGTTTTTCATGTAGATCTTTGTAATATGGTGTTGATATGAAATATTTCCTGATGGGTGTGTGGGGGTAGATCTTATCTAGAATTATTTTTCTTTTCATTGATTTTAGAATTTCATCGATATATGATTTGGAATATTCATTTTCTCTGCCTACTTGGTATATTATATCTAGTTCTTTCCTATAATTTTCTGGTGTTAAAGGGGTGTTAAAAAGTCTATGAAATAAAAATCTAAATGCGGCTCTCTTCATTGTGGGTGCGTGGTATGAGCTAAAGGGAATGATGGTGTTAGTTTGTGTGGGTTTCCTGTAGATTTCGAAAAGAAAGACATTATCATCTTTTAGTGTTATGCTCAGATCTAAGAAATTCAGCGAATTTGCTATAGCGTGTTCTATGGTGAATTTAATTTTATATCTGGAGTTGATTTCTTGGTAGAATTCTTCAAGTTCTGTATTTGTTCCTGACCATATGCAAAAGATGTCGTCTATGTATCTTTTCCAGATTACTATGTTTTCGCTATGTGGTAGGAGCATTATTTGTTTTTCTACGTGATCTACATAAGTGTCCGCTATAAGTCCGCTAGATGGTAGGCCCATGGGTAATCCGTCTTTCATAATATATATTTTTTCGTCAAATATGAAAAAGTTTTGTTCGGTTATAAGTTGACCAAGTTTTGTTATATTTTCTATATCCTCAGTTTCCAAATTTAAACTGTTATTGTTGTTTTGATGTGTTATTAATTGTTCTCTGAGTAAATTGATGGATTCATTAATGGGGATATTGGTATAGAGGTTGACTATATCAAAGGATAAAATCATGTATGTTTTATCGGGTTTTAATTCGAGGGATTGTATTTCTTTTATCAATTCCAGAGAATTTTTATAGAATAATTTGATCTGTATTCCAGTTTTTTACTAAAGAAGTTGTTAATAAATTTTGAGATTTTTTGACATGGGGACGATATTGCTGATGTTATTGGTCTTATGCTCTTGTCTGGTTTGTGAAGTTTAATTGTGCTGTACAATTTTGGTAGTTGTGGGTTCTTTTCTTTTAATGTATGAATTGTTTCGTTGAATTTTTTCAACGTCGGAAGAGTTGTTTTTAATGTATTGTTTACTTTGGTGGAATATTTTTGTAAGGGGTTATTCTTACATTGTTTTATATTATTTTCGTTGAAAAAGTTTAGTGTTTTCTCAATGTACATATTCTTTTCTAACAATACTAGTCCTGCGTTTTTGTCAGCTTTGGTTAAAATAAGGTTGTTGTCATTTATTTTCTCTCGTATTGTTTTTATAGTTGTTGTTAGTTGTTTATTGTTAATAAATTGTTTTTTGTTGCATACTCTTACCTTTTCATTTTTGTAAAGTATAAGGTCTTCTGTCAAAGCATCAGTAATTTTTTTGTAATCTGGGTTTTTTCTTATTTGAACTTCTAGGTCAACTGCAGTCTTGTGAACATCCATGTTTTTAGGAACCGGTGCGAATTTGTGTCCCAGGTTCATCACTCTCATTTCTTCTTCGTTCAGTGTTATTTTTGAGAGGTTCGTGAATTTGGTGTAAAATTCATGGGGGTTTGGTGTATCCGAATTTACTTGGTGGTTTCCTAATTGTCTCTGCCTGGGTGTGTTTTTTTCTTTTTCTTCGATTAGTTTTCTAAGTTTTGTTCTTCTCCTTCTATCTGCTTCCCAGTTTGAATAGAATACATCTTCTTCTATTTTATCGATTAATAACTGGTATTCTATGGTATGTAGATATTTTTGTAGGTAATGGTGAAAGAATTTGAGTTTACTGTCGACGATTCCTGATTGTTTATATTGTCTTCTTATTTCTTTCCTAAGTAGCGTTGACTGTATTTGGTTCTTGTTGTAATTAGATGGTATTTTGAAGTTCAGAAATTTCGGTATAAACAATCAGGAATCGTCGACAGTAAACTCAAATTCTTTCACCATTACCTACAAAAATATCTACATACCATAGAATACCAGTTATTAATCGATAAAATAGAAGAAGATGTATTCTATTCAAACTGGGAAGCAGATAGAAGGAGAAGAACAAAACTTAGAAAACTAATCGAAGAAAAAGAAAAAAACACACCCAGGCAGAGACAATTAGGAAACCACCAAGTAAATTCGGATACACCAAACCCCCATGAATTTTACACCAAATTCACGAACCTCTCAAAAATAACACTGAACGAAGAAGAAATGAGAGTGATGAACCTGGGACACAAATTCGCACCGGTTCCTAAAAACATGGATGTTCACAAGACTGCAGTTGACCTAGAAGTTCAAATAAGAAAAAACCCAGATTACAAAAAAATTACTGATGCTTTGACAGAAGACCTTATACTTTACAAAAATGAAAAGGTAAGAGTATGCAACAAAAAACAATTTATTAACAATAAACAACTAACAACAACTATAAAAACAATACGAGAGAAAATAAATGACAACAACCTTATTTTAACCAAAGCTGACAAAAACGCAGGACTAGTATTGTTAGAAAAGAATATGTACATTGAGAAAACACTAAACTTTTTCAACGAAAATAATATAAAACAATGTAAGAATAACCCCTTACAAAAATATTCCACCAAAGTAAACAATACATTAAAAACAACTCTTCCGACGTTGAAAAAATTCAACGAAACAATTCATACATTAAAAGAAAAGAACCCACAACTACCAAAATTGTACAGCACAATTAAACTTCACAAACCAGACAAGAGCATAAGACCAATAACATCAGCAATATCGTCCCCATGTCAAAAAATCTCAAAATTTATTAACAACTTCTTTAGTAAAAAACTGGAATACAGATCAAATTATTCTATAAAAAATTCTCTGGAATTGATAAAAGAAATACAATCCCTCGAATTAAAACCCGATAAAACATACATGATTTTATCCTTTGATATAGTCAACCTCTATACCAATATCCCCATTAATGAATCCATCAATTTACTCAGAGAACAATTAATAACACATCAAAACAACAATAACAGTTTAAATTTGGAAACTGAGGATATAGAAAATATAACAAAACTTGGTCAACTTATAACCGAACAAAACTTTTTCATACTTGACGAAAAAATATATATTATGAAAGACGGATTACCCATGGGCCTACCATCTAGCGGACTTATAGCGGACACTTATGTAGATCACGTAGAAAAACAAATAATGCTCCTACCACATAGCGAAAACATAGTAATCTGGAAAAGATACATAGACGACATCTTTTGCATATGGTCAGGAACAAATACAGAACTTGAAGAATTCTACCAAGAAATCAACTCCAGATATAAAATTAAATTCACCATAGAACACGCTATAGCAAATTCGCTGAATTTCTTAGATCTGAGCATAACACTAAAAGATGATAATGTCTTTCTTTTCGAAATCTACAGGAAACCCACACAAACTAACACCATCATTCCCTTTAGCTCATACCACGCACCCACAATGAAGAGAGCCGCATTTAGATTTTTATTTCATAGACTTTTTAACACCCCTTTAACACCAGAAAATTATAGGAAAGAACTAGATATAATATACCAAGTAGGCAGAGAAAATGAATATTCCAAATCATATATCGATGAAATTCTAAAATCAATGAAAAGAAAAATAATTCTAGATAAGATCTACCCCCACACACCCATCAGGAAATATTTCATATCAACACCATATTACAAAGATCTACATGAAAAACTAAAACATACTTTAGAGAAATACAATTATACACTAACAAATAAACGACACAGAACAATAGCGGATATATTGATCAATAATAAGGTGAAGTCTAAACTTGAACAATCCAGCGGAGTCTATGAAATAACATGCACAAACTGCCCTTCATTTTACATAGGAATGACAACTCGTAATGTAGAAAAAAGATTCAAAGAACACAAAAGAAATCAACCTCATTCCGCTTTAGGCACACATTTGAACGATACCGGACATCATATCACATTAGATAATCTGAAAATGCTTCATAAAGAAAATAATTACCATAAAATTATATTACTCGAACAACTAGAAATTTTAAAAAATAAAGACAACCAATTTTTACTTAATGATAATATAGAATTCGACAGAAGAAGCATTTTCAAACTCATAGATTCCTAAAAAAACAACAATATATATAAAATTCAAAAATTCCCGCCACCAATAGACCAAATAATATATTAACATATTAAATATCACATTTCGCACATATCCTATAGTTCCAAATTCAGTTGACATTCCCACAAGACAGATATATGTATTAGTAATAAAGGTTGACTAGATTTTTAAAGAAATTTTTAACAATTCTGACAGAGGAGGACCATTTTTAACAATTTTAATGTTTTTAAACAGTGTATGTTCATTTTAATTCAAGACAGTAAGTTGCATACTCTCGCCTAAATAAATACATGTTCTACATTTGTATACTTTCAGCTGGCCTGATGATGGAATAATTTCCGAAATCAATAGCCGAAGATTTTAATAAATAATAATAGTGTGTTTTGTTTTTGTTTTTTGTTTTTTAATCTCGGAAGAACATACTATGGAAGAATTCATTTGTGAAATTGAATCGAGATAATTCAATACCAGAACTGGACTGAAAACTTCAACTTATTTCGTTCGAAAGTTGAAGAAGCATGGATTCTTCATTCGTGAGTCGTTTTAGGACACTCTAAACACAAAATTTGAAATTAACGACATTTGTGATTCATTGTAGTAAAAATATACAAAGTATATAATAGCTCTTGTAACAGCAAACTCAAACCGAATATTTGAGAATCTCTTGTTTAGAGAAGTAGCCAGTGTATCGAAGAGGAGTTCGCACAAATACTAAATTGATGATTTAATGGCCAATATACCAGTTCCATCAGCTCGTAATGGTACAAATATTATATGACTGATTATGAAAGATCTCATCCGTTTTACCGATGAGAAGCTGTAAACACTAACCAAATCCATAAATGATGGAACGTCACTCATATCAAGCCAACAAATTATTACTAACATTGTTGTGAAATGTAATAGTAGCATGGATTCTTCATCATTGAGTCGTATAAGAACACTCTAAACACACAATTGGAAACTATCGACATTTGTAATTCATTGAAGTGAAAATATAGAAAGTATGTAATGGCTCTCGTAACAACAAACTCAAACTGAATATTTGAGTATCTTTTGTTTCGAAAAGCAGCCAGAGGATCGAGGAGTTGTTCTCACAAATACTTAATTGATTATTTAATAACCAAAATATCGTTTTCATCGGCTCTAATGATATGAATCATCATGAAAGATCTCATCCGTAATACTGAGGAGAGGCTGTAGACACTAAACAGATCCATACATGATGGAACGTCACTCATATCAAGCTAACAAATTATTACTAACATTGTTGTGACATGTAACAGTAACAAAGATTGATGGCATCCTCTATCACCTATGTTTATTCTCTCCGAAATAACGATTGGAAGGGTTCAATACACCTGGAAATAACAGCAGAACAGTTTGGTATTTTACCATCCATGTTGTCGATAATATTGAAGAATAAAAAATATTGATATTAAATAGCTTAAATAAAATTTTGGTTCTTTGACTTTCATCCTCTTTTCATTTTGAACTCTTGGTAATTTGAATTTTCGTTTTGGCTCTTGAATTCAAATTATCGAGAGTCGACCGTATATGTATGATGGAAAAATGAAGTCTCTTACACATTTCCCAACAAATTTGAAATTTTCAGGTCTTGTTTCTAAAGATTTCTATCACTAATTGTGCTCAAATCTTTGTGTTCGTATCATCATTCATATTGTGAAAAAGAATTGAGGATTTTCCGAGGATGAAAAACTTACTCTTAATACAATTCTAGCAAATTATTGAGGAGAAGATGTTGGGAAACGAAAATTTCTGAACTGAAGTTCGAAAGTTGAAACTACACGGATTTTTCATTTGTGAGTCGTTTTAGAATACTCACATAACACAAAATTGGAAACTAACGACATTTGTAATTTTCAGAAGTGGAAATATACAAAGTATTAATAGCTCTTGTAACAACAAACTCAAACTGAATATTTGAGAACTTGTTGTTTCGAAAAGCAGCCTGTGTATCGAGGAAGTGTTTTCACAAATAATAAATCGACAATTCAATGGCCAAAACATCGCTTCCATCAGCTCGTAATGGTACAAATATGATATGAATGATCATGATCATCCGTATTAAAGGGCCCACTCACTAAGAGGGAAGCGCGAAGACTTGAATGCGCGTTGTACGGGGTACAGTTAAAACAGTGTGTGTATGGCGTAAATTTGGAATGCGCAATCATCTCCGTCATGTGGCGTGTGCATTCTTCACCGTACGTGGAAGAATGACCAAAAACGACTGTGTATGGGCAACAAGTCTCTGCACGTTTCATATGTTTAGCAACTCAGTGTCGGGTTCGATATTTATACCTTGGACATTTTTTCCTTAATAACAACACACGCCACTGCCATTAACATCAGATCTTTTTTCGACGTCATCTCACGCTTGTCGCACATCCAAACCAACACGCAAAAGTGTATGTGTGTGGGAAATATGAATGCACACGTTTGCGTTACAGCAAACGTGCAGATACTTAACTGCGCATTCTTCCTTCTTAGTGAGTGGGCCCCTTTCCTGAGGAGAGG
This sequence comes from Propylea japonica, assembly GCA_013421045.1. NCBI lineage: Eukaryota > Metazoa > Arthropoda > Insecta > Coleoptera > Coccinellidae > Propylea > Propylea japonica. The sequence goes on from CM024240.1 coordinate 90,956,943, forward strand.
CGGGTGGACACTAAACAGATCCATACATGATGGAACGTCACTCATATTGATATGAGTCACTCATAATGATATGAGTGACGTAATAACTTGTTAGCTTGAGCTAACAAGTTATTACTTACACTGTTGTGAAATGCAACAGTTACAAATATTGATGTCATCTACACTACTGGAAAAAATTAAAGGATCAAAAAAATTCCAAATTTCGGCAATTTACAAACTTGCCGTAACTTTGAGAGGAATGGTCGTACAAGAAATTTAAAAAAAGGAAATTGTAGCTCTAAGTGTCTAGTTTTTGGATTAGAACTTCAAAAATTTTAAGTTTCAGTAGTTTTCGAGTAATGATAGAAAAATCAGCAACAAAAAAATGCTCAAAATTTTACCACTTTTTTTTCTTGTCTACGAGCGTGGAAATTCTATTTTTGTATAATCGTTATAATGATGGGATACTTTGTTAATTCAGCTTTAATTTATTTTTTTATTGACCTCAATTCGTCCACTTCTCGCCGAGATATCGGTCTTCAAATGGAAAAGGACCCATTTGTCTTTGATTATCGATTTCTCAGCAACCAATGATCGCAACAAAAATTGAAGGAGGTTTTCAAGACCTTAAATGAACTCCCATTAATGAACAACCATTGCTTATTCATAGAAATTTTTTTTCTTCATGTCGCATCAGTATAAAAATTTAACGAAAAAAGGGCTTTTGGTGGTTTCTTGGAAAATCTACCGCTTGATCGAAAATGTTGAGAAAACCAATAATGTTAAGTGTGGCTTTCATAGTTCAATATGTTGGTAAAAACCTTACGAAGAGTCAACTCAATCTAGCGAGCCGTTTTTTCGTTTGACTCGATTGAATTTTTGAAAAAAAAAAGGATCACGTTTTTTGCTCTGAGAAACTCATAATCTTTGAAAAAGTCAAAAAAAAATTTTCTCGAGCTTTTTCCACATTTTAATTGCAGATAGTACATAAATTTCAAAAAAAGAAAAATATAATAAACTAATAAATAAAATTTTTATTAATTTAATAACGGGTATTGCCACCCCTGTTTTCCATTTGAAGACCGATATCTCTGCGAGAAGTGGACGTATTGAGGTCAATAAAAAATTAATTAAAGCTGAATTAACAAAGTATCCCATCATTATAACGATTATGCAAAAATAAAATTTCCACGCTCGTAGACAAGAAAAAAAAAGTGGTAAAATTTTGAGAATTCTTTTGTTGCTGATTTTTTTATCATTACTCGAAAACCACTGAAACTTTAAATTTTTGAAGTTCTAATCCAAAAACTAGACGCTTGAAGATACAATTTCCTTTTTTTAAATTCCTTGTACGACCATCCCTCTCAAAGTTACGGCATGTTGAAAATTGCCAAAAAATTTGGAATTTTTTTTTGATCTTTTAATTTTTTCTAGTAGTGTATGTTTATTCCCTTCGAATTGAAGATTAAAACGGTTCAATACCCCTGGAATAACAGCAGAACAGTTTGGTATTTTACCATCCATATTGTCGATAATATTGAAGAATAATAAATAATGATATTAAATACCTTCAATAAAAGTTTGTTTCTATGAGTTTAATCCTAACTCTTTTTTTCATTTCGAACTCTCGGTAATTTGAATTTTCGCTTCAGTTCTCGAGTTTCAAAGTATCGCTATAGACGGCTACATATGTATGCTGGAAAAATGAAGTCTCTTGCTCATTTCCCTACAAGTTTGAAATTTTCAGGACTTGTTCCAAAGATCTTCATTTCTATTAGTGTACAAATCTTTGTATTAGTATCATCAATTATACTGTAGCTCTCCGCTGCAGTTAAAAAATTGAGGATTTTCCGAAGATGAAAAACTTACAATTCAAGCAAATTATCGAGTTGAAGATGTTGGGAAACAAAAATTTCGAACCATCAATACTCAAGAACTATTTGATCGGTTTGGCCGATCGAAGATCCATCGAGATATTCCAATACAACAACTGAACTGAAAATATACATAGTATGTAAAAGCTCTTGTAACAACAAACTCAAACTGAATATTTGAAAACTTTTTGTTCCGAAAAGCAGCCAGAGTATCGACGAAGTGTTCTCACAAATACTAAATTGATGATTTAATGGCCAAAACATCGTTTCCATCTGCTCTAATGATATGAATGATCATGAAAGATCTCATCCGTATAACAGACACCAACCAGTAGTTGCACTCTTGAAAAATTGAACTGAAATCTTTACTCTATCGAGAACTCGCGCACCATCTCCGTGCGCAGGCGGAAATGAAGTTATTTGAGCGGAAATTTTTGGGTTTATTTGAATTTTCATTTGTGAAGGTAAATATTGAATTCGGATATCATTATTATTATTTTCAAAATATCAATTTTTCGAATATAATAAATAGGAGACAAAGATAGGAAGTCATATATTTTTTCTTACCAAGTTCAATGAATATATTCACAATATTTATAGTTTTACAAGAATCTTGCTGGCACTCTTCGGAGGAATGTTTGTCGTTTGCCATAAAAATAATTTTTAGGCAATACATTCAGAATATTGAATAAACAATAACAAATTGTGAGTGTATAGGAATGAAATCTTCAGAGATTCGCTCTAGGCGATGACCGTAGATATAAAAAAGGAACACGAACTGTAAAACTTTCCCAATTGAATGAATTTATTGAAGTAATAAACATTTAATCTTTTTGATGTCCTTAAATTCAAAATCGACCCTCAAGAGCATTTCCCAACAAATAGATATCTACGGGAGTTGAAAATTTTGTGTTACTTTTTAGTGCATTAGAAAATAGTATATTATATTATAAGGATTAAAAGTGCATATTTTTTTTACGAGCAATATTTGCAGTTGCGAGGCGCAGCCGAGCGAATGCAGAATTGCGAGTTAAAATAGGCACTATTAATCCGAATAATATATACTATTTTTTCTCCAACCAAGTCAAATTTACAATAAAATTGGTTTTAGTGAAAAATCGTTCATAATTTGGTTATGAATTTGAACACAGAATCATGACAGTGATTGTCAAGTAGACTTCAAATGCATTTACTTTTAATCTAAGGATTAAAAGTAGCGTTTTTAATCCTAGGATTAAAAGTGTTGCTAAGCAACGAACAAATTTTTGTACGGTAAGAGAATTTATGACTTTTGCACTGCACCTGAAAATAGTACAGAAAAGTCAACATTTTTTGATGGTTGGAGAAAATAATATACACTATTTTTTCTCCAACCAAGTCAAAATTACAATAAAATTGGTTTCAGTCAAGAATCGTTAATAATTTGGTTATAAATTTGAACACATGCTAATGACAGTGATTGTCAACTAGACGTCAAATGCAATTACTTTTAATCCAAGGATTAAAAGTAGCGTTTTTAATCCTAGGATTAAAAGTGTTGCTAAGTAACGAGTGAATTTTTGTACGGTAAGGAAATTTATGACTTTTGCACCTGAAAATAGTACAAAAATGTCAACATTTTTTGATGATTGGAGAAAAAATATTTTTTTAGCTTCATAATGAACAAATAACCATCAAGAATGGGAAATTTGTGAAAAATTATTGTTGATGTACAGCTTAGAAATTAAGGGAAGTATAGCAGGTGTTGTCTCTAATTTTCGTGAAACACAATCAATGTTAGTTTTCCATTATAATTAAGGTGAGAACTAATGGAAACACTATACTTTGACTGCCCTAATAATTTTTATTTGTCTATTTATGTTATGAGGTAAGCATTCAATACTGATCAAATAATAATGCAAAATAGAAAATATCATATAAAACAGTTACAATATGACCATATATTCAATAGGTATTAGATATTGGGAATAGCAGCAATATTTTAAAGTGAAACTCTCTTTTCTTTGCTCAAGCTTTTGAGATGATCCCTTCGTCAGTGAAACTGTGAAAATAGTAATGAAAATATAAATGAATTATAGAAATGTATAAGGAAAAAAGAGTTTATGTTTCCATTACTTGATTACAGTTCTTGTGGCGAAGAGAAAATAAAATCTCGAAAGCTTGAGTAAAGAAAAAATAGTCTTACTATAATATTGCTACTATTCCCAATGTAAGTTTAATATCAATACAATACATCAGAGAATCGAGGATTTCTATAATATTTATACAATCAGACAATAAAAACCATTAAAATCCATAAAATCTAAGAGTTCAACAAAATTTGAGATTATAGTTACGGAGATGGTGCGCGAGGTGAAATCGGATTAAGAAAATCCACGGAGTGCAACTACTGGTTGGTGTCTATACTGTGGTATAACTGAGGAGAGGTTGTAGACACTGAACAGATCCAAAGATGATGGAACGTCACTCATATCAAGCTAACAAATTAATACTAACTTTGTTGTGAAATGTAACAGTAACCAAGATTGATGGCTTCCCATGTCACCTTTATTCATTCCCTCCGAAATAACGATTGGAAGGGTTCAATACACCGGGAAATACCTTCTTCGGGTAGGTTATTTTATTGCGGAGCAGCGTAGCGTTTTGGGTTTTATTGACTTCACATCACACGACTAAGAATATCCCTCCATCTTGGGATTGATACATAATTCTGCCGGCAGTTCTTCGAGACGCTGTATGAATTTTACGCATTAGATTCTTTTTGAATACTTTGTTATGCCGATGACGCAGGCAAAACGTAAGGACGATTTACTGAGACTCTTGTATCGAGTTTATGAAACTCAGATAAATGCCTAAAATATTGAGTGCAAAACACGTACTTGGACAGCACCTGTGAAATAATTGTTCGTATATCAAAACATTTTTTGATACAGTGAAAAATCTCAAAGGTAAGCACGTCTACGACAAAGTTCATATGTATCTAGTTTTCTTCTTGAAATTGTTTCAAGAATCGCTCCCTTTATTAGCATCACAATTAGGAACGCTCTGTATAATAACTGAAATATAAATTTGTCATTGAACTTTTTCTATATTATATTCCCTTCGGAGAATAAAGATTAATTGAAATCATATTTGATAGTCATTGACATACTTCGATAGTAATGGACATCCAGTATGGTAGTCATTGACATAATTTCATCTCACTTTTGCATCAATTTTGATTAACAATAATGGTTGTACTTGAACAATTGAGTTTGTATGCACAGGTAAATGACAATGTTTCCAGTTAAGCCACCAAAATACAAAAAAAAGTCTAGAAAAAATCAATCACATTATGAGTTTACAAAAAAATATGAAAAATAAACAGAAATACTTCAACAAAAACATCCAGCAAAAAAATTACTTAAAAAAAACTGAATTATTATATGAGTTGGTGTCAAGCTCTGTTCAATGTGTTCTTAAAAGTATTGCATTCACAACAATCGATGACAAGGAGTTCCATTAATTGAAAATTCCGTTCGGCAGGAAACTTCTCCTAGCTGATCTGTAGCGCTGCTGCTTCAATTTGAAATTATGGTGATCAGAGGCATCGTTTAAAACGTCACAGTTGCTAGTTGGAAAATTCAGCGTTCTTTTGCTATTACACCCAGTATATTCCTGAGTGAAATGAAGATATTCGCATCTCGACTGAACCTAAGGGAGCAATAATACATGAAATTTTGTTACGGAATATGAATGTAAAGATTGGCCAGAATTCGTGATCCCTGAACTATAACTTTTAACCTTAAGAAACGAATTGCATTCGACAAACTCATTATGCCGTCAACCGCATCGCACTATCATCTGTTATTTTCGAGTTATAAGCCAAAATTGACAGTGTTAGTTTTTCAATAAGGGGTTTCATTTCGATATAATAAATAATGAGTTCATTTAGGAGAAATCATGATTTATTATAACATTTCATTTTCTTCCAAAATTGTGATTGCGAGTCTTGTTAAAACAAAAAATGGCGTGAGGATGGCGTAACCCGAAACCAGTAGCCAATATCGATTGAAATATAATCCGGGTGGATTTCTGGAAAACAATTTTATCAAAACCAATTTGCTTCTGACACAAATGAGTGCTAAGATTTAAGCAGGAGCATTTCATCTAAAATTTTTTTTTAATTATTTCTGTTTCCGAGACTGGGAGTGAAAACCTTCCTTCTGGAAACTGTAGCCAACAGAATACACCTAATTAAGAAAATTATTTTTCTAAATCTATTTTTTTTTCTGATGGATGTTAAAAAAAATTATAATTTACTTACCGTAAGTTTTTGTTTTGTGTTGTCTTGCACGGGGATTTTCGTTTGTTCCTGTAAATTGTCCACGTTCTTCGTCCGGATCAGCTTGCTGAACAGCACTAAGCCATCCCTGCGAAACCATTCTCTGTCCAGGGACCACGATCCCAACTTCATCCTGAAAAAACAAAAAATATTCTTCAGTGCTTCTGGTAACCAACCACTTCCAAATTTCAATTTATCTAGATACTACAACAAGTGGGGGCGGTAGTATTTAATGCAATAAAATGCGATTCAATTGAACTCAGCTTGAGGAAAATAAGCAAATGTTAAAAAACTTTTTTTTGATGAGCCTTGAAAAAAGAACGAATGGTTTCCCAAACATTGGGGCTGAATTGTACAATGAAATTCGATCAGAAATCAAAGAATACAATTCTGCAGATCTATTGAAAAAAAAATAAAAAAGGGGCTTCTCGAAAAAGCTCTATTTTATCCAGAGCTGTGCCGAGCACTGAAGAAAAGTGCTTCGAGCACAAAGCACTAAGCCCTATTGAAAAGTGCTCCGGAATCTCGAGCACTAAGCCCTTATTTTTAAAGGAATGCTCGCGATTACTAAGCACTTTTAGAAAGTAATTTGTTAACACGAGCACCGAGCACTAAGCACTTTTCAGAACGAACCTTTGTATTATCCATCTAAATGTCTCTTAGTTTGAAATTTTGATTTTAATCTCTTGATTTTTTCTTGACAATAGTTTTTTCTCAGCAAGTCCAACATTGTCATTCACAGACAAACATAAAGTTGTCATGACATCATATAAAAAAATTGGAAGAATAGCATGTGGTCTCGAAACAGAAAATAAAATTCGAAAAGTTATAGAAAGACAATAACCTCTTGGGAACAAATAAGTGAAAAGTTTTCTTGTGGCAAAGCTAGAAAAATATGCTGTCTGCAATGAAAAAACGTTTTCTGAGATCTTTATGTCATTCATTAAGTGAATGACTTGAAAGCATAATTATAGAAACCTGCATCGTATTCCGAAAAAAGGTCGCATTGCTCCATAGAATTTCCCAAAAAAAAATTCGCCATATAACATAACAATTTGTTCTCTGTGTCAAAATAATGAGAACATAAAGACTTGTTCCAGTCCATAACATACAGCGAGATCGTTTTTTTTTACACCTGATTTATAATGAAGGAAAAGTTTAACAACTTAGATATCCATATAGAGGTTGACCGAAAAAACATTAATATTTTAGTTCTTTGTCTATTTCAATAAGGCGAAAGTCCGTCATTTTCATGTTCCGACAAGTTCATAAAGGGCTTGGTGCTTAGGAGAACCTTTTCGAATTACTAAGCACTAAGCTCTTTCAAAAAATTCGCGAAGCATCAAGCACTAAGCACTGGTTCACTCTAGTGCTCGCGAGCACTGTGCTTACGAGCACAAAAGTGCTTCGAGTGCTTTCACGAGCACTAAGCACAAGACTTCGGCACAGCTCTGATTTTATCCCATAATTCAATAGACCACTTATCATTGTGAAATCAGACTCATTTTATTATTAAATGATTCACTAAGTTAAACATGAGTAATCTGAGCAGTCCTGCTCCTCGTTTATTTTGGTTATAAACAGAGATTTAACGCGTAACATTGCCATGAATACAAAATAATGGAAGCAGAGAATAATATTAATCGATTGAAATCAACCAATATAAAACTCATACTTCGGGACCTCGTTCAAGGCAAAATGTAAGGAAGTGGTATCAAACAGAGCACCTATGAAGGACCATTTCGTTCTTATAAGGACTCTTCAGCACAGAATAGCTCTGAATAATACGAGGTTTTCTTGGAACTCAAAACGAAATGGCACCTTTTTTCCGGTATAAATATACCGACAATTTTTATCATTTGTCGCATTGACCGAAGCGTACTTGCATTTCGCAAATTTTACATTTTCAGTCAACGACGTGGATCGCTCAGTTGACATCGTAGTACATAAACAGAGGTTTAACGCGTAACATCACCATGAATACAAAAATAAATGGAACATACCTAGCTTTTTCGTCCAGTGTCCATGCTATGGAAGAAGGTTGTTCGTATGGAACTAGAGATGTTGTCTTCGGTATATTTATATCTGAATGAAGGTGCCATTTCGTTTTAAGATTCAAGAAAATCTTGTATCATTCAGAGCTATCCTGTGCTGAAAAGTCCGAATAAGGACGAAATGGCCATCCATAGCTGCTCTGTTTGATACCACTTCCTTGCATTTTGCCTTGAACGAGGACGAGATTAGCTCCGAAGTATAAGTTTCGAATTGGTTGATTTCAATAGATTAATATTATTCTCTGCTTTCATTATTTTTTGGTTATGTTTCATATTTTAATGTTCTAATTCATTTCGATAGCTGATATTCACGAGAGTGCCAGAATATCAAGAAAATGGTAACAACCAGAGCATCCACAATTAGCTCTGCGAAATACGAGGTATTCTAGGATCTATAGTATGAGTTAATATTGATTGGTTTTAATCTATTAATATTATTCTCTGTTCATATTACTTATTTATGATATAATGGCGATGTTACGTATTAAATCACTGTTTAGTTCATAGAGATGGGATAGTATAGAGTTGTCATCATTAAAATAAACGTGCTATCAAATCCGCCATATTACTATCACCTTAACGTAAAATTTGACAATCGTTGAATTTTCTGGAGATTATTACCCTTTTTTCTAGTTAAATTATGATTTTTTCTGCTTAATATACAATAAACAACAGATCCGCATTCGAAATTTCCGCAAGTCTGTCTTGGTAATCTGATAACTTTTTATATATGCATATCATAACCCCAAGAAAAATTGTGTATTTGATATTCAATTGACCTTATTGGAACAGGTTTCCTGAAGCCTCAACACGTCGTATTTTTTGGTTGAAATTTGTGAACAGAAAAAACTGACAACTTAATTCAAACCCAAACTGTCTGCCATATTGGTCCCCGACCAGTGGTACTATTTTTCCTTTCTCAATTGAATGTCATAGCGTTTTCTCTGTTTTATATCTCGATGATTTGGTCATTACTATAATTATCATTATTAAGCTTCGGCCATATCATAGTTGAGTTGTTTTATTCTTTCCAACTCCCTGCAAAATTGAATACCCTAATGATGGTGTACAACAAAAAATATTTTTCGGTGCTTCTGGTTACCATCCACTTCCAAACTTCAATTTATCTAGATGCTACATCAAAGGGGGGTGGTGTTTAATGCAATAAAATGTGATTTAATTGAACACAGCGTGGGGGTAATAAGCTGAGTGCTTTCGAACAATTCGCAACTGTTCTGACGCGGGTTAGGCAAAACAATTAGTCAGAAATATGCCATCGTGAAAGAGATGGGACAGACGTTTTAAACTAAAATGTAATTATAATTCCAGCTGCCTTCATCAATATTTTTCTAATCAGTTCCGGAAAGCAACCACTTGTCGTTTTCAGGGAAGTGAGTGTTTTTATAAACAGGATAATGAAAAACTCGGGTCGGATATTCTTCATGAAATGGAAACAAAATAATTTGATAATAAGGGTTTTTTCCGAGTAATTGCACTTGAAAGTTTCTGTTCAAGATCAATTTAATTCTCTGACTTTCACTTGGTGCAATAATATACTTTGGCCACTAATTCAAAAGTTGCATTTTTGCTTTTGTATATGGTTCTGATCCAGTGAGTGGTGTTAATGCCTTCTTTCTGGCTAGTGTATTATCCTTTTCATTTTTTAGTGCTCGTTCTACTCAAAGGAGTGCTATATCGTTTTACCCAAATGTCTGTAATTTTAAAATTTTGAGCCGAAAATGGTCTTAACCCTCGAATAGTCGCGTCAAAATTTTTAACATGGGTAGTCGCGCCGGTCTCACAGACCGTGCTTACTCATTGAGCTCTGAATGCTAAGTGGAATGAGTTTTTGCCTAAAAATTCAAATGGATGTCTTTCAAAACATAACTGAGTGACAAGAAAATGCAAGATTGGTACATATTTCGAATTGATGCAAATATATTGGGGAAATTCCAAAAAAATCAATTTTATTCATACACCTTACTTTATTCAGTCATAAAAAGAAAAAAACAAACTCTAAGGATTTGAAGACTAGAAATAACAAAAAGTTACACCTTGCATCAAATAAAAATGATTCTTCAAACATATTTTAGCTTAATGAAGGCCATTTTCTAGGCAGATTTTTGTTGTGGGGGGAAATTTTTCCAACGCGTCACTTTATCTTTGCCAAAAAATCGACAGTGTATTACTTTGATTTTCTTCCTCATCATCATCAGAAATATTCTGCTCTGAGTCATCACTCGCAAGTTGTTGTTCTAAATATTCAAATTTTTCTTCAGACTGATCAATATCTGAATGTTCGTCATTTGCTATTTTATCCTCTTCCTCATCTAAAACCTCTAGTAATTTCTGCAGTCGAGCTTGCTCTTTTTCGTACGACCACATGGCTAAAAAACTATGAATTCGTTATAAGTTATACAGAACAAAAACACCTGAAACTCACCGCACAATCGAACTATCAAGATATGAAAAAATAGGGTACGAGAGTAGTCGCGCCGGTCTCCCACACCGTGTCACGATATATTTTTTTCGTACTAGCACGTTTCACGATGAGATTTGCAAGGACTCTCTGTCGAATCCTTACGGAAAAATAGACGGAGCCGGAGATGCCATGCCCCCTGAATTTCTGAAAATTAGGATAAAAAGTGTCTGGCCGGTCTCACAGACCGTGTGCGACTAACGGAGGGTTAAACGATAGGGTTCGACTCCCTGATGAAGAATCCGTGATCAATCTCAATTCTGTCCGCGGGGCCGTCCGACCGTTCGTTAGCACAATAACTTTCGAAAGGATTGTCCTAGAGGCTTGAAATTTTCGGGGTGAGTTCGGGTCATAAATGGCTCGGCTGAGTTCTTTAACCAGCCAAATCATAAGGGTGTTCCATAAAATATGGTCATTCAAAATTGTTGTTCCTCAATATCTCAAACAAAACGAAACCAATCGAAATGAAATGTTGCGGCCATATGCAAGATGTTCATAATAAGCCACATGCACAATTGGGGATCAATATACTGAATGTTAATCCAAAATTTCGTGGCCATAGTGTGAACAGATCCATAAAAAATTCAATTCTATTGAAAATATGAAACTTCATATTTCCATAAAAATATTCTCAACTCGAGTGAAATTTATTTTGTGGATGGAGATATACTGAATGTTCATCCAAAATTTCGTGGTCATAGTGTGAACAGATCCATAGAAAATTCAATTGGAATATTGAAAAGATGTAACTTCATATTTCCATAAAAATATTTTCAATTCGAGTGGAATTTATTTTGGGAATGGAGATCAATATACTGAATATTAATTCAAAATTTTGTGGCCATAGTAATAACAGAAACATAGAAAATCCAAATTGAATATTGAAAGAAGAATCTTTAGATTTCCATAACACGATATCCGATTCGAGTGAAATTTATTTTGTGAATGGAGATCGATATACTGAATGTTCATCCAAAATTTCGTGGCCATAGTGTTAAGAGAACCATGAAAAATTCAATTGGAATATTGAAAAGAAGAATCTTTATATTTCCACCCCGGTGATGTTAGCTCCCGGCCAACCAGCTCCAAGCGCGCCTATTCCACCACGGTCGATGAGGTCGCCCGGCGTCAGCTGATTTATTTTACGGTTAATTCTGAGGAATGCTACATCGGAAGTGATCAAATTCATACCGCAAGCAAAGAATTGAACAATTCAAATATATTTAAACTTCCTTTTATTCAATTTCTATCACATTAGGGGAAAAATCGGTATCTACTCGTACGAAACAATTTATTGAAGTTTCATTAGTTTGAGATATCCGGCCAAGAATTCTGATGAATGAAATGAACTAGGCTTCATTCAACGTACTTTGGAGTAAATTTTCAATCATTTCTACCCCAGCTCCAAAGATCGAACTTGGGGTTTTCAAGTTTTACGGTTAGCACGATCGAATAATATTTTTTTTTTATTTCGAATGTCCGGCCAAAAAGTCCGGTGGATGATATAGTTAGGACATTATATAAACTATTTCCAGAAAAAATGTTGTTCGTTTCTGAGAACCCCATACCCCCAGCTCCAAGGATAAAAGCCGACATTCTCTCGTCTCGAACTAGATATGACAACATTTCATTTTTTTGTGCTTGTTTCGGGAACCCGGCCAAAAATTCCGTTACATGGTTTTCATCGTAAATGATATGAGTTATATTGGAGAAAAATTTCGTTAGATTCTGAGAACCCTGCAACCCTATATGTGAGGACCGTTCTCAACACTGTTTAGTTTCGCTGTTGACTCGAAGGCAAAAATTCATTTTTTCTTCTATTTGGGATGTCCGGCCAAAAATTCTGAAAAGTGGATTCGATGGAGCATTATACAAATTACGTCTGACATAATTTTCATTCGATTCCTTGCACCACACACCCCCAGCTCCAAGGATCGAACTTGGGGTTTTCAAGTTTTACTGTTAACACGATCGAATAATACTTTTTTGTATTTCAAATGTCCGGCCAAAAAGTCTAGTAGATGATATCGTTAGGACATTATGTGAGCTATCACGAAAAAAAGTTTTGTTCGTTTCTGAGAACCCCATACCCTCAGCTCCAAGGATAAAAGTCGACGCTGTCTCGTCTCGGACTCGATATGACAAGATTTCCTTTTTTTGTACTTGTTTCGGTAAACCGGCCAAGAATTCCGTTGTATGGTTTTCATCGTGTATAATATGAGTTATATTGAGGAAAAATTTCGTTGAATTCTGAGAACACTGCAACCCTATATGTGAGGATCGTTCTCAACACTGTTTAGTTTCACTGTTGACTCGATGGCAAAAATCCATTTTTTCTTCTATTTGGGATGTCCGGCCAAAAATTCTGAAAAGTGGATTCGATAGAGCATTATACAAATTACGTCTGACGTAATTTTCATTCGATTCCTTGCACCACACACCCCTAGCTCCAAGGATCGAACTTGGGGTTTTCAAGTTTTACTGTTAACAATATGGGATAAATGAGTAGAATGAACTGATTTCAGTTTTGAAAGGAGCAAAACAGGGGCAAAACGCAGATACCTCACTTGCTAGGGCGGGACAAGAAAATATTTTTTTTTCAAAAATCTTTCAATGTATAAATGGGCAAAATAAACAGATTGTTGTGCAAAACGAGACCTTTCGAATGACACATGTCGGCAAGATCCGTTTGTGGTTTAACGTCACACCAGCAGGGCACTTTGAACTGTCTATATCTCGGTAACGAAAGATCGGAAAACTGATTTCAGTTTTGGCAAGAGGAAAACGGGAGAAAAACGAAGATACATCACTTGCTAGGGCGAATTTCACCTTGGGAGCTGAAGGTGCACTGTGAATTCAACAGTAAAACTTGAAAACCCCAAGTTCGATCCTTGGAGCTGGGGGTGTGTGGTGCAAGAAATCGAATGAAAATTATGTCAGACGTAATTTGTATAATGTTCTATCGGATTCAGTTTTCAGAATTTTTGGCCGGACATCCCAAATAGAAGAAAAAATGGATTTTTGCCATCGAGTCAACAGCGAAACTAAACAGTGTTGAAACGATCCTCACATCTAGGGTTGCAGGGTTCTCAGAATCTAACGAATTTTTTCTCCAATATAACTCATATCATACACGATGAAAACCATTTAACACAATTTTTGGCCGGGTTCCCGAAACAAGCACAAAAAAAGAAATGTTGTCATATCTAGTTCGAGACGAGAGAGCGTCGGCTTTTATCCTTGGAGCTGGGGGTATGGGGTTCTCAGAAACGAACGAAACTTTTTTTCGTGATAGCTCATATAATGTCCTAACGATATCATCAACTAGACTTTTTGGCCGGACATTCGAAATACAAAAAAAATATTATTCGATCGTGTTAACAGTAAAACTTGAAAACCCCAAGTTCGATCTTTGGAGCTGGGGGTGTGTGGTGCAAGGAATCGAATGAAAATTATGTCAGACGTAATTTGTATAATGCTCTATCGAATCCACTTTTCAGAATTTTTGGCCGGACATCCCAAATAGAAGAAAAAATGGATTTTTGCCATCGAGTCAACAGTGAAACTAAACAGTGTTGAGAACGATCCTCACATATAGGGTTGCAGGGTTGTCAGAATCTAACGAAATTTTTCTCCAATATAACTCATATCATATACGATGAAAACCATTTAACGGAATTTTTGGCCGGGTTCCTGAAACAAGCACAAAAAAAAAGAAATGTTGTCATATCTAGTTCGAGACGAGAGAGTGTTGTCTTTTATCCTTGGAGCTAGGGGTATGGGGTTCTCAGAAACGAACAACATTTTGTCTGGAAATAGTTTATATAATGTCCTAACTATATCATCCACCGGACTTTTTGGCCGGACATTCGAAATACAAAAAAAAATTTATCCCATATTGTTAACAGTAAAACTTGAACATCTCATGTTCGATCCTTGGAGCTGGGGGTGTGTGGTGCAAGGAATCGAATGAAAATTATGTCAGACGTAATTTGTATAATGCTCTATCGAATCCACTTTTCAGAATTTTTGGCCGGACATCCCAAATAGAAAAAAAAATGGATTTTTGCCATCGAGTCAACAGCGAAACTAAACAGTGTTGAAACGATCCTCACATCTAGGGTTGCAGGGTTCTCAGAATCTAATGAATTTTTTCTCCAATATAACTCATATCATACACGATGAGAACCATTTAACACAATTTTTGGCCGGGTTCCCGAAACAAGCACAAAAAAAAAGAAATGTTGTCATATCTAGTTCGAGACGAGAGAGCGTCGGCTTTTATCCTTGGAGCTGGGGGTATGGGGTTCTCAGAAACGAACGAAACTTTTTATTGTGATAGCTTATATAATGTCCTAACGATATCATCTACTAGACTTTTTGGCCGGACATTCGAAATACAAAAAAAATATTATTCGATCGTGTTAACAGTAAAACTTGAAAACCCCAAGTTCGATCTTTGGAGCTGGGGTAGAAATGATTGAAAATTTACTCCAAAGTACGTTGAATGAAGCCTAGTCCATTTCATTCATCAAAATTCTTGGCCGGATATCTCAAACTAATGAAACTTCAATAAATTGTTTCGTACGAGTAAATACCGATTTTTCCCCTAATGTGATAGAAATTGAATAAAAGGAAGTTTAAATATATTTGAATTGTTCAATTCTTTGCTTGCGGTATGAATTTGATCACTTCCGATGTAGCATTCCTCAGAATTAACCGTAAAACAAATCAGCTGACGCCGGGCGACCTCATCGACCGTGGTGGAATAGGCGCGCTTGGAGCTGGTTGGCCGGGAGCTAACATCACCGGGGTATATTTCCACAACAAGATATCCGATTCGAGTGAAATTTTCTTTGTAAATGTAATTTGATATACAAAATTTTCGTGCGCCATAGTGTCAACAGAACCACAGAAAATTCAATAGGAAAATTGATATGAAGAATATCTATATTTCCATAACAGAATAACCTATTGAAGTGAATTTTATTTTGTGAATGAAAACTGATATACTGAATGTTCATGAGCTCCTGTTCAGGGCTTTTCTTAAATGTTTTAATCATAACATCACTAGGTAGATGATCCGCTGATGAGATGCAACTGGTTTTGAGAGGGGTAAGAAATTTTAACATGCTTATTCTACAGAAGCTTACTGTGTAGTGTGTGTAGGTAATTCCCAGATATTTCACTTCAGAATTTCACTCAACCATATCTCTATTTACAAATATAGATTTCATAGTTGGAAGGCTTTTTTTCCAGGTGAAGGTTATTACTGTGGTCTTAGCTGGGTAAATGTTTTATGGTCTCTCAATCATGTCTTACAATGATCATGTGTGAGAAAGTCGTTAGGAGTCAAGAGTTACGTAGTGCACAACATATCCATTCTAAATCTAAGCATGAAAACATCAATAAAGGAAATCTATGATTATTCCCTAATTATGGGGTCACTAAATCTGGATATTTTTTAAACAATTCTGTACATTTTTTAATATGGAAGAATTTCTTGTGACAACCTTCTATTTTGGATCCCAAATGGATGAAGTTTTTTGTTAATTGAATTTCTTCGCATGGAAATAATTAATGTTGTGAAAGTTACTAAGGGATACACGATTATTCTTAAAATGAAGTGATCATAAAATAAAACAGTTTCGTTCATGCAAAGGGCAAAGTTTGTGCAATTATTTCTGTTTAATTGAAAAGTTTACCTGGAAGGGAGGAACTCCAACAAAATGAAAAATTAATCAAGTTTATCGATTAGTTTGATTTTATGAATGAAACATCGTACGTAAGACATGTTTTTCCTTCTTGGATATCTGAATTTGTGAGAATCTGAAATATACAGTGTTGGTTCTCTACAGTAAGGAGGTTAGTAAATTTTTACTAACCGGCCTTCATAAAACCTCTTGATAATTCAAGTTATCGAAGTTCAAGATTTTTCAAGGAGTTTTCACGATAGTTAATGTCTATATTTCGGGATTGGACAACCCTAGAGGAACATGACAGCGCTATCGTAAAGTTCGAAATTTTTGAGTTTATGCATACTCAGAGCGATTTATTATGCAAGCACCGTTTTTTATCTTTACAGTAACTTGAAAGAATCAGCTCGGATGAATGAGAAATTAATTTCTACAATTTAAGACGTGAATTGACTCAGCAACAGCGCAATTTTTGGCAACGGAATTCCATCAGTAACAAGTGTAGGTATATCGATGACAGGGCGAATCTAATACGAATTTCTCCAAGGTGTTATAAAATCAGTTGATCCTTTGGACTTATATAAATTGTCATGTGACCTATCGTATTATTAGGGCATTCATTCAATATGGTATGCATGTCCGACTGCCAGAACAGATTTTTTTCGTTTTATTCCACGCAATTTGTCGAAATTGTTCAAAAATAGGCTCGTGCTGATCGGTCGACAGAAACGCTCAAAAAATAAGATAGCACATGTTAAGAGTACTTTCGTACAACTAGAATAATGCCGAATATTTATTTCTGAGTGACACATAATAATTTATTTCTAGAAAACCTTTTTTGGGTTTTCAGTCCCAGTCTCTCAAACAGAAACAATCAAAAATTTTTAAATAAGATAAAATGTTCCTGCGTGAATCCTTGTCCTTATTTGTCAGGAGCAAATTGGTTTTGAGATTATTGTTTCCTAACATTAAAACTTAAAAAAGCAGATAAATGAAATGTAACGCCTGTATAAGACTCCTTCTTCAGACGAACTCGCAAAATCTTTGGAATCGTGTCTTTTTTCGTTGTTAGTCTAATAGATATCGAAAGTTGTCAACATAGAGAGATGTTGATTCATTTAATTTTTTTTCTTCTTCTTTTTTGAATAAATCAACCCAAGTACGATCTTTTCCAACAGAACAATAAGCCAAATTATCTACTTCATTTAACAAAATACATGTGGATTTCTTAATTTTCCTCTTTTAATTAACAGGTTCCGTCATTAGAATCTTTGTGTTGTTCCAGTTAATCATATGATCTCAGCTATTTGAGCAGACATGATCAGCAATTTGTGATCTTGTAATGTCTCTATTTTTAATGTTGTTCTTATGATCACGTTTTCTTATCTCTAAAGGTCTTGAATATTCCCTGTATATGTGAAAAATCTTATACAGGAGATAGGAGAAACATCAAGAACTTTAGAGATAAGAAAACGCAAGAACAACATCAAAAATAGAGACATCACAAGATCACAAATCGCTGATCATGTATGTTCAAATATCGGAGATCATATGATGAACTGGAACAGAGATTCTTATGACAGAACCTGATAATTATAAGAGGAAAATTGAGGAATCCATAAGTATTTTATTAGATGAAGTACTCGTAGATAATTTGGCAAATTGTTCTGTTGGAACTATTGGGACTAAATCGTTTCGCCGAAATGTCTGTTATCTGAACTTTGAGCAGAAAATGATCTCAAACGATAGGGTTCAACTCCCTGATGAGGAATACATGATCAAATTCCATTCTGTCCGTGGCAGTGTCCGACCGTCCGTTAGCACGATAACTATCGAAAGAGTTGTCCTAGAGACTCGAGATTTTCAAGGAGCTCGACTCCCAAATGCCTCGGTTAAGTTCGTTTACCAGTCAACTCATACAGGGTGTTCCATAAAATATGGCCATTCAAAAGTTTCGTTCCTCAATATCTCAGACAAAACGAAACCAATTGAAATGAATTGCTGCAGCCACATGCAAGATAGTCATAATAAGCCTCCTGCGAAACTTCGTAGCCATAGTGTTCACAGAATAGAAATGCAATTGGAATATTGAAAAGAATAGTCTTAATTTTCCATAACAGGATATCCGATTCGGGTGGAATTTTTTTTTGTGAATAAAAACTGATACCTATACTGAATTTTCATGCAAAATTTTATGGCCATAGTGTTAACAGAACCATAGAAAATTCAATTTGAATATTGAAAGAAGAATCTTTATATTTCCATAACAGGATATCCGAATCAGGTGACATTTCTTTTGTGCTTGAAGACTGACAAATACCTGATTTTTATGCAAAATTTTGTGGTCATAGTGTCAAGAAAACCATAGATAATTCAATTGAAATATTGAGAAGAAGAATATTTTTATTTCCGTAACAAGATATCCGATTTAAGTGAAATTTATTGTGTGAATGAAGATTGATACACTGAATGTTCAAGCGAAATTTCAAGAGGATCGTATCATCAGAACCAAAGATTTTAATTTTTTCAATCTCTTCATCTTTTACATATATCATTTTTCGAATAATTCAATTTCAAATCCCATAGAAAACTTTGATGTTATAGTCTTATTGCTTTCCCATTGAACGAGCACTCAAAAGCTTCTGCTCAGGACTTTTTTTGAATTTTTATTCTCTAACCCTGAAATATGAAAGGAAACCCTCGTATCTCGTCTAAATGATCATAATTTTTGGCTCTCATTAGACTTTGTCCGGCTGGAAGTTTCTCCATTGTCCTACATCCAATTACAGATTATAATTTCGCCAGATGTTATGACTAATGGTGTCGGATGTGTATAATGCAATATGATGTGATTTAATTGGACACATTGTGGGTGTAATACGCTGAGTGCGTTCGGAGAACTCACAACTGTAATCACGTGGTATCCAAGGGAAATAATTAGTCAGTAATGTAGCAGTGCGTACGAAATTGGGAGAGATGACAGTTAAAAATGCAATTAAAACGCTGACCGGAGGGCATAAGTGCTTTTGTGTGCCTGTTTCCAAAGAGTCTGTGTACCATCTGATTTATTCCTCTCCAACAAGAGCTCAAACATTCTAATATGACGTTTCATCGCAGGCCAAGCAGAAAATTTCCCCATTGGCAGGAATTTTCTCATAGACGTCATTTCCTGAATGTTTGAGGAGGTGAAATATTATTTATCCACGACATATGTAAAATCCTTCCATTGTACGTCTCTGTGCTCGGCCTTATTAATAGCCGCTAATCACAAGGGAATAATGAGATTATTAATCACTGCTGTCAGATGCTTTACAGATATAGCTTTGATATAATATTCTTTAAATTGGTATTTCTTCTGTATTCTAACAACAAATATGGGCATACCTTGTCAATCAAGGGCCAAATCTACGTTCATTTTATCAATTGAAGCTTTTTTTATTACAAAGTATACAATGACCAGTTCTCCAAAAATTTCTCATGTGTCTTCTTGACTTTTTCCACGCTTGTCGTAGAAGAATATCTGCAAAGATATGAAGGAGGTCCCATATAAATTCAAAAAAATTAGGGCATTTGTGGTTCAACCAAAAATATATCATCAATAAAAAATTACGCTATTGTACTGATCTGTAAAATTTCATAAATATTGTCCTTTTCGTTGAAAAGATATTTCATTGGTTCTAAACTTTATCCCAACCATGTATATGTACATGAGTTTAGTAACGAATAATTTCGATTCGTTAGTTTCATTGTTGTTCGATGTATTTTATAAAAATTGAACTGCCGATCAAATCATTAATGTGATACTTATTAAGGTTCAAAATGAATGGAAAATTGATGTGAAAGTAAAATCATTGAAACAACCCGCAACAAATATCGTTAAATTCTCTTTCCACCGTAAAACTGGAGTTTATAAACTTTGCTTTTAGAGTAGACGACCTTAATGAATTTTTTATGCAATCACCGAAACACTTGTTTGTCATTCTGTAAATGAAACATGTTATTTACCAAGCTGATGTAATAGGAGGACGGAAGTACATTATGTGCTTAAATAATATATGCCCTGCATTAAAGTTCTCCGATTAATTTTTCATGGCAATTATACACCGGAAAACGATCCTACCTGACGTTTTCTTCGAAATTTGAATGAAATGTCCTGTATTTTCGTTATTTATTCATCTTTGAAAATTCTTGCTTGAATTTAATTCCAAAGAAGAAATTTCCAGGAAGCGCAGAAGTGAAGTCGCGATTTTCGGGGTAGATTTCAGAATTGAAATGGTTTAATTCATAAATGAATAAATGCTCTATTAGTCCGGTCTATTTAGACCAAAAAATGAGAGTGAAGTTACATAAAGTCCCAACAAGCTGAATTTCTGTGAAGTTGTTTAAAACATAATTATAAATAATGTCTAAAAGTTCCTCATCATTCCCCTGTGAGGAAAAAATTTTATTCGAGGTCAAATGTCAAAAAAATGAGTTTTTCTCGATTTTCAGCAAAACGGTAAGTTTTATCATAAAAGTACTTCAGACAAAAATTGTAGATCATAAAATTATCTATACAAAATGTATCCATATTTTTTTTCTTACGAGCCACCGTTTCTGAGATATAACGATTCAAAAAGTCATAACTACGCGTTAAGTACACTACCTCATAGGTGGCGCGGAAACGTGTGCATATTATGACGATAACGACTTTTATAACTTTTTGAATCGTTATATCAGAAACGGTGGCTCGTAAGAAAAAAAGTATTGATACATTTTTTATAGATAATTTTATGATCTACAATTTTTGTCTGAGATACTTTTATGATAAAACCGTTTTGCTGAAAATCGCGAAAAAGTATTTTGGTGCAATAGGCCCCTGGTTGATTAAATAACTAATAATCGTATATTTTCGTTCAGTCTCTCGAACTAAGGCTGTATTAAATCAGTGGAATATCGAATGCAATAATCATATTTTTCTGGAAATTAACGGACTATTATCTTCAAAACATTAACGTTTCTACGATACGGAACATGAATTAAACGTTATCACTTCCTTGGTTCGAAAATTACTATTTCCGGTTTCTCCGGTTTCCACTGATATGAACTCGTAATATTGCAATACTGCAAATTATTTATTGGCGATATCTGTTCCTCTGTATTTGAAACAATCGATGAGGTTTATTATCGATGGATAAATTACATTCGATCAGGTTTCTCTACTAACCTCACTGGGAAATAATATTTTGATTCGTCCAGTCATTTAGTTTATTCTTGAAAATTTAAAATATTTGGAAAAATTTGGTGAACGCAGTCGGAGATCTTTTCTTGGAATAACCCACCTGAGCAAATTCGCTGAAAACTCCCTAGCCAAAAGCATGTGCCTTCATGAATCCGATAAAAATAGTTATTTATTATACAAGGGAAAAAAGTATAAGATATTTTTTCGTGACAGGAAAAATGAGCATTCAATAGTGAAAGAAAAATAAAATTTCCACGCTCGTAGACAAGAAAAAAAAGTGGTAAAATTTGGAAAAATTTTTTGTTGCTGATTTTTCTATCATTACTCGAAAACCACTAATACTTAAAACTTTTGAAGTTCTGATCCAAAAACTAGACACTTGGAGCTACAATTTCCTTTTTTAAATTCCTTGTACGACCATTCCTCTCAAAGTTACGGCATGTTGAAAATGGCCGAAAAAATTGGAATTTTCTTTTGATCCTTTAATTTTTTCCAGTAGTGTATAAAGAAGGTATGTGGTTATTCAATGTAATGAAATGCAAAATTTTACCATCCGATCTTGGTTGCACTTTCAGAACTGCATATCTCATGCGATATTTCATTGTTCAAAAACATTGAACCAAAAAAAAATCGAATCCTCAGATTAATTCCTTGAAGGTATTATACTCCATCAATTTCAGTCGTCAAAATGCATATCTTATCATTTTAATGACCTCATTTAGTTCAACAACCGTGTTCCCTACGAAGAATTGCCTGGCATGCATTTCGTGTTAGTTCTGAAGTAAGAAAAAACCTTGCTTATTTTATGCACAGGTCGATTATATCTAACGTGATAATCATATTGCTATCGTAGCAAACGAAATATATACAAGTGTTCCAAACAAAACGGGATGTACATCAGAATGTGCTATTTCTAATACGAAAAAATTTTCATGCGGAATTATTACAATGGTCGAAGTATTATATATATATAAAAAAATAATATGAACTACCCCTGCTTAT
This sequence comes from Propylea japonica, assembly GCA_013421045.1. Taxonomy (NCBI): domain Eukaryota; kingdom Metazoa; phylum Arthropoda; class Insecta; order Coleoptera; family Coccinellidae; genus Propylea; species Propylea japonica. The sequence continues at coordinate 90,979,572 of CM024240.1, forward strand.
TATCATCGAGGAATCATCTCCCAAATTCCCTAGCATTTGTTCACAGATACCCTGTATTTCGGCACGCCATTTACAACGGTAACGACAGAAAATAACAAACCAAAATTATAATTAACCAAGGCATCACCGTTCACAAAGCGTAATTTAATATCAAATTCTCAGCTTCCTTTCTATTCGTTTTCGACATTGAATCGAAATCCTGTTATCATCTAAACGTTGTTTTCATTAACAGGAACATTGTTCTTCTCATGGTTAGGTGAGTGATAATAATCGCTGGTTCACGAGAAAGGAAATTGAGCTATTGACTTCAAGGTTACTCCACCGTTCTTCCGATTTCAATCAAGGACTTAAATGCTCACAGATGATTTAACCGAAGATAATTGTTCAATGAAATCATTGTACAACCAGTCGATTCTTATGCAGTTCTCACGTTAATTATACATAGCTATTTGTTAATGATAGTAGCGTTGAAATAATATCCTGGATGTATGAATTTCGATTGTATATTATAAATATTCATCAGTAAATCAAACGTTTTCAACGAAATAGGTGCTATTACAAGTTCAGTTTGAAGTGTTCCATAGCTGGACATTTAAACACTCAAATTGTTTAAGTATAGAATTAATACGGCTTCAGGATATTGATGGTTCAATTTTTATTGTATTGATCTGCTAATCAACTAGTTTATTAACAAGTGTTGATTACAAAATTCTTCCGTCATGATGTTCCAGTAGAGTAACATTACTCGTATTGCATCTGAATATCTTATGTCCGATTGCCTAACATAATTGCACATTAAAATAGTGGAGCTTGAACAATAAGTATATTTCGAAATCGAAAATAAATTTGAACTACGGCAGCTACAGTTTAGCAAGTATTATATCATTTTGGAATCCTCATTAAATGCGCCAACTTTTTACAAAACATGCCAAACTTGCGTAGTACATTTTTTTTAAATACAGTCAGTTGAAACTAAGCAATTGTTTATTATAAATTTTTTCTGAGAAGCAAGCCCTATTTTCATGAAATCTAGAGCAGCTGGTATCCAAATTTTGATTACAGTTTAGACAAGCATTATTCAAGGTTACACAGCAAAAAAAAAAGTTGGAAAAAGTTGATATTTGTGGCAACAGGAGCGAAAAGACTGTCACAGGGTGTGGAATTTTGCGAGTTTTTTTAAATGCCCATTAGAAAAAATATAAAAAAAAACTTAGATTTTTTTTTATATTTTTCTGACAACCAGCATTACTTGCATTTTCACATGGTTCCGGGTTGACGTCGAGTAATGGGACACCCTGTATGTGAACAGTTCAATAAATGAGAGCTTTATAATATTTTATTATATTAATATTTCAACATAAAATATGACAAATATCCGAAAATATAACTACCATATGGTATCTGTCAGAGATTCACTACATACAGGGTGAATCTAATTTTTCACATCAATCTCAAGGAATGGCGTACCCATCTCATCTATCGGAGCATTGAAGGGATTTTCCATTGTTCCAATTCAATGAAAAAATGTATTTACTGTTTTTATTTTTCGTCCTCATTACCTATTAGAAAAATAAATATTTGCTTTTTTTGACCATTGAAATTCTGAACACTCAACATGTTCCAATTGAATTGTTTTGTTATTTGTAAGGTCAGTTTATATATTTTCAAATGGAACTTTGTTTCTGCCTGGTCTATGTCGTCATCAAAATTTAGTCAACATTCTATTATTATTTGTCTCTTTTAACTACAATGCCAATATTTTGTGGTAAGTATAGAAAAAAATCACGAATGGGTAGCTTGGATGCCAACAATATGCCTTAGACACATAGGTATTCAAGAAATAGAATCATTGAAACTCGCTCGTTATTTTCAAATGGTTACTTTCATATATTCCTTTTTTCATATACAGGGTGTTTCCTAAAGATGCGGCAAAAATTCAGGGAATTGTTCCTTGGACTATTCTAAGAATATTTTGTCCCTTGATGATTTTTGAAAAACCTCTTTGTTTCGAAGATACAGGGGAAACAAAATTTTAGATAATAACATTTTATTATGAAAAATTACATGAAAATTTAACTTAACCTACAAAAACTGTTGAAAATGACCACCTCTAGCCAAAAAAACGAATTCAAATTAAAACCGTGTTTAATCTGTATTCCTTTACCATCTGAACTTATCAATTTTAAGTCAAAAAACTGGCCGTTTTTAGTAATTGGAATGTTGTTAAACAAATTTAAAAATAAATTGTACCTACTTAGTAAACACAGTGCGGTACGCATTTTTATTCAAACTATTATTAATTTTAAAAATATGAAAAATGTTGTTTCCCCTGTATCTTCGAAATAAAGAGGTTTTTCAAAAATCATCAAAGGACAAAACATGCTTGAAATAGTCCAAGGAATAACCCCCTGAATTTTTGCCGCATGTTTAGGAAACACCCTGTATAGAGTTTTAGTGATTAGAGCAACAGAAATGAGGATGTTATAGTTCGTCCAAAAATATGAGCAACAGATTTTAGTAATTAACCTATGAAATGCACCGTTTTCGAGACTCAGGGTGTTGATATTATTAAAAAAAATTTTTCTTGCGAATAAACCCGGATTGCAAACAGCTTTTGTAAAAATTATCTTATCATAATAAGCTATGTTTTTTACGGAATTTTTCTAAGTCTTAATAGGTGAAAGTTTTGAAGGGTAAGTGGATGTTTTTCCCGCCAACTTCTACGCAAATGGAAAAAGCACAGTTTTGAGACTGTAGATGGTAGAACTTGGTAGCGTTAGACCAGGAGTACCCTTTTTGTGAAGAAAACATTGCCTGTTCGAATAGACATCTCAGATATCAAACCCGTACTTTTGTCAAAATTGACGTGAAAAACACTCACCGAAACTTCAAAACTATCACTTATCAGTAATCACCGAGGAAAAACATAGCTCATTATGATAAGGAAATGCGCATAAAAAATGTTATCTGTACGACAAAAGGTTTCAGGGTTATTTGTAAAAACCATTTTTTTCAATTTTAACACACCTCGGAAACGGTGCATTTTGGGAGGTACCTATGTTAATCTAATCTTTTGTTCATATTTTTGGACAAGCTTCAACAGCCTGTAATTTGTCGCATTTTATTCACTAACATCAAGTAAAACTTGTAAATAACCGGCTTCGCACGGTAATTCGATCCAAGTAAAACTGTTAAATAAAGACAGTTGCATCAAAATTTTATCATAAATTCCCTAAATTAGGGCGCCTACCGACCCTCTAAGTTAAAAAAGTGATCAAATACTAACTTGAAGTCTTAGTAACACTCAGTTAAAAAAAAACATCCAAATCATTTCAGCTATGGCGTCATGCGCTTCTTGACACGATCACTCTAGATTTCCGCGGGAATGAGGTATTTTCCCGCCGTAAAAAGTTGCCTGTGTCAGTGCCTAGGATCCTATCTTTATACAGGGTGTCCGGGGAATAACTGTACATACTCTTACCAGAGATAGAGTTGCACTAGCTGACTACTGATTGACTATTTAAAATTAATTTCTGGGTCTCCCTAGAAAACTACAGGGTGTTTTTTCAACTTCATGGAAATACTTCAACCATCATAAAATCCAAACTTATTGACAGATATTATTGAAACTTGGGGGGGTTTTGGCACATGCTAAGGTCGAGTCAGAAATACATCAATTATTTCATTATTCCAGGGCCGGACTCATTAATCTTCATTTAAAGTGTTCAGGGTAAAAAAAAACACTTTGTATTTCGAATTACGAATAATTGATTCACTTTTTAGAAAGAAGCTAAATTATGCTTCAATTTGTGGTATCGCTTAAAGTTGTCACATCCACAATTATTTTTTTATGAATTTTTGAATTCGGAAAAAGTTCGAAAAATTGAATTTATTCACCTGAACAGGACTTAGTCACCTTGAGGAGGTCGAAAATAAATAATAAATTTTCTTTGAAAAATCACTGAAAGTGAGAAAGACTATAATAATTTGTTGATATACTGGGTGGCCACCCTAGACGCGGATCTCATTGCGATGAAGTGAATAACGGTATATTGCGAAAAAAAAATGATTGGCCACATGTATAGGGTATACATAAGCATATTTCAAAATTATTCATATGTATACCGGGTGTTTGACAACAAAGATATAGATCAAAGTGACACTTCTTCCAATGAACACCCGGTATACATACGAATAATTTTGAAATATGTTTATGTATACCCTATACATGTCGCCAATCATTTTTTTTCGCAATATACCGTTATTCACTTCATCGCCATGAGATCCGCGTCTAGGGTGGCCACCCAGTATATCAACAAATCATTATAGTCTTTCTCACTTTCAGTGACTTTTTAAAGAAAATTTATTATTTATTTTCGACCTCCACAAGGTGACTAAGTCTTGTTCAGGTGAATAAATTCAATTTTTCGACCTTTCTCCAAATTCAAAAATTCATAAAAAAATAATTGTGGATGTGACAACTTTAAGCGATACCACAAATTAAAGCATAATTTAGCTTCTTTCTAAAAAGTGAATCAATTATTCGTAATTCGACATACAAAGTGTTTGTTTCACCCTGAACACTTTAAATGAAGATTAATGAGTCCGGCCCTGGAATAACGAAATAGTTGATATATTTCTGACTCGACCTTAGCATGTGCCAATAACCCCCAAGTTTCAATAATATCCGTCAATAACTTTGGATTTTATGATGGTCTAAGTATTTCCATGAAGTTTGAAAAACACCCTGTAGTTTTCTAGGGATACCCAGAAATTAATTTTAAATAGTCAATCAGTAGTCAGCTAGTGCAACTCTATCTCTGGTAAGAGTATGTACAGTTATTCCCCGGACACCCTGTATACTGATGGACAAAATTAGCGCACCACCTAAAATTTCGTTAAATTTTAACAATTGATATCTTCCCAATCTTTAGTCGGATTTCATCGTTGTTTTCTTTCAATAGTAGCTCTGTTATTGTGGAATTTCCTTTATTGAACAGAAGTCCAAAAAATAAAATCTTCATGTTATACAGGGCGTTTAAATAATGTCATGTTTTATAGTCAAATTTTAACGTCTTCTGTTGACAATGCCAGGTTGTTGAGGCAAATAAAAACAATAAAGCTTTGTAGCCTAGTATCTCTTGAGTATTTGGTTTTTTTAAAAACCAATTTATCTTGAAGTCGTCCAGAGATATTCAACTTTTTATCAATTCTTGTATTTTATGCATTAGCCATGAATATCTTCGCAACCATTTGTCCGATTTGAATGTTTTTTTTTAGTTGTAGGTAGCTCTTTTATTGGCCAATATTATACTACAATGAGATGTTCAAAAAAAGAAATGCATCATGCTGTACAGGGCGTTTAAATTTTCGGGTTTTTTTCATTACAGTTTAACGCCTTCTGTGGGCAATACCAGATATGTGAGGCTTCTAAAAACTATACAGTGATGCAGCCTGATGTTTCCTGAGTATTTTGCTTTTTCAAAAAGCAATTTCACTTGTACCCTTCCAGAGATATTCACATTTTTATAACATCTTGCATTTCATACAATATATTGACAATGAATATTTTCAGTCGAGTGATACTGGGGTTTACAGTTGTCATAATTTTTTCTAATTCATAAAATTCATTCGAAATTAATAATTGTGTTAATTTCTAAAGTTTTCTTTACTTTGCATAAGTCTACGGAGACAACGACCAAAGAAAAATAAATAAGAATTTACTTTCAACAAAAAATAAACGAAAAGAAATTAAGAAAAACAGAAAAATGTATGATGTTATAAAAATGTGAATATCTCTGGAAGGGTACAAGTGAAATTGCTTTTTAAAAATGCAAAATACTCAGGAAACATCAGGTTGCATCACTGTATAGTTTTTAGAAGCCTCATATATCTGGTATTGCCCACAGAAGGCGCTAAACTGTAATGAAAAAAACCCGAAAAGTTAAACGCCCTGTCCAGCATGATGCATTTATTTTTTTTTGAACATATCATTGTGGTATGATATTCGCCAATAAAAGAGCTACAACAAAAAGAAAATTCAAATCGGACAAATGGTAGCTAAGATATTCATGGCTAATGCATAAAATACAAGAGTTGATAAAAAGTTGAATATCTCTGGACGACTTCAAGATAAATTGGTTTGAAAAAAAATTATACTCAAGAGATACTAGGCTACAAAGCTTTATTGTTTTTATTTGCCTCAGCAACCTGGCATTGTCAACAGAAGACGTAAAAATTTGACTATAAAACATGACATTATTTAAACGCCCTGTACAACATGAAGATTTTATTTTTTGGACTTCTGTTCAATAGAGGAAATTTGACAATAACAGAGCTACTATTGAAAGAAAAAAACGTTGAAATCCGACTGAAGATTGGGAAGATATCAATTGTTAAAATTTAACGAAATTTTAGGTGGTGCGCTAATTTTGTCCATCAGTATATTAACCAAGTCTTATAAAAATCCGTTCAGACGTTAAGGCGTGCATGAGGTAAACTTTTAAAACAAACGATTAAAAATCACTAACTTAATTAGTTTTCTGCCTACTGCCTACGCCTTAAGTACGATAGCATGAATATCAATAGCCCATATCCTTTTCTAGGTTACTATCTATCACCTAACTAAATTTCATCAAAATCCGTTCAGCCGTTTAGGCATGATAGAGCAAAACTCCCAGCAGAAACCATAAAAAAATCGATCACTCAATTCAGTTTTCTGCCTACTTCCTACCTCCTAAGTACGATGACGTAATCATTTTGATCTTATATCCGTTTTTAGGTAACCATCTATTAACTTACTTAATTTCATCAAAATCTGTTCAGCCGTTTAGTTGTGAAAGACCAAAAGTCCCAACAAAAACGACTAAAAATCACAAACTCAATTTAGTTATCTGCCTACTGCCTACCCCCTAAGAACGATGGCATGATTATTTATAGCCTATGACCATTTCTAGGTTATCATCTATCACCTTACGAAATTTCTTCAAAATCCGTTCTGCCGTTTAGGCATGATAGAGCAAAACTCCCAGCAAAAACCATAAAAAAATCGCTAACTCAACTCAGTTTTCTGCCTACTTTCTACCCCCTAAGTACGATGACGTGATTATTTTGATCTTATATCCGTTTTTAGGTAACCATCTATTACCTTACTAAATTTCATCAAAATCTGTTCAGCCGTTTAGACGTGAAAGAGCAAAGTCCCAACAAAAACGACTAAAAATCACCAACTCAATTAAGTTATCTGCCTACTGCCTACCCCCTAAGAACGATGGCGTGATTATTTATATCCTATGACCATTTCTAGGTTATCATATATCACCATACCAAATTTCATCAAAATCCGTTCAGCCGTTTAGGCGTGAAAGAGTAACAGACAGACAGACAGACAGAGTTACTTTCGCATTTATAATATTAGTATGGATTTCCACGTGAATTTTCATATCTGAAGCAGTTCCTTCGAATTCCCCAATGTTATAGATATTTTATTACACAAATTGCTGAGAATATCTTATAGATATTTTCATAGAATTCAGAAAGGAAATCACGTTGAGACCTTGATTTATCTCTATCAATTATCTCGATAGGTAAATAGCTTCAAGATAAGCGGAAACGAATCGATAAAAAAAACGTATGAATTCGCATTTGTGAACTGTATCTCACAACGTTGCGAATATCTAAATCACGCACGTGGAACTCCCACTCATGGTATTGCAGAACAATTTGTGAAATCCCCCGTATATTGTGGACTGAGTCAACGTTTGACCAAGAAGTTTCGTATTCCGAAACATCCAGACCGAGTCTTCGACAATCGAAACAAAGGGGGGCAAGTCTGGTAAGACCAACGAAGGAAATGAGTGAACTAATGAATGGTTCACATGGAGACTGCGAGAAGCCATAAGTAGGACTGCTTTGATTCGAAAATACCAGTTGAAATGATCTCCGCTGGAATGGCAGAACCGTTATAATATCTCGGAAACGGACAATTGTGTTTGTTCTGAAAGGATGCAGTGAAAAGTGAGAATAGTGAATTAATTGTGCCGAGTCGTGAATTAAACTCCATCATGCCGAATTTTGAAAAAGTGGTAAACGTTTGTAAACGCGGAGATGTTTTCTGCAAAGGCCCTCTGTTGCATACGGTGCAAATGTCCAGGATTTTCGACGACTCCAAAACTTTCGTTGATATGAAGATGAGACATCCTCCTCAAAAAATTCTCCAAAAATTTGAAACCTTCATGAGTGAAAATCTGGAAAAACCTACTGATGACCAGGTGAAACAATTCGTATTGGACAACTTTGAGAAAAGTGATGTAGAATTCACGAATTGGCATCCTGAGGACTGGAAGGAAACACCAAATTTCTTGAATGAAATTTCTAATAACGAATACAGAGAATTCGCATATGGTTTGCACAAATTGTGGAAGGACTTGGGTAGAAAAATATCTAGCAAAGCGGAAGCTGAAATCGATTGCTCAAGTTTGATATGGGTTCCTAATCCAATCATAGTACCAGGTGGAAGATTTAGAGAATTTTATTATTGGGATACTTATTGGATAATCAGAGGCCTTCTCATCTCAGAAATGTACCAAACGACCAAAGGGATGTTGGATAACTTTCTTCACATAGTAGACACATACGGCTATATACCAAATGGAGGAAGGATCTATTATCTTGGTAGGTCACAGCCTCCTACGTTGATCCTGTCTTTCAAAGCCTATATGGACGTTGTTGAAGATTTGGAGTACCTTGAACGAAGTATAAATGTCTTAGAAAAAGAATTCGACTTTTGGATGAAGAAGCGTACAAAACTAGTGAAATGTGGTGATAAGGAGTACCTATTGGCAACATATGGTAACTCTTCAGAAGGTCCACGACCAGAATCTTATGTTGAAGATGTAGGGTTAGCACTTGATCTAGAAGAGGATGCATCCAAAGCATCTTTTTATACTGAGCTTAAAGCAGCATGTGAATCTGGCATGGACTTCACCAGTCGATGGTATGTTTCTAATGGAACTTCCAAGAAATCACTTCAGCAAATCAAGACCTCTTCCATAATTCCTGTAGATCTGAACGCTATACTTTACAGAAATGCTGTAACACTCAGCGAGTTCCACAAGCAGCTACAGAACTTTGAAAAAGCTGACTATTACAGGGGTATTGCTGATATGTGGTTGGAGGCTGTGAATGCTGTTTTATGGCACGAAGATGTTGGAATATGGCTGGATTTTGATTTGAATAACGAAACGAGGAGGGATTCTTTTTATGTATCCAATTTGACGCCTCTTTGGACTGGGTGTTATGATAAAAACACAGATTGTAGAAAAATTTATATGGCTTTGGATTATCTTGAAGGAAATGGAATTTTCGATTATCCTGGTGAGTCATAACCATAAGGATCATTCCTTAGAATTTTTTTGAATTTATTGGCTAAATTTGCCACATATTAGCTATTTTTACACAATTGTCATTCAAATTGAGATAAAAAATTAATTGAATTCGAATATCTACGAATGAATCACAAGAATTAGAGCATGAAACGATTCGGTAAGGAACCACGAAACGTACTTTACCAATTATAATCCGAACTGTGATGTAATCAAACCATTAATAAGTCATTATCATTAAAAAAATTATTCTGCGTCCGCTTGTAACACAACGTAATATAAATGACAACTTCGTTTAACGAATCACTTTTTGGATGGAATGTTTTTGCGCTTTCGCTCAAGAGGTTCGTTTTCTCTGTAAGTTTCGAATTTTGCGACGATAGTCGTATAACGAGATCTGAATTTATAGGATAGATATTCTTAGAATGGTTATCAGATTTATACTTACAAAAAATCAAGAACATGTTTGTGGCATTTGTGAAACCATACGCATGTATCTGATACGTTGAAATCGTATTTTCTGTATACACATATAGGGTAAAAGCTATAGTGATTGACACCCTAAGGGCATGGATACTTTCAGTAGGCGAATTCGGATCGTTATTTTACTGTAACACTATGGTTATTATTATGGAACTATAGTTGAATGTTGCTATTTTGGTATTACTTTCAAACTTTCAATAAATATCGATCGAATATTCGAGGAGACACTAATTTCGTCGAAATTACATATTTGATAGACATTGACATACTTCGATAGTAATTGACACCCAGTATGATAGGTAGTCATTGAAATAATTTCATCTCACTTTTTCATCAATTTTGATTATGATATCATCCTGCCTTCTCTCACTTATACATTCTCATTGTATGGGTCATTGAGACATTCAAACTGAAATAATAGAGAAATAAGAAGGTTTAGACTATTTTATTCTATATAAACAAAGAAATAACAAAAAGTATTAGTGATCTTCACATATATACCGATTCAATGAACTATTGGTGCTATCTAGGATCTTTCATCTGTGGCCTCATATTTCAGAATGTTTTGTTTCTATTTGAGTCCTCAGGTTATCATTCTGTAAACGGCATCATTAGATATTTGGCGCGAGATTTTGCAGTAGTCTCAATAAGTGTATATGTTTACTTATGGATAGCGACTGCAAATAATTGCGTATATTTTCCGATTTTGTTCTGTTTCATATTGGTTAGAAGTTTTCTATTGGTTGGAAGGTTCCAAGGAATATTTAATTGGTGTAAGTAAACCCTTCAATGATTTATATATTAAGGTTAAAGCTTATGTCAATCACTGTTCGTTGTAATATTATTGACACAGTTATTAACATATTGTTTAAACTTAATATATTAATCATTTAAAGGTCTACTTACATCAATCAAATATGAATATGAAACATAAAAAATCGGAAAATATTCGCATCTGTATGCAGTCGCTCTTCTTGAGTAAAATCTAACATATACACTTATTGACATTACTGCAAAATCTCACGCCAAATATCTAATGGTGCCGTTTTCAGGATGATAACCTGAGGAAATTGAACTTGAAATAGAAATAAAACATTCTGAAAAAGGTAGAGACAGATAAAAAAACCTTAAATAGCACTAATAGTTGATTACATCGGTATATATTTGCACAGTTTCAATCACTATCAGGGTATCAATAAATGAACCTCCCACCCTTCATGGACAGGTACTGATTCGAACAGAATTAAAATTAGCACTTGTGAAAAATGCAATAAAAATTATATCCATTACACTGTCTCGTGAATAGCTAACAACTATTATAAAAAAAATTAATTAAAAAAGTCCGATGAAATTTCTTTACCTAACGGATAATTCGCGTCCTTGCTTGCGTCAGTAGTTATGTAGAAGTTGTTAAGAAAGTTTGATTTCCGGTTAGTTTTTTTTCAGAAAGTTTCGAGAGAAATGCTATGGTAAAGCAGATTAAAATTCGAACAAATTTGATATTATCCTTTAAAGATCCTCCGAAAACTTTCAAGAGACTATTCCTGTCGTTTCATATTAAGTTTTATTGAAATGAAATATGCTTCTAGGTGAAAGTATAGACAAGCAACAAAATTATGAGAATCCTCGTTTTTTCTCGAATAATGTCATAACGATAAAATCTATCCGACAGGTACAATACTTCCCCTGTAAAAGTCAAGCTCATTTCCTTTATTTGATATCAATTGGCAAGCAACAAACAAACTACGAACTGAAATATGATTTGACTTCACTGATGCATTCATTGAAATGTTATTTAGGCTATTTTCATCATTTCCACCTCTACTATTCTACTTTTTCGATCAGTATTTTTCAGCGGTTGTCAGGAAACAAACTTTTTCACATAAAAACTTCCGGTTCTCTCTGAAATTTTTTATTCAGTTTGATTTGTTTCTTGATGACAGTTAGCGAACGCTGGTTGAAAGATTGATTATTTAACGCGGAAATATAGCCGAAATAAAAATTCAATATCTTTTTGTGCGCCAAATGTCTGTAATTTTCGAACTTTCGAAAATGGTCTCAAACGAATCCGTGTTCAAATTGAATTCTGTTCACGGGGCCGTCCTTGCGTGAACATGATAACTCTCGACAATATTTTTTCCTGGATGCCGCAGTTAAGTTCACTATCCAGCCAAATCGTACAGGGTGTTCCACAAAATATGTCCATTCAAAAATTTTGTTCCACAATATCTCGATGAGAAAAAAACTGACCGAAATAATATTTTGCGTCCACATCCGAGATATCGATAAGAAAACTCATACGAAATTTTGCGGCCATTGTATAAACAGAACCATAGAAAATTCAATTTGAATATTGAGAAGAAGAAGCCTTATATGTCCATACTAAAATATCCGCTTCGAGTGAAATTTGTTTTGTCTGTAAATATGCTTATACTGAATTTTAATGCATAATTTCAAGGAGATCGCATCATCAGAAACATACCTAATTCCGATCGTCTTGAGTTTCAGCATTCATATATTTAGTATCGATCTCGAGTCCTATAAAAAATTTTGAGGTGATTGCCTTTTCGCTCCAGCAATAAACAAAAATTCAATAGCACCTTCAGGGATTTTGTTGAGTTTTTCAACATGTCATGTCAATATCCACTTTAATTACTATCTAATTATAAATAAAGTAAAATGCAGATACTGCTTTTTTCACTATTATAGTATTTCATTTTGAAGTATTCAGCCGAAAGTCATGCCAAAGTGTACTACGAATATTAGGTATAGTGAAAATTTTAAAGTAAAAACATCAACACCCTGTACCGCGAAATCGATATAAACCAGTATCTTCGTCAACAGTTTTCTAAAAAATTATCACATATTGCCGTTTCATTTGAGAACATTCTGTATGTATAAAAGCCAAGTACAAGCCAACATCCATCAAAACTTTTTTACGATCGGCTGGAATTGAAGCTATGAATCTGAATTGTCTCCACAATATAGGCCTTGAAATTGGGGATGCTCAAACAAACCCATAGGGAGATGGACAGAATATGAATAGCCAGATTTATGAAGGTTTACTGAAAGATTTCTCGCCCTTTGTTGGTTTTTCAGTATTATATCCAGACATTTCCTCAGTTATCAAATAGCCTTTCGACTAGCAGATTTAACAGGTCTACGGCGTCTTTGTCCTTTTTTATTTACCCCTACAATAGGCTTTCAGATTTTTATGAGGATCCAAAGTATAAAACTCAGAAATCGTGATGAGAATAAGTAGGTTGTGCATCATTCAGCACTACCTTCAAAATGGAAATTTATCGCCGGGTCTACATCATCAATATAACTATAAGGAGAGATTTTATGATAGAGTTATGAAACGATGATACAACTTTTGATGAACACATTTCAGTAATAACTGATTAACGCATAAAAAAGTCCTTGAAAAATCTTGAATAGTTGGTAAAATAAATGTTATTTGTGGCAGAGAGGTGAAACTACAAATCACTCATTAATACTTAGTAGTTTTTCTGCTTTTGTTGTTTTGTTTATATAGGGTGTCCAATTTTGAAGTGGACAAACTTCGAAGGGTGATTATACAAGTAATTTGCAACAAAAAATGTCATATAACACATGGTCCAAATGTTAACGGGTATTCTTCAAGTTAACATTTCTTGATTTAACGAAATATTTCGAGTTTTTTCTCTAAAATTATTATTATTCAGTTTTCCTTGTAGTCTCATCAACTTTGACCACATATTCGGAAAGGACAATAAATTTGCTACTAGATAGGAGAGTCTGTATGCAGATAACACTCTTATTGCACAGGCGTGGTAAGGAGAAGAATAGCACGATTCTGAAGTTAACAGAATCAGTCCTATTTTTCCAATGGTTTTTTCGAAGAAATATTAATAATAATTATGCACAGGTTTCTTTTCAGTAAAAAGTACCTCATTTTGTGTACTTTCGAACGACATATCAACTTTTGTGCTAGCTGCTCCTTCTCCGCTAAAATATCGTGACTAACATGATAACAACTTTTACTTTTCACTGAAAAAAAAACGTGTGCCTAATAATAAATATTTCATCGAAGAAACCATTGGAAAAATATTACTGATTTTGTTAAATTCAGAATCTCCCATCTTGTAGCAAATTTACTGCCTTGCCGAATATGTGAATATGTGAATAAGTTGATGAGACTACAAGGAAAACTGAATAATGATAATTTCAGAGAAAAAACTCAAATATTTCGTGAAATCAAGAAATGTTAAATTGAAGAATAACCGTCAACATTACGACCAATTGTTGCATTTTTTGTTGCAAATCACTCGTATAATCACCCCTCGAAGTTTGTACACTTTGAAAGTAGACCCCATGTATAGATACGATTTCAAGATGTCGAATCCGATGAAAGAAAAAAGGAAATTTTTTTCAATGGTAAGAAGCCTTTGATATGAATATTTCAGCTAATTCTTTTGACAAATCCTTCCAACCATTCACAATACATAGGTACCTAACTCATACGGATAAAGGATTTCACTGAGGTTCATTCTCTGTGCTCTTTAATCCACGCAAAAATGTATGGAGCCCTGTTTACATTTTCCTCTGTTCGTACTGAGAAATACACAAGCTTTATTTTTCGGTATACGAGAAATGTTGTAAGGCCATATCTCAAGAGAATAATATTCACTAACCGGCAAAATGATCGATCCACTCAAAATATCGATGAAGTTTGTTAATTCATAAATATGTTATTTTAAGTCCGATTGGAATGAATTTTCAATTATAGGTATGTGTATCCTCAATCAACCACCAGTCTTGAATTTCAAGAAGATTTGGCGTACGTCATTTTATACAGGGTGAAACAAAATCTGTTTTTTTACCCTAACTTCAGAACCACCCCTGGTATGTTCAAGTTGTTCGACCGTGTTTTTTCTTATTTCATCATCAAGACACATCTTCTTTTGACAATTTAATTCTTAATTCATAACAATAGCTCAATTTTTGTCAAAGATACAGGGTTTTGAGTAAAACATTAAATTTCGCAAAGGCTACAACAGTACTTCAACAAATTCGACGTAAAATTCTGACCTAATGAAAACAAACTGAAAACAAAGTCAAAAACATAACGTGTTTTCCGCCCAAACGCAGATAACAGGTGAAATTCGGCATGATCTCATTAAGGATTTGAATCAATTAGAGCATCACTGAACTGCTGCAAATTTTCAAAAATTGGTACGCGAGATCGATTTCTTCTCCTAAGAGCATCCAAACATGCCCAATTGTGTTCAAATCTGGTCTTAGAGCAGGCCAGTTGAATACTTAGATATCAACCTCCGCTAAATACTCCCTGGCAATCCTAGCCAGGTGGATCGATTATTTTGTCGGTGAATGTATTATTGATTTCTTTCTACGGTTGCACACTGGATAATTGAAACTTGGTAATATTTCCAAGTTTGTGTTAAATTTTCGCAAATAACCAAAACTTATTACTTATAAACTATTTTTTTGCATTTGGTGAAGATATTGACAGATTATAACGTTATGTTTCAGCACCTTCTACCTCAATCATCTTTGAGAATTATATTCTGTTTACCGAAGTAAATGTTCCAAATTCAGACAGTCTTAGATCTGTAGGATGAAATCTGAAATTAAAAATCGTATAGTATTTTCTGTCAGATGAAAATTGGTCATCAAAAGTTTGAAGCTATTTTCCCCACATTTTACACTGCTAATACTGGTGAAAACAGATCTCAAACAATATCATGATGTTTTTTGAAGGATAAGTAGAGGATAATGGGGAAAGGGCACCATACATTCGTATAGAGACAAAAACTGCAGATAAAAAGCTCTGGGTTTGTTTGAAGAATTAGCTGGCATTTACATGTCCAAGGGCATCCTCTTCGTCTTGTTTGTCTAAATATCCTGATCTTACATATAAAGAAAGGTACGAAAAAATAAAAGAAATGACTTGAATGAATATAACCTGCGCCACAAATTGAAGTAAAATTCGATCTCGTGTTTTTAAAAACCTTTCGATATTTGAATAAAGTTGCTATTAACTAGAGGGCTTCATCCAACATTATGTACTATGTATCAGTATGAACAGCGTGTATATGCACATACGTGTGACGGCAAGGCTGTTATAACCTTACATAATCTTCAAAACGTTTTTCTGATAAAAAGAACTGATATTGAGATAACACGTAACCTGATCTCTACCCATTATCGATCATGTTTATCAATTCATGATATAAGCATAATCACCAACAATGATACATTTATAAATAATTAGATATAATTAGGCTTTAGGCTAGACAGTATTCAATTACATTATACAATTTCCTGTTCGATTTGCAGCCTGCAGGCCCAATTGAGTTTATCATCTGTGATCAGTTCATTATTCCGAAATTGAATTCGATATTTAGGATGAAATACCACTATTTAAATCTATGGGAGATGATTACCCTTCAGTAGGGTCCTGTAGCGGTCTTAGAAGAACGGAAGATTCGAAAATCATCACTTGGAACGCCAGACCTGGTTTAAAACACCCTCCTGGCCCAAGAGCATCAATTAAGTGTTTTGTGTCTAAATATTGAAGGTATTTATTCGAATAGTTTTAAGTTTCAATTTTGTAAAAACGGCGAGGCAGGGTTTTTTCTACTGAGGTTTTTCCCTGTGCTCTGGTATCATACGACAGAATAGTATGGTACCCCGTTTTGCACCAACCTCAGCTAGGGACTTTTTTGTTTCATGAATTGTATTTTGTTAGCTCTCAATTCAAAAGAATATATATATAGTTCAGTATGGCTTAAAAAAACATCTTCGATTCTGTTCGAACTAACCTTTCAAATCACCGATACTAGGAGGACACCATCCTCTACTAAAACCGGCCAAACCAATGCTCCAATTACACGTTTTTACACGCAACTGGTGAACGCAATGCGCGCAACTGATTTTTTCTTCTTCTGATTCATTTAAGAAACCTGAATAGCTGATATTCACGATATGAATGAAATATACGCGCGTGGGAAATTGGAACATTGAACAATACCATATGCAAAAATGACGAGATTGTTCCGATTCTGTTTTGTAAATAAAAAATGATCACACAATAAGGCAGTCCAGCGATCTGTCATTATCAGCTGTTTCAATATGGCTGCTGGGATTAGAGGTAAACAAAAGAATTTCCTGCCAAAACTGTGTACGGATCAGGGTCATCTATGAACCCTGGCACGGATTCATGAATTCATAGAACGTGAACATATTTTTTTATATCGATTGAAACATAATCTGGAAGAAAAACTTTTCTTGTTGGTTTTCACTTCCAGTCTCTGAAACAGAAACAATCAAAAATTTCTAATTAAGATGAAATGTTCCTGCGCAAATCCTTGCATTAATTTGTCAGGAGCAAATTTGTTTCGAAAAAATTGTTGCCTAACAGTAAAACTTAAAAGGAAAGAAATGAAATGGATAACGTAACGTTTCGGTGTCTATTTCAGACTCCTTCTTCAGACGAACTTGGAAAATCTTTGGAATTATGTCTTTTTTCGTTGGTAGTCTAATTGTAAGTTGTCAAAACATAGAGATGTTGATTCATTTAATTTTGAAATTTCCTGATGTCATGTCTTTTTTCAATAAATCAACCCAAATACGATCTATTCCAACAGAACAATTAGCCAAATTATCTACTTCATCTAACAAAATTCATATGGACTCCTTAATTTTTTTATAACTATTAGCATTGTATAAGAAAGGATTCCTTATACAATGCTATTAGGTTCCGTAGAATCTTTATGTTATTCAATTTCATCTTAGTTAAAAATTTTTGATTGTTTCTGTTTCAAAGACTGGTAGTGAAAACCCAACAAAAGTTTTCCAGAAATATCTTTTTATGATTCAGTCAACTTCGGTTCTGTGAAATAAATGCCTGTCACTTGAGTTGCTTTATGCGAATTACACGCAAATTTCACCCATTTGACCACTACACACTACACTACACTACAATGTACCGGGTTTTTCACTATACTTTGACCCCCCCTTTAACTTTGTTACTAAAGGAGATACAAAAAAATGTTTCGTATGAAAGTTTCACGAAATCAATTGAGGTTTTTCGATATGAGTCCAGAAACTGAAATATATACAGGGTGGCCAACATATTGATGGCAACTTCATTTTTTCAAATGGAACACCCTGTATATTTTTCCATGTTTGGCTAGCTCTTTTTCCCCTGATTTCGAATATGTAACATATGTTAGTCTATCTTTTTTATTCTGAGAACCACAGAGTTTTAAATTTTAAGAACCACCTGCCAAGATCTGTAATCATTTTACAAGTCGAAGAGTGCGTTTACTGAAAATGCTCATTTTTGGAGTTATAATAACATCAATGGGAAGATATGCAGGGTGAACAACATTGAATGCAACTATATTTTTTCAAATGGGACACCCTGTCCTGTATATTCTTAATTTTTTTGATAGGCTTTTTCCTCCTGATCTCGAATATAAATGCGTATATGGATGTGTCTCTTCAATTCTCAGAGTTTCAAAGTTTTGAAATGATGACACCGAATAAAAAAATATGTGAAATACCTACGAAATTCTTTATATCCAAACAATCTACTTGAAAGTATTATTTTAGAATGAAAACTTAACAATTACTTAACCAATGAAAAATGATAAACTATGGTAGTATGGTAAGAATAACATCAACTAAAGAAATTACTCAAAATGACCACCTTCATTCAATACCACATAGTTCATATCGTTGTCTCAAAATGTTTAGACTATTTTTGATAGCATCATTATGACTCTGATTCAAGTCATTAAAGCTTCAAAATTTATTTATAATCATTACAATATTATCATTATTCTTAGGGCGTTGACGGGATTAGTTCCAAATTATTAATATTGGTTGATTTTATATCATTAATATTATTCTCCGCTTTCATTGATTGTCATTATTGCTGAAGTACATTTTTTCCTTCAGGAATGGCTATAAAAACGTGTCCAACGGTGTTAAATCGGGACTATTTGGTGGCCATAAAATGGGTGCGCCATTACCAATCAAAAGATCAAATTGGCCACTTAAATATTCACGAACTTCCAAAACGCTATGCCGGATGGTTATTGAAATTTGAAACTCTGTGTTACTCAGAACGAGAAAGATAGACCAACATATGTTACATATTCGAAATCAGGGGAAGAAGAGCTTACCAAATATGGAAAAATATACAGGGTGTTCCATTTGAAGAAATAGAGTTGCCATCAATATGTTGGTCACCCTGTATATATTTCAGTTTGTGGAGTCATATCAAAAAATCTCAGTTGATTTCGTGAAACTTTTATACGAAACATTTTTTTGTATCTCCTTCAGTAACAAAGTTAAAGGGGGGGTCAAATTATAGTGAAAAACCCGGTACAAGCAATGCAATGAAATTACACGAATTTCCTGTAAATACACGCACATTGGCAACACTGGTCTGTTCATATTGGTACAATCAGTAAATCAGTAGAGCTGAGTAACTTGTGGAAGTGGGGATGGGTCTATGCACTTTCCTTGGTAGTCTACAGTCACTTCACTAGTACAATCTGTGCACGTTATGCTAGTAAGGAATAGTAATCTCTCTACCATCGAACTTTACCGTTTACTTCACAAATGTAAATCAGACGTTATGGCATGTGATTCTACTGACTGTACATAGTTCTACCAACTAGCCAAGGTGGAATCAGGACCATCCAAACGAGGAATAGTGCAGCCACGTCTTCAATTGAAGCAAGAACCTAATCAGTTCCAGAAATCCTATAAATAGTAGAATTTCTTCTAGTATGTATTGGTGCTGTGATGTATTTGTATTGGAAGATCAAAAAATCGATTGAGAAGAAAGTACAATTCAAGATAAGGAAGGAACCATCAGGATTTAGTGTAATGTTCAATACTAAAAAAAAACCGTAAGAATTTTTCTTGTCATGTCTGTTATTAGTCTTATTGACAATGAAAAGTGTTGAACTATTCGCTGAGTTAAGTGGCGTGTCCTTAAAATTCCTTTAATGTATCAAAAAAGGGCCGCGAGAACGTAGAGGAGTATATTTATTTCTCGGTGAATTAGTCAGGCGAAAATAAAAATTCAACAAATGAAATGAAAATAAACAGGATGTTCATACTCATACATACTACACATGTCTGGTCCTTCAACTGATGGCTTTCAGAAGTTCAGGTTTGCAAAGAAACTCTACAGACCTATAATACTGTGTAAATCATCACCCATAGGTTTAAACAGTGATAATTCCTTTGCTATCTCTAATTATTATATCCACTTCAACACATTGTTTCACATACAGGGTTTTCCTTTCAAGTTGGCCTATTAGACGTTTTTGGAGAACTAGTGAATATTTCTTTCTGAAATTTTAGGTGAAGCCTTGAGGATGAAGGAACTCTTTGCCTAAAATATTTTCAAGTCGACAGTGTTGCCACGTCTATCTCAAACGCATATCTACTTTCTCATTTCAAATGAAACTACCTATATTCTTATTTATGTATCGATTGAATACCAAATTCGCAGTATAACCTACTAAAAGTTATGCACAAATTCTTGATTTTCTTTACATTCCCATTGCCAGTTTGGAAATGCACTATCTCGATTATTTTCTATTCGAACGGAACCAAACTCAACAGTCTCATAGTAGAGAATCCATGCATTTATGTGGTACATTCAGTATTTCGATACATCGTAAGGTTCTTCGAAGATTTTGCTCCGAAAATGTGAAAAAGTTGAAATATTTCGAGGCCTTCAAATGGCAACCTCATATTCAATTGACAGTTTTCGATTCTGAATGAAAAATGAATGGCAGTCTCCTCTTACAATAATTATTTATTTTGAATATTTTTCGAATGAGATGAAAAATACTGAAAATTTTCAGTATTTATAGTTATGATCTATGGACATAATGCTGTGTGATTATGAGGTGAAATATTGGAATGAATTCTGGGTTGAGGCCATAAACATTGGGTTAGAATTACCGAAAGCTATAACAGTTTTCGAAATATATTTCCATTCATTCTTGCTAAATGTGAATAACGATTATTGATGGTCCTACAGGTTCTCTAAATAATTTTTTGGCATTTCCCGTGAATTGTGAAACAACCTAAATCGTGTTTGAATAACATGGGTTAACTTTTTTCCATGACATCCATGATCATCGAACACTTTTTATGATTTCAACCATAGAGTACACCTCAATAAACACGACCATAGATCATCGATTATTGGAAAAAATCGGTCGAATAGTTCCTGAAATAATGAATACAGTGTATTCAAAGTAAATACAAAAATTCATGCTGAGTAAAATATACCATTAAGAATCAAATAACTCCACTGGCAGTTTATGACATTAAACATGTATTTTCGAAACAGAAATAAGATGACGAATTTTCATTAGTATTAATATGTTATTGTTTCCAGAAGAAAAACCGAAACTGTGAATTGAAGCCTAGCCAAAAAACTCATTAGAAATAATCCGCGTACACAAGTGGAAAGTGATCGAAAAAATGTATATATGTATAATGATAGATAATGTAGTTGACAGCCTATCGAGTTTTTCGGTTAAATTGTACCGTAATTTGCCATTCATTTTTCTCTATCTCTTAAGGTAAAAATGTAGTACAGTGATCAAACCTATACAGGGTAGACAAATGGACATAGAAGATAGACGAAATTTGATCGTTCTCTTTTTCTGAGAAACTTACAAGAGTAGTATTTGGAAACCTCCTATTGTTTTCGAGTTATAAGCGGAATTTGGCAGAAAGGCGATATCGAAAAAAAATCTCAGCTCATTCTGATGATGGAGCTCTGAAATTATAACATTGTAAAGGCATTTGATCTTGTAGAATGCAGTGGCTTGCTCGTCTTTTTAGCAGGACTTGGTTACAAAGCTTTGAGCCAAAGTTTTCTTCTTTTTTATGGAATGGAAACTCTAGATTTCTGTGATTTATTTTCGTGGGACCGTCCGGCCGTTAGCAGAATAACTTTCGAAGGAATTGGCCTAGAGACTTGAAAATTTAACCAGCCAAAACGTACAAGGGTTCCATACAATATGGCCATTTGAATTTTTGTTCGTCAATATCTCAGACAATACGAAAACAATCGAAATGGAATGTTGCGACCACATGCAAGATGCTCATAATAAGCTTCATGCAAAATTTTGTGGCCATAGTATAGACAGAACCATAGAAAATTCAATTCGAATATTGAAAAGAAGAGATTCCACATTTTCATAAAAATTATCCGATTCGAATGAAATTTTTTTTATAAATGCAGATTGATACACTGAACATTCATGCAGAATTTTGTGGCAATAGTTTAAACGATAGGCAATTCAATTGGAAAATTGAAAAGAAGAATCTTTATATTTCTATAATAGGATATCTGATTCAAGTAGATTTTTTTGTGAATGAAGACTGTTATACAAAATTCTTATGCAAAATTTTTTAGGCATAGTGTCAACAGAACCAAAAAAATTCTATTAGAATATCGATAAGAAGAATCTTTATATTTCCATAACAGGATAACCGATTGTAGTTAAATTTATTTTGTGAATCAAAACTGATATACTGAATGTTCGTGCAAAATTTTAAGAGGATCGCACCATCAGAACCATACAACATAATTTTTGTAACTAGTCATTTTCTATATGTATTTCATTTTTTGAATAATTTCCAGAATATAATTCCGAGTGTGCTGAGATTCTGTATTTATATATTTGGTATCGATCTCAAATCCCCAATAAAATTTTGAGTACCTATGAAAAGAGACATAGATATTCACGTGCATTTTTCACCGCTGAGTTTTCCAGGAAAATTAGCTCTCAGACAACGATATCACTTCTTGTCTACCTTTGTTAGATATAGGACTTATCATTCAAAAGTGTCGAATTTGGCTAGCCCTGTACACAGGGTATTTGATGAAAAACGCAAAGACCTACTTCGACATTCACGTTAATCGATTAGTGTTTTTCTTCCAAATTAAAAGGAAACAATTAGTCGCTACGGAAATGAAGTGATCCTTCCATCAAAGCGAAACACACAAATGAGGGATAATTAATTCCTCCCTAGATTGTTGAAACTTAATCATGATAGAAATAGTGGATCGTTACTTACAGAAATGCCGTTTTCTCTGTGAGGCATCTCATTAATTAAAATGACGAGAGAATTGTAGAAATTGCGGATGAATAATATGATATAATGCGTTCATCCTCACTTGAATTCTCTGTGGGGCTAAACAAACTTAGGTCATTAACAAACAGTGTATACGTGCTGATACTCGCTACTGATATATCAAACAACATACAGGGTAGTATGTCACAACTTAAGGGGATGAATCTACGTATTATTTCAAGAAAAAAGTTCATATAAACATGGGTCCGTAAAAGTTTCGTTACGGATCTACAGGCTGTTGAAATTTCCAGAAAAATTGTTTTTTTCTTCATTACTCATGCAGTTTTTGAGATATTAGGTCCAAATTTGGAATGCGAGCAAGTTTCAACAGTCTTCATCATTACTTGTCCTGAATCTAAACAAGAATCTACAGGGTGTTTTGGTTTTCGGAGACATGTCTCCTTTTTTTCCTATCAACCTTTTTTGCGGTAGGCACTGGTAAGCGTAAAATCAATTTTTGATATCTTTGTTTAATTTAGATGATCCCAAACGATAGGGTTCGACTTCCTGATGACGAATTCGTGGTCAAATTCAATTCTGTCCGTCGGGTCGTCTGGACGTCCGTTAGCACAATAACTTTCGAAGGGATTGTCCTAGAGACTTGAAATTTTCGGAATGATTTCGGGTCCCAAATGGCTCGGTTAAGTTTGTTAACCAGCCAAATCGTACAGGGTGTTCCAAAAAATATGGCCATTCAAAATTGTTGTTCCTCAATATCTCAGAAAAAAACTAAACCAATCGAAATCAAATGTTACGGCCAAATGCAAGATCTTCATAACAATCCTCATGCAAAATTTTGAAATATTGAAAAGAAGAAACTTCATATTTCCATAAGAAGATATTCGATTCGAGAAAAATTTATTTTATAAATGAAAATTGATACACTGAATGTTCATGCAAAATTTTGTTGCCATAGTATCAACAGAACCATAGAAAATTCAATTAGAATATTGAAGAGAAAAATCCATAATACGTATATACATGGTTTTCCTTTTAGGTTGGCCTATTAGACGTTTTTGGAGAACTAATCAATATATCTGGAATTTTGGGTGAAGCCTTGAGGATGAAGGAACTCTTCTCCTAAAATATTTTCAAGTCGACAGAGTTGCCACGTCTATTTCAAACGCATATCTACTTTCTTATTTCAAATAAAACTATCTATGTTTTTATTTATGTATCGATTCAACACCAAATTCGCAGTATAACCTACAAAAAAAATTTCTCTGTCATGCACTGTTGCCAAGTTATGCACAAATTCTTGAAATTTTTGACATCTGCATTGACTGTTTGGAAATGCAATATCTCGATTATTTTCTATGTGAACGGAACCAAACTCAGCAGTCTCATAGTAGAGAATCCATGCTTTCATGTGGTACATTCAGTATTTCGATACATCTTGAGGTTTTCCGAAGATTTTGCTCCGAAAATGTGGAACTTAAAATTGAATTATTTCGAGATTTTAAAATGGCAACCTCATTTTTATTTTACAGTATTCGATTCGGAATAAAAAATGAATAGCAGTCTCCTTTTACACTTATTATTTATTCTGGATAGTTTTCGAGAGAGATGAAAAATACTGAATTTCTTCAGTATTTATAGTCATGATCTATGGACATAATGCTGTGTGATTATAAGGTGAATTATCGGAATGAATTCTATGGTTGAGGTCATGAACATTGGGCCAGGATTACACAAAGCCAAAACAGTTTTCGGAATTTATTTCCAGTCATTCTTGCTAAATGTGGATATTATTTGTTAAAGGTCTTACAGGTCCTTTATATAATTTTTTGGCATTCCCCGTGAATTGTGGAACAACCTGAATCGTGTTTGAATAACATGGGTAAACTTTTCTCTATGACATCCATAATCATTGAACACTTTTTATGATTTCAACCATAGAATCTCATTCAGTAATTTACCTCATAATCATAAAGCCATTTCATCGTAAACACGACCATCGATCATAACTATAAATAGTGAAGAATTTCAGTATTTTTCATCTCATTCGAATACTATACAAAATAAATGATTAGTGTAAAAGGACACTGCCCTTCATTTTTTATTTCAAATCGAATGCTGTAAAATAAATATGGGGTTGCCATTTGAAAATCTCGAAATAATTCAATATTATTGGAAGCGTGAAAAAGTTCGTACCGTTTTTTATAAGTATTGTATCTTCTCACACACTCAACCAATTTTGACGAAATAAATTTTACCTGCAAGCTGGAACCATAGTCTACAAACATTAGTTTATATTGAACCGCTGAAGTAGGAAGGTTAACCTGTGCGAAATTTTAAACATGGAGAATTTTGTGCCGTCAAATGTGTTTTTGCGGGTAATTCTTTTACATTATTTCCATCAAAAGAAGAGTGCTGCTGAAGCTCATCGAATTCTTGTGGAAACTTACGGCGACTATGCTCTACAAGAATCAACATGCAGAAAGTGGTTCCAACGCTTCAAAAATGGCGAATTTGTCCTCGAAGACGAAGAGCGTTCCGGTGCACCGAAAAGAGTTATTTATTATGAGCTGCTAAAACCCAACGAAACCATCACAGGAGACCGCTACCGACGACAGTTAATCAAATTGAGCCAAGCATTGAAGGATAAAAGACCGCAATATGCTGAAAGACACGACAAAGTTATCCTCCAGCATGACAATGCTCGACCCCATGTCGCAATCGTTGTCAAAAACTACCTGGAGAACCTCAAATGGGCAATTCTACCCCACCCGCCGTATTCACCAGACATTGCTCCTTCTGATTACCACTTGTTCCGGTCGATGACGCATGGCCTGGCTGAACAGCGATTTTCTTCCTACGACGATACCAAAAAATGGGTCGATGACTGGATCGCTTCAAAAGACCAAGAATTCTTTCAGCAAGGAATCCGTATGCTACCTGAAAGATGGGAGAAGGCCATAGCTGCCGATGGACAGTACTTTGAATAATCTACGTGTTGTAGCCTTTCCAGAATAAAGCTCTAAACTTAGAAAAAAAACGCTACGAACTTTTTCACGCTCCCAATAAGTTCCACATTTTCGGAGCAAAATCTTCGAAAAACCTTAAGATGTATCAAAATACTGAATGTACGACATGAAAGCATGGATTTTCTACTACGAGACTGCTGAGTTTGATTCCGTTCGCATAGAAAATAATCGAGATATTGCATTTCCAAACAGGCAATGCAGATGTTTAAAATTTCAAGAATTTGTGCATAACTTGACAACAGTGTATAGCAGAGAAATTCTTTTTTGTAGGTTATACTGCGAATTCGGTATTGAATCGATACATAAATAAAAATATAGGTAGTTCTATTTGAAATAAGAAAGAAGATATGCGTTTGAGATAGACGTGGCAACACTGTCGACTTGAAAATATTTTAGGCGAAGAGTTACTTCATCCTCAAGGCTCCACCCAAAATTTCAGAGCGAAATATTGACTAGATCTCCAAATACGTCTAATAGGCCACCTTAAAAGGAAAACCCTGTATGTATTTTCATAACACGATAACTGATTCAAGTGAAATTCATTTTGTGAATCAAAACTGATGTACTGAATGTTCATGCAAAATTTCAAGAGGTTCGCATCATGAAAACCATAAAAATTAATTTATGTAATTATTTATTTTTTATCTATTTCATTTTTTGAATTATTTCCAGAATATAATTCCCATTGAGCTGAGATTCTGCATTTTTATATTTGGTATCAATCTCAAATGCCAATGCCATATAACATTCTGAGTTAATAGTCTTTTTGCTACACCAAAGAGCGAGCGCTAAAAAGATCCTGCTCAGGGCTTTTCTTAAATTAGTTAGTTAGGTAGTTTAACTACCTTCCTAAAGGTTCATGATATTAGGAGTTAAATTATTGTTTTTGTACAAAATATACAAAGTTTATGCCTCAAACAAGTTGTTTTCAGTTTCCATGACAGTAAAAATGTTTTTTCTTAATTCTAGGTGGTGTACCTCAAAGTTTGGACCCTACTGGGGAGCAATGGGACTACCCTAACGCTTGGCCCCCCTCACAGCACATGCTGATATTCGGCTTGAAGAAAACGAACAACACGAAAGCTCAAAAGGTTGCCGAAAATTTAGCGAGAAAATGGTTGACAACGAACCATCAAGCCTACCTCAAAATGCATCATATGGCGGAAAAATATGATGCTTCTTCGGTGGGGCATTCAGGTGGAGGGGGAGAGTACAAAGTACAATTTGGTTTTGGATGGACCAATGGAGTTATTCTGGATTTACTTGTCAACTTTTTTAGTGATTCATGATATTACAGTTAGTCTCATGTTTAGGAAATACCATGACAAACTGTGCTCTTAATGTCTTAAATCAAAAGTTCAAAATATTTATATAGTATAATTGGCTGATGTGATACTCCACGAAATCTTGACATTAGATATATCATTATGCTCCAATTCATTAAAATATGAAATTATAGAAATCTGAGTGGATGATTTTTTTTCGACATATACCTATAGTCCGTTCACGGAAGTTTGAGCCGTCGGTTGGCCATGACAATTTGGCATATTCCACTGTGTATATTAAAATTTTAGGTTATGTTGTTTATCTTCTTGTCAGATTGATACGCAATGTTGCCAATATTGCATATAGTTCTCTGATAACTAGCAAGCTCGTCGGACGAGGACGGGTACATTCGGCAACGTTGACTTTATTTTACATTATGACAGCAAATACTGCCAACTTCAGTTAAATAAACAAACGCCTACTATGCGCTCAAACTTTCGTGAACGGACTATACCTACCTATATTGATATTAGTTTATTATTTGCTAGTCAAAATATTTTATCACTTTTTGGTTGTTGTATATTACCTGTAAGGATTAGTTTCATTCTGAGGACGAAAGTATTTGTTTCTCAAAATATGGGAACATGTCTAATTTTCATTTCAATTTTGACTTGAGATATCTACTTCCTAACAGTGTACCCAGAAAGAAGGCATAAGGGGACATTCTTCTTTTCCATTGACATTTTCAGAGAAAAAATCAATTCCAACTAGAAAAACTTGGTAACCAGGAGTTGCTTCGAAACTGTCAAACTTTCGAAATAGAAGATCTGAAAAAATCATTCTGAACGTATTGAAAATGGGACAATTTTGAAAGATACTGAAACAACAGTTTATTCAAAATCTCATTTTTAATCCATATAAAAAAATCCGGATCAAAATTCGGTGATTTGAAAATAACCTTTTTATCCACGACTATTGTATAATCTTACCATTATACGTCTGTTTGCTTGGCCATAATATACTCATTATTCACTGCTGTCAGATGCTTCAAAGATCTAGCTTTAACATAATATTCTTTAAATTGATATTTCTTCATTATTCCAAAGAACTCTTACAAACAAATATTGGCATACCTTGTCAAAAGATGGGCCAAATCCACTTTTATTACATCAATTAAAGCAAATTGTATTACAAAATACAATAACAAGCTCTTCAAGTATTTTTGATGTGTCACTTTGACTTGTAATAGAAGGGTCTTGTCACGGTCGCCAAATATTAAAATCTTCAAGAAATATATTAGGTAATCGTGGATAAAGTATAGTATGCTACTCGCGTATAATGGCTGTTATTCACTCGGTGATTTGGGCTCCTCGCCTTACGCCCGTAACCCAAACTTCACCTCGTGAATAATTGCTATCATTGTGAGCTTGTTGCATAATATACTATTGTGAAGGTACGTGAATTTTTCGTTATTTTTGAAATTCCAAACTACTGTGAAATTATTCGAATCTCACGTATCGTAGTATCAGTCTAATCTTGTATAGTTATTAATTTTTCTTCTTCTTAATGTTGTCCAAGCTCAAAATACGGTCATCGATATGGGACCAGTTTGATGCAAACCTGTTATTCTGGACCAATTTCAAGGACCCATATCAAGAAAGAGAGCACTCTAGAATTCAAGAATGATTATTTCAATTTAAAAAGTAATTTTAAAATTGCTACAAATCAGTTTACAGCAAACTGGTCTCATATCTAGAGGTCATATATCTAGAGCGCATTTTGAGTTTGGAAATAATTGAGTAGAGGAAAAATGAATAATTGAACAAGGTTAAACTTAAAAGTTTGAGATTTCCGAGAGATTAGAAACATCAAGAAAAATTTTAATACTAAAAATATATTTTTAAATGACCGAATGAGTTTTCACATGTCTACCTTGTTCTAGTTGATATTTCTCGAAACTGTAAAGTTTGACAGCCTTGAAACAACTCCTGGTTATCAAGTTTCCTACGGTTCACATCAATTCTCAAAGCAGAACTTATTTGCAAAATTTTTCTTTTCGAAAATATCAGTGGTGAAGAAAAATGCACTTGTGGTGCATTTGGTGTAGACTTTTTGGGAAACACTGTAATTGTTCTGAGTAAATTAATATTCTATATATATTTCTTTATTTATATCGATACTTAACATAAGGCAGATGACTGCACAATAATCGGTCTTAATGTTCTCCAGACGTTAATTCCGAATTTAAACGGAGTCACGCAATGATTTTTCCTTGAGGTTCAATATTTTTTAACAAACTTGATTCTAGAAATCTCACCTTCCCGGTCATGATATGAAAAGGCTTTATTTATCTTCATTCTTGTAAATAGTTATCATAGATGGCGAACTCTGCTTCGAATTGAAGATAGGATAAGGACAGGGAACTTTGGAGCAAATGAAAAAGTGAATCCGCAAGAGGAAAGAACATCGTGAATGAAAAATGCAAGAAATTTGTCTATTGCAGAGGCTGCGAGAAGATACTTTTCAACGATGCTCTCAGACAAAAAGACATTAACGGAGGAGTTAGTTGAGCCAACGAGGAGCACTGGACAGACAGCTGAGGCGTGTTCCCAGTGAAAGAAAGGGCAAATGCCTCAGCAAAAACTTCGACAGATTAGGAGTTATAGTTTTGGAGAGTTTTCCAGGCGAACTTTTCATTAGAGATTATTTATCATATTTTTTATCGGGAAATCTTCTAAAAAAGAAAATGGAATTGTGCATTTTAAAAAGAGGGAATAGTTTCTTTAGGGGTGGTAATCAGAAACCAAATTTTAACGACGGATTCTGACGGAGTTTTTGCTGCTATTTAAAATCCTTTTTGAGCGCTCGTTCTACTTAAATGAGTGCCATAACGTTTTGCCCAAATGTCTGTTATTTTCGAATTTTGAGTCGAAAATGGTCTCAAACGATAGGGTTAGACTCCCTGATGACAAATTCTTGGTCAAATTCAATTCTGTCCGTGGGACCGGGCCGTCCAACCGTCCCTTAGCACAATAACTTTCGAAGTTATTATCCTAGAGACTTGAAATTTTCAGGATGATTTCGGGTCCCAAATGGCTCAGTTAAGTTCAGGGTGGACCATAAAATATGGCCATTCAAAGTTTTTGTTCCTCAATATCTCAGAAAATAAGAAACCAATCAGAATGAAATGTTGAGGTCAAATTCAACATGCTGATAACAAGCCTCATGCAAAATTTTGTGGCCATAGTGTGAACAGAACAATGAAAAATTCAATTGGAATATTGGAAAAAAAACTTCATAATTCATAAAAAGATATCCGATTCGAATGAAATTCTTTTTGTAAATGGATATCGATGTTATAAATGTTCATCCAAAACTTCGTGGCCATAGTTTTAACAGAACCATAAAAAATTCAATTGGAATATTGGAAAAAGAATCTTTATATTTCCATAACAGAATATTTTTTTTAGAATGAAAAGTACTATATTGGATGTTCATCAAAATTTGAAGGAGATCGCATAACCAGAACCATAGAGTTTAAGTTTAGTTATTATTTATTTTTTACATATTTCATTTTTGGAATAATTTTCAGAATATAATTCCGATTGTGCTGAGATTCTTCATTTATATATTTGGTATCAATCTTTAATCCCATATAAAATTTTGAGGTGATAGTCTTATTGCTTCACCAAAGAACGAGCGTTTATAAGGTCTTTCTCAAGGCTTTTCTTAATTTTTATTTAACTTTTTACCATAACTGAGGGACACCCTGTTTCAAATTCTGCGATCGTTACAAAAATTATATTTTATGCCGTTTCTTTTCTCAAGTTTGAGAGCCTCGATACCTCTGGTGGTTTACTACCCCTAGTATCCTGTGTTACGCCCCTGGACTCCATAAAGTTTGTACGAAATTCACAGCTTTTTCAGCAGCAGGGGGCAGAGCTGAAAACATCCACGCGCGACCTCGACATCGATTTGACCCGTTCGCTCGGCACGCTAGATGAGCAACTGGTTTGTTGGGGACGGCGACGACATCGTGACGTCATTCCAGGAAGGCCTGCGATACCGCTGTTTCCGTTTTGCCACTTCCACACATTCAATTACATCAACGATGTCGGCTTTGAGAGACGTCGACCCGTCCTCCCCTTAGGAGACAATGTTTCGCCGCCCCCGAATGGTATTTTTGTCAAGAATTCCGAACGTTTTAGGGTCTGTCGTGTGGATCGTCTTGCGCAATTCTGGGTTGAATTGATGCGAAGACGAAATAACCTGTTTGTGATTATTCTAGTAGGGGACGTGGGGGAATATCGACCATCGGGTAAAATAAAACTTCATAATTCATAAAAAGATATCCGATTCGAATGAAATTCTTTTTGTAAATGGATATCGATGTTATAAATGTTCATCCAAAACTTCGTGGCCATAGTTTTAACAGAACCATAAAAAATTCAATTGGAATATTGGAAAAAGAATCTTTATATTTCCATAACAGAATATTTTTTTTAGAATGAAAAGTACTATATTGGATGTTCATCAAAATTTGAAGGAGATCGCATAACCAGAACCATAGAGTTTAAGTTTAGTTATTATTTATTTTTTACATATTTCATTTTTGGAATAATTTTCAGAATATAATTCCGATTGTGCTGAGATTCTTCATTTATATATTTGGTATCAATCTTTAATCCCATATAAAATTTTGAGGTGATAGTCTTATTGCTTCACCAAAGAACGAGCGTTTATAAGGTCTTTCTCAAGGCTTTTCTTAATTTTTATTTAACTTTTTACCATAACTGAGGGACACCCTGTTTCAAATTCTGCGATCGTTACAAAAATTATATTTTTATGCCGTTTCTTTTCTCAAGTTTGAGAGCCTCGATACCTCTGGTGGTTTACTACCCCTAGTATCCTGTGTTACGCCCCTGGACTCCATAAAGTTTGTACGAAATTCACAGCTTTTTCAGCAGCAGGGGGCAGAGCTGAAAACATCCACGCGCGACCTCGACATCGATTTGACCCGTTCGCTCGGCACGCTAGATGAGCAACTGGTTTGTTGGGGACGGCGACGACATCGTGACGTCATTCCAGGAAGGCCTGCGATACCGCTGTTTCCGTTTTGCCACTTCCACACATTCAATTACATCAACGATGTCGGCTTTGAGAGACGTCGACCCGTCCTCCCCTTAGGAGACAATGTTTCGCCGCCCCCGAATGGTATTTTTGTCAAGAATTCCGAACGTTTTAGGGTCTGTCGTGTGGATCGTCTTGCGCAATTCTGGGTTGAATTGATGCGAAGACGAAATAACCTGTTTGTGATTATTCTAGTAGGGGACGTGGGGGAATATCGACCATCGGGTAAAATAGACCAAAGTATCTCATGAATTTGGCGCCATACGAAAGAAGTATACTGATTGGCCGAAGTATAGCTTAGTAATATGCCCTCTGATAGGGTTAGAACGGTAGGTACCATCGCTTAACATGCGTACATGCCGACGATATGGTTGTTTTCTTGATTTTACTAATACGAATAGTGCTCCTCTCCTTAACGTAATAATTTTTCTTTATTTTATAAATAGGAATGTTGACTACTTTTTGGAATTTATTTTATTTTAAAGATAAACCCTATACAAACACGAAAAAATTACTTTTTCCTTAAAAATATAGTAATTGCCAATAAAAATGAGTAAATGAAAAGACAATTCAAAATTCCCGCGGAAATGCTCAATTTTGTCACGTTCTGATGATTACGTCATAATTCAGTTAACATACTTTGACTTCTGTCAAAGCGAAATGATTTTGCCCGATCCCTTGTGGAAAAGTTCAATCTAAGCCTTCAAAATGAATAGGTCGGTCTGTAAATGCTGAATGAGGTGCTTCTTTTATTTGTAATAATAAATATGAGTTAAAAGTCTGCTACTTACAAAGACCATTTCACGTTTTAAAGCTCCGCTGCACAAAAATCCTTGTTTTCAGCAAAGAAACTTGCGACCATAAGGGAATTTATCTTCAGTAAGTTACTACTATTACCCTTGATGAATCCTATCTCCATTATAAAGAAAATTGTAGATTATTATCGTTCTTGTAACGAACTAGTTATTCTGTTCTCTTTCAGCTTTCAACTTCTTGAGTTCGAATCATAGATATGATATTCTATAAATTTACTATGGTTCAAGTCACAGAACCGTGGGTTTCACAAAGCTTGATTGGCCATCAAATCGTTTATATTGAAGTAGGTCGATGGTTTATGTCAAAAATGAACTGAAAATTGCAGAGAAATGATGACATTTCAATAATCAAGGTGATTGGAGTTTTGTGGAACCCGGCCTATGAATGTATTTTGTTGATCTGAGCACCGAACATTCGAATTTGCAATGACAATACCTGGAAAGTGACGTAAATTACCTCTGATTGGCGTTCGCAGTCACGTGATAGTTGATAATAAATAACATAATTTAAATCAGCTTTATTTAATTCAACGAGAATAATAAGATCACTAAAATGGTTTTTTAGGATTGCAAAAACTCCCTTCTATGAGGAAAACCTCAATTTATATGAATTCGTAACATGAGTCAACATCCCTATTGACTGCAATTTATTTTCATCGTATAAAGGGGATAGTTTACTACAATTTTGATCTTAGATTGTGCAACTTCTATTCTATTCTCAGAGCTAGGCGACATTTCTTCAAATAAGGGAACCTAGAATGCGGGCGAAATAGCTATCTATGGATGCTCTGTTTGATATTATACCACTGTGCATGGTCTTTGTGCGTTGGCGGGATTAGTTCCGAAGTGTGGGTGTAATATTGGTTGATTTTAAATCAATTAGTATTATTCTCCACTTTCATTGTTTATATTATGCCCGCGTTACTCTTAAACGCAAGAATTTTCATTCATTAATAAAAATGCATCTACTTTATCTGCAGTGGGAAAATAAACAGAAGTAAACCTCGACATAATTAGTACATGGTCGATTTGACCCTTCAATGTGGTCGATATCAACCTACCGGTCAAAATCAACCGATTTTTTGAAATTTTTTATAGACTGTTTTATGGAAAAATTACACATATTTTTGCAGTTCTAAAAAACTTTCTAGTTCCTAGTTTTCACTCCCAGTCTCTAAAACAGAAATAATCGAAAATTTTTATTAAGATGAAATACTCCTGCGAAAATCTTGGCACTAATTTGTCAGGAGCAGATTGATTTTGAAAAAATTGTTGCTTAGCAGTGAAACTAAAAAGAGGAAATAAATGAAAAGGATAATGTAACGTTTAGGTGTATCAGACACCTTCTTCAGACAAACTTGTAAAATCTTCGGAATTGTGTATTTTTTCGTTTGCAGTCTAATTGACATTGAAAGTTGTCAACACATAGAGATGTTGATTTATTTAATTTTGAAATTTCTCGATGTAATTTCCCCCTTCAATAAATCAATCCAAATACTATCTATTCCAATAGAACAATCAGCCAAATTATCTACTTCATCTAACAAAGTACATGTGGATTATTTCATTTTCCTTTTATAGTTATCAGGTTCCGTTATTAGGATCTTTGTGTTGTTTCAGTTCGTATCATATGATCTCCGCTATTTGAACATACATGATCAGCGATTTGTGATCTTGTAATGTCTCTATTTTTCATGTTGTTCTTATGCTCGCGTTTTCTTATCTCTAAAGGTCTTGATGTTTCTCCTGTATAAGATTTTCCACATATACAGGGAATATTGTAAACACATTTTTTTGATTTTTGTGTCTCATTCATTGGTTCTGTTCTGGTGAGAATAGATCTTAAATCATTTTGTGTTTTAAAAACAGTTCTTATGTTGAATTTGAAATCAATTCTTCTTATTTTTTCTGAAAGGCCAGGAATATAAGGAATGACGTTCAACACATTTGGTTATTCTTGACGGTTTGTACCTGATCATCATTAGAATTTTGATTAGATATTTCTAATTCTAAATTTGAAATTGTTCTTTCTATAAAATTTGGTGGGTGTTGATTATCTAGTAGAAACTCTTTAATGAAGGCAATTTCATTATTTCTAATTTCAGGTGTAGATGAAATCTAAAAGGCCCTATCATGAAGTGTTTTCATAATACATGTTTTTACATTACAATTGATGATTAGAATAAAAAAATCAGTTTAACTCGTCATGGTTTAGAACAACTGTGGAATTTCAGCAGGAAAGTATCAATGTTCTGAATAACAACGTAATTAGTGAAGGAACCTACAAATCAACTGCCTCTATTTCAGATATTACCGTTTACTAGGATCATATTAATAATATTATTCATCTACCCCTATTAAAATATAAAATATTAGTTATTCAATTACCTGTTTTTGAGCTGTCACTAGTATTTATAACAGTCCAAGATTCTAGTCAGCCAAGAGTTACGTCATTTAAGGAAAGATGAAATTTTTAGAATCGGTAATAATTCCGCTTTAAAAGAGAAATAAAACAAGAACTATCAAGTCAATTTCAATTTTTTTTCTACAAATAATGCTCAGCTCATCGGGAATTCATTTCTTAAAAATTACGCTGTCCAAATGTATACACCGTTTTCTGCTGGCACTCTTCGAGTCGAACCCTCAAATTTAAAAAAAACATGTGGCAAAGCTTCTGGACCGATGGATTGCATTTCCTGGCGGATATTTCTCTTCAACGCAATTAGAGTAGTAAGTAAAAGTCGCAAGGTGTCAAGTCAGGGGGTCGATTCTTGAATTATGTCGTGTTCGCAAATCGACTAATGTCCATCAACTTAGCAGGGAAGTTGGTCGACAATTGTCGAATCGCGAACACGACATAATTCAAGAATCACCCCCCTGGGTTTCGGGGGGCCATGGAAGGTCTCCACGCCGAGAAATCAATTTTTCAGGAAGAAGCGCCTGAATAACAGGTAAAGACCGATTTGAAGTGTGACAAATGTCCCGATTGTATCCATCAAGGTCTTGAAGGGCTGGTTCAAAAAAATTGTTGAACGTGTCCACATAACGTTCGGAATCCACTGTTACTGCTCGGCCGCGTCCGCCTTCGAAAAAGTACGGTCCAATAATGCCATGTGCGTGTATTGCACACCAAACTGTGACCTTCTGACAATGAAATTGAGTTGCATGTTTCTCTTTGGGGTTTTCTGAAGACCAATGCCGGCAGTTTTGTAAGTTTACAGAGCCGTTGAGATAAAAATGAACTTCATCAGAGAAAAAAATGTTAATTTTGGTAATAAGCGAGCACACAGAACGAACGCTCCTCACCTGTCCAGCGAACCATGGCGACTGCATTTCCATGAACCCCTCCTTCGTTTAAGACCAACCCCACTTCTCTTCAAAACAATTTCAGAGCGTTTTTGAATCGGAATTCCATAGTTGACCACCCAGTATAACATAAACATAGAAATAAATGGATAATCGTTAGGCTGAAAACCGTTTTACAGGAAGCAGCTGCTTACTCACGTCTGAAATGTTCAAAAGTGATGATGGAATCACTTATAATTAAAAAAACTGAAATAACTCACTGACACATATTCAGCAATAAGCCAACTGAGATATTTCCCATTTTGAATGCAATTCAGAAAATTTCATTTCATCGCCACTACATTTCGAATGCCAGTCACATCGTTTTTTGGCCAGAACATGTCAGTTTTTAGGTTATATTCGAGAGAATATTTTGATACCAGAAGATTGAAATTCAGAATACTCTAACGGCAGAAAAATTAAATTTTTCGATTCTCGAATTTTGTCACCATAATGTCCGAAACAAAAACGGAGCATTGAATCCACACATTCAATTACATCAACGATCGTGGGCTTTGAGAGACATCGACCCGTCCTCCCCTTAGGAGACAATGTTACGCCGCCCCCAAACGGCATTTTTGTCAAGAATTCCGAACGTTTTTAGGGTCTGTCGTGAAGCGTCTTGAAGGAAACTTGGGCAATTCAGGGTTGAATTAAAATTTGGGCGATGTGAAGAAGAAACCCGTCTGTGATTATCCTAGTAGAAAATTGCCTCATCAGTTTTACTCGTTATAATTTAAAACGAGCGTGAAATTTCAGACAAAAATTTCGCGTGTCCTGATTAACGATATGACTATTGAAAGAACCGTCATATCAACTGCTTCTTATACAAAGTTGTAATGCGATATATGGGTTTCGAGTGGGTCGTATTTAGGAATTAGAGCTTCGACTTTGGGTTTTGACATCTTCGCAAAAGTTTTTGGCTCCGGGAAAGTGAATTTTACCAGAACTGATGATTCTTAGAATTCACCATGTATCTTGCAATAATGACGATATTTCACATGGCGATCCCTATCGGTAAAAGTTCCAACCACTGCACTTAATCTTCCTGAGAGTGTACCAGTGAGATCACTTTAGGTAGGGATTCAAGTGAAGTAGTGCAATTATGTATTCATTCATAGATTCCATAGCAATTTACTTTTCCATTGTTGAAACACAGGTATTTATCCTTAGAGGTCTAAAGGTCGTTCAATGAATTATAATATTTAAAAGCGAGATATAATTTGAAATTCTCGCGCTTCTAGCAAATGTTTGACGGCAACGACGTCTTCAGTTACCTTTAATCACGTAGGAAGAAGATAAAAAAAATTTCATAGGAAAATTTCCGGCTCTGCTGTTTCTGGCATTTTTATAGGCGTTTTGTTCGAATCTGTTAGCCTTTGTCCCACTCATTATACAAATGTAATATTTTCCGGGGACTATTTACATATTAGATGTGCTATTGAAAAACCTTAGCGTACTTTTCAATTGAAAGATCCGCAACTGAAACATTATTCATTAAAATAGTGAAAGCAGAGAATAATATTAATCGATTGAAATCAAACAATATTAAACTCATACTTCGGAACTAATCTCGTCCTTGTTCAAGACAATATGCAAGGAAGTGGTATCAATCAGAGCACCTATGGATGGCCATTTCGTCCTTATTAGGACTCATCAGCAAAGGATAGCTCTGAATAATACAAGATATTTCTTGGAACTTACAGCGAAATGGCATCTCCTTCAAGATATAAATATAAAGAAACGCCATCTCTAGTTCCATACGAAAACCTTCTTCCATAGCATGCACCTTGAACGTAGTAGCGAGATGTTTACCATTTGTCGCATTGACCGAAGCGTTCTTGCATTTCGCAAATTTTACGTCTTCAGCAGTAGTAGTATATCTTATCTATGGTTTT
Organism: Propylea japonica; assembly: GCA_013421045.1. Lineage (NCBI taxonomy): Eukaryota > Metazoa > Arthropoda > Insecta > Coleoptera > Coccinellidae > Propylea > Propylea japonica. The sequence continues at coordinate 91,018,073 of CM024240.1, forward strand.
CAGTTCACGACGAGGTGCGCTCAGGGTAACGTCAGTTGACACCGTAGAAAATAATAAGAAGAGGTTTAACGCGTAACATCGCCATGAATATCAATATAGTGAAAGCAGAGAATAATATTAATCGATCGAAATCAACCAATATTGAACTCATATTTCGGAGCTAATCTCGTCCCATCTTCTGTGCTAATGAGTCCTAATAAGGACGAAATGGCCATCCATAGGTGCTCTGTTTGATACCACTTCCTTGCATTTTGTCTTGAACGAGGACGAGATTAGCTCCAAAGTATGGTTGATTTCAATCGATTTATATTATTTTCTGCTTTCACTATTTTGATATTCATGGCGATGTTACGCGTTAAACCTCTTTTTATTATTCATTATTTCTGTCATCTTTTACTCTTTCTCACGAGCACAATATTAAACTACAGTTTTTCAATGGCAATCTTGTTGAACTTTCCACTGATTGTAGGCATTTTTCATTGTCTTCTCAATCGAATAAACGCATGAATGAACGAAAATCAATATGCGGAGCTCGACGTTGAGCAGAAGCGACCATTAAGGAAAATGAAAGGACAAGACCGGCAATTTATCATTCTGATAACGAACTGGTGCCTCCCAGATGTGCCTTTGTGCTGGGATCAGCTGAATTTCGAGAATAGGGACTTCTTTCTTTCATGCCGTCTACAACAGAAATATATATTTATTTGTTTCTCATTTGTAAACGTCAGTTTCCAAAAACACAATATTAATCAAGAAAGTTTATTTTATTAAGTCACTAACTTGTGAAACTGACAGTTAACTTGCAAAATTTTTACAAGTTAGTAGTATTATTTACATTGACAGTTGTCAAGTACTTGCTTCTAATTTCATTCATCCTTCTAATTTCAGAGTTCCTGGAACAAATGTATTTCTCAATAAACGTTCTCAAACTATTCAAAAACGATACTCGTACCTTGTTTTATTCGTATCTATTTGTTTTCCTTCTCAAAATTGCCAATATCCTAGAGGTTTTTTGACCTGTAGACTCACTGACAGTTGTCACGTACTTGCTTCTAATTTCATCGTTCCTGGAAAAACGATATTCATACCTCGTTTCATTTGGATCTGGCCTTTTTCGTCAGAAATGAGCAAATATTCTCGAAGGACTTCCCTCTCGTAAAGCCACTGACAGTTGTCATAATTTTCCGATGTCATAGATCCAATTTTTAGAAATGTCAAAAAATTAAACAATTTCTTGCGTTCTTTTCGATATCTTGCAGTTGGTTTAGAGAAACGGTTCTTTTAGTAGGACCTTGCGACGTTATTCGGGATTGCGTCCGCAGCAGCGGCGGACCGCGAACGACCCTCTCTTGGGATCCTATCGCCGGAAGCGGGGACGCTTTTTCGCAAAACCGACGAAATTGACCATAGCTTACGACATTTGCGACAAATTATTGAGATTTTTTTGAAATTTATCTAACCTACACGCAAGGTAACGGGTTTAACTGGCTCAATGAGGTACATTTCATTAGTGAATTTTGTAGTGATTTATCATTATATTGTGTATATTTTCCTGTTTGTCCATTTAAGTATGCATTTGTATAGTTCTTTGTTGCGTGATCAACTGTGGAAATGGCCGATGGTCCGAAAACCTAACTGATTGTTTATAGTAACTCCCAGCAGCCTTCTTGAAAAAAGGCGATCAGCTGATTTCTTGAACTGGTCTAAACAGGGCGTCCCAGGAAGAATGCGACAAACGGATACCATGAATCAATTACATCAAGGAGGACTCCCAACAAAAGGTTTTCATTTTTAATTGTTTGAGGGCCTTCGTTTGGGATATACAGGGTGATATTCATCCTATAGGTGATATTTCAAAGTTCAATAACTCTTAAATTATTCTACCGAATGATTTGAAATTTGGAAGTTTTGTGACCCTTTACGATTGCAATCTTCTAATATTTCAGAAGTTGAATAAATCAGATACATTATTGTTTATAATTTTCATTTATAAATTCTGGCTCTTTTCAGATGCTTAGCCTTGGCCTATGCATAGATGACTTCAAAACAACTTGAGTATATGCGGAATTGCTCATTTGGAGTTGATCCAGTCTAGTTTGGAATTGGTTCATAGTTGGTGCTCGCGGAATGTACTCAGTTTGAATTTTGAATTTCGTTTCGAGGTGACTTTAATAAGAATCTTGCATTCTTCCACCTTCAGTCACTCCAATTGTAGGTATCCTGAACATGGTGCTGGTTTGTCTGAAGAAATGCAAGTTTCAACGCAAAATAGACAGAGGCGACAGTTTGCCATTTTTTTGCAAGGGGCTCACGGTAGCGAAAGCTGATTGTCTACAGGGTGAGTCTTTGACCTTGCAGAATATTTTAACACAAGATTCCTGAAGCCAAAAGAAACATTTTTTTCCCATACCATTTTTTCCGATACGGCTTGGTTCGTAAGATACAGACTGTTGAAAATCCATAAAAAAATTTAATTTTCGATCATATCTCGCGAACGATCTCATCGAATGAGATGATTTTTGGAATATAGTTTTTTATTGATACGATGAATGTTCCTGCATTACAAAATTTCATCCACATCCTCCTGTTTCTTTAATATGACTATAACATTTCATAAAAATACCAGAAATTCAAAGAATCCAACTTTTAAAAATAATTTGAATGCTATTCAACGAATTTTTGACCATTTTGGAAAGTAAAAGTATTCCTTATTTTTTTTCGTATGATGCGTCGTTTTCGAGTAATCTGAAATTCAAAAATAAAAAATATCTGTGAAATTCCGAGTATTGGGTACTTTGGCTGAATGCAACTCTGTTCAAAAAATTCACAGAATTCAATTTTCCCTATGTGGTCACTTTGACAAATTTCAAGAATAATTCGAGAGTTTGTTATCTGGAATGATGAATGGTAAGAGAACTAGCGGATTTTCTTAAAAATGGGGTTATAATGAATAAGCTGACCTCTATACTTCTTCAGTGTAAATCCTTATCTATTCAAGCAAATTTCCACACCACTTTCGAAGTACCTATTGCAATTTTGTTTCGTTGAGCTTTGACATACGTTGATCCAAATTTACATTACGTTAGAATACGTTCATTTCTCATTTATTCATCATATGTATTTATTACCACTAAAATGACCTTAATAAGTTAATATTCATGAAGTCGTATGATTTTGAAAAACAAACTAACCACAGAACACCGATGTCAAAGAATCTAGTGTCACTTCTGTGACTTTCACCATGCGGACCACAGAACATAAATATGCGGACACCCCTTGAAATTCAATCGCCCCAACTGGTGTTTATGAACGTGAAATGTCATGCGTGTTATGGTTGAGTTGAGTTGTTGTTTTGATTTCGGAAGATTTCAAGAGAGAAGGAAATGAATGCTATAGCTAGAATAGGTGGTTTAAAAGTTAATCCGATATAATCAAAAATGAAGTATACTTCAAGAAGAGATTATTCTGTTTTCATCACTAGCAAAATTTTGGATGAATCAATCATTGCATTAGAAAATATACAACTGGTATTGAAAAAGTGAGTTCATATTTCTTTCTTTAATACAGCAGCTTATTTGAAAATTTCGAATGGTATATCTATTATCTACTCATTTCTTTGATACAATAGCTTATTTCAAAGGTTTGAATGCTATATCTCGTACTTGCAAAAATTCAGTGGTTAGTTTACCAGTAGCGGCATAGCTCATTCTGAAAACTAAAAAGGGCTATATCTTCTTATTTAGGCCGTATCGGAAAAAATGGTATGGGAAAAAAATGTTTCTTTTGGCTTCAGGAATCTTGTGTTAAAATATTCTGCAAGGTCAAAGACTCACCCTGTATATCGGGTGTCCCAAGGTGAGTGGCCTATTAGATTTTGTAACTTGGCAAATTATGATTTTTTTTGGTCCATCCTGTATAACTGACAACTATAATTCGAAAGCAGTGACATAGATCAGATCAATATCTAATGACTAGCTAAATTTTTGACTTAAATCTCAAATATTGAGAGAACTATATTCCTTTTCGTAACACGTCAATTTGATCTAATAGGCCACTCACCTTGGGACACCTGATATATTTCTGGGTAAGATATGAATATGAAGGGCCATAAAAAACATACTCAGCATTGAGTAAAATACACAGTTAAAAATTTGACGGAGTTAATTTTTACACCTTGAAGTAGTTCAATTATTCGTCGAATTTACCGAATGGTGTTAACTCTGACACCATTGAGAGTGGTGAATTTGAAAAACTCCGTTTTATATGGCTCAACACAGGCCCAAAGACATTTTTACACCTTCTAGTGTTCAACAATGAATCCGCGATGGGTTGAGACCGTACCATACCATAATAGAGCATTTAAAAATAAGACGTCAAATTAACGTGTGCCTCCGGTTTCGCCATTAGTTTATTTAGTTTCAGCACAGTATAGACACCTCTATACTGTGGTTTCAGCCAGGCTTGTCAATACTTGTCTTACCCATTCAAGCCCGAAATTAAGTACTAACTTATCGGTCGTCGGTGAATCGCCTGTATCTTTGTGACAGTTTAGTGTGTTTAACTTGGAAACAATACATGGATGAAGGAAGAGTGATATGTCAGTGTTCATGAAAATAGAATGCAGAAACATCCAGAAATGAATGTTGATCAATAACAATACTGATATCGAGGATTTTATTTCATAGTGAGTATAATAATATTTACGTTACTTTCAAATGGCCGTTGTGAGTTAGATATATTCAGATATGCGTTTAAGGTCCCAAGAAATTCACATCGTTACAATGGTAGCTGGAATGGAAACAGAATGCTCCAATTTCAAACTGGCTAACTGGCCAATGAAAGTGGCTCTCTAATTCAACTATTAATTTATCCACATTCATTTCAATTTCTTTGATGTTTGAAAAGTTATTTTTGTTCATCTGTTCGAATAGAATTTATTTTTAATCTACATTTTATTATTGTGGTATAAAAGTCCTTAACGAATTCGACCTATTATCGGTGCAAAAATAACCATAATTATTGGTATGAAACCGACTATTGTAGAAGTGTTTTACTCTATCTGGTGTAAAAAATTACACATCTCATACTCTTTCAGAGTCAACATTGACACTCTGTTTGGTTAAATTGAACATTATTTGGTGAAGAAATTACACCACCAGGTGATCTTTGTACAACGCAAAAAGGTGTTTTTTACACCTCCAGAAGTCAAACATCAACAACTGCCGATGCCGGTGTAAAATATATACATTATCACAGTTTCAATTGAACACTGAACCTATGATGTTGAATAGACACAAAAATGGTGTGAATGGATATAGACAACGCTGGGTGTTATTTTGGTGTCAAATATTCCCTCGATTTTCTATCGTGTAGGTATACCTATTCACAGAATGGTTATATCAGTGATAAATCTTTGTTGTCTGTACCGTATTCTGCCACATATTAGAACAAAGGTTCCTTGAAGTTTATGCTAAAACGTAAGGCATCTTCGGAACTTGTGTAATGTGTCAATTGATAGCTTCGAATTGACAAAAAATCAAATGCATATATCATTAACGTGAGTCAATATATCACCTCAAACAGCTATAAATGCGTTCGTAGCTGCTCTAAATCCATCCAACAACATCAAACCCAAATGACAACTCCACGCTTCCGCAGAATTCTTTTGGGAAATCCTGCAGTGTATTTATCTTCCACTCCATTTGTAATAACAACAAAGCGGTAGACGAGAAGAGACATTGATTCGAATGGCTCTTTCAGATAGTCAGGACGGGAAATAAATCAAACTCTCGTTGCTAATTCCACCAGCGAACGGAACGTGATATCCCAAGCGCAATATTTCACATGTGCACAATTCCCAAATGGCACTAAAACGGAAAACTACGTACCGAATTTCGAAGGATTGCTTTTTTTTTTCAATGGCGAGTTGACATTCATGGGAAATCACGAATTACAAATTCCCCAAAGTACCCGTAAAAATTTAATCCATTCGTTATGACTTTGTGAACCTGGATTGCAACACAATTTCGAAACAAGAGGACAAAATTAGAGGTTTAAATTGGATGAACATGACAGGTCTTTTGAATATTCCCCTTTTGGTTTATATTCCTACTACTGAAATATTTTATCCATTTTTCCATTATCAGTTAAACGAAAATCGGACCACATTTGTTATTCTGTTCAAATCAAAACCCCACTTACATCAATGAGCAACAATCAGAACCCACCGAATAGTAACATCATCATCTTATGTATCACTATAACCTCAACGAACGCATAAAAATCTAACTGAAAATTTGTTGCCTTGAAATTCTCGATGATGGAAAATTTATTGGAATATAACTTGAGCTATTTTCGTCATTTTGCTCCTTGTATTCTATTGGAATTATTATTATGTATTTCGTGTTGGTATTCGATGTTCATAAGATATATTGATTTATGTCAAGAACAATTGATGTAGTTGTCAGAATAACAATACAAGAAGAAAAACATGCTCTAGAACAAAATAAGGAATGGATTGTACAGAAACTTCCTGAAGGACTAAAAGAAATTGGATCAAAATGGGTATTCAAACTAAAATGTAACAATCAAGGTGAAATAGAAAGATATAAAGCAAGACTGTGTGCAAAAGACTTTGCTCAAAAGGAAGGACGATTTGACTCAATTAGAGTAATTCTGTCGGTTTCTGCCCACGAAGGATACAAATATTTTCACAAAAGCAAAAGCAAAAGCTCTACTGAAAGAAGTTTTCAAAGACTCAGATATTTGTTGGGCATGAAATTTTATAGTGGTTGGGACTTAAAATAAGTGTGTTCTTAGTGTTCTTGCTGTTATTTACAACACTCAATAAGTGGGAGTATTGGAATTATTATTATTATGTATTTCGTGTTGGTATTCGATGTTCATAAGATATATTGATTTATGTCAAGAACAATTGATGTAGTTGTCAGAGTAATAAAGAAACGTTAAACGTGCTAAGCTTTTCCGAGTGATAAATACCAAGAATTATATCTTTATCATCATTGTTCAACGTATTTTTACAATTTATTCTTCAAACAATAGTATTACATAAATTACATTGGTAATCTTTTGTGCTGGTTCGGTTTAACTTGTATAGTACCGGTAATATGGGGTAACTTGGCCACCCCGGGGTAACTTGGTCACCTAGGATTTAATTTTTGTTTCGGTTAATACTTTTCCTCCTGTTCTTTTTTAGTTGGATTTTCAGGTGCCCATCTTTAATTCCAGGTAACTAGTAGCTAAAAATGGTGAGAAACTATCAGAGAACACCCGGGGCAAAGCCCTACCAAGACTACTCAGAAGAGAACATGCAAAAAGCCGTACAAGCTGTTAGGGAGGGGATATCGAAAATATTAGCTGCGCAAACGTATCAGGTACCTCAGACAACTTTGGGTCGTAAGATTCTTGGCAAAAATTCTGGAGCAGTGGGCCGCCCAAGAGTCCTTTCATCCGAGGAAGAACGCAGTATATCTGAGACCCTTTTGAGAAATTTTTGTCGTTATTTTTGTGTTATTTATGAAATTTTCGAACTGAAATAAGTAGCTGCGGGTTCGTTTCATCAATTTCCAAACGAATTCGAGGTAATTTGGTCATGCGAACCATTAAAAACGTTCATTTCATTGAAATTAGCAAAAGTGACCAAGTTGCCCCAAACCCGGGGTAACTTGGACACCCCACATATATATTTTTTTTCTTTTATATTAAACAAAAATATTACTTTTTACGAACTTCAGCTCTTTCATTAAGTTGAAGTCGGTTTGGGGAAAACATTTGGTCCACATGCGTCAAAATATAATGAAGATATTTTGAAAAAAGTCTGAAAAGAGTGACCAAGTTGCCCCGGTTTACGGTAGCTTGTGGTTCTATACTACTATCTTCAATCGCTTTGACATTTTAGAACAATTTCTTGGGATAGTCAGTTTGCTTGAAGATTTCAGAGATAATTTCACAACACTCTGAAACTTTCTGACGAGATGGAAAAATATATCAATTCGAAATTTCGATTACAGAGACATCTAAGAGTGAATTCCAAAATGAAATAAAATTACTGATAGATGAGCAAACATCTAGAAGTGCTTTCTGTATACACTACCTAGAGATTCACGACTTGACTTGATATTCAAGCTACTTGACTTGGCTTGACTTGAAATCAAGTCAAGTTCGAGTCAAGTAGTAGTTTTTCAATGTCAAGTCAAGTCAAGTATTAATTTATCAAGTACTCGAAAAATCAAGTACTTCTATCAAGCTACTTGATTTTAAAGTTAAAATTTTTATTTCAGTATTCACATCAATAAATTATGGAATGAGAATGACCCTTGCAAAAAATACTTTTATTTATTAAACTTGAATATCAACAATTTCAAAATGGAAACACAAGGGGGCCAGGGGGGCGTGTTTCCTTCCCCCAGAGTTCCATGGAGCCCTCCCCCCAGAAAAAAGAGGAAGAAGAAAAGAAATAAAGGGCGCAAGTATAGAAATTAAAAATACTAGAGGTGCATATTATACTCATAATTGGAAACGATATCAAACCACCCTCCCTTCCCCCCCGTTTTTCACTCAAGATCAGTTCGGGTGACTCCTCGCTAAAATGCGCTCTCTGGATACGCCACTGGACCTCCCTGTTCTACTTTCCCAAATACTTGTTCATAGATTTTGGTATGCTTGGATTGGAAATGCCTCTTTAATGCAATTTCTCATTTTTAGTACAGTGGTGCAAAGCGTGCATTTCCCTTGCTTATCAATCTTTCTCGAACTCTTCGGATCTTGTTCCTCTGTGAAATAATCTGTGATTTTTTTCTTTCCATCACTCTTAAATTTTTTGTGTGTTGGCTCTTGTAAAAGTTCACGATTTCCGGATTGAGTATTTTCGTAAAACAGATATTCTGACCCGCTGGTATCTAATTCCATTATTTCCGATGAAATAATCATTTTTTGCACAGCACAGGTTCAAACACCATTATATCATTATAATTATGTGACGTGACGGCTCACACACTTGGACAAAAATACCTCTCTATTCACCTAGATCGAATTGACGACTGCGCGATCGCTTCATTCAGTTCGGAGCTCGGGGAGCCCCCTGAACACGCATGAACTTGCAGAAATATACGCAGTACGACTCGTACGTATCGTATCAAGATCAAGTAATACCAGGTAGATTGATATCAAGTCAAGTAATGAATATCTCAAATCAAGTCAAGTCAAGAGTCAAGTATGTATTCGTTACAAGCTTGACTTTCAAGTCAAGTTCTTCTTTAAAAAATCAAGCTACTTGACTTGATGAATCCCTAAGTCACTACCGCCAAACGCCATATCACAAATCGAGAATAAACATTTAAGAAAGCCCCGAGCATGAACTTTTAAGCGCTCGTTCATTGGTGGAGCAATAAGACTATTACCTCTTAACTACCACAAAAATTTTGCATGAAAATTCAACATAACAGTCTACATTCACAAAAAATCCACTTGAATCGGATATTCTGTTATGGAAATATAAAGATTCTTTTTTTCAATATTCCAATTGAAGTTTCTATGGCTCTGTTAACACTATGGCCAAAATATTCTGAACCACATTCAGTGTATCAATCTTTATTTATAAAATAAATTTCATTCGATTCGGATATTTTTTTTATGGAAATATGAAGTTTCTTCTTTTCAATATTCCAATTGACTTTTTTATGGTTTCATTTCAATGGATTTCCTTCTTCTTGAAATATTGAGGAGCAAAAATTTTGAATGACCATATTTTTTGGAACACCCTCTACGATTTGGCTGGTTAACAAAGTTAACCGTACTATCCCTGAAAATTTCAAGTCTTCAGGACCTTCCCTTCGAAATTTATTGTGCTTACAGCTGGACGGTCCCACGGACATAATTGAATTTGACCACGATTTCGTCATCAGGAAGTAGAACCCTATCGTTTGATATTTTCGGTTAAAAATTCTAAAATTCAGACATTTGGGCAAAACGATATAGCGCTCAAAAACAAATGTACAGAGAACTGAAGGTAAGCAATAACACGAACCTGAGAAAATTATAAAACAAGTTCAACAAAGAAATGCGTGAACACACCATAACGGAATATAGAACACGAAAGTGGATTCAAACATGTGAAAATATTAACAAGGCGGAAGTCAGGAGCATTGACGAGAAGAGACATTGATTCGAATGGCTCTTTCAGATAGTCAGGACGGGAAATAAATCAAACTCTCGTTGCTAATTCCACCAGCGAACGGAACGTGATATCCCAAGCGCAATATTTCACATGTGCACAATTCCCAAATGGCACTAAAACGGAAAACTACGTACCGAATTTCGAAGGATTGCTTTTTTTTTCAATGGTCGAGTTGACATTATGTGAAATCGCGAATTACAAATTCCCCAAAGTACCCGTAAAAATTTAATCCATTCGTTATGACTTTGTGAACCTGGATTGCAGCACAATTTCGAAACAAGAGGACAAAATTAGAGGTTTAAATTGGATGAATATGACAGGTCTTTTGAATATTTCTCTTTCAGTTCATAGCCAAGCTTCTGAAAATTTCATGAATTTTTCCATTTATGTTTTTGAATAGTTAGGGGAAAGTGAGTTAATACGATCCCTAAGGGTCAAATGATCCCCCGCCGTAAATCAGAAACAGTTTGTACCATCTATCCAAATACACATGAAACATGTTCCCCTGCGCCCCTGCGAGTTACCTGTAAAATGTCAATGCGGTGCGAGTGCTTGGAGTGATTTTATTAAAAAATAATCAAAAAGTGTGGCTCTGATCTAAGGTAAGCATGTTTTTGGACTTTCGTTTTTTTTACATGTAAGTGTTCATTGAAATGTTGTTTCATTTGCGGGTATTAGTAGCAGTTAGCTAATATTTAAGCAATGTTTGATCATCGCACGCGGTATGTTAAAGTTTTGTTTTGATCGATATTTTGTAATTTGGTATTTGGGGTGAAATGATCCCCTCTGTGTGTCTAAAATGATCCCTGGAATCATTTTACCCCATTAATAGTTTTTGTTTACAGATCATGCCGAGAATTTATAAACGTAAAACTAATCGCCAAAAGAGGCCTGAAGAACAAATGCAAAAGGCATTAGAGATGGTATGGCTTACAAAACCGCGAGAAGAGAATTTGACGTTCCTGAGATGGTATTAGAAAGAAGAGCCAAAGGTAAAAATAAAATAGCTGTAGGCTCAGCTAAAAAGTAAGGTAGCAAACAAACAGTGTTCAACCTGGAACTTGTTGACATGGAGTCCAGAATAATATACGGGTTGACCACTCAGGATTTCTTAACCTCAGCTCACCAAGAATGGCAGAAAGAAATAATTTACCGCATCAATTTTCCGAAGCTAAAGGAAGAGCTGGACTTGAATGGCTTCGTGGATTTAGACGTAGACATCCAGACATTACAATGCGTGCGCGAGGTTTTAATAAGAATGTGGTGGATGAATTTCTCCCGACTTTGAGAAACGCCCAAGAAAAATATCATTTTTCAACCCATCGAATATTTTTGCTTTGTGTAACTTGCTTACATACTTAAATTGTTATGAACAATACATATTATCATTTAAATAAATAGCAGAATTCTTTATTTCCTTTTTTTTGATATTCATTAACTTATAGTACAAAATGATCCCTGGGATCATTTTGCCCCTACCCCAGGGATCATTTTATCCACAGGGGTGTATAAAATGATCCTTTGCTGAACTTTAACAAAAATGTCTAATACAAAAAAACTACATAGATGAAATGAAAAATAAGTAGGCAGATACAAAGTTAAGTAAATTCACTACCTTCAACAATTGAGATCTTGCGGTTTTGCCTACAACTTTAGCCACAATTAAAATTTTCCCTTAAGGGGATCATTATACCTCACCTTCCCCTACTTGAAAAGTATTTCTGGGCTTCACGAAAAATCGGATCGCATTTATTATTCTGCCATAAACAAGACTCCACTTACGTTTGTCATGTACCAATAACCTCAAAGGATACTTATGTATTCGTTTGATGTTGTGTGTAGTTGCAGCTAGCTGATACTACAAACAACGACAAAAGTCTGGGCGCCTCTAGATTTCTCAAGAAATAAACAATTTATGTTCTGACAATAGAGATTTATCGAAACGCAAATAGAGGCCCAACTTAAATAAAGTTTTCCTTATTTTCACATCTGCTCATGCGCATCAAAGAAATATTTTTAGGTGGTCTTTAATAAAATACAGGTCTCCCTCACTGAATTTGAATAAAGGACGACCGTATTTAAGTAAAAGATCCCTTATTTTGACAGTTATCTCATCCTGTTGGGTTATTTTATGTCAGAAACCAGGTATGAACCCTGGTCATGTACTACTTTCTTTTTTTGGTGCAATGATCAATTTGAAATTCGTTAGTAGTGGAGAGTCAGTAGAACATTTGGTATCGTATATTGTGAAAATTTCGTGAAAAAATTTTAGAGCGAGATTGAAAATAAATGTCTCAAATTCACTTATGAGGTCGTAGTAATATTATTGGGGAAGTGTTGACGAAGAATTCTTTCATAAATGCTCAAATGTGGGAAAAGTGAGAAATGGACAATTACATTCAATAAAAAATCATTTTTCGGCAATCGCCCTTTTTCTTCGAAAAATTTGTATTTCCTGGTCTAGTCCGTACTTGTACTAGACCGGGAAGTATGATTTTGAAAAATTCATCTGATCATTACCATAGCAACGAACTAACGGCTGACAATTCATATGAAATTAGTTATTAAAAGTTTGCATATTCTACGCAACACACTCGAAAATAGATTTTTTGGATTCGGAGACCTCCAGAAATTATCTTATCCTCGGCAACACATGAATAGTCACAAGTGTCAAAATAAAGGAAATGCCTCAAAAGTTGACAGGAAATAAGTCGTTGCGATAGCTCAAATGTCAGACCAACGTTAAGGGATCTTTTATTACAGGATCCTTTAATAAAGTTAGGCCTCTATTTGGGTTTCCATAACTCTCTATTGGAATGAATATTTTCAACTGTTTCTCTACAATATATTTGATAGAAAATCTCTGTTTGTTACCGTTTGCTTTTTGCAGGATGGCGTTACAGAGTAACCTTGATATAACGAATCTGAAAAGAACTAGAAATTATTCGTTATATCGAGTAATTCGTAACATTGAGGTTTGTTACGTAGAGGTTAAATTAGACTCGATTCGATATAACAAGGTTGCAACTATACCAACAATTACAAACAGCAGTGTTCACATTACTTTTCATCGCACAATAATGATTGTCTAATGAAGAATGCAAGTATTGGCACGCGTCAAGACATTAGTTATTATAAAATTAAGTGTAAGTGTTAAGTGTGTACCATCCTGACAAATTAAATCCAAACCAAATTTGTTTCCAGGGACGAATGATTGGGTTCAATGATTTTTTCTGCGTAGACGGCACCATTCATTGTTTGTTCAAAGATACTAAAAGGGGTACTGCAACCGAATTTTACAATATTATAAACCATCGAATAAGACCCACATTAATGATTTGATTCTTCGATCAAATTCAGTGAATACTTTTTGCAGTTTATTCTACAGAAGAAGAAGCTATTTAGTACCTCCCACTAAAAAAACAAATCAAAAAATAAAATGTTTGCGTTGTGCGTTCATTTCAACCATCTACTCCGATCGATCTATTTCGTCGTCTAAGGAATAGCATCAAATAATTTTTTCCGAGATATTCATACATTTTGAAAATATATGGAACTATGGAATGCCGAAATGCGTTCGTCAACACACTCACTTTGAAGCAGAATGAGAATGAGCTGAAAATATGACATTTCAAGAGTAGGTTTAAGGTCGGAATATCTTGCGAAAGTCTGAGTGTTGACGGACAGTGCAGAGATAACTGAGTGGGGCCCAAAGCTTATAACAGCTGCCTGCAGATTCTCTGAATTACTAACCCCCATGTAGATTCGTTTGACGACAAAGATGATAAGCTCCGGAGTAGGAATTAAAATTTGTTGTTTGTTGAATGAATCTTATCTTCTCCGCAATTAATGTTATTCTGAAATTCTTGAAATGGTTGTTAATCCTTCGGCTATCTGATATAACTACATTTGAAAAAAATATTTCATGAATTATTGTAACGAGATAGTGATATATAACTTAATTCTTTGAAGTTTTTGTGCCCTTGTTAATATTGCGAAAAAAAGAAAATAAAACTGAATATCCTGAAAGCCATTGGTTTCATTCTGTTCATTCATGAATTAAAATTTTGAAGCTTTGAAGTTGCTTTTCCTGAAGTTAGCGTGTTTACTATCGGCGAAACGATAACACGCTTTCCTTAGGGACAAACGGGCATAATGACTGTACAGAGATCTAAGTTCACAATGAAAAGAATCGGAGTAAATTATACAACGAACTTAATAAAGGAAAATCACATATAATACAGGTTGTCTGTAAACAAATGCGAGAAACTTAGGGAGATGATTCCTCTATGAAAATAGGCAGGGGTAGTTCATATACATTTTTTTCGAAATCGACCTCCCTTCGAAGATACAGCCTTTGGAAGGCGATGACGAATTGACAGTTTTTAATTTTTTTTAGAAGTCCTAAAAACACTCAGTCATAAAACTATACATAATATGATTCATTAAGGAGATGTTATTCGCACAATTTTTTTGATCCCATAACTTTATTATTACAGGTTGAAAATAACAACCCCTTATGATTTTCCTTCAAAAATTGTTTTCGTGGGATAGATTTTCGAAAAATGAAATTCTCTTATGGTTTCCCATTCAATTCTGGAGAAAAGAAGTCTCCTGCAAAATTTGGATACAATCGATATTTTTCTCAGAAAAAAATAAAACTTACAAGCAGCTATAATCACTGTTCATTGAATGAATATTTCAAGATATTGTTTATGCCCTAAAGTGGTTTTGTCAATTATGCTTATTAATTGGAAGAAAGTTCTATCTGTGAAATTAAAATATTACGGATATGATTACTTAATTAGTAATTAAACCTTCAGAAAGACTGATTGAACATCTTTATCTCCTGTCATAGACATACATATAGTTCCATGACTCTGTGATTTCAAGAAGCCGTAAGAAAAATTAAAACTGTCAATCCGTCATCGTCTTCCAAAGGCTGTATTTTGGAAGGGGAGTCATTTTCGAAAAAAATTTATATGAACTATTCCTGCTTATTTTCATCGAGGAATAATCTCCAAAAGTCCCTCGCATTTGTTTACAGATACCCTGTACAAACACGATCGCTGACATAACAGATCCAAAATACGAAGATTTTCTACGAGGAAAAACAACTTGCTATGAAAACCTAACGAGAAAAATACCACACCGACCAAGGATATGTGGAAAATAAAGAGAATTCACAGCCAGTGTCTGACTACCGGAAACTTGTAGGGAGAATGGAAAAAGAGCATTATCGTTACAATCTTAAGACCGCAGCCAAAGTGCTACCGCACTACTCTTCTGCCACTTCTAGTAAAATAATAATTAACACGTGTTTTGAAAGTGCGCAATTCGGCAAAACATTCTTTACTCCCAAATCCTGTAGTTGCTTCAATTTCCAACAAGCAAAAAACAATGAAGAAAGGTTTCTGCAGAAATAGTTATGGATAAAATTAAGTTCATCACGATACCAGAAATGATAGCTTTTCTCTTAGGGAAAAATATGTTTTCCCTATTCGAAGCTATTGAATTTTCATTGATAATATTGTTTTCAGTTTGAAGATACGATATCCTAGATAATGTGAAATGAAGGACACCAAGATCTTTTCATGCAGCTATGTCTCGATTGAAACGAAATTAAAAAAAAAAGAAGTTAATAGGAAATTGAAATGAATACTTCGACCCGAATATGTATATTTCGATTCAAAGTTATCCGTTGTATTTCTAAATGGGACGAAAGCATTATACAATTCACATTCATATCAAGAGATATTATTATTGAATAATATTACATATTATATTCTTCTTTTTTTCTAGATTCAAGTACCTATCGAATGATATTCAGAACTGGAGTACAACTTTAAATGCCTCAATAAAAGGTAAATGAACATATAATATCTCGTTACATAAATAAGGATTACTGTATTTATTGCAAGTTCCACGCATAAACGCTTCGTGGAATGGGTTTAATCATCGATCTGATATTGTGTGCGAATCGGTGAAAACGGAAGAGACGTATCAAAATTCAGAGAATTACTTTTTTCGATGGGTCGAGGTGATTCATGATGTGAACTCATTTATACATTTCCGTAGGGAAGGGTCGGAAGGCAAATAAACAATACTAGGTGTTCCTTAATTGCAGCTACAAACGTTTGAGAAGTTTTCAGGAAAATGTTCCATGATATGAAACTGGAAATGTTTCGTTTCGGAGATACGGATTTTTACAGTGATAGAGTTTTTGTCATCAATATCTCCAGTTATAGTGATATAAAATAGATGTTTTCAGAGTGGCATGATTTTCGTCGGACAAGGTGATCACTATTTTAAAATGACCTTTTCGAAAAAATTTCAAAACATAATCAAATTTTTATACACGAAGAGTTATAGTTATACTCCGTTTACATATTATTGAGCACAAAGTAGGCGTTTTTTCCTTTATCTGAAGTTGGCAGTATTTACTGTCATAAAGTAAAGTAAACCCAACGTTGCCGAATGTACTCGGCCTCGTCCGAGTAGCTTTCGAGTTTAGTTCAGAGAACTCCGCGATTTATGTAACTTTCTGTTACATTGACAACATTGCGTATCAATCTGACAAAAAAATTGAAAACATAACCTCAAATTTCAATCTACACATTGGAATATGTCAAATTTCCATGGACTACTTTGTGCTTGATAATATAGGAACGGAGTATATGGTCCGTCACGAAAGTTTGAGCACATAGTAGGCGTTTGTATACAGGGTGAGTCTTTGACTTGTACATATATTTTAACCGTAGATTCCTGAGGTCAAAAGAAACACTTTTTTCCTCTACCATTTTTTCCGATTCGGTCTGGTTACAAAGATACAGGCTGTTGAAAATCCATGGAAAGCATAAATTTTCAGTAATATCTCGCAAACGATTCCTTCAAATGAAATGATTTTTGAAACATAGTTTTTCATGAATATGATTAATCTTTCCCGACTACAAAATTCCGAGTAATTCGATGTTGAAAGAAAGAAAAAATCTTAAAAATTCGAAAAATTGGGTACTTTGGCTGAATGCAACTCTGTCGAAAATATTCACAGAATTCAATTTTCCCTATGTGGTCACTTTGACAAATTTCAAGAATATTTCGAGAATTTGTTATCTGGAATGATGAATGGTAAGAGAACTAGCGGATTTTCTTTAACAATGGGGTTACAATTAATAAGCTCACCTCTATACTTCTTCAGTGTTAATCCTTATCTATTCAAGCAAATTTCTACACCACTTTCGAAGTACCTATTGCAATTTTGTTTCGTTGAGCTTTGACATACGTTGATCCAAATTTAAATTATGTTAGAATACGTTCATTCCTCATATTATTCATCATATTTATTACTACTAAAATGACCTTAATAAGTTATTATTCCTGAAGTCGTATGATTTTGAAAAACAACTGACCACAGAACACCGATGTCAAAGAATCTAATGTCACGTCTGTGACTTTCACCATGCGGACCATAGAGAAAAGTTTGTTCTATGATGCGGACACCCCTTGAAATTCAATCGCCCAACTGTTGTTTATGAACGTGAAATGTCATGCGTGTTATGGTTGAGTTGTTGTTTTGATTTTGGAAACTTGCAAGGAAGATTTCAAGAGATATTGGAAATGAATGCTATAGCTAGAATAGGTGGTTTAAAAGTTAATCCGATGAAGTATACTGAGTATACATCAAGAAGAGATTATTCTGCTTTTCATCACCAGTAAAATTTTTGGATGAATGCATTAGAAAATATACAACTGGTATTGAAAAGGTGAGTTCATATTTCTTTCATTAATACAGCAGCTTATTTGAAAATTTCGAATGGTATATCTACTCGTTTCTTTGATACAATAGCTTATTTCAAAGGTTTGAATGCTATATCTCGTACTTGCAAAATTCAGTGGTTAGTTTACCAGTGGCGGCATAGCTCATTCTGAAAACAAAAAAGGGCTATATCTTCTTATTTAGGCCGAATCGGAAAAAATGGTAGAGGAAAAAAGTGTTTCTTTCGACCCCAGGAATATACGGTTAAAATATATGTACAAGTCAAAGACTCACCCTGTATTTATCTAAAGTTAATAAAGTAAAATAAAGTCAACGTTGCGGAATGTGCCTGGCCTCGTCCGACAAGCTTGCAAGTTATCAGAAAACTCTATGCTAGATTGAAAATATTGCGTATCAATCTGACAAGAAAATAAACAACCTAAAATTTCAATACACACAGTGGAATATGCCAAATTGTCACGGCCAACCGACGGCTCAAACTTTCGTGAACGGACTATATGTAATATTTGTCAATTTCGTGAATC
The DNA here is from genome assembly GCA_013421045.1 of Propylea japonica. Taxonomy (NCBI): domain Eukaryota; kingdom Metazoa; phylum Arthropoda; class Insecta; order Coleoptera; family Coccinellidae; genus Propylea; species Propylea japonica. The sequence goes on from CM024240.1 coordinate 91,036,569, forward strand.
GGGCATTCGAGAAAGCAGCAGCTCCAAAAGTTTAAGTAGGTATTAGAAATATAGTTGACTCGCCGCAAAGAACAAACAGCATTTTTTTCACAGAATGGAATGGCCCGCCTGCATTGAAAATATCTGTGCTAGAAAAACATGGTACCACTTATATTACCAACCTTACACCTTAAAACAGCTTAGCAATGTTGCGGGACTCTTCTCAAAGCTACCCCCAACAAATCATTGACCATCTCATTGGGTACGTTCAGAAGCACTCAACTGTTGGCAACAGTTGAGTATAAGTTGAGAAAGCGATAGCATTCAGCAAAATCGCTGACAAATCGATGTTTCTCAGCAGATGTCGATTTCTGGCAGTGGTAAAACTTTGCGCTTTGTAACTCATCTGACCGCTGGGACATGCGCATATACCTATTTTGTGATTTGTTTATGTTTAGGGTTTTCAGTTGAAGTTTAGTATTGTTGTGTTCTGTGAGTTGAAGTTTATTAAGGAGTATTTTGGTTCTTCCAATACATTTCAATTTATAATCTGCAAGTACAAACACAAAAAGTTTCTCAACTGGGTATCAAAAAGTAAGGTTATATATCATGATATGTCAGATTTGTAAATCACTCAGCGAAGCGTTCAGAAAATTTTCATCCGCTGAAACTCAACTCTACTCAACTGATTTTTGCTTTATGCCAACAGTTGAGTGCTTCTGAACGCTTCTGATACTATGCCAAATGCCTAACCGAGTGAGGAGGCGCTAGCAGTCAGAGAAACAAAAATTTTGTGATCAAGATCGAGCAAACGTCATCCTAAAACTTCTTGAACGTTATTGAATGCTACGAGTTTATTCTGCTCTACATGCCATGCTGAAAGTATTAGAATGATGCAATACTAACAGCGTTTTCCATTTGGAAAAATGGTGCTCACTAACTCTCTGAGTTCATATTTTGTGATCCATTAGTAGCACTAATGTAAATTTTTGTGTTACATATTTCTGTGAAGTATGCAGCTATTACAATGCGTGGAATTATGGGAAACATATAATTTAAACATTGAACTAGCGCTCAACCGGCTCAACAAAAAATGATTCTAACGATTAATCAGGAAATCAGTAAAGATTTCACGTTCCATTGAAAATAAACAGTTTCAAAACTCGATGAAAACTAGTGTGGTGTTAGTACAACGGCAGTGCCCAAAATAGAAACGTTCTAAACAGTCGTACATAAACTTTTATTTCATTTCAGAATTCACTAGAGATAACCAAATAAATCAATATTCGAGTAGTATATCACCATTCATAAATGTGAAATGAAAAATGTTCCTTGTCTCAGATACAACCAATTGATACAATATGGCTTTTTAAACAATCCAAACATAGCTCTCGATTATTATTATTGATTTCAACGTCAGCTTTAATCTGAATTTAATCCCTTGAACCATCACATAAATCGAGTTTCGAAATCCAAATATTGGACATTCGATTGAAAACGTGGCGCCAAATTTTATGCGATTATGTCACATTGATTTAGATCGTTTGTTCTGGGCAAACAAGAAAAGTGCAACCAGACTCCTACACAAAGGTGGAAACTTCTGTATTCCCAAAGAAACTTTCACTCACAACTTCACTTTGTTCGTTAATTTAGGTGAAAATACGAAAGTGGGTCTCGAATGGGAAATTCTAGTGTTTTCCCTGATAAGGCTCTGATTTCTGATTTATTCTGATTTCCTCATTACTGCAGTACTCACAGAATTGGATGTGATATAGATCAAGATGCTTCAAAACTTCAGCATTTCCGAATCGAAAAAGCCCGAATATTTTTTTCATGCCAACAAGTTGGAGGGTTGAAATTGGGAGTGCTTACGGACGGACGGATCAGAATTGTTAAAGGATTGGCTCAAATACTTTAGCATTTCAGTAGTATTATAGGTCTGTAGACATTTCTTTGAACATCTGACGTTCTGAAAGATCATCACTTGGAAAGCTAGACCTGGTTTGTCGAACCCTTCTGGGTTTATAGCAGTATTTAAAATGTTCGAATGTGACTGTAATTTGTGTATTGATATTAATTATTACTTTCCTGTGGTTTTTCTGTTTCTGTCGTTTTCTTTTTTAGATGCAATTTTCAGATGATCAAATGAAAGGAAAAATGAAGTTACAGCTCTTGCAATCATAAATGTCAAATAAAAACGTTCCGAGTCAAAGATACAACCAATTGATGAATAGGGTATCTAACACTCAAAAAATAGCCTTCATTTATTATCATTGTTTTCAACGTCAGCTTTAATTTAAACTTAATCCCTAAAACCATCACATAAATCGAGTTTCGAAATCCAAATATTGGAAATTCGATTGAAAACATGGGCCACATTTTATACGATCATGTCACACTGATTTAGAACGTTTGTTCTGGGCTAACAAGAAAAGTTCAACCAGACTCCTACACAAACGTGGGAACTTCTGTATTCCCAGGGAAACTTTTACTCACAACTTCACTTTGTTGGCTAATTTAGGTGAAAATACCTTACGGGAGTGGGTCCTGACTGGGAAATTCCAGTGTTTTCCCTGATGAGTCTAGTTGATCTCTGCTTTACCCTGAGTTCAGCATTAGATAGAATCATTGCTCTGTAACGTATGGTTTAACATCGATAAAAAGGCTGAAATACTATAGTTTTTCTGTAGTATTATAGGTCTGCAGACAGTTCCTTGAACATCTGACGTCCTGAAAGATCATCACTTAGAAAGCCAGACCTGATTTGATGAACCCTTCGGGATTTAGAGCAGTGTAAAATGTCTGAATGTGACTTTGCCACAGAGGTGATATTTATATAACTTATTACTTTCTCGCGGTTTTTCTGTTTCTGTCATTCTGTTTTCAGATGTAATTTCGAGATGATCGAACAAAAGGAGAAATGAAGTTCCATTTTAAGCCCTTATAAATATCAAAAAAGATGTTCACAGTCTCAGATACAACCAGTTGACAAAATAGGGTTTCTAATAATCCAAACATATAGCTTTCATTTATTATCATTGTTTTCAACGTCAGCTTTGATGTAAACCCTTGAAACATCACATACATCGAGTTACGAAACCAAATATTGAAAACTCGAGTGAAAACATGGCGGCACATTGTATACGATCATGTCACCCTGATATAGGTCGTTTGTTCTGGGTTAACAAGAAAAGTTCAACTCCTACACAAACCTGTATACTTCTGTATTCCCAGAGAAAATTTTACTCACAACTTCACTTTGTTCGCTAATTTAGGTGGAAATACTTTACGGAAGTGGATCTCGACTGGGAAATTTTAGCGTTTTCCCTGATAAGGCTAGTCGACCTCTCCCTCACCCTGATTTCAACAATGGATAATAATCATTTCTCTTGAACGAATGGTTTAACATTAATAAAGAGGCTGAAATACTTCAGTATATCAGTATTATTTTACGTCTGTAGACAGTTCCTTGAACATCTGACATCCTGAAAGATCATCACTTAGAAAGCCAGACCAGATTTGATAAATCCTTTTAGCGTAAGAGCAGTATTTTTTTTAATATCGAAGAAATTACAAGGCAAATCTGAATGTAACTGGAGTCTGTGGCGAAGGGGCGATAATTATATAAATTATTACTTTCTTGTGCTGTTTCTGTCGTTCCGTTTTTTATGCAATTTCAAGGTAATCAAATGAAAGGAGAAATAAAGTTCCAGTTTGAGCCCTTGCAATCATAAATATCAAATAAAAATGTCCAGAGTCTCAGAAACAACCGATGGATAAAATAGGATTTCAAACAATCCAAACATATAGCTTTAATTTATTATTATCATTGTTTTCATCGTCAGCTTTAATCTACATTCAATCCCTTAAATCATCACATAAATCGTATTTCGAAATCCAAATATTGGACATTCGATTGAAAACGGGGCGCCAAATTTTATGCGATAATGTCACACTGATTTAGATCGTTTGTTCTGGGCAAACAAGAAAAGTGAAACCAGACTCCTACACAAAGGTGGAAACTTCTGTATTCCCAGAGAAACTTTCACTCACAACTTCACTTTGTTCGTTAATTTAGGTGAAAATACGAAAGTGGGTCTCGACTGGGAAATTCTAGTGTTTTCCCTGATAAGGCTCTGATTTCTGATTTATTCTGATTTCCTCATTACTGCAGTACTCACAGAATTGGATGTGATATAGATCAAGATGCTTCAAAACTTCAGCATTTCCGAATCGAAAAAGCCCGAATATTTTTTTCATGCCAACAACATGACATTCGACATTTGATTAGAAATATGGCGCCACAATTTTATACGATCATGTCACAATGATTTAGATCGTTTGTTCTAGGCTAACAAGAACTTTACGAGAGTGGGCCTCGACTGGGAAATTTTAGTGTTTTCCCTGATAAGACTAGTTTATCTTTCTAATACCTTGAGTTCAGCATTATATAGAATCATTGCTCTGTAACGAATGCTTTAATATCATTGAAGTGGCTGAAATATTTTCGTATTTCAGTAGTTAGTATTATAGGTCTGCAGACAGTTCCTTGAACATCTGACGTCCTGAAAGATCAACAATTAGAAAGCCAGACCTGGTTAGATGAACCCTTCTGGCTTTAGAGCAGTAGGTGATATTTATATTACTTATTACTTTCTCGTGGGTTTTCTGTTTCTGTAGTTTTTTTTTTAGATTTTAAGATGAAAAATATTTCGATTGAAAACTGGCGCCACATTTCGTCCGATCATGTCACACTGATTTAGATCGTTTGTTCTGGGCTAACAAGGAAAGTTTCCCCAGACTCCTACACAAAGGTGGAAACTTCTGTATTCCCAGAGAAACTTCCGCTCACAACTTCACTTTGTTCGCTAATTTAGATGAAAATACCTTACGGAAGTGGGACTCGACTGGGAAATTTTAGTGTTTTCTCTGATAAGGCTAGTTAATCCTTGTTTTATCCTGATTTCAGCATTAGATAGAATCATTGCTCTGAAACGAATGCTTTGACATCAATAAGGACGCTGAAATAGGTTGGTATCTCGTGATAAAGTTGTTTGTGTTTGTCGATATTTGTGCAATTACTTCGTCAAAATTAAAATGCCGCAGTCAGAATCTATGGAGATGAATAATCATAAGGTTTGAATATGACTGTATTTTGTGGCACAAAGAGTTTCTTTCATTCATGATTCAATGAATATTTCAGTTTTTTCTGTAAGCAAATTCAAACATGCACTTATTTGAGGATTTTAATGAGGTTTTTGAGCGCTAGTTCTACTTAAACGAGTGCTATATCTTTTTGCCCAAATGTCTGTAATTTTCGAATTTTGAGCAGAAAATGGTCTCAGACGATAGGATTAGACCCCCTGAGGACGAATTCGTGGTCAAATTCAATTCTGTTCGTGGGGCCGTCCGTTAGCACAAGAATTTTCGAAGGAATTTCTCTAAAGACTTGAAATTTTCAGGATGATTTCGGGTCCCAAATGGCTCGGTTAAGTTCGTTAACGAGCCAAATCTTACAGGGTGTTCCATAAAATATGAATATTCAAAATTTTCGTTCCTCAATATCTCACAAAAAATGAAACCAATCGAAATGAAATGTTACGACCAAACGCAAGATGCTCATAACAAGCCTCATGTAAAATTTTGTGGTCATAGTGTGAACAGAACCATAAAAAATTCAATAGGAATATCGAAAAGAAGAAACTACTTCCATAAGAAGATATTCAATTCGAGTGAAATTAATTTGTGAATGGAGATCCATATACTGAATGTTCATTCAAAATTTCGTGGCCATAGTGTTAACAGAACCATAGAAAATTTAATTGGAATATTGAAAAGAAAAATCTTTATATTTTCATAACAAGATATCCGATTAGAGTGAAATTTCTTTTGTGAATGTAAACTGATATACATACTTACTGAATATTCATGCAAAATTTTGTAGCCATAGTGAGATTCTGCATTTATATATAAGGTATCAATCCCAAGTCCCATATTAAATTTTGAGGTGATAGTCTTATTGCCCCACCAATGAACGAGCGCACAAAAGCTCCTTCTCAGGGCTTTTCTTAATTTTTTTTTCTGTGTTCTCGCATCATACCGAGAAATGTGTGGTAGCCTGTTTACATATCCATATTTGCCATATCTCGCATGAATAAAATATTTATGGTTGCAATGCTAGATAGATTACTTCGGAATATCGTTTATTTTAGGCTAGAACTACGGATTCCTGATCTTCATTTCAGTGTACTCGTCAGTTTGACTGCTCTCAAAGTGTGATCAAGTATTCTTTACTAAAAATATTTTTTTTGAAAAAGAAATTTCTCTAGAAAATTGAGAGATGATCTCACTTTTTCAATTTTTCCTCCTCGATGAAAACACATTTTTGATGGTTTTTCATATAAATTTCGGTCTCTCCTAATTTCGTGTTGGAGTGATGATTAGACACGAAATAAGGGTACTACTATATTGTATTCGTTGGTTTTCGATAAACCATGTTCCTTAAAATACCATTTTGTTTCCTAGTAATGAAAACAAAGGAACAAAAATTGATTATATATATGAAGATCCTCGTGAATTTGGTTGAGCACCTAAAGGGTAAAAAATCGCACTTCAAGAGTTCGAATTTGGAATATTAAAAGTCAAATGATGAGTCAAAGCTGGTCAGAGATGTTTTGAATGTCGACTTTATAGAATAAGATAGAATAAAACATCTACAATATCGAGAGAAAAGAAAGAAGAACGTAAAAAATTGAACAGAGCCACTTTCATGTCAATTTTTATTAGTTAACCATCAGAAGATCTTTGAAATGAAGGGTTTTCCAATAAGAGGTGTTATTTTGAATAGCCCGCTATTACGGTAGATGTCACGTTTGAAGCTGTCATTATTTGACATTTGACAGGTAGAAACTACGCCATTAATAAAAATTGAACGATACACGCTTCAAGAAGCCATTGAAATTATTAAAATTCACTATAAAAATGGCAGAGACGGTTCGTAAAACTTGAACATTTTTGGGTCGTCGTGAAGCACCTTGTCGGACCGTAATAAAGAAATTGGTGGAAAAAATCGAGCTGGTGGGACAAGTAAGTGATGTGAAGAATAAAACCCGTGCTCGTCGCTCAAGAACAGCCTAGAATAATGCTGCTGTAACCGGAAGTGTTGAAGAAAACTAGGTTTATTCATTCCTCGTCGTTCTTTGGAATTAGGCATTCCACAAACTTCATTACACCGTATTCTGCATAAATATTTGAGTCTTAAGGCTTATAAAGTATAGTTAACACAAGAGCTCAAGCCGGCCGATAATCCACAACTTGTCTTTGCTGATAAGGTCATTGAAATGCATGAAAATGATCCAGAATTCCATCGAAAAATCATCTTGATCGATGGGGGCTATTTCCACCTCGATGGCTTCGTCAACAAGCAAAATTGTCGCATCTGGGGCTCGGAAAACCCAAGAGTTATTGTTGAAAGCCTCTCTTTCCTCAACGTGTGCTTGTTTGGTGCGGTTTATGGTCCGACGTAGTTATTGGATCTTTTTTTTTCGAAAATGAGGCTGGAGTAACAGTTACGGTGAATGGATTGCGCTATCAAGAGATGATTCATGATTTTTTATGGCCGAAATTGGATAGTATTGACCTGGACAACGTTTACTTTCAGAAGACGGCGCTACGTGCCACACAAGCAACGAAACCATTGATCCTTTGCGGGAAAAGTTTCCGGACCGTGTTATCTCTCGAAGAGGTAATCAAAATTGGCCACCGAGATCTCGTGATTTAATACCTTGCGACTTCTTCCTTTGGAGCCACGTGAAAGAGAAGGTCTACGCCAATAGCCCAGCAAGACCTAGGGGACATAGGGCAGTCTCTTTGCGATTTGGTTATGGAAATTTTCATTAAAAGGATATGGTCCTGTAAGCGTGGTCGTGGTGGTCATTTGCCTGATGTTATTCTCCACTATTAACAGCATAGCTTCTTCTTTATAATGAAATAAACATCCAATCATTTAAATGAAAAATATCATTTTTCTTTGAATATCAAAATAACACCTCTTATTGGAAAACCCTTTTTCTTCACTCCAATAATCAAGTACAAAACAATCAACTAATAATTGATCATTCAATAAATGGCATAAATAGATTAAACTGATTGATGACTGAGTTTTGAGAACTGCCGCAGTTACAAATATTTCCTGGAGTAACGAAAGTTGCTTCTTCGAAAGTTCCAATTTTAAATATTTCTGATATGAATGCTAGACGGAACATTGAATGACACAAAAGTGAATAGTGGAAATAGCCCAAATAACATCTCAAAAAATTCTCGTGTCTCAACATTCACTGTTTGATTCTGAAAAAAATTCTAGGAGGAAACACTTCTTTAACTGAATTGTTCATGACCTTGGACTTTTTAACCAATGAGTCTGTTCGAATCGCCCATAAAATTTTAGCGTGAAAATATGAATGCATGCATTTCTATAGGTGATCCGTTATTGAGTAAGAGCCTTGTCTTGTCTTCGTTACAATTAATGAATGGGAAGGTAAACGAAAACTCTTATCACAAGTCCGAGCTTTTCTATTCTACAAATAAAGCAAGGCTTGAGCACGTTGCATAGCCCAAAATCACGAAAACACCAAGGGAAACAATCCCGCCAATTTTCTCTCTCCTTTTACATGCACACATTCGGAAACCAACATAAAGATGTGTATAATTTCCTCATTAGTTGCTTCGATTGCACCCAGAAAGACCCAATATTCCATCGAAAAGTATTGTTCGAAGCCTGACTAAGTCTGCAAACAAAACGGTTTTCCGATGTGGAAATACGTGAAATTTCGCCAAAATGATAACACAGCTAAAAGCATTTCTTTTTGCTTCCTCTCGATTGAGCAAGCTTGGAGCAATTCGACGCTTTCCATTCATTTTATGTTATAGATAGAGAGAAACCATCTGCATCGATATGTACGTTTTGAAGTTCCCAGTTGCCAAGTTTGTGCCGCTTTGTTGGTAGGTCTTGCTCGAAGCATTACGCTGTTTGCATAAGCTGAGCAGCTTCGAGTGTTTCATTCATTTGACATGACAAGTTTTAATTAGAACGTGTGTGTATGCAGAATCATGACCGGTCGGTTTATGAAATGAAATGTGATAACAATTATATGGCCAGTCTTTGTTAAATCAAACTTTATATAGTGAATGATAGAGCACAGAAGGAGACCGAATTTGCAGAATATTTGCACAGAGGTGTTTTAAAAATGAGTTAGATAAAGGAAGTAAGCTAAAGTCTGCAAACGAAACTGTTTTTCGATGAAGAAATACGTGAAATTTCGCCAAAACAAACATTTCTCTTAGCTTAATCTCGGATGAGCGAGCTTAGAGTGATTCGACGCATTCTATTCATTTTATGTTATAGATTCAGAGAAACCATCTGCATCAATATGTACGTTTTGATGTTCCCAGTTGCCAAGTTTATGCCGCTTTGTTGGTAGGTCTTGCTCGAAGCGTTACGCTGTTTGCATAAGCTGAGCAGCTTCGAGTGCTTCAGTCATTAGACATGACAGGTTATAATTGGAACGTGTGTGTATGTAGAATCATAAGCTGCCTGTTGATGAAATGAAATGTGATTACAATTATTTGGCCAGCCTTTGTTATATCAAACTTTACATAGTGAAATATAGAGAACGAAAGAAGTCCTAATTTGCAGAATATTGGCACAGAGGAGTCTTTCGAAATGAGCTAGACAAAGCAAGTCCGTTCAAGTCTGCAAATGAAACTGTTTCCCGATGAGGAAAAATGTGAAATTTCGCCAAATGATGAAACAGCTAAAAGCATTTATTTTTGATTCCTCTCGAATAAGCGAGCCTAGAGCAATTCGACGCTTTCTATTCATTTCATGTTATACAGGGTGACTGGTGACGTAAGGGACAACGGCTAACTGGAGATAGAGGACCTCAAACTGAATGAGGATTGGGGGTTTAAATGTCCTATAAGGCTATTAGTTTCAGAGATACAGGGTGTTTTTTGCAAAAGTGCTAAAACTATAAACTCCCATATCTTCGTCGATATGGCAAATTTTTCGCTGATATTTGGCAAGCTTGTTAATATACATATTCTTCATCAGATCGACAAGAAAAAATTCCCAAAAATTGCAGGTCCGTATTCAAAAATTTCAATTTCCGTGTCAGGTGAGAAATATCACTCGGTATATGAGATAAAAAAAATTAAATTGGGAAATTGGAATCTGCAAAAAACACTGAGTAAAAATCTGTTTTTAGTTTTGATGGCACACATTTTTTAAAGTTTCTATGATATGTTGAAAGTCGAATATTACAATTTTTTCTTATTGAATTCAAGCAACACACTATTCCTGAATGAAAAAAACACTGAATCTGAGATGCTTAAATAATCCTGACGCATTTTGAATATTCCTGTACATCTTGAACTCCTTTTTTATCAATATTATAAGAAAAATTAAAAAAACAATAGAAATACAAAGAGAGGAACAGTAGCACATATGATTCATAAAAAAATCAAATAAACGAATGCTCGATATGCTAGAGCCATTCCCCTCACACACTTAATGACTCTTTTGAACAATTGAAGTACTTTTCATATCCACAAGATGAAAAATTATACTCTTGATAGAACAGAAACACTCGAGAAAAGTTTGACTTTCTTCTCAGAACCCCTGAACAATAATCAATCTGGTACTTACGTTTTCAATAAAATTTATTCTTCAATGAAATAATGTATGAATTTTGAGGACTTACTTTCCCCTAATATGTACTTAGGTATAGCAACTTCATCTTCTTTTGAGAAGCATATGAATTTCTTTAATGCAAACAGAATATTAGGGAAACAAGTAATTTTTTAGAATAAAATACATCCTAATACACAGAGTAGGCTTATTTCAAAAAATGACGTTTATATTCATACATTCATTGATTGTGTATTATTGGGAATTGTGTCGTTTGTTTATCTACTGAAAAATGCCTTCAATATTCACGAATGAAGAATATGTAGATGATACTTGTTTTTGAATTGCGCAAAATGAACTGATATCATATTTGGTCTCAGAATAATCCTCATCTCAAAAGAGAAAGAAATCATTAGAGTTCACGAGAGCCAATAAATGCGTTGAAGCAAATTGCTCTGATTTCGAGCATTTGCTTAGTTGTTTTCTCATGAATCATTGCATTATTCAATAAAAGAATAAATTTTGTTGAAAGAATAAGTATCAGATGGATTATTGTTCAGGCGTTCTGAGAAGAAAGTCCAACTTTTCTCGAGCTGAAATCTAGTGTTACTGTTCTATCAAGAGTAATTTTTCATCTTGTGGATATGAAACGTACTTCAATTGTTTAAAAGAGCAAATAAGTGTGTGAGGGGAATGGCACTCGCATATCAAGCATTTGTTTATTTGATTTTTTTATGAACCATATGTGCTACTGTTAATCTTTTTGTGTTTGTATTGTCTTTTGAGTTTTTCTTATAATATTGATAGAAAATTTATTTCAAGATGTGAAGGAATATTCAAAATGCGTCAAGATTATTTAAGCATCTCAAATTCAGTGTTTTTTTCATTCAGGAATAGTGTGTTGCTTGAATTAAATATGAAAAAATTGTAATATTCGACTTTCAACATATCATAGAAACTTTAAAAAATTTGTGCCATCAAAACTAAAAACAGATTTTTACTCAGTGTTTTTTGCAGATTCAAATTTCCCAATTTAATTTTTTTTATCTCATATACCGAGTGATATTTCTCACCTGACACGGAAATTGAAATTTTTGAATACGGACCTGAATTTTTGGGAATTTTTTCTTGTCGATCTGATGAAGAATATGTATATTAACAAGCTTGCCAAATATCAGCGAAAAATTTGCCATATTGACAAAGATATGGGAGTTTATAGTATAAGCACTTTTGCAAAAAACACCCTGTATCTCTGAAACTAATAGCCTTATAGGACATTTAAACCCCCAATCCTCATTCAGTTTGAGGTCCTCTATCTCCAGTTAGCCTTTGTCCCATACGTCACCAGTCACCCTGTAGATGGAGAGGAATCATCCGCATCAATTTGTACGTTTTGAAGTTCCCAGTTGCCAAGTTTGTGCCGCTTTGTTGGTAGGTCTTGCTCGAAGCGTTTCGCTGTTTGCATAAGGAAGTAAGCTTAAGTCTGCAAACGAAACTGTTTTTCGATGAAGAAATACGTGAAATTTCGCCAAAACAAACATTTATCTTAGCTTAATCTCGGATGAGCGAGCTTAGAGTGATTCGACGCATTCTATTCATTTTATGTTATAGATCCAGAGAAACCATCTGCATCAATATGTACGTTTTGAAGTTCCCAGTTGCCAAGTTTTGTGCCGCTTTGTTGGTAGGTCTTGCTCGAAGCGTTACGCTGTTTGCATAAGCTGAGCAGCTTCGAGTGCTTCATTCATTAGACATGGCAGGTTATAATTAGAACGTGTGTGTATGTTGAATCTTAAGCTGTCGGTTTATGAAATGAAATGTGATTACAATTATTTGGCCAGTCTTTGTTATATCAAACTTTACATAGTGAAATATAGAGAACGAAAGAAGTCCTAATTTGCAGAATATTTGCATAGATGAGTCTTTCGAAATGAGCTAGACAAAGCAAGTCCGTTCAAGTCTGCAAATGAAACTGTTTCCCGATGAGGAAAAATGATAAATTTCGCCAAATGATGAAACAGCTAAAAGCATTTATTTTTGATTCCTCTCGATTAAAAGAGCCTAGAGCAATTCGACGCTTTCTATTCATTTCATGTTATAGATTTGGATAAACCATCTGCATCAACATATACGTTTTGAAGTTCCCAGTTGCCAAGTTTGTGCCGCTTTGTTGGTAGGTCTTGCTCGAAGCATTACGCTGTTAGCATAAGCTGAGCAGCTTCGAGTGCTTCATTCATTAGACATGACAGGTTTTAATTAGAACGTCTGTGTATGTAGAATCATAAACTGCCGGTTTATGAAATGAAATGTGATTACAATTATTTGGCCGCCTTTGTTATATCAAACTTTACATAGTGAAAGATAAAGGATGAAAGAAGTCCTAATTTGCAAAATACATATTTGCACAGAGGAGTCTTTTAAAATGATCTAGACAAAGGGAGTCCGTTCAAGTCTGCCAACAAAACTGTTTCCCGATATAGAAATACGTGAAATTTTGCCAAAAGGACAACACAGATGAAAGCATTTCATTTTGCTTCCTCTCGATTGAGCGAGCTTGGAGCAATTCGACGTTGTCTATTGATTTATGTTATAGATTTAGAGAAACCATCTGCATCAATATGTACGTTTTGAAGTTCCCAGTTGCCAAGTTTGTGCCGCTTTGTTGGCAGGTCTCGCTCGAAGCGTAACCCTGTGTGCATAAGCTAAGCAGCTCCGAGTGCTTCATTCATTAGACATGATAGGCCGGAGGCCCTGTATTCTCGACAGGTGATCTTTCAAAGCGATTACGAACTTCATTGCGCAGTGTGCATTTTTGCAGGTAAAAAAAAGGGACTCGCGGAATGAAGTTCGTATACGCTTTGAAAGATCACTTGTCCAGAATACGGAGCCAGGTTATAATTAGAACGTGTGTGTATGTAGAATCATGAGCTGTCGGTTTATGAAATGGAATGTGATTATAATTATATGGCCAGTCTTTGTTATATCAAACATTACATAGTGAATGATAGGGGACAGAAGGAGACCAAATTTGCAGAATATTTGCAAGGAAAGTCTTGTAAAATAAGCTATAGGTACAGAGGTTGCCCTAGTAAATCCGCAAACGAAACTGTTTTCTGATGTCGAAAATACGTGAATTTTCGGCAAACTGACAACACTGCTAAAATCATTTCTTTTTGCTTCCTCTCGAATGAGCGAGCTTGGAGCAATTCGACGCTTTCCATTCATTTTATGTTATAGATAGAGAGAAACCATCTGCATCGATATGTACGTTTTGAAGTTCCCAGTTGCCAAGTTTGTGCCGCTTTGTTGGTAGGTCTTGCTCGAAGCGTTTCGCTGTTTGCATAAGCTGAGCAGCTTCGAGTGTATCATTCATTAGACATGGCAGGTTATAATTAAAACGTGTGTGTATGTAGAATCATATACAATAAGCTGCCGGCTTATAAAATTAGATGTGATTACAATTATTTGGCCAGCCTTTGTTATATCAGACTTTACATAGTGAATGATAGAGGACAGAAGGAGAACAAATTTTGCGGAATATTAGCACAGAGGAGTCTTTAAAAATGAGCTAGACAAAGGAAGTCCGTTCAAGTCTTCAAACGAAACTGTTTTCCGATGTGGAAATTTAGTCAAAATGTCTTTTAAAATGAGCTAGACAAAGAAAGTCCGTTCACGTTCACGTAATATTTTCGAAATCGCGGATTTCGAAAGTATTGTCCTATCTTCGAGGGCAACAATGAATGAATTTATTGTCTCTTGAATTGATTGACCACCAAAATGCCCTTTTATTGAATTTTTTCTTGTAAACTTAACATAATTAACTTTCAAACCGATATGGTCTAACGCACGATACACAAACACCGGTATGCCGACGCGCATCGAGAGTGACGTCACTGGGAACATTCCCATAGCATTTGCGTGATAGAAGTGTTAGAACTCGAGAGAATTGATTAGAATTTGTTCCTAATATTCTCCCAATGACGTAGATGCTCACGACGGACGAGTTTAGACCACGAATCTGGCATACCGGTGTTTGTGTATCGTGGTCTAACGCAAATCACGTTTGGATTGCGACTGATTCCTTAGCGCACTCAGGTCGAGAGACCCGACAGATCCCCACTACCATTTGCCAGCGGCAGTTCGCGATGACCAGTTTGCTTTAATGTGGCATTGCAATCATGTTTTGATTCTTCCATTGGAGCCAGAGCACCTTGGAGATGTGATTTCTTCAAACTTGTATATGCAGTATAGCACTGTCCAACTGCACGGCAAAATACTCTCTATAATGTATTGTATATCGTATGTTTCCAATGTGAATTTCCAAACCTGTATATCGTGTAATTTAGCGTTCATTGAATGATTGTTCCTGTTAAATGGTCCCACTGTCAACTGCTATACGTGAGGAAAGTGATAATACGAGATAGGAACATAATTTTTATTTCTCTCTTCCTTTTTTCTTCTCTATGCAGACATATTATTCGGAATTATGCCAAACCGTTTCGTAACACTGAAATAGTTCGGGAGCTAGGAAATATTGAATCTAGGTATTCTATAATAATATACTCTAGTCTTCGGAAGAACGAGATACTTCGTATAAAGGCTTCTGAATAGATAGAGCGTTGCTTTCAGATCATAAACAAATGTAATTCGCTATCTGCCAAGTGCTCAATAGAACAGGTGAATTGCCACTTGAGTTTGCTGTAGGAGCTCTCTAATTTGATCGCAACTTTACTTTGATCTCGGAAGCAGTCGTTTTCACGGATGAGCAGAAAAAAGGCAACACAGAACATATTAAAGTAGGTGTAGAAAACTCTCTGGTTGATGAAAAGATTTTTTCGCTTTCAGTAGGATCATGTTGAATATTACAATTATGCAAGGTGATACTATAATTTGCAATTTTTCGATGTTTCATTTGATGATACCTTTCGATATTTTTTGGAACGAATCGATTTTTGAACGGTTAGAGTTGGTTGAATATGGCATCCCATGTTAAAAAGCAAATAACACCAAAATATACAGGATGTTCCAATAAAACCTATACTGTTACTGTACAGTGGCTGCTGAAAAGACAAAAGACGATGGGGGCCTGTTATTAACCCAAAAATTCCTTTGAATTGGAAACGAGAAGTTACCTTGAAGGGCTTCAAATTTCTTTTGAAGAAATACCTAGCCGATTTGTATTAAGTGTGCGTAAATAAAAATTCGTTTAATTATATAATAATGTTCGAATTTAGCCGTTGTAATGTTGAATGATATTTCATGAATATTGTGTAAGATTTGCGGTTGAATCTCAGATGTTGACGTGAGATTCTTGATGATGGAACATTAATTGAAGTAGATATTGTTTGGGATATTTTTATCACCGCTGCTTCTTCTGTTCAACGTATCGGCCAGCCATCGTCACAGTTCACTCTCTTGAGAAAATTAATTGCAAATGCTTGTCATTTTGGCAGTTGCCAGAAAATACCCATCGCTGATTTTGATATTATATTTTTCAGCGCTCGTTCTCCTTAAATGTCTGTAATTTTCGAATTTTGAGTCGAAAATGGTCTCAAACGATAGGGTTCTACTGCCTGATGACGTATTCGTGGTCAAATTCAATTCTGTCCGTGGGGTCGTCCGGCCGTCCGTTAGTACAATAACTTTCGAAGGGATTGTTCTAGAGACTTGAAATTTTCAAGATGAGTTTGGTTCTCAAATGGCTCGGTTAAGTTCATTAACCAGCCAAATCGTACAGGGTGTTCCATAAAATATGGCCATTCAAAATTTTTGTTTCTCAATATATCAGACAAAATGAAACCCATCGAAATGGAATGTTGCGGCCATATGCAAGATGCTCATAATGAGCCCCATGCAAAATTTTGTGGCCATAGTGTGAACAGAACCATAAAAAATTCAACTGGAATACCGAAAAGAAGAAATTTTTATAAAAATTATCCGATTCGAATAAAATTTATTTCATAAATACACTGAAGGTTCAAACAGAACTTTGTGGCTATAGTAAAAACAGAAGCATAGAAAATGCATTTCGAATATTGAAAGGAAGTATCTTTTTATTTCCATAATAGGATATCCGATTCAAGTGAATTATTTTTTGTTAATGAAGACTGTTATACTGAATTTTTATGTGAAATTTTGAGGCCATAGTGTCAACAGAACCATAGAAAATTAAATTGGAATATTGAAAGGAACAATCCCTATATTTCCATAACAGGATATCCGATTCAAATGAAATTAATTTTTGAATCAAGAATGACATACTGAATGTTCATGCAAAATTTCAAGAGGATCGCACCATCAGAACCATAGAATTAAATTTTTTTAATTTATATTTTTTTAGATATTTCATTTTTTGAATAATTTCCAGAAAATAATTCCGGTTGTGCTGAGATTCCGCATTTATATATTGGGTATCAATCTAAAATCCCATATAAAATTTAGGGGGTGATAGTCTTATTGCTTCACCGAAGAACGAGCGCTCAAAAGCTCCTGCTCAGGGCTTCTCTTAATTTTGTCGATTCATGTTGTCAAACAATATTCATTTGATCTTTTTTAAGCTGAATTTCTTTATTGAAGCTCTAATATTTGAAAAGTAAGGAAAACATTCTTAATTCAAATTAATGAATAACACTAAGTGAATAATCCCATGAATCAGTATTTCTCGTCAAAAAATAATTTCTCTGACAAGTACTGTTTTCAACTGAAGAGTCCACTTCCATTTCGGAAACAGGGAGTTTCGTTTTTCACACTCCTTGTAGGCTGCAAAGCTCTGCTAATTACATCATCTTCCTCAATGAGTCTTAGCGGATTTATTTTTCGAACACAAGTGAAATTTTGAAGCTCGATAGATTGAAAGTGTTTCATTATAATAAATCATCCAACTTCAGCTGGTGCCCAAAAGCACGTTGAGCTGTTCCATTTGATGAACGAATCGATACTTTTCGTTTTTAATGGCACAGTACCAGCGATCAATGCTATTATATCCAAAAATAAACACTATTCTGCTCAGGAGTTTCTATTTATGAAATAGGGTGAAAAGTGCCTCAAAGCACGTTCAGTTGTTTCATTTTGATGAACGAATCAATACTTGTTTTCAATGGCACAATACCAGCGATCAATGCTATCCAAAAATAAACATTCTATTCTGCTTTAGGGTTGCAATTTATGTGAATAGGAGAAAAAGTTAAAAGAAACCTGTTGGGTGAAAATAATTCACTGATGTGTTTCAACATATTTCCTGAATAGTTTCTCGAGTTGAGGCAAAGCCCATGAAACTCAAAATCAAAACATATACGTTCTACATAAAATCAAAAATACATTATGTGTACATGAAAATGAGAAAGTGTGAATCAAAGTGTAACAAATCAATAAAAAATAGAGAAAATTCCACTATCACGAGTGACCGGCGACGTACGCGACAGCATAAATTGTCATAATTGTATTTGAACGCATTGACAAACACTGAGTTCACAACTGCCGACGGCAAATTATTCCAAGCACCAAAAACTCGGTTGGAGATAAAGTTTTGCCTCTGCGACGATCTAAAATTTTCCTAAGACAGTAGAGGACCATCGGAGTTCAGAGTGAAAAGGGTGCTTAGGTCAGCTCCAAAGAGATAGTGAAGAGCACGGTAGGTTGTGATTAGGTCGCCTCGAATCCTTCTGTCAGCAAAAGACATTAAGTTCATGAGAGATAGCATCTCTTCATAACTTGGTCACAAAAACACCATGGGCGTATTTAACCCTCGAATAGTCGCGTCAAAATTTTTAACATAGGTAGTCGCGCCGGTCTCACAGACCGTGCATACTCATTGAGCTCTGAATGCTGAGTGGAAAGAGTTTTTGCCTAAAAATTCAAATGGATGTCTTTCAAAACATAACTGAGTGACAAGGAAATGCAAGATTGGTAAATATTTCGAATTGATGCAAATATATTGGGGAAATTCCAAAAAAATCAATTTTCTGCATACACCTTACTTTATTCAGTCATAAAAAGAAAAAATCAAACTCTAAGGATTTGAAGACTAGAAATAACAAAAAGTTACACCTTCCATAAAAAAAATGATTCTACAAACATATTTTAGCTTAATGAAGGCCATTTTCTAGGCAGTTTTTTGTTGTGGGGGAAATTTTTCCAACGCGTCACTTTATCTTTGCCAAGAAAACGACAGTGTATTACTTCGATTCTCTTCCTCATCATCATCAGAAATATTCTGCTCTGAGTCATCACTCGCAAGTTGTTTTTCTAAGTATTCAAATTTTTCTTCAGACTGATCAATATCTGAATGTTCGTCATTTTCTATTTGATCCTCTTCCTCATCTAAAACCTCTAGTAATTTCTGCAGTCGAGCTTGCTCTTTTTCGTAAGACCACATGGCTAAAAAACAATGAATTTACCTCGTTATAAGTTATACAGAACAAACACACCTGAAACTCACCGCACAATCGAACTATCAAGATATAAAAAAAATAGGGTACGAGAGTAGTCGCGCCGGTCTCCCACACCGTGTCACGATATATTTTTTTCGTACTAGCACGTTTCACGATGAGATTCGCAAGGACTCTCTGTCGCATCCTTACGGAAAGATAGACGGAGCTGGAGATGCCATTCCCCCGGAATTTCTGAAAATTAGGATAAAAAGTGTCTGGCCGGTTTCACAGACCGTGCGCGACTAACGGAGGGTTAACCTCAGTTTTCACTGGGGGGCGCGGCTCCTGGTATATATTGTGATACCTATACGTAGGTTTCGATTAGAATATTTTAGGGGGGGTCAGAGGTACATCAGGGGGGGCCTGCCTCCCCCTGGACCGTCCCTTAATACGCCAGTGAAAAACCCATATGCAATTCTTGAATGTTCAGCTCAAATGTGTTGAAAAACGTCTAACTCCATGAAAAGCACTAAGTGAACAGTTCCCTGAATCAGTTTTTTTCGTGAAAAAAAATATTTCTTCGAACAACATTGCTTTTTACTGAAATCCACTTCCTTTTCGAAAACTCAAATAATAACAAGGCTCGCTTTTCACAGTTTCTGTAGGCTGCAAAGCTTTTCTTATTACATTATTTTGCTCAATGGGCGAATTTATTTTCCGAAGACAAGTGAAACTTCGACGCTCAAAAGATTGAGAGTGTAGGATTATAAAAAATCATCCAACTTCAGCTGGTGCCCAAAAGCACGTTGAGCTGTTCCATTTGATGGAAAAATCAATACTTTACGTTTTCAATGGCACCATATCAGCGATCAATGCTATTATATCCAAAATAAACACAATTCTGCTCAAAAGTTTCTATTTATGAAATAGGGAGAAATGCTAAAACAACGATTATAGATAATTCCCTGATGCATTTCAACATAATTCCTGAATGTGTTCTCAATGTTTATGAATCGCCCTGTATAATTTGTGGAGCTTAATGAGTTTATTTCATATTAGAATATTCAACTCAAAAAGTAAAAAGAAGTCTCATTCCGAAATGATGAACATCACCAAGTGAACAGTTATTAATGAGTATTTCTGGTGAAACGGATTATTTCTCAGACAAACATTGGTTCGAACTGAAAAGTCCACTTCCATTTCGAAAACTCAATTAATGATAAGGCGTTTCGCTTTTCACACTTCCTGTAGACAGCAAAGCTTTGCTAATTACATCATTTTCTCCAATGATTCTTAGCGACTTTATTTTCCGAAGACAAGTGAAACTTCGAAGTTTATCAACGAGATTTTTTTCAATGTCCTCGTAGAGGAGACCTTCTTTTTATACTTAGAGAGCGTACATCCTTATTTTACCACTCGATTTTCTTGAGGCTAATGCGTTTTTATAGCTGGCACCTATTTAACATTGATATTTTCAGTTTGTCATTGGGTATTTTCGGGAGAAAACTCGTTCAATATTTATGTAGGAATAACTGAATGTGTAAATTTCTTTTTTGCTGTCTTGTTCATAAAAAATTAGTAGTAGTTCAGAATTAAGTTCACAATGCTATCTAATATTTTTTTTATTTAGTGAATCCCTGTAATTGGGTTTTCCGGTTGGGGTTCCCGTTTATTTTAATAAATAAGTCACTGATGTGTTTCAAAATAAATCTTGAGTTGTCCTGGATTTGATCTCAATGTTTATGGATTGCCCACTTTTATTTGTGAAGTTTCTTGAGAATATTCAACTCAAAAAGTATTGAGAAAAGTCGAATTTCAAAATAATGAACAGCACTAAGTGAACAGCTCCCTGAATCAGTTTTTTTCGTGAAAAAGATTACTTATTAGTATAACATTGTTTTTAACTTAAATCCACTTCCTTTTCGAAAACTCAAATAATAACAAGGCGGCTCGCTTTTCACAGTTTCTGTAGGCTGAAAAGCTTTGCTTATTACATTATTTTGCTCGAATGGTTTTAGCGAATTCATTTTCCAAAGACAAGTGAAACTTCAAAGCTCAAAAGATTGAGAGTGTAAAACAACGATTATAGATAATTCCCTGATGCATTTCAACATAATTCCTGAATGTGTTCTCAATGTTTATGAATCGCCTTGTATAGTTTGTGGAGTTTCATGAGTTCATTTCATACCAGAATATTCAACTGAAAAAGTACAAAAAAGTCTCATTCCGATATTATGAACAGCACCGAGTGAACAGTTATAAATTAGCATTTCTTGTGAAACTGATCATTTCGCAGACAAACAATGTTTCGAACTGAAAAGTCCACTTCCATTTCAAAAACTCAATTAATTATAAGGCGTTTCGCTTTTCATACTCCCTGTAAACAGCAAAGCTCTGCTAATTACATCATTTTCTCTAATGATTCTTAGCGAATTTATTTTCCGGAGACAAGTGAAACTTCGAAGCTTGAAAGGTTGAAAGTGTGGGATTATAATAAATCATCCAACTTCAGCTGGTGCCTCAAAGCACGTGCTGTTCCATTTGATAAACGAATCAATACTTCGTTTTCAATGGCAAACCACCATCGATCAATGCTATCCAAAAATACTGTTCTGCTCGAGGGTATATATTTGTGTAAGTAGGAGTAATAGCTAAAATAACGTATTGGGTGTAGATAATTGACTGATATATTTAAACACAATTCCTGAATTCGTTCTTGATGTTTATGAAACGCCCATTAAACGCTTATTTCTCAGGCAAACATTGTTTTCAACTGAAGAGTCCACTTCCATTTCGAAAACTCAATTAATTATTAGGCGTTTCGCTTTTCACACTCCCTGTAGGTATTAAGCTTTGCTAATCAGATCATTTTCCTCAATGGGTCTTAGCGAATTTATTTTCAGAAGACAAGTAAAACTTCGAAGCTCGAAAGATTGAAAGTGTAGGATTATGATAAATAATCTAACTTCAGCTGGTGTCCCAGAGCTCTTTGAGCTGTTTCATTCGATGAAACAATGAATCCAAAAATTAATACTATTCTGCTCGATGGTTACTATTTACGTAAATAGGAGAAAAAGTTGAACCAATGATTTAGGTCTAGATAATTCACTGATATATTTCAACATAATTCCTGAATTCTTCTGAATTTGTTCTCAATATTTATGAAACGCCTTGTATAATTTCAGAAATTTCATGAATCTATTCCGCACCAGAACTTTTGAATATTTAACTGAAAAAGTATAGAATAAAAGTCCTATTTCAAGACAATGAACAGTACTGAGTGAACAGTCCTATAAATCAGTATTTCTTGTGAAAAGGATTATTTCAAGACAAGAGTCCACATTCATTTCGAAAACTCAATTAATAATAAGGCGTCTCTTTTTTTACACTCCTGTAGGCAGCAAAGCTTTGCTAATTACATCACTTTCCTCAATGAGTCTTAGCGAATTTATTTTCAGAAGACAAGTGAAACTTCGAAGCTCGAAAGATTGAAAGTGTTGGATTATAATAAATCATCCAACTTCAGCTGGTGCCTCAAAGCACTTGCTGTTCCATTTGATGAACGAATCAATACTTTTCGTTTTCAATGGCACAATACCATCGATCAATGCTATTCAAAAATAAATACTATTCTGCTCGATGGTTACTATTTACGAGAATAGAAGAAAAAGTTGAACCAATGATTTCGGTCTAAATAATTCTCTGATATATTTAAACATAATTCCTGAATTCTCCTGAATTTGTTCTCAATATTTATAAAACGCCTTGTATAATTTGAGAAGTTTTATGAATTTTTTCCACACAAGAAATTTTGATTATTCAACTGAAAAAGTATAGAAGAAAAGTCCTACTTCAAGACAATGAACAATGAACCGTCCTATAAATCAGTATTTCTTGTGAAAAGGATTATTTCACGACAAGACTCCACTTCCATTTCGAAAACTCAATAAGGCGTCTCCTTTTCTGCACTCTCTGTAGGCAGCAAAGCTTTGCTAA
The DNA here is from genome assembly GCA_013421045.1 of Propylea japonica. Classification (NCBI taxonomy): domain Eukaryota; kingdom Metazoa; phylum Arthropoda; class Insecta; order Coleoptera; family Coccinellidae; genus Propylea; species Propylea japonica. Next base: position 91,059,600 of record CM024240.1, read on the forward strand.
TAACATCATTATCCTCAATTGGTCTTAGCGAATTTTTTTCCGAAGACAAGTGAAACTTCGAAGCTAGAAAGATTGAAAGTGTTGGATTATAATAAATCATCCAACTGCAGCTGATGTCTCAAAGCACGTGCTGTTCCATTTGATTAATTCATCAATACTTCGTTTTCAATGGCAAAATACCATCGATCAATGCTATCAAAAAATGAATACTGTTCTGCTCGAGGGCAGCTATTTATGTAAATAGGAGAAATAGCTACAACAGCGTATTGGCTAGATAATTTACTGATGTATGTTAACATAATTCTTGAATTCCCCTGAATTTGTTCTTGATGTTTATGAAACGCCCAGTAACATTTTGAAGTTTCATCCGTTTATTTCACTCCAGAATTCTTTGATCTTCAAGTAAAAATATATAGATAACATGGAACTAATGAGTCGATTACATCGAGCTACTTTACAAGCTACTACTGAGCGAATTTATTAGCTGATTGTAAATTCGCTCTGTGTAATCGTGTTCACAAGCCAACAATCTGATTGTAAAAAACCTGCGACTAAAGTTGAAAGTTGGGCTACTTTACTCCCTAAATCGCTATCGTTTTTGCTAGTTGGCATGTAAACAAGCCATGTGCAATCACAAACAATCTGTGAGTTCTCATCTAAATCCTTGACAACGATACAAACGTAAACCTCACGTGGATCGCTAGATTGTTGGCTACTCAGCGAGTAGACAGTTTTGTGTGTAATCATCACAATCTCACAAGCTTGCTTCTGAATTCGCTCAGTAGCAGCTTGTAAAGTATCTCAATATAATCGACGCATAAATGAACAGTCCCATAAATCATCATTTCTCGTGAAAAGGCTTATTCCTCCATTCAAACATTGTTTTTAACTGAAGAGTCCACTTCCATTTCGTAAACTCAATTAATTATTAGGCGTTTCGCTTTTCACACTCCCTGTTGGTATTAAGCTTTGCTAATCAGATCATTTTCCTCAATGGGTCTTAGCGAATTTATTTTCCAAAGACAAGTGAAGATTGAAAGTGTGGGATTATAATAAATCATCCAACTTCGGCTGGTGCTTCAAAGCACGTTGGGCTGTTTCGCCTGTTTCATTTGATGAACGAATCAATACTTGTTTTCAATGGCACAATACCAGCGATCAATGCTATTATATCCAAAAATAAACACTATTCTGCTCGGGAATTCTATTTATGAAATAAGGAGAAATAGCTGGGTTGTAGATAATTCTGTGACGTATTCTAACATAATTCCTTTCGATATATTTCGTAACAGATAAATTTTCGAACTTTGAAGTCCTAGAATATGGCATCCAATATTAGTCAGCAAAATTATGCAGGCTGTCTCACTAAAGAGGTCCCAATAAAAAGTAGCGTGTCCTAATATTCGTCATGATATGAGAAATAACGGAATTCACATGAATATAGTTATTTTTGTATCTAGTGCGCGAAATGCTACTTTGGTGATCGAGAACTGATTTTTCTAACGAGGCGCAGCCGAGTTAAAAAAAATAGTCGAGATCGCCAAAGTATTTCGCGCATGAGATGCAAACAAAATTTTTTCTACAAACGCTTAGCTTAATATGAAAAAAAATATTGAACTGGTTTGAACTGTTTTTCCAAATCAAGTCATTAGGTATGATAACTATGGGCAATATATTCTATGTTGAAAGCAACACTCAATGTTAAAGAAAACGTGGATTTCAAGAAATTTACCAAGTTAAAATATAAAAATCCCATATAGTTTACATGCAGTGTGCGAAGTAAGTATTTCGCACACTACTTCGCGCACGGTGTCATAGTAACGAAGGAAATGAAAAAAAGGGTCACTTCGCATATTCTTGCCAATGCGCGAACCTTGTCATTTTTTGACGTTTGTAGAAAAATGTCATTTATGTTCGTATAGGGACACATGTCATTGTATAGTAATTTGAATAGAAAACGAGGGGTTATGCCATAGACTTATGAAAGAATATGTCTATGGGTTATGCTGAAGGGTCTCGATTTTTCTTAAACGAATGGTCTTGTTGATACTTTCAGATCAGTGCCATGACCGAAAAAATTATAAAGCTGCGTGCATACGTAAATAAACAGTCAGTAAATTTTTCATCGATCTCTCAATAAAAACTCAGTACAATGTACACGAAATAAATCGATGACGACTCTTTTTATTGCTCAATGTCTTCTATTTTACTGTGCAGTTGTCATGATCAACCGAACACGGAATATTCAGAAGCAGTATGAGTAATGTTACAACTCAAGTGAAACTAAGAAACATAAGAATTTGTGTTTCATCAAATATATCTCATTTGTCAAATAAAAATCTATTTCAATCGAGAATGTATACTCAATTCCTAAAGGAATCAACCGTTTATCAATTGAGCGTTCAATAAACTAGTTGATTGCATAACGCTGACGTCAGAAAAACACTTTAGGCTCATGAATTTCGGTGAGGCAACTTTCGACACACTTTGCAAAGGTTTGTCATTTTTTACAGTTCTCAGAAAACATTCATCGATGACTTTGATTTTTTTTAATGAAGTTTCCAAAGAATTAATTCGATCTCCTTTATGCTGGATCCAGATGTTTTTGAGATCAATAAATGGTTCTGTTAATACTATGGTCACGAAATTCTGGATGAACATTCAGTATATCGATCCTCATTTACAAAATAAATTTCACTTGAATCGGATATCTTGTTACAAAAATATAAAGATTATTCTTTTCAATATTCCAATTACATTTTCTATGGTTCTGTTGATACTATGGCCTCAAACTTGTGCATAAGACTCATTATGAGCATCTTACATGTGACCGCAAAATTTCATTCCGTTTCCTCTGAGGTATAGAGGAACAGAAATTTTGAATGGCCATATCTTATGGAACACCCTGTTCGATTTGGCTGGTTAACGAACTTAACCGCGGCATTTGGAAATCGAACTCGCTTTGAAAATCTCAAGTCTCTAGGACTATCACTTCGGAAGTTATCGCGCTCAAGGCCGGTCGGACAGAATTGAATTTGACCACAGATTCGTCATCAAGGAGTCGAACTCTATTGTGTGAGACCATTTTCGGCTCAAAATTCGAAAATTATAGATATTTGGATAATCTAACAAAACGATATAGCACTCGTTTATGTAGGACCAGCAAAAATAGATCAGAGTTATCGATTATTGCTTTCTGAAAACTGTCAAAATTATAAATATTTCCGAAAAGTGGCGAAAATTGCTTTTCTGAAAGTGGAGAATTCAAAGAGTTTTTCCTGACAACGGCTGGCGAATGCTGGATTGTGTAAACACGATAACTAACCGAAAAAAACGACTTCACAATTTAAAGTTCAACAGAAAAGTTAGATTCAGGAATAAATAAACAAAGGATATTTATTTAAATTCGTATTAGTGTATTGCAGTGCTTTCATAAATATTTGATACAACCAATCATAATGCCACATAGGAACCAAGTCCCAATATTAAATTGTTTTCTTCTATAATGCCGAATGATCGGATATAAAAAATCGGATAATATTGAAGAGACAATAAGGTTTCGACGGAATTCCAGAGAAATGAATTGTCGTCTTACTCTTCATTCAATTTCATTGATCTCCAATCAGTAGAATCCAACATGACTCTGTTGTTATATTTTATTTACGTGCCTGAAGAGGCAATAAGACGTCCACGGATTAGATCTTGTCGTCCTGTTGTCGAAGACCAGTAGTTCGTGATCTGGACATATAAAAGTCACGTTGGTTCGAGTCTGGAATAGAGGAGCAATAGATCTCACGAAAGCGAATTATCTCCATTTCCTTTGACAGTACGAAGCTTATTTCCTACCTTTATTCTCTTTTGATGACCATCGTTCAACAATGCTTTAGTTACCCTATTTCCGTAACTATTTGTCGACTGCTTCCACTACATTAATACTACATCGGATGACACGAATCGTTCGACATTTTACAGGTTCTTCTAATGAAGAATTTTTAAGGAAAGCAGTAGGTGAATCTGGAGATGACTGGTGGTATATGACCCACAACTTCTTGAGACTTATAAGTGGCCTGAAAAACCCATGCCCATTATTTCATGCTTAAGTATGTGATTCCTTATTTCATTTCAATATTGTACTTTTTGTTATTCTTCTAGGTGCCTGATTGATTAGGCCAAGCAATAGAGGTTTTTTACGTGACAAAAATACTACCTGAAATCTGACTGTGCAGTCATGCAATAGGTAGTTTCTACATGTTTTTCATGATAAATTCCACTCCTGAATCGTCTTAGGTTTTTTTTGAGAAGCGAAAAATAGCCAAAAAAATCTAAAATTTTACTTTTTCGCTTATAAAACGTGAAGTATTGATCTGATCGAAAAGCTGTTACGGCTGTTTTTGTAGAGAATTCAAAAACAAAAAAAATGAGAGGTGACACGTCTCAAGCGGATAATTAGTTTCCGAGAAAAGTTCAAAAAACTGAAAAAAAACATGAATTTTTCGAAAATTCATAACTTGGTCAAGTTCTGAGATGAAGCGTAGTTGCTCTGAGTTTAAGTAGTTATTAACATATACTTTATTGGTGCACAAATACAAAGCTGTCGGATAAATAGTTTTTGCACAATCGCAGTTTTCCGAATTCGACGTACTTTTTTCAAGAAGGTCGTGATACTCGGCTACTTGTCGGATTTGAATTTTACAAAAAGCATTTTAAAGAAGAAATAAAATTCTTCAAATCGTTTATTCTCTCGATACCGACCGATAATGTTTAGTGGGTGAAAAACGGCGTCAAACAGGAGCAAAAAGGCTCGAATGCATCAAACTAGTCGCGGAGTGGGAGTCGCCCGCTACGCGAGGGGAAAACTGTATATGTACCTTGTATCTTTCGCGCGTCGCGTAGCGGGCGACTCCCACTCCGCGACTAGTTTGATGCCTTCGAGCCTCTTTGCTCCTGTTTGACGCCGTTTTTCACCCACTAAACATTATCGGTCGGTATCGAGAGAATAAACGATTTGAAGAATTTTATTTCTTCTTTAAAATGCTTTTTGTAAAATTCAAATCCGACAAGTAGCCGTGTATCACGACCTTCTTGAAAAAAGTACGTCGAATTCGGAAAACTGCGATTGTGCAAAAACTATTTATCCGACAGCTTTGTAGTTGTGCACCAATAAAGTATATGTTAATAACTACTTAAATTCAGAGCAACTACGCTTCATCTCAGAAATTGACCAAGTTATGAATTTTCGAAAAATTGATGTTTTTTCCCAGTTTTTTGGACTTTTCTCGGAAACTAATTATCCGCTTGAGACGTGTCACCACCCATTTTTTTTGTTTTTGAATTCTCTACAAAAAGTGCCTTTTCGATCAGATCAATACTTCACGTTTTATAAGCGAAAAAGCAAAATTTTGGATTTTTTTGGCTATTTTTCGCTTCTCAAAAAAAACCTTAGACGATTCAGGAGTGGAATTTATCATGAAAAACATGTAGAAACTACCTATTGCATGACTGCACAGTCAGATTTCAGGTAGTATTTTTGTCACGAAATCGACCTTTCGATAGCTCTATTGCTTAGTCTAGATTACGAAAGCTTTCTAGGAATAATTCTTCATAGAGAAATGAGCAGCTTCATTTATTTATTTATTTATTTAAAGTTAAGGAATATTCACACGAAAAAAAATCTCACAAAATAATATCCACAAGTTACTTAAAATATACAAAAATAAAAATCATGTAGGTACAGACTGAGCTAACATTCAGCAGTAATTATTTTCCTGTAGTAAAACATTCAAACAAAGCAAAATAACTATAATATAAAAATTGACATAAAACGATTTCGGAAACTTACTCAGGGTTACTAACTCGATCCATTGGGTCACGTGACGGATCTACTCGGATCAAGGACCCGGGTTCTAAGTTTATGAACACATCAGGTTTAGGATTTGAAGTGATAATCGTATCACTAACCTAACCAAATATTTTATGGATTTATTTTCTCAGTCCCTGTTTATTTTCGGATTGTCTCTAGCTTTGCTTGCATTTATTGGCTTTTGTGAAATATTTCGTATAATTTCTGGTGCGCACACACATGTTCAATGTTATTTAGAGTACTTATGTCAAAGAAGTAAAGAAAGCTTCAGCTTTGACTCAGAAAGATCGGCATACAAAGTTATGAAGAAGTTGTTTCACATTATTTTCTCGGCTCATGGAACCATATATTTTACACTGAGCTCAATTCTCTTCTCTTTCCAAAAATTTTAGGAATAGAATATATGAAATTACTGAGAAAAGACTAGAAGACTTATTCCTGCCTTTTTTAAATACAAAATTGAACTACAGTGCGCATGCGGTGACTCTACGACCCTGCTCTTGTGTAGGGCTACCATAGATCAACCAGAGTTAGTGATGTTCGGGTTAGGCAAACGAACGCGAAGGTTAGAGATCGAGTTTACACGAGTCAGTTCCCGAAAAGGCCTATCGGTTTCAGTTAATCTAAAGTATAAAAACCTTACAAATTTATTCTGCATTCTCTCCAACATACTTTTATTGCAATTATAAAAAGAAGACCATACTACGCTGCGGCGAAGTTGAGCTTACTATAGACAAAAGCATAATACACTGACTTTATTGCAGCCTCGTCATTGAAATCTTTACATGTCCTACAGAATAATCTCAACGATCTATTAGGTACACGTGTTCACTATGTAATCTACATTTGTATTGAAAGACAATTTTGTGTCGAAAATAACACCTAAGACCCTCACCCGATCTAAAAATTCACTGTTCAGTTGGTATTGAAATTCTATCCTTGAAGTTTCTCTTGTGAAAGAAATGCATTTTCAGTATTCAAATGCAATTCTTTGTTTTTGCAATATTCTACAAATGCATCCAGATCCCTCCGCAGTTCTATTCAATCCAAAATTGTCGATATCTCTTTGAATATTTTTGAGTCGTCAGCGTTAATCAAGATTTTGGAAAATTTAGAGCAGCCTCTCATATCATTGATAAAAATAAGTATCGTGAATATGGCTCTCTGAAGATGTCTCTACGGAAGAAATTAAAATTTTCTTCTTGAATATAAAAAAGACTGACTAAAATAAAAAACTAAGTGTATATGTTAGAGTTCACTTGAGGACCGCGACTACATACAATTGCTTATATTTTTCGATTTTTTTATGTTTCATATTCGTTAGAAGTTTTCTATTGTTTGGAAGGTTCCAAGGGATATTTGATTGATGTAAGTAAACCTTTCAATGATTAATATATAAAGTTTAAACCATATGCCAATAACTGTGCCAATAACATGTCATCGAACAGGGATTGACATAGGCTTTAACCTTAATATATAAATCATTGAAGGGTTTACTAACAGCAATTATATATTCCTTGCAACCTTACAACCAATAGAAAACTTCTAACGAATATGAGACAGAACAAAATCGGAAAATATATGAAATTATGTTCAGTCGATATCCTTAAGTAAACATATTATACACTCATTGATACTACTGCAAAATCTCGCGCCAAATATCTAATGATGCTGTTTTCAGAATGATAACCTGAGGAATCAAATAGGAATAAAACGTTCTGAAATATGAGGACATAGATAGATGAAAAACCCTAGATAGCACCATTATTTGAGGAGAGTTCTTCTTAATAGTTTATCACATCGGTATATATGTGAAGATCTCTAATACTTTTTGTTATTTTTTTGTTTATATGGAAAAAATTCGTCTTAACCTTCTTATTTCTCCACTATTTTCAGTAGGAATGTCTCAATGACCCATATAATGAGAATGTATGAGTGAGAGAAAGCAGGATGACATAACCAAAATCGATGAAAAAGTGAGATGAAATTATGTCAATGACAATCATACTGGGTGTCAATTACTATCGAAGTATGTCAATGACCATCAAATATGTAATTTTGACGAAATTGGTGTCTCCTCGAATTTTCAATCGATATTTATTGAGTGTTTGAAAGTAATACCAGAATATCAACATTCAACAATAATTATAATAATAACCACGATGTTACAGTAAAATAAGAAAACGAATTCGCCTACTGAAAGTATACATGCCCTTAAGGGCCGTATTCATAGTTCGCTCTTGAGGGTGAGCGACAGTTGATGTCACCTTTAAGGCTAGTATTCATAAGGGCGATAAAAACTCTCACTCACCCTCAAGGGCGAACTATGAATACGGCCCTTAGGTGTCAATCACTATAGCTCCTACATGATCCTGTATTTTTGTACGATTTTTTGACAACCAATTTTTCTACTGTACTTATTGAAGGCCAAGACTCATTTTACACTTTCATTATTCGTCATAGATTCCCTTTGCTTTTAAACTTTCGAGATTTGCAATGATATTACCCAACTATTGTAGGTCATCACTTTTGCTTCTGAACACGTCAATACCGAGATTAGTCTTGATTCTTCTCAACGCACGATCTGAAACTAAGCCAGAAGTTTGCAAGAAAAACGTTGCCCGATTCAAATCGTGTTCTCTGTTCGCAACTCGGAAAGTTTCCTTATTATGAGAGTTTCAAGTTCGAGACGAGCAGAGCTCAGCCTGAAATACAAGAGAAACATATGGTGTTTCTTTTCGGTGGATAAACAGAATTCTTCTTTAAATTTATTTCGATAGTTTCTCTCTGCCGAGATGAAATTGGAGAAGTTTAGGTATGGGTAAAAGAGAAAAATGAATGAAAAACGGATTTCAAGTTGAGAACTTCAGGCGCTATTTTTATTAGAAAGTAAATATTTTTTTTATTGAAACACCATTCATTCACTCTCAATATTTCTTTATTACAATACAATAATATTCTGTACCTAAGATGATTGTAATAAGTATATAATTTTTACTATACAGGGTGTTCCATGAACTGGACAAATCATTCATTGTCTATATCACATCAGTAGCCTCCTTTCACATAACAGGAAAAAAGGACGGGACTGATGCCGGATCTTTTCCTCAAAACAATCGAGAAGGTAGTAGACAAGTACATAAGGACAGAGATTCTGGAGAAAACACCATTCACGAATATCAGCATGCATACAGGGCGGAAGTATCAATTGATCTGTATCGGCTGACTGTAAGCATCCAGAAGAATCTAGACAATAAATAAATTGTGCATTTACAATAAAGAAACGTGCGTTTTCCTGGATATATCTGCAACCTTTGCGACACCACACACGTGTCAGTCAGCACTTGTAAGACGAAGAGTGAGTAACACCATTATAAAATGGCTGAATGAGATGTTGACGACGAGGTTAGCTGAGACATTGGTGGGCAACTGAAGAAATGCAGTATTTTTCATTTCGTTCGAAAACTATACAAAATAAATATGTGGTTGCCGTTTGAAAATCGTGAAATAATTCAATTTTAAGTTCCACATTTTCGGAGCAGAATCTTCGAAAAACCTTACAATGTATCAAAATACTGAATGTACCATATGAATGGATGGATTCTCTACTATGAGACTGCTGACTTTGGGTCAGTTCGCATAGAATATAATCGAGATATTGCATTTTCAAATTGGCAATGCAGATGTCAAAAATTTCAAGAATGTGTGCATAACTTGGCAACAGAGCATGGCAGAGAAATTTTTTGGTAGGTTATACTGCGAATTTGGTATTGAATCGATACAAAAATAAAAATAGTTAGTTCCATTTGAAATAAGAAAGTAGATACGCGTTTGAGATAGACGTGGCAACACTGTCGACTTAAACATATTTTAGGTGGAGAGTTCCTTCATCCTCAAGACTCCACCTAAAATTTCAGAATAAAATATTTACTAGTTCTCCAAAAACTTTTAATTGGCCAACTTAAAAGGAAAACCCTGTATGTGTTGGCACGTCAATACAAAGAAAACTGTTGAATATCACCACTGATAGTCAATGTTATCATGTGAAGTTTTATCATGGTACCATATTATGTCATTATGACAATAAGCTTATGTCAAAAGTAAGCGTCAGAAAGTTTATTAAAAGTGAAGAGTTGTTTTTATTGATAAATAAATAATAAACAGCTATTGAATTCGCTTAATACACCCAATAAAAACAAATAGTTCACAAGAAAAAATAATAAACTGAAGTATAACTTTCTCACTTCAATAGGTGAGACAACAATAATGACAACTCTTAAACCTAAAATTATAATTAGTTGAAGAGCCTGCGCGTGTCCCGAAACTATCCTCAAAAGTTCGAAGGTATTCCTTAATCTGTTTCAAAGTTATCTTGTTTACGGCTGACCGGCCGGACTGAATCAGTTTTGACATCATATTCTTCAAAATCCGAAAATCACAGGCATTTGGGCAAAACAATAGCACACTAGGAAGCCCTAGGAACAAAACGTGTTTCCACGTTGAATCCAAATGAAACCTCCAATTGATTAATTAGATACCCAACGAATAACATAAGAAATTTATATTCTATGAATGCCGCATTTGGGTTTTCTTCACAATCAATGCCCGAATTTTAGTTCAACCATAGCATGGCTTGATTTAGAAATACACAATTCCTGCCTCTGCTCTGAAACTGAAGAGTTAATTAAAAAGTAGAGTGCAGATGGTATGCGATGAATTCTGGAATCGATTTCCGTTTCACCCCGTTTGAAAAGCTCGTAGAATCAATTATCGCATCCTGCAGCGATATTTCTTCGCTTCGGGGCGATATGAATTCATTTTTCAACTTAGTGAAAAACGTCACTGCCATACGTACAGCATATTATTCTTGGCGAAAATTCAATCTCGATAAGAAGGCTTTCTCATTTCGTGACTTTCATCGTTCCTTCCGATGATGATTTTCATAACCATGATGTTATGATTTATTTATACCTATACGATGTGAGTTTTGGAGCGCTCGTTCTACTTGAACGAGTTTTTTTTTATGCGCATCTCTCGGGAAAAGACTGAGCTTATAGCGCCCTTTACTTTCAAGCGCCCCGAGATGAATTTAGAACAAATCGGTTTGTGCGTGTCTTAAACTGCTGTAAGTTGTAACCAAGGGGTAATACATCTTGAGGTAGGGTATTCCATAGCCTTGCAGTTCGGTAAAGAAAAGCCTTCTGATACACCGATGTCCTAGCTGTAGAAAGATGCACGGCAAACTGGTGACTATTATCGGCTAGCCTTGTTTGTCGATCAAATTGAGCCCCTGGTGGAATCATGGAGGCAATGGCAGCAGAACACCTTCCGTGGTAGTATCTGTAAAAAAGGCATAAGTCTCCAACCTTCCTACGGTGATCGAGACTATGAAGATTGGCAGTTAACGTTGGATCATCTATTAGGCGCACTGCTCTTTTTTGAATGGAATCAAGTAGGAGTAACGAGTGCTTAGCAGCTGAATCCCAAGCATGAGAGCAATATTCCATAGCTGGACGCACTTGAGCCTTGTAAAGTAATAAAAGCTGCTTTGGAGTGAACAATTTCCTCGCACGAAATAGATAGCTAAGCTTCTGTGCAGCTGACTTGGCAACTGAGCTGACGTGCTCATGCCAGGTTGCATTTGGACTGATATTGACCCCTAGAAGCTTAAGTCCATTAGTTGGTTTTATTGTTTTATTGTCCATTATTAGTTGGGGTGCGACTGTCGATGCTTTTCTTGTGAGCACAGTAGCCTGGGTCTTAGAGGCATTGAATTCAACCAGATTGTCAGAACCCCATTGTAGAATAACTTCTAGATCTTTGTTGACTTTGGGAACTGGATGTTGACGCTGATACAGGCTTCTTGTTTGTCGTGGACGCTATAAGAGTGCTGTCATCTGCAAAGCTTAAAATCTGATTCTTGGTTGAATTTAAAAGGTCATTACTATGCATTAGGAACAGAGTCGGGGACAAGATTGAGCCCTGAGGTACACCGGCGTTGACGGAATGAAGTGCAGACTCCGCACCATCGACCACAACACAAAGTTGTCTCTCGTGGAGGAAACTTCCGAGCCAGCTGCAAAGTCCTTCCGGGAGACCGTAAGATGGAAGCTTAGATAGTAATGCTCTGTGCCATACACGATCGAAGGCTTTGGATATGTCTAGGGCAACTGCAATTGATTCCCCATGCTTTTCTATAGCGTTTGTCCAAAGATGAGTGACATAGGTGAGCAAGTCACCTGTTGAACGACAGCGCCGAAAACCGTATTGATTGTCGCTAATGAGATTGTTTTCCTCTAGGTGTTTTACTATCTGCAAATTAATAGCAGTCTCCATTACTTTGGACAAAAATGCTCAATTGTTTTGCCGAACTGCCTGTAATTTTCGAATTTTGAGCTAAAAATAATATCAAACGATAGGGTTCGATTCCGTGGTCGAATTCAATTCTTTCCGTAGGGCCTTTGGACCGTTAGCACGATAACTTTCGAAGGGATTGTCCTAGAGACTAAGGATTTTCAGGGCGAGTTCGATTCTCAAATGGCGTGGTTGAGTTCGTTAACCAGCCAAATCGTACAGGGTATTCCATAAAATATGGCCATTCAAAATTTTCTTCCTCAATATATCAAACAACTCGAAACCAATCGAAATGAAACTTTGTGGACACATACAAATTGATCGTAATAAGTCTCATGCAAAATTTTGTGGCTATTGTGTAAATAGGACCATAGAAAATTCAAGTGGAATATTGCAAAGAAGAATCTTTATATTGCCAAAACAAGATATCCGATTCGAGTGAAATTTATTTTGTGAATGGAGATATACTGAATGTTCATGCAAAATTTCAAGAGGATCGCATCAGCGGAACTATAGAATTCAACTCTTTTTAATCATTAATATTTTGCCTATTTCATTTTCTGAATTACTTCCTGAATATAATTCTGATCTTGCTGAGATTTTGCATTCATATACTTAGGATGAAGTCCTCAGAACTTCTCTTAAATTTTTGAGTTGAATATTGGATAGTTTCCACCATGAATTCCGTTTATCCAGTGAAGCACCTTTTCCGCCGACTTCGACATAAAAGGTGATTTTAATGTGTACAAAATTGAATATTAATGACCCATTTTAATGCTCAATTTTTGCTATTTCAATGTGCAATCCTCATGGCAACCGTACGCAAAGTATACAGAACCACTACGAGAAATGTCAAAACTTTACTGGAACATAAAAACATAGAAATTCCATTATGTCAAATGTATCTCTCGTGCAAAATGAGAATGTATTTCAATCAAGAATTCATACACAATTTACGTTGAGATCGTCGGAAAACTCTTTTAATCAACTCGGTTATTAATCTAACGACTAATGGTCTCGAATTATTAACGAGTTAAAATATCTTGACCATTGGTCGCTATCTTTAATATTCTAGTTGATTAAAAAACTTTTTCCGTCGACCTGAATCTAAAACGTATACGGAATTGATAAATAATGACCCATTTTATTGCCTGATTTTTTTATTGACCTTTAACCCAAAAACAAAAGAAGATATAGCAACACAGTCGACGGCATTATGAGTTTCTCAAAAAAATAATCGTAATTTCCCATCTATTTTCCTCTATCTGATAGGGTTAAAAAGTTGCAGGGATCACTAATTCTGTAGAATCAATTTCATCCCGCAGGGATATTTCTTCGCTTCGGGGCGATATGATTTCAGTTTTCAGCATGGTGAAAAACGTCACTGCCATATGTACAGGGTGGGCTTATTTCGATGTTTTAGCACTACAACTTTTAAACCAGAGGAGATAGACAAAATCTGATACCCACTTCTCGATCTCTTTTTCTGAGAAACTAACAAGAGTAGTATTAATTTTTGGCTACCTTTTTTTGTTTTCGAGTTATAAGCGAAAATTGGAAAAGTGTCGATATCGAAAAAAATTTATATCTCCGCTAATACTGATGATAGAGCTCTGAAATTAAAACATTATACAGGCACTTTTTTACGTAGAATCCAATGGCGTGCTCGTCTTTTTGCACCATTTCTAATTACGAAGCTATGACCCAAAGTTATGTTTTTTCAAATGGAAATACCAAATTTTTGTGCCATTTTCTGGAAGCTTATTTTTTCTGATTTCAAAAATATATAACATTGTATGGTTTGTATCAATTTGAGTATAGAAAATGTTCAAAAACCTATTTTCATCTGAGTCTCAATATTTTCTATGGTTTCAACTGTTGATGAGCACAGAAAAATTTAGCATCGTATAATTACCACAATCTCTCTCCAGTAGTCTTTTCATTTCTATGCTCTTTACTCAATTTCTCCAAGATCGAAGATGTTAGTTTTTACCTACTGACCTATTAATTATTGTAATCACTATTACATATTGAAAAATATTATTCCTCTGATACTTTTCTAATTGAATTGATAACTTTAATGATATCTATATGCGTTATTTCATATGCGATTTGAAATAGACTGGCACTTGTGCGTATTTATTCTGGAGAGTAATAAAATTATTTTCCTGCATCCATCTCATTATAACTAAGTTACTAAGTATATATATATATATATTGAAATGGAGGATCATGTGGATCTTTCCGTTATTTCGTAATCCATTTCAAGATATAAGAGTTTATGAAATATATTCATGTTCGAATATTGTAGAAATTAGTTGAAAGCATAGAAATAATGAGATTGACGGAAGGAGACTGCTCTTCTTATAGAAAGCTCCATTTTTCTGTGCTCATCAACAGTTGAAACCATAGAAAATATTGAGACTCAGATGAAAATAGGTTTTTGACGATGTTCTATATTTAATATTGATACAAACCATACAATGTTATATATTTTTGAAATCAGAAAAGAATAAGCTTTCAGAAAATGGCACAAAAATTTGGTAATTCCATTTAAAAAAAACATAACTTTGGGTCATAGCTTCGTAATTAGAAATGGTACCTACAAAAAAGACGAACACGCCACTGGATTCTACGTAAAAAAGTGCCTGTGTAATGTTTTAATTTCAGAGCTCTATCATGAGTATTAGCGGAGATATGATTTTGTTTCGATATCGCCACTTTTCAATTTTCCCTTATAACTCGAAAACAAAAGAAGGTAGCCAAAAATGAATAACAGTCTTGTTAGTTTCTCAGAAAAAGAGATCGAGAAGTGGGTATCAGATTTTGTCTATCTCCTCTGGTTTAAAAGTTGTAGTGCTAAAACATCCAAATATGCCCACCCTGTACAGAATGTTATTTTTGGAGAAAATTCAATCTCGATAAGAAGGCTTTCTCATTTCGTGACTTTCATCGTTCCTTCCGATGATGATTACGATAACCATAATGAAATGCTTCGATAAATGTTCCATGTCTTGAGTAACATACGATGTGAGTTTCGGAGTTAAATATTACTTAGATTTTACCATTGATTCTGCTCAATGAATGAAGCACTTTTTCCGTCGATCTGAGTTCGTATACGAAATTGATAAACTATTTTATTGCTTGATTTCGTTGAATTGACTTTTAATTCGAAAACAAAACAAGATATTACAATACAGTTGACCGCATTATGGGTTTCTCGGAAAAGAAATAACCGCAACGAACCTTGCAATGAGACGAACAGTTTTTCGATTATTCAATTCGAATGATAGTTTTTCCAAATTGAACAAGCAAGCAATAGGTTCTGAATACAAATCAGGGCTTTTTACACATTAGGACTTTTTTCAGTCTGCTGATATGATGTGGATTCCAAGGTAAATTTCGAATTTCGGTGACCAGCAGATATCGACCAGGTTTTGATGTCATTGTATTCATTGAGTCTTTCTGAACAACATTAGTGAAATCAACAGGTGGCGGTCTGTCTTATTTTAGAAAATATGGACCCCCAAAATTTCAAAAATGTTTCATCTTCACGTCGTTTTTTCCACTATAAAACCACAAATTCACTACTCCATTCTTATCTATAAATCACCTGCGAACTTTCAAATAGCTATTCGATAAGATTCATTTCAGGTATATTCAATAATTCATGCAGAAACATCGAAATTGTAGAGGTATCACATTCCACAATTTTGAGTAAATCCCGCAGTTCTTCATGGTGAGTTTGGCACCACTGCTCCGTCCTTCGGCGAGCTACATATTAAATGATGGCGGGATTCACGGAAAGACATCGTATCATATTCACGCTAATGAATATGCGACATTGCCAAATCTACCAATAAAAACAGCGGACTTTCCTCAGAATTTGTGGAGAAGTGGTGCCTCTAGAATTTCGATATTTCTGCATTAATTATTAAATATACCTGAAATGAGACTAATGGAATAGCTATTTGAATGTACGAAAGTGATTTATGGACTAAATTGGAGCAGTGATTTTGTGTTTTTATCGTGGAAAAAGTGACGTGACGATGGTTCATTTTTGGAACTTTGGGCGGCCATATTTTCTGAACTAAAACAGACCGCCACCTATTGGTTTCACTAATGTTCAAGAAGACTTAATGAATATAATGACCTCAAAATTTGGTAGAAATCTGCTGGTCACCGAAATTCAAATATTTACCAAAAAACATTTTCAATAGTTTCCGCAATATATCGTCCTTCATTCGCAAGCATGATCCCAAATAAGCTATTCGAAATTATTTCCGGTCCAAAATTCAGCAATGAAATCATACTTTATCGTGATGAATGAGCACAAAAAGACGCTTTGAACTGTGATCGAGGCTAACCAGCGCATTCGCCAATTTGTTCCTCCTGTTTCAAATCCTTCAATTTGCATTGTAATGGAAACGAGAGCAGTTTGTGATAGGAAAATTTTGTGGAGAGATTTTCCAAATTCTTTCTGAAGATGTTGACGTGATGTAATACTTTGGGTAACATTGAAAGTTTTTTGAACTCTCTATTATCTTGAAATGTCTATATTTTTATAATGCTTTCTGAACTCTATATGACAATGTTTTATGACACTTATATCATAACCATAATCAATTTCGTCTTCAAACAGCATTATCTATTTCGTATTCAGAATCCGTATTCCCTGAGCGATTGTCATTACGTTCTTAAAGAAATACTTCTGTTCCAATCCCAAACCAACCTAGAAGTTTTGAAGTTGTTCCTTTCAGTAGTTTTACCTGGCCACTCAGGAATCCAGGGAAACGAAGAGGCCAATACACTTGCCAAAAAAGGCGCACGAATGTCACTCATTGGCCCAGAACCTTTCTGTGGTATATGTAAATGTACCTATAAGAAGGGGTTTCTGGAGAAGGAGAAAGCCGAGAGAGAAAAACTCTGGCGGAATCTCCCATGGATGGATCATTCCACTGAGTTCCTTCGAAACTTTGAGGCAGCAGGATCCAAAAGGTATCTGGGTCTTAGTAAGAAGCAATTACACCTTCTCACTGGCTTTCTTACAGGACATTGTCGCATCAGGAGGCACCTGTTGAGGATGGGATTATCGGACCCTGATGAGTGTAGGTTCTGTGAGGAGGAGGAAGAAATTCCCATTCACCTAGTCACGGAATGCCTTGGCATTGCGAGCCTAATGGGAGAATGCCTTGGGCGAGAAACTTGTAAGAGTGAGGAACTAGCCTCGTTGAAGCCATCACAGTTAGTAGATTTCATTAGATCTCTAGAACTGGAAGGCGAGCTGTGAAGGGTTTGACCAGAACAGCTCTGTAAGGGGGCACAATAGACTTTAAGGTCGCAGTGAACTGTAACCCCTCTTTAAACTAAACTAAACTAAACTTAACTTCAGTAGTTTAATTTTAGCTGCCTACCGTAAACACGATAATTTCGATAGATATTTCTTCAAAAAATTTCCAGGCGGAAAGATTTCCTACATAAAAAGAGTTCAAACACTAATTCACGAATGAATAGAATGAGATCGATAGTTTCCCGATCATTCAAATTTGAACAAGTGTAAAGAAGCTTCTGTATTCACGTCAGGGCTTCCTTCAGATTCGGACTTTTTCAAATTTCTTTCAGTCTGCTGATATTTTGTGTATTCCTAATAGTCAACGTAAAATTCAATACCTAATAACTTCGAATCGAAAGTTTACGGATGGCCGTTCGGAATTCTTTTGACCTAAAGTTTTATAAATGATTCCAACATTCTAGATTATTCTTCATCCAAAATTTGATAATGGCATCATATTTTCCATGAAGAATGAACGCGAAAAGACCCTTCGAACGATCTGATTCACGAATAGGGCTAACCTGCGCATTCACCAATTTGTTCGTCCCTTTTAAATCCTTCAATTTGCATCGTAATGGAAACGAGAGTCGTGTATAATAAGAAAATTTTGAGGGGATTTTCCAATGGAAACTATAAATTGAAGTTGTTGACGTGATGTGGAATTTTCGGTAATATTGAAAGTTGTTTTCAACTCTATAATCTTGAATGGTCCATATTCTGCTATGTTATATTAATATAGGTGCTGTTTTCGAAGGTAGTCATTACCTTTCATAAACTCTCCATGACAATATTTTGTGATGTTTCTATCATAAACATAACTTACTTCTATTGGAAAGAGCATTATAAACGTCGGAAGCTTGCTTCTCCATGCTGATTCGTATTCAGAAAATGATAATTCGGATTTAATATTCCCGGAGCTATTGGTTTCATTCTATTCATTCAAGAAATCAACTTTTCTGTTGTAATCCCAAACTAACCTAGAAAATTAGAAGTTTTGAAGTTGTTCCTCTCAGTAGTTTTCGCCTAACTGCCCACCATAAACACGATAATTTCGATAGTATTGATTCCAAACATTTGAACTTTCAGGTAGAAGAACGTTTTTGACATGAATAGGAGTTTAGATTCAAATGCATAAATGAATAAAATGAGACCAGTAGTTTTCTGATCATTCAATTTTCCCAATACGAACAAGCAAAAATTTAATTGTGACTTAACGTCGGGGTTTTCTTCATGTTAGGAATTTCTTAAAATTTCTCCGGTCTGCTGATATGATGTGAATTCCGAATAGGCGATGCAAAATTCAAATGGGTGTATAATAAAAAAAATATAAAGACATAGATGTGTTTAAAAAAAAAATTAGGAAAAGTTCTGAGCAGGAGCTTTTGAGAGTTCTTTCATTGGTGGAGCAATAAGAGAATTATCTAGAAATTTCATATGAGACTCGCGACTGAAACCAAATATGTATATAAATGCAGAATCTCAACACAATCGGAATTATATTCTGGAAATTTTTAAGAAAATGAAATATGTGAAAAACTAAATCAAAAAATTAAATTCCATGGTTCTGATGGTGCGATCCTCTGGAAATTTTGCATGATCATTCATTATATTAGTTTTTATTCTGAAAATAAATTCCATTTGAATCGGATATTCTGTTATCGAAATAGAAAGATTCTTCTTTCATTATTCCAATTGAATTTTCAAGTGCTCTGTTAACACTATGGTCACAAAATTTTGGAGAAAGTTCCGGTATGTCAATCTATATTCACAGAATAAATTTCAGTGATATCGGTTATCTTGTTATGGAAATATAAAGATTCTTCTTTTCAATATTCCAATTGAATTTTCTATGGTTTTTTCAATATTATGGCCACGAAATTTAGGATGAATATTTAGTATATTGAACACTTTTCACAAAATACATTTCACTCGAATCGGATATCTTTCCATGAAAATATGAAGTTTCTTTTTTTGAATATTTCAATTGGATTTTCCATGGTTCTGTTCACACTGGTCACAAAATTTTGTATGATGCTTGTTATGAGCATTTTGCATCTGGCCGTAATATTTCATCTGGATTGGTTTCGTTTTGTCTGAGATATTGAAAAACAAAAATTTCGAATGGCCGTATTTCATGGAACCCCCTTTACGATTTGGCTGGTTAACAAACTCAACTGAGGCATTTGGGACCCGAACTCATCCTGAAAATTTCAAGTCTTCAGGACAATCCCTTCAAAAGTTATTGTGCTAAGGGCTGGCCGGGCGGCCGAACGGCAGGACAGCCTCACGGACAGAATTGAATTTGACCGCGAATTCGTCATCAGGTAGTCTATCGTTTTCGGCTCAAAATTCGAAAATTTCAGACATTTGAGCAAAACGATATAGCACTCATTTAAGTAGAACGAGCTCTCAAAAAGATTTCAACAGCTTTCCACAATATATTTCGTTATATTATACAGGGGGTACGGATAAAATGGAAAACATTTTAATGGGAGACAGAAAACACATAGACTAGAGGATCCCGAAAAACTTCCATAATTATGTAGTATCCAGGATTCTAGATTCTTAGTTACAGGGTGTTTTCGCGAACTTTTTAGAACTGTCCAAATTTATGTTATACGGTCCTGCAAATCGAATGAAATTCAAAAACAGTTTTCTGGAACCCCATAAAAGTTATCTTTTTTGCCAATTTCAGATAAAGCAGTGCTTTTGTTCAGGAGATACACTGGTTTCAATTTCCATTCAAATTTAAAAAACACCCTGCAAATCAGAATTTAGAACTCCTAGATACAACATATGGGTTTTTTGAGACCCTTTAGGTGTTTTCTGTGTCCATTAAAATGATTTTCACTTATTAGTAACATCCGGTTTATTATTATTTATAATCATTTACAACCGAGATCCACGTAAGGAACGAATAGTAACTTCGATTCGAAAGTTTCCGGATCGCCGACCGGAATTCTCTTGACCTCGAATTTTATCGATAACCCCAACTGATTTATTCGGGATAATTAACCATCCAAAATTCCACAATGTCATCATACTTCCGCAAAAAGCTTCGAACGAGTTAGGCTAACCGGCGCATTCGCCAATTTGTTCGTTCCATTTTTCAATCCTTCAATTTGCATTGTAATAGGAAACGAGAGGAGTTTATATTCGGAATATTTTGCTGGGAGATTTCCCAATGGAAACTATATTTTAGAGTTGTTGACGTGATGTGAAACTTTCGGTAATATTGAAAGTTGTTCGCAACTCCGTTATTTTGAATGGACCTTAGTTTGCTGTACCATATTTACGTATATACTGTTTCCGAAAGAAGTCATAACCTTTTGAAGTGTTTTTCATACATACATGAAATGAACTTGATATGAAAGGATTTTATTCATGTCTTCATTGCACTTGTAGTGCAACTTTTATGATTCACTTTATACATTTCATGAAAAGATCAACTGAGTACCTTTGGAAATTGATAATTAATTTCTCTACTTTTAAGCTTTTAAGTTCTCGTTCTTTGGTTGAGCAATGAGGCTATTACCTCAGAATTTAATATGGGATTTGCGATTGATACCAAATACACTGCGCAAAAAAATTAACGCACATTATGGAAATCTCAAATTCATTCTACAACTGAAGGTGTTCTCTATAGGCCGTATTCATAAAGAAGAGCATTTGCTTTTGCTTGTAGAAATTAAAGCATTTACTTCACATTCTAATCATAAACAAAAAGAAAGAAAAGGTTCGAACTTGAAGAAAAAGGTGTTGCTCTAAATTAAAATGTTTCCCTTTTTTGGTATTTATAAACAGGAGCATTTGCTACAGAATTGAAGGATTTGCTTCGCAAATATGCATCTAGTCCGGAGTGGATTTTTATCATTTATTTCTTTCATTTATTGACATTTAAAGGTGTTTCAGTTCGGGAGTGAGCTTGAGTGAGTGAGCGCATAAATACTGAGCTCTGTCCGCACTGAAATGAGAGCTGCCTTAGTCATTTGCTTGTCAGCACGGTGATAAAATGACTCACTAGACTCCAGGCGCTAATCAAGCCTCCTGCCTTGAGTTTTGAAGAAAAAACAAATTTTTTTCGGAAATTTCAACACACTGTAGCTCCGTAACGAAGCTTTTGCGGACCCATCTTTATATGATTTTCTTTCCTTAAAATTACATGTACATAGATTCAGCCCTTCAGTTGTGACATACTACTATGTATAGACCTATAAGATGAGCTTTTTTGCACGGTATATTAACCTATTTTTGTGCCACTTGTCCCGGTAGATGCTCAAACATTTATGGCAGCCCTATTCTAATTGGGAGTCTGATAGTTCGTCGTCACTTGCCATCTTAACACAGCTCACTTAAAATAATAAAAACTTCGAGTACAACTCAACTTCCAAGTAGCAGCAAACACTCTATACTACTAATAACATAATCGCTATCCTGATGTACCTGCAAGTTGCAACTTGTCGGCAACATATAGGTAAAGTGCGTAGTACCCGTAAATTGCGCGTCTCTATACCTTTTCCTCTTTTCGTGAGGATTTGCTTGCAAAGAAAAGGAAAAGATTATGAATACCAAGTAAAGCAAAACCTTTTCCTTCTACCTTCTCCTTGGGACCTCTACCTTTTACTTCTACCTTTACCTCTGAAGGAAATACTTCATTTTTATAAATACGGCCTATTGATTATTATTTTTATCAAAATTATGCATGCATATGTTATCCACTTTCAACGTTTTTCTTCAATACAGATGTTTTTCCAGAATGTCCAGAATGTTGCAGCGATTCAGGGAGACAAAAATGAATGTCCGAAGACCAGGACAGGGTAGACCACGGGTAACAACTGCCATTCAAGAACGTTACTTGAGAGTTTCTTCGTCGAGACAACGGTTTGCAACCGCTCGCCTCCTTCAAAATCAGCTTGAGCAAACTCATGGGAAGCAAATTAGCACTCAGACAATAAGAAATCGCCACAGAGAATATGATTTAAGGCCTCATGTCTCGGCAAAAGGCACAGCTCTTACCCCAGCCCATCGAAGGGCGCGTTTGGATTTTGCGAGAGAGCATATCCATTGGGAAGAGACTGATTGGGAAAGAGTTCTCTTCACAGATGAGTCTAGATTCTGCCTCTACCATTGTGCTCGACGTTCCCTTGTATACAGACGTCCACATGAAAGTTATGCTCAGTGCAATTTCCTGAATACTACTGGTTTCGGAGGAGGATCGATTATGGTATGGGGTGGAATATCTTTGACTGCTCGCACAGACCTTGTGGTCGTTGATAATGGAGCTATGAATGCTGATAGGTATATAAGGAACATTCTTGAAGAACATGTAGTGCCATTTGCCCCATACATTATTGAAAATTTCATTTTTATGGACGATAATACCATACCCCATCGAGCGCGCATCGTTCAGGAGTACCTTGAAGAGGTTGAAGTCTCTCGAATGGAATGGCTAGCAAGAAGTCCAGATCTTAATCCGATTGAGCAGGTTTGGGACAACCTCAATAGAAGGCTGAGAAGTTCAGAAAATCATCCAGCTACTCTTAATGACTTAGGAATCCAACTCAGAGAAATCTTGGAAGGATTAGATCAGAACATTTTAAGATCACTCATTTTGAGTATGACACTTAGTTGCCTAGCTGAAATTAACGCAAGGGGTGTAAATACCAAGTATTAAATCCCTTATCAGCATTTCAGTATTTTGAAAATTGTTTATTTCTCTTCTTTCACATAAGATTCGGTGAAATCCTGAATTGAATTTTTTATGGTTCTCTTACCACTATAGTCACGAAATTTTAATTAAATATTCAGTATATCGATTTCCATCCACAAAACGAATTTCACTCGAATCAAATATCTTCTTATGGAAATATGAAGTTTCTCCTTTTCAATATTCCAATTGAATTTTCAATGGTTCTGTTTACACTATGGCCTATTTGCATGAGGCTTGTTATGAGCATCTTGCATTCGGCCGTAGCATTTCATTTCGATTGATTTCGAATTTCCATCACATGCTATCTGTTAAAAATAACTATGACACTGCGCGTAACAGTCTAGATAGTGCCTTTAATTCGAACACAGCTTATCTGTTTTGATGTTTGGGAGCTAATCAATGACACGGCAGTCACCCCAAATTTTTATTTTACAACCCCCATATTAACGAAAAGTAAGCAAGAAAACTTAATCATAAAAATGAAATTTTCCGTGTCCCCTTCGGCTTTTTCCCGAGGGGACAATTTATTAATAATCACTACGTTGGAGCAGCATTGGCGCAGACATCCTTTTACAACGCCGACACACTGCTGAACAAAGAGAATGGCCGCATGGACCTCTTTAAAAAAACCTCCAGATACTCACTCTCTGCTTGAATTGTAAATGTCGCGGCAATCCTCACATAGTGCGACCAAAGATGACCAGACTGGACCTAAAGATGGAAGATTGGCACATAAGGGGCAGCACGGCACTAGATGGACACGAGGGGCACAGTTTCGGACTGAACTTCCGGATTAAATTGTGGAGGCCTAAATTGTGATGAAATACTGCTTGAAACATTCCAGATGCCAATATAAATCCACTAGAAACTACCCTCAAAAAAGGTATACCTCTCCAGGGTTTTTCAGGTTGGAATGAAAAAAGGTGATTTTCACGTGAAGGGTGTTTACATTCTGATAAGTATGAAGTATTTTCAACTGTATTTTTAACGAGTTGGATAATATTTTAGCTGAATTTTGTAGCCGAATTTCACGGATTGCAATGAATAGAAGATATTTTTCATTTCAGTGGTGACTGGTGAATCTGGTCATTTATCATAATCTTGTAGAGCAGAATAGGGCTATGATATTCAGGTCCACGCAGTTTTCACGGTCATATTTCATTATTATATGTAAGTGACTACACGGAACTTTTCTGTCATGAATTTATATACCATATCTGTTATGATAGGTGTTACTGAAAATATTCTACCACCCATATTTTTGAATGAAAAATCACTGAAAAGTAGTTATGAAAATATTCAATTAAATCCGAAAAAGTTACAGAGAATAATAGATTTTGATCCGCGGCAAAGTATTAATGTCTGTTGCTTTTGTATTTTGAATAACTATTACTATATAGACTGTCCAATTTAGCGGATACGGTGTGTGAAAATAAAAATAGAAGAAATATAAATATAAAATATAATAAAATATAAAATATCTTTTGTGATCTGCACAGTAAGCAATTCATTTCACACAGACGATGTCTTTTATTTCAATGCAAATGGGACAATTTCTATTGCCATCGTTAGTAAATGCAGAATCCTTCAATTTCAATTAAAAATTATTTATTTCTCTTTTAAATTTGAATTGTTCATTCATTCGATGCTAGAAAATCAAAAATTAATACGTAGAATAAACCTTGAGTTCGAAAAACTTTCATTGCTTATCTGTTTTGATGTTTAGGCGCTAATCAATGACACGGCAGTTACCCCAAATTTTTATTTCACAACCCCCATATTAACGAAGAGTAACCAAGGAGACTTAATCATAAAAATGAAATTTTCCGTGTCCCCTTAGGCTTTTTCCCGAGGGGACAATTTATTAATAATCACTACGTTGGCACAGCATTGGCGCAGACATCCTTTTACAACGCCGACACACTGTTGAACAAAGAGAATGGCCGCATGGTCCTCTTCAAAAAAACCTCCATATACTCACGCTCTGTTGGATTGTAAATGACTCGGAAATCCTCACATAGTGCGACCAAAGATGACCAGACTGAGCCTTAAGATGGAAGATTGCCAGATAAGGGGCAGCACGACACTAGATGGACACGAGGGGATCAGTTTCGGACTGAGCTTTCGGATTAAAAATTAAATCGTGGAGGCCAAAATTGTGAAGAAATACTGCTTAAAATATTCCAGATGGCATTATAAATTCACCAGAAACTACCCCCAAAAAGGTATATATCTCTCAGGAGTTTTTCATGTTGGAATAAAAAAGGGTGATTTTTACGTGAAGGATGTTCACATTTTTCACATTCTGATGAGTATGAAGTATTTTCAACTGTATTTTCGAGTTAGATAATATTTCAGTTAAATTTTGTAGCCGGATTTCACGGGTGCATTAAATAGAAGATATTTTTTATTTCAGTGGAGACTGGTGAATCTGGTCATTTATCATAATCTTGTAGTGCCGAATAGGGCTATGATATTTCAGATCCACGCAGTTATATTTCATTATTATATGTAAGTGCCTACGTGGAACTTTTCTGTCACGAATTTATATATTTTTCGTACTTCCGGGCCTAAAGTGACAACTTCACTCCCTTGTGACAGGTACTAAAGTGTCACATTTAATCCCTCCGGGATTAAATATTGACGAAACTCCCGGAACGATTAAATCACAAACAAACGAATTTAAAGGATATTTTAAAATTTCTGAATATAAACAAATTTCCAAATTTACCTTAAGCATTAAATATTTATCATCCGGAGCCTCCCGTGAGAACTGATCTACCTGCTCAGACGTGAGAATTCTTGACTTCTTTGGCTTAAATCCCTCATTTCTTCTCTTCAAAAAAGCTAATAATTTTGGAAATTTACTTATATCAATATCTTCTCTAATGTTAATAACCGATTTCAGCATTGAGTAATGTGCCCAGAGAGTTGAGGCACAAACCGCTTTTGCTTTATCATTGAAGTAGACTAACAGCGCATTTTCAGTAGGTTGTCTCACATTTTTTTAAGCGGCACCACTTTTTAAAAGCATCGTACTGCTGCTTGTATAGTTTTCTAGATTTCGGTGGTAACAATTCTTCACCTACTTCGGCTGCTCTTTTATCAATATCAGATACACCTTCTTCACTCATGATACCAATAATTATCAATAACAATGTATCTTTACAATGACACTAGTAATGACAATGTTTCTAAATTATAATAATTGTCACAACGCAATGTAACTTAGGTATTTTAAAGACAGTTTATTAAATGAGTTGAAGAGAGAAAAAACTGATTGAAATTATTGAAATAATTAATAAAATCATACCGGAAGTACGAAAAGTATCGTATATACCTTGCGACTGAAGTACATTTAATCCTTCAGGTGAATTATGGCCCTCCCTGCGGTCGGGCCATAAACTTTACCTTCAGGATTAAATGTACTACTTCAGTCCCGCGGTATATAATGTAGATACTATTATCTGTTATAATAGGTGTTACTGAAAATATTCTACCACTCATATTTTTAAATTCAAAATCACTGAAATGTAGTTATGAAAATATTCAATCGAATCTGGAAAAGTTATAGAGAATGAGATATTGATTCGCAAAAAAGTATTAATGTCTTTTGCTTTTGTATTATGAATAACTTTCACTATATGGACTGTCTAATTTAGTGGATACGGTGGGTGAAAATAAAAATAGAAGAAATTTCTTTTGTGTTGTGATCTGCAAAGTAAGAAATATATTTCACACAGACGAAGAGACGAAGAATGTCTTTAATTTCAATGCAAATGAGAAAATTTCTATTGCCATCGTTAGTAAATGCAAAATCCCTAAATTTAATTAAAAAATCATTTATTCCTCTTTTAAATTTAAATTGTACATTCACTTGATGCTAGAAAATGAAAAGATTATTACTGTAATTTTCAGGAAAATTTTCATCGCATCCTATCTGTTAAAAATAACTATGACACTGCGCGTAGCATTCTAGATAGTGCCTTTCATTCGAACACAGCTTATCTGTTTTGATGTTTAGGCGCTAATCAATGACACGGCAGTCACCCCAAATTTTTATTTTCAACCCCCATATTAACGAAAAGTAATCAAGAAAATTCAATCATAAAAATAGAATTTTCCGTGTCCCTTAGGCTTTTTCCCCAGGGGACAATTTATTAATAATCACTACGTTGGAGCAGCATTGGCGCAGACATCCCTTCACAACGCCGACACACTGTTGAACAAAGAGAATGGCCGCATGGACCTCTTTTAAAAAAACCTCCAGATACTCACGCTCTGCTTGAATTTGAAATGTCGCGGAAATCCTCACATAGTGCGACCAAAGATGACCAGGCTGGGCCTAAAGATGGAAGATTGGCACATAAGGGGCAGCACGGCACTAGATGGACACGAGAGGCCCAGTTTCGGCCTGAGCTTTCGGATTCGAACTGCTGAAATATTCGAATGGTTTCGAGGCCCGCCGCTATCGACCGGGGCGCTACGAACGCCCAGCGGTCCCAAATAGGGGGTGAACAGGATGTGTCTGGGAGTTTCGAGTTTGGACGGATAGAGGGGTGGATTTGACGTGAATCTGGATTCGAACAAGCTGGATTTGAATGTTCTGCAAGGGTTTGAATCGAAATTTCGTAGGATTGTTGCGTGGAATTTGGAGGTCTTATTGTGGAGACTACTATAAACGTAACATTAGTCGAGCGTCTTTGGTCGCAAACTCTTGAAACTCTGAAAAGAATTTAATCGTAATCGTGGTCTTGTTAAATACAGAACGAAGATAAATATAAAGAAAAATTATGTTTTCAGTTAGGTACCTACCAAACTCAGGCCGTCCTTCATATAGGACTTTAGGTAAATGGGCTTATACAATAATCATAATTTTATTTTGTATGGAATGAAACGAAATATTCGACCTGTACTTCAACATTAAACATCTTTTTATAGTTTTTTTATGGGCAAAACTGCAACTTGTGTTTTGACCAGTGGATTAACGAGAAGATACCACCTGTTTCGGCGCAAATTAATTTACAAAGATTGATTAATGCAATGACCCTGGAAACTGAAATCCTTTCATTTTGATTGAGTAGTTTCATCACATAACATTGCTTCAGCAATCAATCACCTCATTTCAGGCTACTCAATTTAACATTGCCTAAAATACCAGTAGCTTTTAGTTTTTGGATATCTAAAATTCCCCTCAAGAGTCGGGCCTGTATCCGCGTCTGCCTCATTTGCATCTTTTTGGCGTTTCGATTTAATTCTTCTGTGTAAAATTTGCTTATATCAACTGAGTAATAATACCCTCAATTCTGAGTATTTCATATTTTATAAGCGATTTTTCTGTTGTGCATATTCGTTTCTGCTACTCAAAAACCGTTCGAATGTTTTTTCGCCGAAGAATTTCACAAAAAGCTCCATTGAAACATGAAATTTTCTCCCATTATAATATTGAAAGGATTTGTTTCAATATAAAGCTTCATAAATAAAGTATTTATCCATTGTTCATTTCTTCCAATTTCCTGAAAATGACGATATTCCTAGGAATTAAAGTAAGGAAACATATTCTTCTGATGAAAACCTTCACTTTCGTCTGTTATACGAAATTTGATTTCAACTGTAGCTTCTAACTGGGATGCAGATATCAGTGATGCTGTGTTGTATTCCGTAGCGTTTTCTAGCCGAATCAAAACTAATACCTCGAATTTTCTCGTTTTGTTAACATTATCTTCCAAAATAGTCAGAGCGTCGATGATAGGGAATTATCAATAATGAAATTGCATTGACAGATATCTATGTCATAATAGTACTACTTATAGGACACCCATAAAAAACCTTAGTAGTTACTTCTCAATACAGTTGGATACCTCAATCATTCAAAATTTGGTAAATAATTATTAAAAGTCGAAATTTATTTACTTGGTAAAGTGGAATCGTATTCAGCCATTTCACGAACTACCCGTATGATTTTTTTAGTGGAAAAGTGTTGTTATGAATGAATTAATAGAACTAGGGCTAATTAATAATTTTTTTTTGAAAAATGTGGAAAATACTGAGAAATTTTTTTCCCTATGTTTCTGATTGCTACTTTTTTTGGCTAGCTCTATTGATCATATTTTTCATAAAATATTCCTGAAAACCGCATATCAATTGGAGGTATGAAGCGAACACAAAAACGCTGGTACAATTTGAACTGAGCGTCGAAGGGGTGTGATTCCCTCTTAATGAGGTGTGTATATGTCAACGAAACCAAAGTACTAAGTAATAAAGCATTGCGGAAGAAAATATAAACATGGGACTATATGCAAGACTAGACTTGCGAGATATGTACATACTTTATGTGGTTCATTTGGTTTCAAAATGAGTTTTATTTGTCATTTCACGAAATGAGCTTTCGATATTTTACCATCAAACTATGGTTTACTAGCACTATACGGTTTTATAGAATCCGTCAATAAATGTTTGGAACGAGGCATTCGCAGAGCTGGAATATTTTAGGACCTTTTCTGTGCTTTCGATACTCTCTCCACGAATTTTATTATCGATAAATGCTACAATCTAAGATTCAGAGACATATTTATTGACTAGCTGAGTAGTTTTATCAGAGACAGAACTATGTCAAATATTACCGCGAAATTCTTGATGATATGATGGAACATTTATGGAACTATTATTTGCGCTATTTCCATCATTGTTGCTTTTTCTGTTCAACTCTTCGGCCAGAATTAGCCAGCCGCCCTCAGGAAAAACATTTCAGAATTTTTACTCTCAGAGAATCTACTTTGGTCATTCTTTAAAAAAGTTTATCATTTTTTATTTATTCCGTTGTCGAAAATTTTTGTTTTTAGGCTGGATATTATTTTTGGAGGCCTCATGTTTTTGGCATCAAAAGATGGTTAACTGATAGTAATTTCGGTTATTGACATAAAAGCTGCTTCCTTCAATTTTTTCCGTTTCAGTTTTAGTTCTTATGATATTAAGGAAGCTTCATCCCATATGGTCTTCCCTCGAAACATACTGCTCCAATAAAGGCTCTACCGCACTCACAGGGTACCTACTTCATACAGGGTGGGCCATCCATAACTTTGCACCCCCGATTTTAAGCTTTGCGATGGACAGGTCAAATTTTGTTGAAATGGGTACAAATAAGGGTATTCAAATGAGTTTGATATCACTACACCTCTAGCCACAACCCCTAACATCTTTCATTTTTGAATTGGGAAAAGGACTCGAGCAGCACCTTGTTGGAAAGGCAATTCTATTTCCTGCATAAATGTATTTTATTACAAATTAAATCGTGCGCGTTCATTTAATTTGAAATAATTGCTGTTAGGTTAGCGACTAGAGGGTTAGTGATATCAAACTCATTTCAACACACTAACATGCCCTCCTGTGAATAAAATTTTACTTGTTCGAGTGTTTTCCCATCTCAAATATCCGAATTCGGCGTGTGAAAGTTATTGAAAGAATACTGAGTCACTTTGTGAATAAGGCGATGAAAAAAAATACACTCATGCAGGAAATTGAATTGATCGACCCCTTTGCCCTTTAAAAAAATAGAGCTGTTAGGGGTTGCGGCTAGAGAGGTAGTGATATAAAACTCATTTAAACACCCTTATTTGAACCCCTTTCAACAAAATTTGACCTGTCCAAGCGTTTTTCCGTTATTCCATCTCAAAGCTCAAAATTTGGACTGGAAAGTTATAGATGGCAATTTTTGATTGATTTTCATGATCAGGTTTTACTTTTGTTATATTATCACTCATAGTATCTTGAGTCTTGAATACAGTTCTCACATTGTACTCATTACCAATCTTTTAATCTTTTCAGATAACCCTTCAACATATGGCATGAAATCGTTTGTGCTGGTTCGGTTTGACTTATACAGGGTGTCTGTAAACAAATGCGTGGGACTTAGGGAGATGATTCCTCGATGAAAATAAGCAGGGGTAGTTCATATAAATTTTTTTCGAAATCGATCTCCCTTTCAATTAGGATACAGCCTTTGGAAGGCGATGACGAGTTGACAGTTTTTAATTTTCTTAGGAGGACTGAGTCATAAAACTTGACATAATATGATTCATTAAATGAATGTTACTCAAACATTTTTTTTTGATCCTATAACTCTTCTATTAGGGGTTGAAAATAACAACCCCTTATGATTTTCCTTCAAAAATTGTTTTCGTGGGATAGATTTCCGAAAAATAATATTCTCTTTCCCATTTAATTCTAATCAAAAAAAGTCTCCTGCAAAATTTTGCTACGGTCGATACCTTTCTCGAAAAAATAAAAACTTACAAGCAGTTATGATCACTGTTCATTCCATTTCATCCTATGTTCCATAGAATGAAAGTTCTAAGATATTGCTTATGCTCAAAATTGATTTTGACAGAAAAAAAAAGATTTTCTATGATTCTTTTTACAATTTTCAGTTTCTGAAGAGTTCGATTTTTTCAATAAATACTTTGCAGTAATAAAATAGCATCATTTTGATGCCTTTTTAACTTTTGGCTACTCCTATTTCGGTATTGAAATGATGATACAAATCAAAATGTTGAAAATATTCAATTGAAAAAAAACCTCCAGATGGAACGCCCTCTAGAACGAACGCAGTCTTCGCTTGAAGCCTGTACAGGAGATTTCAAATTGTTTCAAGTTTGCTCAGAATTACAGCCTTATGCAAACATGCTCTGAGTAAATAATGTATGCAGTTTGTACATGAACAATCCCGAAATTCATGATGTTTCGGGGTTGGAAATTTCGTGTTTCACGAAGCAAATTACAAAGACTAAATGATGCTGTTTGAATTTCGTAGTCCAGAATGCTGCCTATTTTGCGCCAGCCGCAAACTATTAAGATGCTTTCCCCAAATTGACTAAAGGCGGAAACACATTATTGAAACGCGACGCGACCCGATGAAACGCGATGCGTGTTGAGTCGAATCAAATGCATTGTTTTCTATAGACCAGAATCACACTATCAACATCCGACGCGACGCCATGAGCGCGATCCAGACGTGCCAGATCGGTGTGTCGACACGTTGCGTCGCGTCGCGTTTTACTAATGTGTTTCCGCCTTTAATCTATTGGCGAATCCAAAAATCTAGACGCCATCTGGTGGCTAATTCCCGAACCTACTTTGTCAGTACTGTTTTACTGTTTAGTTTGGTTGTCTCGACTTACGAAGTGTTTTTTATCATTATTTGGAGTATTTATATTGTGGTTATTGTTATATTGTACTGGATTTTGCAGCAGAAATATTGAGTCAAGAAAATATCCGAAAAGGTATTTATATTAGTGCTTTCAAATGAATATATAGAGATTTAGGTTGAATGATTCTGTTTGGAGCTAAGTTTTTCAGTTCACGATTCAGAAATGCAATTTTATAGTTTTTAACTACTGGGTTGTGCATTAATTCATTAATATAATCAACAATAATCTAGAATTTTTCATAATAAACATTATTTTCAGTTACATCTTAGTGCATCGTGAGTGAACAAATGGAACAAAGTTCTTCTAATCGTAAAGGAATAGTTCATAACTGTAACTGTTGTGTTTTCAATTGTTTATCGACAAAAAGCAAGAAAAGGACTATACATTTTCGAAGGTTTCCTAAGAAAAATGCAGCATCAGTTCATATCACCAATGCCTTCGATGTACTGGAATAAGTTGATACAAGAAAGGCCTGGATAAACAAATTGTTGACCAACCACATATATCATGGAGTTTCCCAGTTATTAAAGCACTAGTTTGAAGACAAGGTGCCATTATTTTTATGAAGCAAAAAACAACATTATTAATTTTTTCATCCATTATGCCAGTAGAATCACACTTTTTATACACTTTATTTGATAGGGTTGAAATAAAATACTATTTAACTTAACTCCTTGTATTTACTTTCCCAGTCAAACTATATATACGAATGATACATCTGTTTCATTCTGTCAATACCTGTATTCACTTTCCAATCCAGTTATTATATTATTATAGTCATATCTCAACTTCAAGAGTCTATACCTCGTTCAACTACATCGGGATCTGAATACGTTTTACCAATCCATACACTACATCTCTTCTTTTCAACAATTAGATAATTGTTAATTGACAGAGGGTTTCCCAAACTACTTTCAGTATCATTATGGTATTAGCAGCAGTTATTTATCACATTATGTGAATTTCTTTTTAGCGGCTATAGTAATTGACTATAACGAAGAGGTATTCTCCTTATGATAAAGGACCAATAACTAGGTACAATGCCCACCAATTTTAGGTGCTTACAATTGAGGACTTGTTCACCTTCTATTATGCATTTTTTATTGGGTGCAGCCCCCAAATAATTGAAAACGGTATTCAAGCTCGAATAGTGCACCATTGTTCCTGTTGAATTATTGTATATTTCGCCAAGGATTAGACTGAAGGAACCAATTTTTCACTTTAATTTTATAACTTCATTCAACATCAACCACAATCCACTAATTTACTTTCAATATGTTCAATAAATATATAGATTTTCAAGAAAATCGTACAAAAACCTCCATCTCGCCATACTAATCTCGAAAATAGTACTGACAAACGTCAAAATTTGTTTACAGTTCGCAGCGCCACCAACGTAAATTGGATTCGCCAATTATTGTTGAGTGACCTTTGAAGGATGCAAAAAGTTTTTCTGGTGGGTAAAATTCATATCTCATGTGGGGAAATATTAGTTTGATTGCTGAAATTGTCAGATTGGCAAGGAACCAGGAGTATCTCGTGCATTCTTTCCATATACGTTTGTGCGTTGTGAGCTTCTAATACCCTTATTACACCATACTTTTTTCATGTCTATATTAGAGTTTTTTTTCAGGACAGTTTGTTGCGTTAATATACCCAAAATGAGTAGCACTAATATACTATGCCTTTTCAAGGGGTTTCAGGGAGTAATTCCAAAATTGCAAAATTGAAGGAATTGTTATTTTACCTCAAGATTGTGTTTTGTTGGAATGTTTTCGAAAGAATAACATGGTATCTATATTGATATGAAAAATAATAATGATGCAAACAATAGAAGATGAAACTGAATTTGAAAAAATCAATTATAACTATTATTGCAACTGTAACTGTTATTCTGAAATATAACAAAAAAAAATTCACAGGAGATAGGAGGTGAAGCCTTGGATGAACTAAAAATCAGGCAAAAAAAGCAATGTTGTGTTATTGGACCCGACTCGACATTTCTACGAAAAAGCACGAAATCCCCATGTTTTAGGGGTGAAAGACAGAACCGGTTCTATTCATCTGCAAGCCTGAAATAGGCACCAAAATAGTCTCAGGCGCATGCGCAGTTCGTTGAAATTTCAGGCGGAATAGGTTAGGCCGACAAAATGGCATGGTGTAAGAGGGGTTTTACATACACACATCGTCAAAGTCTTGACTCTTGACCTCCCTAGGTTTTTCACATGAATATTATATGTACTTGAAATGAAAAGAATATTTTCCTTCATTAGAACTGAAATATACTGATAGAAAATGATTGTTCCTTACTCTTTGCTTTCTGCAGGATTGGACAAAATAGGAAAAAATCTAAATTTATCAATTATTGAAGTCATTACCCAACTAATTCCAAGTTCAATATTACCACCTCTTCTTTCAATCAAGTATCAAGTCATCCATGAAATTTTCAAGCATATCGTACCCTTGCTTCGTGAAGGACTAAACTTAATTCCTAAAACTTCACAATACGCCTAGGCATCTCACCTATCAAGACATAAATGACATTTTCAGTCTTATCGTACCTATCTCCCTGAACTGTTCCTCTTCTCCTAAAACGCATATTTCAATGGTGATTCGACAGACAATTTAATAGGAAATTGAAAAATTAAATCCCAGCAATATTTTCCAACTTCCAAAAGCACAAGATTGCACTAATTGGGCACTAAATATTGGCATATTAATTTCATATTGATTTGAGAATATTGGTGTTGAGCGT
This sequence comes from Propylea japonica, assembly GCA_013421045.1. NCBI lineage: Eukaryota > Metazoa > Arthropoda > Insecta > Coleoptera > Coccinellidae > Propylea > Propylea japonica. The sequence continues at coordinate 91,094,817 of CM024240.1, forward strand.
AAAGTCAGCACTTCAAAAACAACAATGGTACAATGAGAGTAATAAACCTACAGTGTGAGAATTACTGCTTCCAACTTTTCGCTAACTTCCAGATTAAATCTGGCAATTGGTTTAAAAGTACCAATTCATAGATAAAAAGTGTCAATCGCTAAATTAAATCTGTTAATTAACAGCTTTTATTTTTATCGCAGTGGCCCTAACAGTCCTTCTTTCACAGCTTATACAGACTTATCAAGAAAACCCCCAAAGAAAATTGACAAAAGGGCATCGATTACCTACCACTTCAAGTTCCATCGACAACTCTGAGCTTTCGTACGATTTTCTGCCACAAAATCCTTTTAGTTTAGAAAAGTGCGACTTCTTTTCACTTCGCCGACAGCGTCAAATATTCAACTTCTGAGGTTTTTCCAGGAAATACCTAAACGGGAATTTATTTCAGAGCCCAAAGCTCTTCAAACTCCGTAAATTTCCACCGATTGAGCTGAGCTGTTCACTCAAGGAAATAATCTTAAGATTGTTCGTGTAAAAAGTCGAACTTTCTAAGAGATTCCTAATAAAATATTGAATTTTTCTCGGTGCGAAATTGAAACTTCGATGTGATTTTCGTTTCTGTTATGGATGGTTTTTTAGCGAGTTTCAAAAGTTCCTTCTGAATTAAATTGCTGTTATATACAATATGTAACTAACAGTCTGTGGAGTTAAATTGTAGGTATTGTATTATTTGAGAAATAATCGACACTCGCTTCTTATTTTTCAATATCACATCATTCAAATCACGGACTTTTGATGTTTTCTGAAGTTTTGGATTGATGGAAACTGAAGGGTTTTCCAATAAGAGGTGTTATTTTGAATAGCCCGCTATTTCACGTTTGAAGCTTTAATTTTGTGACATTTGAAAAGAATGAACTACGCCATTAATAAAAGTGAAATGATACACACTTCAAGAACGCATTGGAATTATTGAAATTCACTATAAAAATGGTGAAAATTTGGCAGAGACGGTTAGTAAAACTCGAACATTTTTGGGTCGTCGTATGCAACTTGTCGGACCGCAATAAAGAAATTAGTGGAAAAATTCGAGCTGTTGGGTCAAGTTAGTGATGTGAAGAATAAAACCCGTACATGTCGCTCAAAAATAGCCGAGAACATTGCTGCTGTAGCCGAAAGTGTTGAAGAAAACCCAGGATTGTCCATTCCTCGTCGTTCTTTGGAATTAGGCATTCCACAAACGTCAGTACTCCATATTTTCATAAAGATTTGGGTCTTAAGGCTTATAAAGTTCAGTTAACACAAGAAGTCAAGCCAGCCGATCATCAACAACTTCGTGTCTTTACTGATTGGGTCGTTGAAATGCATGAAAATGATCCGGAATTCCAACGAAAAATCATCTTGAGTGCTTCCATTTCCACCTCGGTGACTTCGTCAACGAGCAAAATTGTCGCATCTGGGGCTCGAAAAAGTTATTGTTGAAAAGCCTCTTTATCCTCAACTTGTGACTGTGGTGCGATTTATGGTCCGCCGGAGTCACTGGACCTTAGTTTTTCGAAAATCAGCCTGGAGCATCAGTTACGGTGAATGGATTGCGCTACCGAGAGATGATTAATGATTTCTATGGCCGAAGTTCGATAGTATTGATCCAGACAACGTTTACTTTCAACGAAACGGCGCTGCGTGCCACACAAGCAACGAAACGAAACCATCGATCTTTTGCGGAAAAAGTTTTCGGACCGTGTTATCTCTCAAAGAGGTGATCACAATTGGCCACCGAGATCTTGTGATTTAACACCTTGCGACTTCTTCCTTTGGGGCCACGTGAAAGAGAAGGTCTACGCCAAAAGCCCAACGTCGATTCAAGACCTCAAAGATGGAATTCGTGAGGCTATCGAGAACATAGGGCAGCCATTTTGCGATTTGGTTATGGAAAATTTCATTAAAAGGATATGGTCCTGTAAGCGTGGTCGTGGTAGTCATTTGCCGGATGTTATTTTCCACTATTAACGGCATAGCTTCTTCTTTGTAATGAAATACATCCGATCATTTATATTGAAAAATGGCATTTCTCTTTGAATATCAAAATAACAACTTTTATTGGAAGACCCTTCATATGAGATCTTTATATTATTCAACGAGCAGTATGGTTTGCCATAAACTTGCATTGATGTACTTTATCAGGTGAGTTATGACCGTAACTGCAAGTTGAATACTTTATCTTCGACTAACCATAACATAACCCTAAATACTGAGATACCTATACAGGGTGTAACTAAATAAGTGTAAAATATTTAAGGAGGTGATTCCTCATCGAAAAAAAGATAGGATCTTTCATATAAAGAAACTTCATTGGAGCATCCCTTGTTAAGATACAGCCCCTCAAAGGGAATACATAAAATTTCTATAACAATTTTTTTCACAAGCACCAAAAAAGTTACAATATTGAAATTAACCTGACGTTTCCTACTAGCAAAAAAAATTGTCACTATCGCTAAAAGTGTCCTACTAGATAGATTAGTTTCGCATTTATGACGATCTATCTCTGTAGTTGTTCGTAAAATAATTTTTTACCGCGAACTGGATTATTTTGGGCAAAAAACTCAAAAGACATTTTTTGTTTAGAATGAAACAGGCTATCGGAAATAAATGGTAAACAAGTAATAAGACAAAAAGTTACATTGGAAATAAACTTTAGGAGTTGCGTTTCCCACCCTTACAACCATGGAGTAAACCAAATAAATAACTGGATAAGTGTCTTTTTGCTAGTAAGAAACGTCAGGTTGATTTCAATATTGTAACTATTTTGGTGCTTGTGAAAAAAATTGTTATACAAATTTCATGTACTCCCTTTGAGGGGCTGTATCTTAACAAGGGATGCTCCAATGAAGTTTCTTTATATGAAAGATCCTATCTTTTTTTCGATGAGGAATCGCCTCCTTAAATATTTTACACTTATTTAGTTACACCCTGTTTATATTCTTTTGAATTGAAAGCTAAAAAAATACAATACATGAAACAAAAAAGTCCCTAGCTGAAGTTGGTGCAAAACGGGGTACCATACTATTCTGGCGTATGATACCAGAGCACAGGGAAAAACCTCAGTTGGAAAAACCCTGTCTCGCCGTTTTTACAAAATTGAAATTTAAAAATATTCGAATAAATACCTTCAATATTTAGATACAAAATACTTAATTCATGCTCTTGGGCCTGGAGGGTGTTTTAAACCAGGGGCCTATTGCACCAAACACTTTGCAATTTTTCACTTTGCACTTTTCACTTTTCAAATGAATTAAGTTCCACGAAACGCATTCATAAATGAAAAATACATTGTGAAAAGTCAAGTACATAGTGAAAATCACTCCGCAGACATTTAATATTGGGAGAAATGTTGTGCAATATAACTAATTTTCACTTTTGAAATTAGTCAGAATGCAAAGTGCGAAGTGAAAAGTTGCAAAGTATTTTGGTGCAATAGGCCCCGCATTCCAAGTGATGATTTTTCGAATCTCCTGTTCTTCTAAGAAAATTCAGAAGAAAAAAATTATTGCCAAATCCTAATAATAATTGTTTTGGTAGTTTTCATCGATATAAATCTGTATTATATGGGATTTGAGATTGATACCAAATAGGTACTTATATAAATGCAGAATTTCAGCACAATCGGAATTATATTCTGGAAATTATTCGAAAAATTAAATATGTAAAAAACAAATAATCACAAAAATTAAATTCTATGGTTCTGATGATGCGATCCTCTTGAAATTTTGCATGAACATTCAGTATAATCAGTCTTAATTCACAAAATAAATTTCACTTGACTCGGTTATCCTGTTATGGAAATATAAAGATTCTGCTCTTCAATATTACAATTGAAGTTTTTGTGGTTCTCTTGACAATATGGCTACAAAATTTTGCATGAAACTTCAGTATAATAGTCTTCATTCACAAAAAAAATTCACTTGAATCGGATATCCTGTTATGGAAATAGAAAAATTCTTGTTTTCGATATTCCAATAGAATTTTTTATGGTTCTGTTAACATTATGGTCACAAAATTCTGCATGCACATTCAGTGTATCAATCTTTATTTACAAAATCAATTTCATTCGAATAGGATATTTTTTCATGGAAATATGAAATTTCTTCTTTTCAATATTCCAATTGAATTAAATTTATGGTTCTGTTTACACTATGGCCACAAAATTTTGCATGAAGCTCATTATGAGCATCTTGCATATGGCCACAACATTTCATTCTGATGGTTTTCGATTTGTCTGAGATATTGAAGAACAAAAACTTTGAATGGCCATATTTTATGGAACAGCCTGTACGATATGGCTGGTTAACGAACTTAACCGAGCATTTTGGGAACCGAACTCACCCTGAAAATTTCAAGTCTCTAGGACAATCCCTTCGAAAATTATTGTGCTAACGGCCGGACGGACGGCCTCTTGGACAGAATTGAATTTGACCACGAATTCGTCATCAGGGAGTAGAAACCTATCGTTTCAGACCATTTTCGGCTCAAAATTCTAAAATTACAGACATTTGGGAAAAACGATAAAGCACTCATTTAAGGAGAAGAAGCGCTCAAAAGATATGTTCGAAAAGAGATACACTATACACTTATAATAAATAAAAATCTATCGAGAGACACAGAGAAAATGAGGGTTACCAAGATGAGTGGATCACCCTATATTACTGTGTTAAGTTCCCGATCAACATAAAAAATGATTAATGAGACCACACCCGCGTGGTGGAAATCAATTTTGAATGGCAAATTTCGTGTTGAGAGGGTCATCGGCCTGCGAAGTAATTATGAATGTTATTTGAGGCTGTTTCAATCAAATTTCACCTTTCATTCATTAATCATGAGCAGGTGAGCGACCGTCCCACCTCTATTGTGGTTCACTAATAGTTTATAATACCCAATCAGGAGCAATTTTTGGCCTATTGTAATAATTTTGACCAGTAATAAGTTTCTTACTTCGTTCTGTACTATGGTAACCTGTCCGAAGACTTTGAATATGATGCAGTTCCCAGATAGGCATTCGTTCCCCATATCATTCAGTTGGTGCTTTCGGTTTCGAGGACTTACATAATTCGCAGTTGTGGATGCTTCATTGATTCAACAACATATTCGTGCCTTTTCAAGACATGGATACGAAGTAGGTTCAGTGGCGGCTTGTCCTATGAGGCAGGTGAGGAGGTGCCTCACCAAATAAATTACGGAAATCACAAATATCAAGCGAATTAATCCAATATTTTATTGATCAATTTCATCATCCCATTATGTTCTTAAGTCTCAATTTTTTATACGATACTGCACTGGGTCTCGTCTTCCATAATATACGAGCTCAATCTCAAGCCGGCTACAGACGTCTGTAACATAACACGTTACAGACGTTACGATGAATGAACAAAAATCGGACCGTAACGTTACACGTTACAGACGTTAAGGTCCGATATTTGTTCATTCATCTCACTTCCTCTTCAAGGCGTAAACGGCTATAAAGGCAAGCCTCACGCGCTTCCTTGTCTAGCGCGTTATTCACATCAACGTGACGAGATCATGAACCTACCCTACGTTGTTTATCTATTGCTGCTCCTAAGGTGAATTTGAGGCTAGCCTCTTAGCAGCAACTTTCATAAAACTTTAAGCGTTTTATGTCAGAAACGGTGCCTCGTAGGAAAAAAATATTGATACATTTTTTAAAGATAATTTTAAGATCTACATTTTTTGTCTGTATTACTTTTCTGATGAAGATCACCGTTTTGCTGAAAATCGCTGATTTTTCTACATTTGAACTTGAATTTTTTTCCATCCACGGAAATGATTCGGAACTTTTATATATTATTTATTATTACGTTTTGAACAATTTTACCAATTTTCAGCTTGTTGGGGCTTTATGTAACTTCACCCTCATGGTCTGGATTTACCGGACTATCTACCCTTGATCCGCGATCGTTTCGTTTGATCGGCAAACTGCATATTCGGGTTAATCGGGAAGCGGAAAGTAGCGAAATTTCACTTTGGTTTGGGATTATTGGGTTTGTGCCGTTCGTGGTACCACGTTTGCTAGTAGGGTTTGTTTCTTTGGTAGTGTTGTGTGAATTCTTTCCACAAGAATTTTCATTTTGTTTATCGGCTTTGGTTATGACTACCAGAAGGCGAAATGGCTTAAGCAGAACAAGTGTGTCGTTCCCAATTCCCAAAACAAATGCAGTTCTCGTGATATTGCAGATTTTTCAATGAATCATAAACAGTTTTTGAGTCATTTTTATGAGTATAAATTATGTAAAATTCAAGAAGTTATACGACCTGTTCCAAATCTTTTGACTATCGGTGCGGTAGGAAAATCGAATCGGAGGTTTCAAAAAGAGAGTACTATACTGGCAGTGTAACTTTAATCAAATTATTTTTTGGCAGTGCTTATAAAACGTATTCCGAAAGGGTTTGGTGAAAAATTGGTTGAAGCGACTTGAAAAACTTATTTCAGGGCAATTGCCAAACAATAAAATGCTAGAATCATTGCATTGAAGCATTAATACCGAAGGATTTTTTAAGTAAAGATAAAATTAAAATAATCAGTATAATAGCCATAATAAGATGAAGATTTGTATTTGATTCAAAAATCCAAATTATCAGTAATGATTTTTTCATAATGGTAAGTATGCAGCTGACAAAGTAGAGTTTATAAGATTAGTGTTTTCCTTGTAATAATTATGTCTTTTTCTGAAGTGCCTCATCATTTTATTCTGTCACAAGCCGCCACTGAGTAGGTTGTAGTATTGCTCTGTGATTTGAAACCCTCTTTACAACTGCCATAAACAGCTTATTTAGGCAGTACAAAAACGCTTTTTAAAATATCTATCTTGGCGGAAAGATGGCGTGTACTGCAGTGGCGACTCCTCAGGGGAGGCAGAGGAGGCCGGGCCTCCCCTAATTTCACTGCATTTTATTTAATTTGAAATTCAAGTTCAAATGAAAAATAATTACGTTTCTATATCTGTATTTTATCCATCATTCTATCTACTATCCAAATCTCAAATTAATAAACATTTGTTTATTATTCAGCGATCTTAAACATTCATACATTATCCGCAACACAAAATACGTATTATACGTATTTTGTGTTGCGGTTTGCCTGCTATATACGTAACGTATATAGCAGGCAAACCTCTTAGCGGAGGAGGCTCGCCTCCACGAGTCGAGATTCGTTAGCCTGTAACATTTCAAACTTCTTCAAGTGAACGGTGCGGGAACCACTTAAATTCAAGCTGTAGATCACGTGATCGGAGGCCCGTCTCCACCGCAGCCTTCTTTCCGCTTCTAGGCGAACGAGCTCAGCCGAAACTGGCGTCAGATCGGCCCGAATCAACCCCGATCATCGTGGATGGAGATCAGCTGTTGTTTTGATTTCCTCCCTTTTTATTAACGAAGTATTAATCCTTTATCCTTTTACAGTGGGTTTTATAAAGCTTGATCGGGCAATCAAATCGTTGATTTTGAAAATTGCACAGAAATAATTACATTTCATTTATCACCGTGATCGGAGTTTCATGAAACCCGGCTTTAGCGTGTGGTTTGTAGTTTTATGACATTTTTCGGAAAAGTATGTAGGGGTACGATTCCAATATTTCAGCAAAAAAGATGGAAACGGAAAGAAGAAGTGAGAATAATAATGCAAGTAGTGAACGCAAGATCCTGTAGATTTTATTTTGAATAATAAATTCAGTAGAATGCCTTACGATGATAAAATTTTCATAACTCAAGTAATTATACCTCGACCAGCAATGTTAAATTTAATTATTCATAATCGTTCGTTTTGCGTAGAATGGTATAATACATGCCAGTGGCTGACAGGAAGCCCAGTTCGAAATAAATTATTTTGTTGGTTGCGTGGTCTTGGGCCTCCTCTGATTGAAATCTCACGAGCCGCCACTGCCCCGCAGGAGGCTCCGGTTATGGACTAATTTTGGAGAGATTTGAATCAATTTCAAGCGGATAAGCGGTTATCATTTTGGTTAACCAATTGCATTCAAGCGGTTTTAGTTATTTTTGGTTCAAAGTGATGACGTCATGAATTAGCCCTTCGACGTCATTGATTTGAACCGCAAATGCCCAGACTCAAGAGCTGGGTTAAACATCTGGTTATAAGAAAAGTAGGGTGGCACGCGGCAAATTTCAGAAATTGTTGACTGACGAAGCATATTTGAAGAAGATATTATGTATTCGGGAGCTTACCCACGTTACGATTTATATAGAGAAAACTAATTCAACCATTTCAATTATCGGCTTAGTCATTTAGGAATTAAACTTATCTATTTCAATCTCTTCTGATGACTTGTTAATATTATCTACTTTATAAAAATAAGTCAGGTTTTCCTCCCTGATGCTATAACTCCAGAACGCAGGAATCGATTTCAACGAATTTGCATTCGTTGGAAAGGTCTCGGGCTCCGCTAGGTTTGTAGCAAAAAAAATTCAGGAAAAATTTCAAGATATCGAGAAGAACGTAAGAAATTGGTAAATTTCTGACATTTCTGAAAAATGTCATTATTTATGACATCGAATTCAATGACAACTGTCAAGTCTCCTTACAAGAGGGAAGTGCAAGGTATGAGTATCGGTTTTTAATCGTTTTATAACGTTTATCACTATCACTATCAATATTTGTTCCAGAAACTATGAAATTATAAGGAAGTACGTGACAATTTTTAATTCAGTTTAGAGGTCAAAAAAGCTCAAGGAAATTTGCAATTTTGAGAAGGAAAACGAACAGATCCGAATCAAACAAGATACGGATATCGTTTTTGAGTAGTTCTATAACGTTAATTAATGAAGATATTCGTTCCAGGAATTCTGAAATAACCAGGAAGAACAAAATATTTTTGACATAGGTACGTCTCATGTAAACATTCGTTCGTTTCGAGTGGAAATGGTTATTTGAATAGGTAAGTCCATATGAAATCATCAACTTCAACGTTCATTCAACGAATTCCTAACATTTCAGCAATCAAAAGCATCATTTCAGGTCACAGTTATATTTGAGGCCTCTACTAAACCGAATTTCCCTTTTCACTGACAAATAACGTAATGAGAACAAAATTCGGGGATTATTCGTATTTTAGGAACAAATACGCCAGGAAATGATATTAAACTGTATGTATTATGATAATTATCGATATTTCAATATATTTTTTCGATTTAATGATATGTTTACATGTTAAAACCTGTTGAAGTCTGAGATAAACAGTCGTCACGTGTAACAAGGCAAGTGGTGTAACAACTAACGTCTAGGTGTGTGGAACCGGTAATGTTCCGGATTCGAATCCCCATGGTGGCATGTTCTGTTTATTCTGGATAAAAAGTATTTTTTCCAGGTTCAAAGAAAGCTGATAAAATACTTCAAAATTTTCATGTGCATGTTCTATACATATAGGTACGTTTTAGATATATACAGGGTGTTTCTATAAATCTATCAATTATTTCACATTCCTACGTTATAACAGAAAGCTTTCAATGAAATTGAAGGGGCTTTTGAATTTCGAGTGATTTGTTATAGGAGGTGGGATTTTAAATATAGATACTATGCTTCGGATTCATACGGGGTGCTCCTATAAACATGTCGAATATTTTGAATTTCTGCATTATTACAGGGACATTTCAACAGAAACGAAGAAGTTTTTGAATTTCAAATGATTTACTATCGATGGTGGTTTGATTTATACAGGGTCTTTCCATAAAAATGCCAAATATTGTAATTTTCTACTTCATAACACGAACATTTGTACCACTTATCCTATAAATGTTCAATAGACGCTCTGAGTATATACAGGGTGTGAAGTGTAGTCAGACAGATACCAAGGAATATATCAAATATCTATGAACATGATCTATCGACGTATACAAAACGGTTCGAATGACCTACTGTTCATCTGATCTATCAGTTCAATTGATCCACCGGTTAAATTATTCTACTTAGAAGGATAGATCTACCGGTTTCACAAATCTACTTAAAAAGGTAGATTTACTGGCCTGACTAGAAAATCATTGTTTTTTACATGGAACGTTGCGTGTTCACGAGTTGGAAAACCATCCGCTCTCTTTGTGTTTACGTCAGACCAAAAAACAAAAATATGGTTTACCAAAGAGCACTTCAAAAAAACGGATAGTTTGCGGACACGTGTAACGCTTCAATTCAGTATTTACTTTGGATTCACTTTCATTTACTTAGAGAAGTTCAACTGAATAACACTTCATTTTTGTAATCGAAATGGATTCATTACTGTTGTGAAATGAAATGAAAGTTTTCCTTCTCAAATATGAAAAAAAAATTTTTCTTCATCTTTTCTTCTTTTTTTTCTTTCATCTTTCAATCATCAAACAAAATTTTACATAAAACGAAGCCATGTGGTGGCGAAACGGAGTTCGCCTGGTTTGCTAGTTTAAAATAAAATTGTCCGAAGTTCTTAAAGATTGCTGATATTGTTTGAGTATAACAAAACAATCTTTCTTTACTTGGAAAATGGGAAAAGCTTTGTGTTACAATTAGTAGCTCTCGACTGTTAGAAAAAATTATGAATTTGAGTTTAAGTTCCCAAAAAAAGTTTTATTAATAGCAAACCGAGTAGCAAACTAAACTGTGGCGTGTGAGATGTAGCCAAATAACACAGCGATATCAATACATGTGAATTTAAATCTATTGGATAGTGTCCTCCTGTATATTTTTTGGTGATATTTTCTCTTCGAATCATTTCTGTCAGAACAGAAAAACTTTTTTTTGTCAAGCGGAACATTCTGAAAAACATATCTATGTTCATCGTTACATTGAATCCACGTTTCAAACATTAATATTTTGGGATGCATGGAGTTGAACTTGAAGCATAATAATTTACATTTGCAAATCGAATTTTTTATTTATTGCATAAAACATTAAAAAATATAAATATAACCTATATTGACAATTGACAAATAACCAGAAACCGCATTCAAGCGACGAGAGCCGAAGGTCGGTTATTCGTTCTAGGACAAAAAGGGAATAACCAAGGGCTGAACCAATGATAACCTCAGTTATTATTGGTTATCCGCTTGAAACTGATTTTGGTTTGTCCTCTCTGGATGTTGGACGCAAGATATTGACTGTGAAGTTTAAATAACATAATTGATAGTCCCTCAATTCTGGCCATGCTAAACTTTGCAGTGAGAAGACCAGGGGGTCGATTCTTGAATTATGTCGTGTTCGCGAATCGACAAATGTCGACCAACTTAGCAGGGAAGTTGGTCGACAATTGTAGAATCGCGAATACGACATTATTCAAGAATCACCCCTCAAGCTTGCGATCTCAGGACCTTTTTTATTTACGTACTGCTAGAACCAATCTGTTATTGCAACCTCCAGTTGAATTTAAGTGCCGTACCTTCAATCCTTTATCTACTGGTTGTGATGTGAACTTTCTTATCGCACTGTGGGGCGTGAAGTGTATATATGATTCAAACCTTTTTTTGCACATTGTTCGACTTTTGAAATCAAGTTGTCAATTTTTGTTTGTTTTGTTCTGGGCTTTTGTTTGTAGATTTGATTCAATTCTGAATAATTTCCTGTAATCGGGTTTTTCCTATAGGAAATAAATGGCTTATTTTTATTATTAGTATTATTCTGCTGTTATGTGCACGGTTGCAGCAGGGTCTTCGAAATACAGCTCCAATCATCATCTTCAACCAGGCTGATTTTGTGTTGATCTTGCAGTGAAATTTCATAGTTTCAACAAGTGTTTTAACTTTTAATCTGCTCAGACCTGACTCGAGATCTACAGTCTTATGGTTCGAACTCTTTAGGATGAAAGCTCTCGTATGTTTTGAGCCTAGATGGCTCATCCAGGTTGATATTAGTTCGGAGGTCCTTCTGTCTGTTTCTCGACGCATATTGCTAATGTTTGTTGTTACTTGAAGGTAGGTACTCTTTTATGAATCCATCCCAAAACCCAAAGTTTTGAACCCTGAATCTGTATCCGATTTTCGGCTGATAAGTGTATTGCCTGCCTTCTTGAAGGTGGGTACTAGAAAAGATATTATTTCGACAGGCTTATGATTATGTCACTACAAAACGAATTTTCACTGTCGCACAAAAGATTATGTTATGTAGGTACTACCACACTATTGTTACATATAACAAATGATTCTTTAAGATCATTGGATAAGGGTTATGCTACAATTTTGCTCTGTTAGATTTCACCAAGGCTTTCGATACCGTAGACAATGAACTACTAGGTGCCAAATAACACAATTTGGTTTCGATGACATTGCTTTGAAGTCTTGAGTCTGATTTTTCTGGCAGATATCAAAGTTAAACTTCAGGGGACTTCTTCTGAATATTGCCGAATAACAGGGGTATCACACAGCTTTACTTTCAGCACTCTCTCATTTTTGAGCGCTCGTTCTACTTAAACAAGTGCTAGATCGTTTTGCCCAAATGTCTGCTATTTTCGATTTTTGAGCCGAAAAAGTCTCAAACGATATGGTAAGACTCCCTGATGACGAATTCGTGGTCAAATTCAATTCTGTCCGTGGAGCCGTCCGAACGTCCGTTAGCACAATAACTTTCGAGACTTGAAATTTTCAGGATGACTTCGGGTCCCAAATGGCTCGGTTAAGTTCGTTAACCAGCCAAATCGTACAGGGTGTTCTATAAAATATGTTGATTCAAAGTTTTTGTTCCTCAATACCTCAGAAAATACGAAACCAATCGATATGCAATGTTACGGCCAAATGCATCAAGATGCTCATAGCAAGCCTCATGCCAAATTTTGTGGCCATAGTGTGAACATAACCTAAGAAAATTCAATTGAAATATGGAAAAAGAACCTTCATATTTCCATAAAAAGATATCTGAATCGAGTGAAATTTTTTTTGTGAATGGAGATCGATATTCTGAATGTTCATCCGAAATTTCGTGGCCATAGTTTCAACAGAACCATAAAAAATTCAATTGGAATATTGAAAAAAAATTCTTTATGTTTCCGTAACAGGATATTCGATTCGAGTGAATTTTTTTCTGTGAATAAAGATTGATATACCGAATCTTCACTAAAAATTTTGTGGCAATAGTGTTAACAGAACCATAGAAAATTCAGTTGGAATAAATGGAATAATGAGAGAAGAATCTTTACGTTTCCATAACAGAATATCCGATTCGAGTGAAATTTATTTTGAGAATGAAATTTACTATACTGAAGGTTGATGTAAAATTTCAAGGGGATCGCATCATCTGAACCATAGAATTAATTTTTTTAATTCATATTTTTTACATATTTCATTTTCTGAATAATTTTCAGAATATGTTTCCGATTTTGCTGAAATTCTGCATTTATATAAAAGGTATCAATCTCAATTCCCATATCAAATTTTGAGGTAATAGTCTTATTGCCCCACCAATGAACGAGCGCTCAAAAGCTCTTTCACAGGGCTTTTCTTAAATTTTTCGTACTCTCTTCTACTTCATAACCATCATGTTGGATCTTGAGCTCAATTTTTTTATATCTACATATAAAACGACAAAGTTGAGCTACCTTCAAGCTCGTTTAAAATTAATATCATATGCATATGAATCAACTCAACTTTCCCTTCAAATCGAAAGGAAATTGACAGAAGGATTACTCTGAACCCATAACAGAGATGTTTTGAAAGCATTGGTGGATCCCTTATCCCTTATACGGGAAAAACTGTAAGATCTTACTGGCAATAAATTCAGCAATAAGTAAATTGAGAAGTTGCACATTTTTTATCGCCATGATGTCTTATAGGTACAAAAGCATCTCTACCATAACTGTCCATATGCAAAACATCCGTCAATATCAAGAAACATAAAGGCTGTTTTTATGAAATAATATTTGCTAGGGATAGTTTGATGTTTTGTTTGATGTCAGCCTGAAACAAATAATTGCAAAAAATTTTTCATAGAATACTTGTTATAGGTGGAATATGTTAAAAATATGGTAGCTCAAGTTTCCGTCTATCTTCCGAACAAGAAATTTCCATTTTCATTCTTGCGAAAAGCTTCTTTTGCAATTCATAGCATTCCGTATTTTCGATGGAAAAAGACGCATGCGCGAGGCTATTGATGCTTGGCCTTCTGGATATTTTATACAATTGGTTCCATTCATGAGGAAACTTCAGTAGTACAGCATCACATGATAAGAAAATATATATAAAGAACTTTCGATTTTCTTTGGAAAATTCTCTGGACCTATTGAATTATACAGAATTAACTTACTCGTTTTATTCTACTTTTATTCGCGCGAGATAACCTTAATTTCGTTATATTCAAGAATAATACAATAATGCTGATTCATTATTGTTTCACAGGACAATTCCATCACCATGTTAACACAGTTTTCTCGGAAATGGCCAAATTTTTGTTATCCAGTCAACGGTGTTTTGTACCTACGAGTCGATGTCCATGTTAGTTAAAACATGAGGTTTCATTTCAGAATACGATTTTACGCGCTTGATTCAAATTGATTTTAGTAGGTTCGCACTTATTGACTGATTTAAATTTTTTACTACTTTTCCTATATTTTTGTCCGCTGTAGGCCGGGTGTAGATAGATAACTTTCGAAAAGAACGACCTCAAAACGGTGACATGACACATTTAGGTTTAATGTTATATTCTTCAAAATGATAATTCTACATCAGTATATACTCCAACTAACGAATATGGTATCTATACCTTGTCAATCGAGGGCCAAATCTATCCTATTATGTACATCAATTAAAGCAATTTTCAGTACAAAATATACAATGACAAGTTCTTCAAAAATTTCTCATGTGTCCACTTGACTTTTTCCACATTTATAATAGAAGGCTCTTGCCACGGTTTCCAAATGTTGAAATCTTCAAGAAATAGTTCAGTAGGCGTGTATAAAGTATAGTATGCTACTCGCGTATAATGGCTGTTATTCACTCGGTGATTTGGGCCATTCGCCTACGGCTCACGTATCCTAAAATTCACCTCACGAATAAGAGCTATTATTAAATGCTCTTTGCTTCATATACTCTTTTTCATTACGGAGGAATGAAATTGACGTGATGCGCAATTGATTCTCTTCTATCTCTTAGGTACAAAAAGTTGTGGTTTTGTTTAGGGATCACCAATTTGGCCATTCTGTTCAGTGATAATATTTTCGCAGTGAAGCTGCTATCGAATGTTTTGTCGAGAACTTATGCGGTTTTTTTGATTTGATAATTGTTTTCGAGCGCCTGTAGTTCAAAGCGTTGTTTGCTCTTTGAACAATGTATGTAATATGATTTATAAATTCCATCCAGTGAAGTGTGAAGTCAACTCAGCCAATAATCACAGATCAAAAATTAGATTCCAGAAGTTTTAATTCACTGTATATCAATTTGAACTTTGCTGCCCTCTGTATTTGATTACAGAAATTCAGCACAGTTACTGGTAGTTTCCTGTTTCATTTTGATAACACTGCGACAAAACGACTTGTATGGTGTTAGATGGAGATGACCACAGTAGGAATTTAATCAATCCATTTAAAATTAAATGGAAATGGATGTGGTAAAGTCATCAAATTGTTTCTCTCTAGAATACAGCAACATTTGAAAATATATCTATTCTTCCTGATTTGAAACTAGGTAGAGATAAACTGTCCCAAAATGTTGAAGATGATCCAACCATCTTCAAACAATATCTCATTCAGCTCATGTAATTGCTAATTGTTCGAAATTGTACCTGAGCGCATTGTACAAGGACGTCAACATTTGATATAAATTTATGACAAGTTGTTTACCGTGTTTGTCGACGAAAAAATCATTTCCAATTCCATTAAAACAGCAACCTTGAAGATGATTGATAATGCTTTATTATATCTTTATAGGGTTTATATTCTGCCCGAATAGGTACTCCTCTAAAACACATCTTGAAACATTGTTTGCTGTAATCTGCTTGGATGTATAAAAACAAAAATACACATAACATGCAAAAACGTTTCATTTTGTTTGGTGAAAATTATTAATATTATTTGTCAACATACGGAATGATTCTATGGATGATATAAACAGTATGGAAAAAAACATATAAAGCGAACAATAAAACTCCTTCGTCCATTTATATATTTCTGAAATATCCAAAATTCGAAGGTTTATGGAGTGTTCATTTACATATTTCTATCGAAATTCATCTTCAAAAACCTTGAGTCCTTTAAATTTACCACTCCAGAAAGTTTCATTATAGACAGAAAAAATTGGAGGCATAGTTCGGATGTTCATTTTATGCCCCAATTACGTTAAATTAAATTTATTTCTCATTATTTCTCATCTCTTGAATGCTGGCAAATAATGAATCTTTGGCAAGCTCAAATAATAATGAGTTTCTTAGATCACTATGTACGTTTGATGCACCATTTACGAGAACATCACGAAAAATTTAAAATATGGAGTCATTTTGAATAGTAATTTTTGAAGGAACCAGTTACGCAAGCGATACAGGCAATGTTTTTTTGAATATACGTAATAGCTACTCCCATAAAGAAAAGAGAAAAATTTAATTCTGGAATGTACAGAGTGATCATAATGAATTCTGAAACATCTACTACGAATAATAGTCAAAAACTTTCTTATTTGAAATGACACGCCTAGTATTTCTTCATCTCGTTGAACGCACAAATTAATTTCGAAACTTTTTTCGTAAGGTTTTCCCATACTTAAATCCCATATTTTCTCAGCAATTCTCGATTTTCAATTCACTACACATTGAACAGGTATTTGATTGGTAAATTCCCTGAGATTCATTTTGCAACTGTCAAATCACTCATCATATGCTGAGTTGCAGGAACGTCCATTAAAATTTAAAGGTCCATTAAACCCTTAATCCTCCATTAGTTCCTTGTAATAATGGAGGATTAAGAGTTTAATGGACCTTTAAATTTTAATGGACGTTCCTGCAACTGACACATAGAAATTTTGTTTATGATTATCGCTACATAAAATTGTTGGTTCTCTAGTTTTGAATGAAATCGAAAATTGCTGGGAAACTATCACGTTCAGGTTTAGAAAAACCTCAAAAAAAGTTTCGAAATTAATTTTTGCTTTCATCGAGATGAAGAAATAAAGGGGTTTGAAATAAGAAAGTTTTTCACCATTATTCGTAGTAGATGTTTGAGAATTAATTATGGTAATTCTGTAGATTCCAGAGTTGCTTTTTTTTCTCTTTATGGGATTAGCTAATATGCATACTCAAAAAAAACATTGTCGGTATCACTTGCGGAACTGGTTCCTTCATAAATTACTATTCATTTCATATTTTGAATTTTTCGCGATTTTCTCGTCAATGGTGCATTAAATGTACATAGTGATCTGAAGAAACTTATCATAATTTGAGCTTGGCTTTTCTTTTTTCAGATCATATATAGGGTGCCACATTTAAAAAAGTGTAACTTTGGTATGTAACTTTGTATTGGAACATCCTGTATATACGGAAATAATTTTAAATTGTGCTTTTGGTTACCTCACACTCACCCCAAAAAAAGATTTTCAAAATTACATCATTTACACCCTCAAAATGACCATCGCGTCAGTGGTGGGCCACCTGGTATATTTCAAAGGATGATCAATGATGAGATTATTTTCTTATAACTAGACTAGACAACTGAGTTCCTTATTCAGAACACCCAGGAATTCAGGGATACGATAACGGAATCCTTCTGTGGCATAAGAGAGAACACTTTCAAAGAGAAAAACAGGAGAAGAAAGAAGGCAGACATAAATGCATAGAGGAAGGTCCTTCTGCAGAAGCTTCTTGGCCTAGAACACTCTAGGACGTTTTTTGAACTTTCAATACGAGATCCCGTACTCTCTTCCAACAAGAATTGGCTGCACCTGCTCACACCTGCAAGTCACTGGCTTTTCATGAACCATCATATGAGATTTCATAGTTTTCATGAAAAAAAAATTATTCGAAATTATGTTTTGCTACTCATTTCACATATTTCTCATTCAACTGACAATGTTTCCCATAATAGAGTGATTAGTTTTTTAGTAACCTCAACGATAGAATTAAATATCAACTTGGTTAGAAGATTTCTATAACTGGGAAAACCAGTGGCGTAACTATACCATCTGGGGCCCGTGGCAAATTCTTTTGATGGGGCCCCATCAGTGAAAATCGTCACGTTGTACTCAGTTATTTTAATGAACTTAGAGATTTTCAGCGTACTCAATTACACGTTGTATATGTTGTATTGGAGAGTTCACATTCATCCATAGAACATAATATCTCGAAGCATTCATCATCTATTCGCTAGCTTTTCCGTGAAAGAAACCTGCATACATTTGCAATGAAATAAAAATAACAATTCAATTTCAATAAGATATAAATTAAGAAAAATCTTTTCTTCGAGCTTTCTGTTCCGCAAAAGCGTCTGTAACATCTTGAAAGTTTAAAGATCAGGCCATAGAATTTTCAATAGACAGAATAGCCAAGTTACATAACTTATCTATTGTCCCATAGAATTTCTTAAATAGGTTTTTATCAATTTAAGTTTTGAAAATGATCTTTCAGCACTAGCTGTAGTCGCAGGAATGGTTAGTAATAACATAAATGCAATGCATACTCCAGGAAAGCTGCAGGACATAAAATGATATTTCATTATTAATAAATCACTAAATCAGCAAGGTCTCTAATACATGAATATTTTTCTATTTCGTCTCTGAAAATGGATCGAAAACTGAGAATTTCTCTGAAAAATGATTCAGATATGTCTTTTTTATATATCTCAACAAATTCTAGAGCTTTTTTGAATAGATCAGTGTCGTTTGAAGCTTTCAAAGTAGAAGGCTCCAAAACACTAAAATTTGAAACATCTTTTTATTTAGGTTGGTTGAAATGCTTAACGATAAACTTGTATAAAATTGTATTATGGTCTTTAATTGTCTCACTTTGGATTTTGAGCAGAACTTATGAAAATAGACTTTTCAACTGAAACAAAATACTCAGGTACAGTGTGAAAAAATACTTTTGAGCTCGCGGCCACTTGGGCCGGGGCCCCCTTGGGGTGGGGGCCCGTGGCATTTTGCCACCCCTGCCACCCTGTAGTTACGCCACTGGGGAAAACTATATTTGTAAATCTTTCATCTCCTTAAGTCTCGGAAAGCCAACACCAACTCTTCGCTGGGACAACAATTAGGCAGTAAACTATACCGAACTTATTCTCTGGACACGAACAAGCTTGCTAGCTTCTAAGGGGCTCCAACAAAACCTACGAAAAATTATGATAATGTTGAATTAAATCATCAAATCATGTTTGTTGTTATTGAAATATTACTAGTATTTCCATCATTTTCACCTCTTCTTCAACGTTCCTGCCAAAACATTCATAAACCGTCTTCAAAAATACAGTTTGGAACTTTCAGAGAAGTAACATTCGTTACATTTTATCCTCATTTTCAAAATATAAAAAAAATTAAGAAAAGCCCTGAGCAAGAGCTTTTGAGTGCTCGTTCTTTGGTGGAGCAATAAGACTATTACATAAGAATTTTATATGGAATTTGAGATACCAAATATATAAATGAAGAATCTCAGTACAATCGGAATTATATTCTGGAAATCATTCGAAAAATGGAATATATACAAAATAAATGTTTACAGAAATTCATTTCTATGGTTCTGATGACGCGATCCTTATGAAATTCTGCACAAACATTCAGTGTATCAGTTTTGATTCAAAAGACAAATTTCAACCTATTATGGAAATATAGGGATTCTTCTTTTCGATATTCCAATTGAATTTTCTATGGTTCTGTTGACACTATGGCCATATAATTTTTGCATGAAGATTCAGTATAACAGTTTTTATTCACAAAAAATTCACTTGAAGCGGATATCCTGTAATCGAAATACAAATATTCTTCTTTTAAATATTCCAACTGAATTTTCTATGGTTCTGTTTACACTATGGCCACAAAATTTTGCATAAAGCTTATTATGACCATCTTGCATATGGCCGTAACATTTCATTTCGATAGGTTTCGTTTATGTCTGAGATATTGGGGAACAAAAATTTTGAACGGCCATATTTTATGGAACATACTTATACGATTTGGCTGGTTCACGAACTTAACCGCGCCATTTGGGAACCGAACTCACCTTGAAAATTTCAAGTTTCTAGTACAATCCCATCGAAAGTTATCGTGCTCACGGACGGTCGGACGGCCCCACGGACAGAATTGAATTTGACCACGAATTGGTCATCAGGGAGTCTTACCCTATCGTTTGAGACCATTTTCGCCTCAAAATTCGAAAATTACAGACATTTGGGCAAACCGATATAGCACTCGTTTAAGTAGAACGAGAGCTCAAGTTTCAATAAATTTTACATCATCATGAATTTCACGTTAATTTGTATTATCAGCATAGAGATAGGATAGTATAGAGTTGCCATCATTGAAATAAACGTGGTATCAGATTCGAAATATTACTACCACCTAACGTCAAATTTGACAATCGTTGAATTTTTTGTAAAAATAGTGATTTTTGCGCCTTTTTCTAGTTAAATTGTGATTTTTTCTGCTAAATAATATACAATAAAATGGTATCGTGTGCTGTAAGGCTTTCTTCAAGCAGAGAAGAGAAAGATATGAAGAAAATTGAAGGAAAAACATATCACAGGTAGGGATGAATACTGAACAGATCCGCATTCGAAATTTTTGCAAGTCTGTATTGGTAATATGATATCTTTTTATATGTCTGTATTATCGCCTGAAGAAAAATTGTTTATTTGATATTCAATTGACCTTATTTGAACAGGTTTCCTAAAGAACCAACACGTCCTATTTTTTGGGTGAAATTTGTGAACAGAAAAAACTGGCAACTTAATTCAACCCTGAACTTTCTGCCATATTGGTCCCCGACTAAGCCCCGCCCAGTGGTACTATTTTTCCTTACTCAAATGTATGTCATAGCGTCTCTTCCCTATTATATCTCGATGATTATTAGAGTACTACGTGGTTTTTCATGTACCACTACCACGAATGGAAATGGTAGAATATTAAACAAACTTTTCACAGAATAAAGTGATATACTCGATTTGAAAGAAAATCACAAAAAACGAGTTCAAGATTGAAGAAGGCTGGCAAATACTTACCGCAACAAATAGAACATCATATAAAAATCACATCAAAGTATCATGATTTCCCCGTGAGAAAGACTTAATTCTTCTATGTTTATAGTCAATATGGGTTTAAGAAAGAAATGAATATATTATTTTCAATGTACAAAATAGAAATGGATATTTGAGCAGCTGATTATGATGATAATCTCATAATCAGCTGCGAGATATGAAGGTGAAAATGATCTAATTTTGATTCATCAATGAATTAACGCATTGAGAATATCCAATAATTCATAGACACAATGGGTCATAAAACTTTCTTTTGTCGTTATCTCGGTCCAGGAATGAATAAAAGAAATCAATATGGTTAGAAGGAAAAATAGACAATGAAATTTCACAAGAGAATAATCCTTTCATCACAAAAAAAAACGAATCAGTGATGATCGTCAAGTTTGGTGATACGTAATATGCGAATGAAGTATTTGTATTTTGCGAGTACCTGAGTACTTGGTGCCATTGGCTTTTAGTAACCATCTCCAAAGCTATGTAGACATGTAAAAGGTATTCAGATTGCAATAGGCGTTTTCGGAAACTTACTTAGGGTTACTAACTCGATCCATTGGGTCACGTGAAGGATCTACTCGGATCACGAACCCGGGTTCTTAGTTTACGAACATATCAGGATTAGGAGTTGAAGTGACAGTCGTATCAATAACATAACAAAGTTATGAAGAAATTGTTTCGCATTATTTTCTCGGCTCATGGAACCACACATTTTACATTGAGCCAAATTCTCTTCTCTTAATTCTCTTTCCATAATTTTTAGGAATTGAGTATATGAAATTGCTATGAAAAGAGTAGAAGAATTATTACCGCCATTTTCAAATATAAAATTTAACTACAGTGCGCATGCGGTGACTGTAAAACCCTGCTCTCCTGTAGGGTTACGATAGATCAACCTGAGTCAGTGATTGAGTTAATAGCACCGAACTTTCCGAACACGGGTTGGATGTTCGGGTTAGGTAAACGAACGCGAAGGTTAGGGATCGAGTTAACCCGAGTAAGTATCCGAAAACGCCTAATGACTTGGTACTACATCTCCTAAATAAGAAGAGATAGAAAAAAATTGAGAAAAACCCTGAACAGGAGCTATTGAGCGTTCGTTATTTCGTGGAGCCAATAAGACTGTTACCTCAAAATTTTATATGGGATTAGAGATTGATACCAAATATATAAAAGCAGAATCTCAGCACAATCAGAATTATATTCTGAAAAGTATTCAGAACATGAAATATGTGAAAAATAAATAATTACAAGAATTAAATTCTCTGGTTCTGATGATGCGATCCCCCTGAAATTTTGCATAAACATTCAGTATAGTAGTTTTCATTATCAAAATGAATTTTACTCGCATCGGATATTCTGTTATGGAAATATAAAGATTTTTCTTTTCAATATTCCAATTGAATTTTCTATGGATAGATTAACACTATAACCACAAAATTGTCAATAAAAATTCAGGATATCCTGTTATGAATATGTAATTATTCTTCTTTTCAATATTCCAATTGAATTTTCTATGGTTCTGTTCACACTATGGCCACAAAATTCTGCATGAGGCTCGTTATCAGCATCTTGCATTTGGCCGTAACATTTCATTCCGATTGGTTTCGTATTATCTGAGATATTGAGGAACAAAAATTTTGGATGGCCATAATTTACGGAAGACCCTGTACGATTTGGCTGGTTAACGAACTCAACCGAGCCATTTGGGACCCGAACTCATCCTGAAAATTTCAAGTCTCTAGGACAATCCCTTCGAAAGTTATTGTGCTAACGGACGGCCCCTCGACCCACGACCACGAATTCATCATCAGGGAGTCTAACTCTATGGTTTAAGACCATTTTCGGTTCAAAATTCGAAAATAATAGACATTTGAGCAAAACGATATAGCACTCGTTAAGTAGAACGAGCGCTCAAAAAGTGATGTCCTCTTTTTTGAGGAACATATATTGCTGAATACCGCAAGTCACTATTGTGTCTAGTTTCTGTGCTTAGGGTGATTTTGGAATTTGACCAACTATGAGCTATAACTTTCGAGTTCTGACTAAAAAAAACTTCAGAATTTGGAATTTTTACTGTAAGGTTTGAGAGTTGATTCTACAAATGAATAGAAGGAAACCAATATAGCTCTCGGGATATTCCAATTCTAAAGATCATTTTCCCGATATGAACAAGCGAGTAATAACCTCTGATTCCACTTCAGGATTATCTTCAATTCCTTTTGAATTGGAAACTGGTTGAGATATTAAAGATTTGTTTTTGTCTCTTTCACAGCCTATTGTTCGGTATAGTTGCTTTCATGAAAAACACTCTTAATTATAACTTTTTCCATTTTCTACCAAACATATACATTTAGATCAGTTCATCATGAACTCTGTACAAACAATTGCTTCATTCTCATTTCCATCAGTGCAAATAACATATCACGAATTTTACAATTTTCCACATTCTCATATTACGCTGAACTCCTGTGGGCATCAATCTCGAACTTTCCTAATATATTGGTTATTGGTAGCGTCCATGATGTAAATAGTTAAATGATGGTAGCGGGAATTTGGACAAGTTTTCTTTATTTGTTCTCTATCCTATTTATACATCGCCAACGTTTCGAACCCTTTGTGGTTCTTTCTCAAGGCTACAATGTCAAATAAATTAGTTAAAAAGTTCAATCGTGTATATACAAAGCACGCCCAGAGTCGGCCT
This sequence comes from Propylea japonica, assembly GCA_013421045.1. Taxonomy (NCBI): domain Eukaryota; kingdom Metazoa; phylum Arthropoda; class Insecta; order Coleoptera; family Coccinellidae; genus Propylea; species Propylea japonica. The sequence continues at coordinate 91,118,697 of CM024240.1, forward strand.
GTCACTCACCTCGTATTTTTTTTTTCGGAAAGAAACTTAGTCAAAATTGATAAAATCCTGGTGTGGTAGGTTTTCATTTATTGTCAATAATTCAAATTTCTCTCGATGTTCTGAAATTCGTTATCAGTGTTGTTATAAATACGACATGAGTAAACGTAACCGTCATCTGGTAGGTGGGCACGTTCCGCAAATCACACAAAATTTAGGTATAATTACAATATCACATAAACAATAAGTCAACGAACAACTGTTAAAAGTAATAAATAATTAATTAAAACACAAACAACGATACACGCGTACATCCAGGTTTTGGAACTTCTCGGTTGTTTCACTACATATTACCAATTATTTAATTTTTTTTTTTTTTTTTTTTTTCCCAGAGTTTCAACGACTTATATTGTTCAGAATCAAACCATCATAAACCAAACTGAGGTGTTGGACGTCTTCCCTGTAGTTCACAGTATTGTTGGACCGTATATGGATCATTTCACTGATTAGTCTTCTATTGTAGCTTGGTTCGTAATCCAAAATTGTGACATTTGTGAAGTTGAATGTGTGTCCTTCAGCATTAACGTGTGCAGCGAGGGCTGTTCTCTGTGTCCTATCAGATTTTTCTGCGTCATTTTTGTGTTGTTTTATCCTTTCTTGTAGCAACTGCTTTGTTTGGCCCACGTAGCATTTTGTACAGTTGTTGCATTCTATTTTATAAACAATTTCTGACTGTTGAAAAATGGGTGTTCTATCTTTGAGTTTGGTGAAAAACTTCATTTTGTTATTTAGAATGTTATAGAATGCTGCACTACCATTGTATTCTTGGATAATTTTTCCTATTTATATGATATTGTTGGATAAAAAACGAGTTTGAAATATTTTTTAGCTATGTTCTGCGATGTTGATGTATTTGCCGTGCCCACGTCAATACCATTATTTGAATGGACTCTACGTTTTGCTCTATTGTAGGTGTTTATACTAGTTTTTATGTTATATGTTGGGTAGTTGTTCTGCTTCAGGATTTCAGTCACTTTTTTCAAATTATCTGTTCTATACTCCCCATCGCTCAGTGTGATTGCTCTATTTATCAAATTTCTTCCTACATTCCTTTTTTGTGAGAAACTGTGGTTAGAATGGAAATTGATACATCTACCTGTGTTAATCGGCTTCGTGTACCAATTGGTTTTCAACCTATCGTTATCCCTGATGACTAATATGTCTAAAAATGGGATACTCTGATCTTTTTCCCTTTCTAGGGTAAATTTTATTGTTTGATGAAATGAGTTGAAAACATTCAGAGTCTCTTCGATTTTATCTTTAGGTATTAAGAGTAATGTATCATCGACATAGAGTTTCATAAGAGGAATGTGGAAACTCAACCTCGATATAACATATTTAAATAGTGCGAGCATAACTTAGTCCGCAAATGCAGAGCTTGCTGGAGAACCCATTGCTGTACCTTCTTTTTGATCGTAGAAAACACCTTCGAAAACAAAATATCCTCCCTCAAAACACAACTCAACGAGATGAATGAATTCATTCCTTCCCAAATTTGTGAAATTTTTAATATAGTACCATTGATTTTTTATTATATTAATGACCAGGATAAAACAACACAAAAATGACGCAGAAAAATCTGATAGGACACAGAGAACAGCCCTCGCTGCACACGTTAATGCTGAAGGACACACATTCAACTTCACAAATGTCACAATTTTGGATTACGAACCAAGCTACAATAGAAGACTAATCAGTGAAATGAGCCATATACGGTCCAACAATACTGTGAACTACAGGGAAGACGTCCAACACCTCAGTTTGGTTTATGATGGTTTGATTCTGAACAATATAAGTCGTTGAAACTCTGGGAAAAAAAAAAAAAAAAAAAAAAAATTAAATAATTGGTAATATGTAGTGAAGCAACCGAGAAGTTCCAAAACCTGGATGTACGCGTGTATCGTTGTTTGTGTTTTAATTAATTATTTATTACTTTTAACAGTTGTTCGTTGACTTATTGTTTATGTGATATTGTAATTATACCTAAATTTTGTGTGATTTGCGGAACGTGCCCACCTACCAGATGACGGTTACGTTTACTCATGTCGTATTTATAACAACACTGATAACGAATTTCAGAACATCGAGAGAAATTTGAATTATTGACAATAAATGAAAACCTACCACACCAGGATTTTATCAATTTTGACTAAGTTTCTTTCCGAATAAAAAAAAATACGAGGTGAGTGACAGGCCGACTCTGGGCGTGCTTTGTATATACACGATTGAACTTTTTAACTAATTTATTTGACATTGTAGCCTTGAGAAAGAACCACAAAGGGTTCGAAACGTTGGCGATGTATAAATAGGATAGAGAACAAATAAAGAAAACTTGTCCAAATTCCCGCTACCATCATTTAACTATTTCCTAATATAATTAAAAACGTGAAAATTGCTTTCTCCGAAGAATATATTCAAAATTTTATATTTTCCAATTTCCTTCCAAGAACTCATAAGTGTATCATACACTCTGTATGAATAATGATAACGAAATTGAAATTTTTAAATTGATGAGAGATGATTACCCCGTATTATGGGTCTGTAGACAGTTACGTGAACATTTTGAGGTGTTATTCCATTGCGCGAAATTGAGTCGCGGAATTGTTTCGCGAGTCAATTTCGCGCAATGGAATAGCACCTTTAAGGTGTTTTCGGATACTTACTAGGGTTAACTCGATCCGTTACCTTCACGTTTTTTACCTAACCCGAACATCCAACCCGTGTTCGGAAAGTACGGTACTATTAACTCTATCGCTGACTCAGGTTGATCTATCGTCACCCTACAAGAGAGCAGGGTCGTAGAGTCATCGCATGCGCATTGCAGTTTAATTTTGTATTTCAAAAAGGCGGGAATAAGTCTTCTTCTCTTTTCTTAGTAATTTCATAATATAGATATTCTATTCCTAAAAATTAGGGAAAGAGAAGAGAATTTAGCTCAGTGTAAAATGTGTGATTCATGAGCCGAAAAATCTTACTGAAGTGAAACCTGATAATGAAAATCAACTCACCAAAAATTGCATATTATATGAAGTACTTTGTAAGTGTGGTAGAGCTTATATATTGAAGAAACTAACTAAGTTCGAATCAAAAAACATAAAAAGTTCAACAGGTAGATACTGAGTAGTGTTTTTCATTCACCGGTGGACTCTGCGCTTCCTCCAGATTGCATCAAATTGTTCGTTTATTCAACGTTTGAAAATGTCACTAGTTCTTTTAATCACCGATGTTTGAATCGTCGGCTCATCGGATCCATCGACTTCCAGGGCCGAGGAATGTTATGAAATGCTGATGAATCGAGTAGAGGGGTAAATCTGTAGGGTATCATTCATTCATTTCTTTATTGTGCCCGGCTCTACGCCATGTACACAGATCCGGGTATTTACCCCCTTACATTACATATATCTCAATCATACTAAATTAATATCTAGGACAATTTTATTTATGGACAAACTTGGGACATACACAAACATCCATACCCGCACCGGGATTCGAATCCAGACCTACAACTTTTTAAGTACTTGTAGACGCACGCCATACCCTTACAGCCACCGAGGAGGTAAATCTGTAGGGTAAATCTGTATGGAAGGAACGTCAATGGACTCTGTTACGACTCAACTAAACAACAGATAATCATCAGCTCGTTCTTTTATTTTATGTATACTGAAATGTAGCAAATTGAAGGGAGCAGCTTTCATGTCAATTACCGCAAATCCCATCAGTCAACTGTATGTTGAGCTCAAAACAATCTTGGCTCTTATAACAACATACACCTCAAAAATAAATGAATGAATTGTTTGACAACTGATTCAATCAAAAATAGATCGAAGTCATCGATGATTGTTTTCTGAGAACTGTCAGATATGACAAGAGATAAATTTCGTAAAGCCATATCTCAAAAGAATATATAACTTCATGACTTCATTTTCATTTCGATCCAGTGTACAACATATCACGAATTTTTTACATACTCATGTTACGCAAAACTCCCGTGGGCATCAAGCTCGAACGTTCGGAACATAACCACAGACGCAAAACTTGCTTTCTACCAGTACCACCATGTCGTAACTAGATCCAAAGTACGGCATGCTCGAATTAATATATCTCAGATATATCTGTGTCTAAACCAGCTACATTGCTATTGGAGGTACTTGCTCTTATATCATGAGACCAAACACCAACCAACTGGCCTGCTAGTAGTACTGCTTCTAAATATATTGATCTAGTGCCTTCTCTTCAGAAACTTCAATCTAGGTATATGTTAGCCTGAATGGACACAATTAGAACCATAACCTACAAGTCAAACCGAAGCAGCAAAAACGATAACCAATGTGAAACCATTGGTTAAATAGTTATCTAAAAAGATTAGAAGAAGTGGAAATAAGTACAAGGTGAGAATAGCATCCAAGACTGAAGATACTATCAGATCCTAGTTACTGAAGTAAAACCTGATAATGAAAATCCACTAACCAAAAATTGCATATTATATGAAGTACTTTGTATTTGTGGTAGAGCTTATATTGAAGAAAATAAATGTCCTTCAAATGTTCGAATCAATAAACATAAAAAGTTAGTGCATCAAGTAGATACTGAGTAGTGTTTTTTTATTCACTGGTGGATCAGCGCTACCTCCACGGTTGCATCAAATTCTTCGTGCAATTAAACGTTTGAAACTGTCACTAGTTCTTTTAATCACCGATGTTTGGATCGATGGCTTATCGGATCCATCGACTTCCAGAACCGAGGAATGTAATGAAATGCTGATGAATCAAGTAAAGTGGTAAATCTGTAGGGGAAATCTGCATGGAAGAAACGTCAATGGACTCTGTTACGGCTCAACTGAACAGCAGATAATCTTCAGCTATTCTATGCCAAATAAATCTGAAATGTAGAAAATTGAAGGAATCAGCTTTCATGTCAATCGCCGAAAATCCCATCAGTCAACTTTATGTTGAGCTCAAAACAATCTGGCCTCTTATAACAAGATACACCTCAAAACTGAAAGAATGAATTGTTTGACAACTGATTCAATCAAAAACAGATCGAAGTCATCTATGATTGTTCTCTGAGAACTGTCAGATATGACGACAGAGAAATTTCGCAAAGCCATATATCTAAAGAATATATGACTTAATTTTCATTTCGTTCAGTGTACAACATATCACGAATTTTTCACATACTCATGTTACGCAAAACTCTTGTGGCCAACAAGCTCGAACGTTCCCAATATAACCACAGACGCCAAACTTGCTTTATACCAGTACACCATGTCGTAACTAGATCCAAAGTACCGCATGCTCGAATTAATAAATCTCAGATATATCTGTGTCTAATCCAGATACCTTGCAATGGGAGGTACTTGCGTTCTTATATCACGAGACCAAACACCAAACAACTGGCCTGCTAGTAGTACTGCTTCTAAATATATTGATCTATAGTCTATCCAAATCCGAGAGGCCAAGAGTAAACAAACTAGAAACGCGATTTGGTCGCTCTTATTGGTCGAAGCTTCAGGAACGCCACTTTCGACCAATAAGAGCGACCAAATCGCGTTTCTAGTTTGTTTACGCTGGCCTCTCGGATTTGGATAGACTATAGTGCCTTCTCTTCAAATGTAGGTATATGTTAGCCTGAATGGACACAATTAGAACCACAACCTACAAGTCAATACAAAATTTGTACACGTTTCAGTTTAGTTTTTAGTGGATTTTCGAATTTTAAAACAGATTTTCAAACTTCCGATGTACAGGGTGTACCAAACAACTGGCCTGCTAATAGTAGGTACTGCTTTAAAATATATTGATCTAGTGCCTTTTCTTCAAACTCTTCCATTCCAAATCTAACCGAAGCAGCAAAAACGATAACCAATGTGAAACCATTGGTTAAATAGTTATCTGAAAAGATTGGAAGAAATGAAAATTAGTACAAAGTGAGAATACCATCCAAGACTGAGGATACCATCAGATCCTATCTAACTGAAGTAAAACCTGGTTATGAAAATCAACTCACCAAAAATTGTATATTATATGAAGTACCTTGTAAGTGTGGTAGAGCTCATATTGGAGAAACTAAAAGTCCTTTAAAAGTTTGAATCAAAAGACATAAAAAGTTGGTTCTACAGGTATATACTGAGTAGTGCTTTTTTATTCACCGGTGGACTCTGCGCTTCCTCCAGGTTGCATCAAATTGTTCGTTTATTCAAAGTTGGAAACTGTCACTAGTTGTTTTAATCACCGATGGTTGGATCGATGGCATATCGGATCCATCGACTTCCAGTGCCGAGGAATTTAATGAAATGCTGATGAATCAAGTAGAAGGGTAAATCTGTAGGGCCAATCTGCATGGAAGAAACGTCAATGAACTTTGTCATGACTCAACTAAACAGCAGATAAGCATCAGCTCGTTCTTTTATTCTATGTAAAAAAAACTGAAATGTAAAATATTGAAGGAACCAGCTTTCATGCCAATCATCGAAAATCCCCTAAGTCAACTGTATGCTAAGCTCAACACACTCTGGCCTCTCATAACAAGATACACCTCAAAACTGAAAGAATGAATTGTTTGACAACTGATTCAATCAAAAACAGATCGAAGTCATCGATGATTGTTTTCTGAGAATTGTCAGATATGACAAGAGACAAATTTCGTAGAGCCTTATCTCAAAAGAATATATGACTTAATTTTCCTTTCGTTCAGTGTACAACATATCACGAATTTTTCACATACTCATGTTACGCAAAACTCCTGTGGCCACCAAGCTCGAACGTTCCTAACATAACCACAGACGCAAAACTTGCTTTCTAGCAGTACCACCATGTCGTAACTAGATCCAAAGTACCGCATGCTCGAATTAATAAATCTCAGATATATCTGTGTCTAATCCAGCTACCTTGCAATGGGAGGTACTTGCGTTCTTATATCACGAGACCAAACACCAAACAACTGGCCTGCTAGTAGTACTGCTTCTAGAGCGGGGTCAGTCTCGCTCAACTCCTTACTCCGCGATAAGCGCTCAGTCCTTCGCGGCTCTGTGTGCGGCGTTCGGCGGCAGAGAAGATTTGGTCTGTGTTGAGTTTTTTTTGTGGATTCGTTGGAATACACCTGTGGGATATCACTACTCGTCTGGTAAATGTCTTGTAATTTGGTCAGATTTGATGCGATAGTTCTACTTGACCTAGTTCTTTTGGTCCGGAAAAATTAACCGAGTATGGCACCGGTTTGGATCGAGATGAATGGGTTCGCATGTTAATCGTACTTATTTGGGATTTTTTTTTGTTTCGGTTTGAAGAATGTTGTTAGGCTTTCAATGATTTGGGTTGAAAGTTGGTATTTGGAAAACTTTGTTATGCATTTTTCATTTGTCGCTCTGAGTCCATGTAAAATATTCTGATTGTGTGCCTTGATTTCCTGATATTACTTATGAGTCGATTACATTGAGATACTTCACAAGCTGCTACTGAGCGAATTTAGAAGCGAGTGAATTAGCTTGTGAGATTGTGATGATTACGCACAAAACAGTCTACTCGCAGAGTAGCCAACAATCTAGCGATCCACGTGAGGTTTATGTTTGTATCGTTGTCAAGGGTCTAAGATAAATGTCAAATACGTTTTCAACATTTCAAATTTAAGAACCAGGAACCACCGAGTAGATGAGAACTCACAGATTGTTTAGTAGCAACTGTGATTACACACGGCTTGTTTACATGCCAACAAGTCAAAACGGCAGCTTTCAACTTTGATCGCAGCTTTTTTACAATCAGATTGTTGGCTTGTGAACACGATTACACTGAGCGAATTTACAATAAGCTACTAAATTCGCTCAGTAGCAGCTTGTAAAGTATGTCAATGTAATCGACTGTTTTGAAGACTGTAAATACCCAGAATATTTCTGAAAACACGAAAAAAGCCATTACTCGAAGTCAAAAGCCCTTACTGAAATCATTTTTCACTGCAAACTACATCATTCAGGTCACAAGTTTTGGCACAAATGATTGTAACAGCTACATATTCGTCTCAATCTATTCATCAATGAATTCATACTTCCTTTTCCAATCTTAAAACTTTGCAGACAATTTCAAGTTCTGAAATTTTTCCTTTTGGGAACCATCGTGTTTACGATAAACACAATAACTTGCGTAATTTATCATTCCGCGTTGTTCACAAAATATAGATCCAGAACTACCACAATACTTAAACTGCTCTTTTCCACAGAATGATGCATTAAGGAATTAAAACAACCAGAATAACAAACTGAATGATTATTCGGAATAAAATGAATAGATCGTATCTGCATGAGTTTTCGTTTTAAATGGATATAGGCAAGTTGTCTCCACTCTAAATTTGAGAAATATTTCAGTCAAAGCAGACAAACTGGCAGACATCTTTATCCAGGTTATTTTCAAATTCTAAACCGGACGGTTTGCTGCTAACAGGACAACTTTTCAGAAAGGACAACTTCAGTTTTGAACAGGAGATTCGAGTACATAAATCAGAATGAGACTAAAAAATCTAAGAATATTCTACTTTGAACTATCTCTCATCCTGTACTCAAATGTGCAAAAGCATCTGGTTTTTGTAATGTTGTTTGCAATATATATTAATTTGGTTTAAGTTGAGAAACATGGTAAATCTCGTGACTGTAAGTAAAAAAAATAATCAGAAAAATTGAGCATGTTTTCCAACATAAAAGATTATTTTTCTCGTAAACATTCGCGTTTCAAATGTGTGTCTTAAAACACGTAAATTTGCAAGATGCGTGAAAATTTGGAGCTATTTCATGTAAAAAAATAAGTTTCAGCAATAGTTGCAAAAAACGATTTTTTTATTCCAATACCCAGTATCTCGAAAACGGTCATTGTAGAGGTTTAACTAATAAAATCTTTCGTTAATACCTATTAACATTCTGAAGTTATTCGCACTGATAACCTGTATACTCCCTGGCTCTTATTTCAAAGAACGCGCTCTTAAATTAGAACGAGATTGTGGAAGCCGGTTTCAGCCAAATCCCATTCATATGTTGGAATACCCTTATTGTTCCTCAAATTTATAAACACCAGAGTCCTTGAAGTAGTTCTGAATGTATGTTGTCTGCAAGCAGATTACAGTTTTACCGAAGGATTGAGGATTTACAGGACTGCTTCATATATTAATCGGATGTCGAATCTCTGTTTTATCACAGATACTAAAGATGCGACACAACCTTCTCAAAATGAAATGAGGCACAAAGAGATTTAGAAGCTGCATTTTGAGGCGATGCATTCATGAATGAATTTTGGAGTGGATAGGGGTCTCAATCAGATCACGGAATTTGACCACATATAGGTTAATCCGTCGGAGAGGTTTCAGATTCAAATATATCATCATCTATGCTGATGATATGACAGAAGCGAGTATGTCCTTTTCATTATCCGCTTTTTTGTGTCAACTGTCTTTTCAATTTTGAATTTCAGGTTTATGGCATTTCGTGAATAGAATATGCAAAATGCAAATGCAAAATGCAAATGCAAAATCTCAGCAAGATGGAAATAATATTCTGGAAATTACCTATTTATAAACTGATATATGAAAAAACTTTACAATAAAAAAAATCGAATTCTGTGGTTCTGATGATGCGAACCTCTTGAAATTCTTCAAAATTCATACACAAAATAAATTCCACTCGAATTGGATATATTTTTATGGAAACGTAGAGATTCTCTCCTATACGATTACTCATCCGGAAAAAGTCTCTAGGACAATCCCTTCGAAAGTTATCGTGCTCAGAGCCGGCCGGACGGCTCCACGGACTTAATTGAATTTGACAACGGATTCGTCCAGGGAGTCGAACCCAATCGTTGAGACCATTTTCGGCTAATAATTCGAAAATAACAGGCATACGGTCAAAACGATATATCACTCGTTTAAGTAGAATGAACGCCCAAAAAGTGTACGAGCTACCAGCCTTACAATTAAATGTTGAAGTTGATAGTATCTCTTTTATAACCGGAACAACGCAACTGTGAAAATATTTTACATCGATAGAGCAGTATTTTTCACCTGTGTGTGTGTGACTGTGAGGTCAGCACCCGGGGTAAATAATCTCTGATATTAAGAAAACGGTGCTTTTTTTTCATTGCTTCCAAAAGCACTAATCAGGCACTTACACTGCAACTATATAGGAATTTTCATTTATAGTTAGTGATGAGAGTGAAGTCAGCACCAAAAAGTGTCAATATGTATAGTCCGTTCACGAAAGTTTGAGTGCATAGTAGGCGTTTGTTTATTTATCTGAAGTTAGCAGTATTTGCTGTCATAACGTAAAATAAAGTCAACGTTGCCGAATGTACCCGGCCTCGTCCGACGAGCTTCCGAGTTATCAGAGAACTCTATGCAATATTGACAACATTGCGTATCAATCTGACAAGAAAATAAACAACATAACCTAAAATTTTAATATACACAGTGAAATATGCCAAATTTCCATGGCCAACCGACGGCTCAACCTTTCGTGAACGGACCAAAGGTTGATGACACCCTAATAGGCATTTATTAGGCACTGAACATACTTTTAGAATTAGTGGTTTCAACTTCTCGTTAACTTCAGAGACCCCATAAGCATCAACCAGTTGATGCTTGTCGTGCGAAAACAGCAATCCAAATAGAGAATCTGTTCAGTTGCCAGATGGAAAGTGTAAATTAACAAAATAAATCTTAGTACAGTATATTTGTGCTCAAAAGAACCCCTAGCGGGGAATTCTGGGGTAGTTTTGATATCTTCCATTACGTTTTTTGAGGTGCTGAATCCGAATCTAAGGTTTGGTAACAAAATTTCGTGACGGAACATTGAAAAAAATACAGAAAAAGATGAAAAATCTCATTCCTGCTCAGTGAAAAACCTTTCCATACAAAATAGAAGTACATAAAATTTCCTACAAATTGTACTACCACAGCTTGTTCTGCGATAACCTGTTCTGGATCAAATTATAGTTTAAATTGAGGTATTTCCTATGACTCAACAAATGAAAAAAAAATTAATTCTATCGTTCCGATTATGCGATCCTCTTGAAATTTTGCATGAACATTCAGTATATCAGTCTCCATTAAAAAAAAATTACTCGAATCGGATATCTTGTTATGGAAATATAGATTCTTCTTTTCAATATTCCAATAAATTGAATTTTCTATGGTTCTGTTCACACAATTTTGCATGAAGCATTTTATGACCATCTTGCATATGGCCGCAACATTTCATTTCGATGGGTTTCGTTTTGCCTGAAATATTGAGGAACAAAAATTTTTAATGGCCATATTCTGTTTCATAAAACATGGCCATTCAAAATTTTTATTCCTCAATATCTCAGACAAATACGAAAATACCTCATTTTAAACTATATAATTTGATCCAGAACAGGTTGTCGCAGAACAAGCTGTGGTAGTACAATTCGTAGGAAATTTTATGTACTTTAATTTTGTATGGAAAGGTTTTTCACGAAAAGTTGATAGTTTCCGAGTAATAAGCAAAAAACTGACTGAGAATGAGATTTTTATTCTTTTTTTGTATTTTTTTCTACGTCCCTACACGAAATTTTGTTAGCAAACCTCAAATTCGGATTCCGCACCCATAAAAACATAAAAAATTTAAGAAATCAAAACTACCCCAAAACTTTCCTGCTAAAAGCACAATTCGTCTGGATTATCTGTCAATTGACAGATTTTTATTTCATCGCAGTGGCACTAATACGCCGTCGTAAATTCCACATCAACCAAATCAAGAAAATAAATTCAGAATCATCACCACGACGTCCTCATCAGCGGCAGTGATTCCAATTTCAAAGTAGCCACGCGATCATATAACGGCCCTAATGTTAATCGCATGTCAATTTGCTTCTTCGGCAGAGGAAGTGTTCGCTTCCTGGATATTGTCAAGAAATGAATACCAATATCTTATGCCTATTACGCTTGTAGCTCGCGGCACCACCAGTTAGTGAAAGATTGCAGGAAAATTTACCTACAAATGCATAACGCAAATAGCTCCGTAGACGGAGATAATGTTATGTAATTTGACATTATCTATTATTTTTTATGTGTTTTGTATTTCCTCGTAGGTGAGCCGCGATGTTATTTAATTGAGATGATTGGATGGTGGGAGAATTAACTTTGAAAATTATATAGATTTTGGAATGATGATTATGATCTTGAAATTTGACCGAGACGACGGTCCTTGAATCCTAACATAATATTGGATATTCTACTCATCTTATTTTTTCAGCAACCATTTTTCGTACTACTGTGAAAAACAGTTTTTTGTTATCTGAAAATGTTGAATTTTTTCACTGTGAGTACTTTCTCTTATGCCGTAAGTACAATTGAATACTTTTCGAATTCTTTTTATTTGCGTAAATATCTTTGAATGATTGCATGAATAATTCACTAAAAATAGCAAAAAACATTGTACAGGGTGATTCACTTATCTTGGTAACCTAATTTTTTTCGAAAAGGGAAAAATATTTTTTATACTGTTGAGGGTATTTGCTACAAGTCAATGTTGACTTGAGATGTGCATAGAAGTCGGAGAAAAGAATTAAGACGCTAGGCGTCGCGGCGCTATCAAAAAAAATTCTCCAGGAATATACCTTCTTTATTATGTCATTCGAAAGATAATTCAATTCTGAATATTTCTTTTGAATAGCATTTTTTTTATTTATTACTCTTAGCGACGCGAGTGTGTTTTATGTTAATTCTGTTTCATTTATTTTTTTCTGTATTGTGACAGTATGCCTTGATTTAGAGACACAGAAATGATTGTGTTTCTTTAAATCAAAGAGACTTTATAGCAAACTATTTCTCAATCATAATATTCATCAAATATTATTATATTGTATACCAATAAACATTTTTTAATAACAAACGAAATACACTACTGGAAAAAATTAAAGGATCAAAAAAAAATTCCAAATTTTTCGGCAATTTTCAACATGCCGTAACTTTGAGAGGAATGGTCGTACAAGGAATTTAAAAAAAGGGAATTGTAGCTCCAAGTGTCTAGTTTTTGGACTAGAACTTCAAAATGTTTTGGTGTCATCGGTTGTTGAGTAATCTTGAAGAGACCATCATCAAAAAAAAATTTGAAATTTTTTTCAGTTTTTTCCTTGGTCTACGGGCTTGGAAAATTTTTTTTTGCTCAATCACTATGAGGATTGGATAGTTTCTTCATTCTGTTTTAATCTCATATTCTATAGATTTTGGTATATCCACTTATTGTCAAGATATCGGCCTTCAAATGAAAAAGGATCCTTTTGCCTTTGAATATCGATACCTCGGCAACCAATGATTGCACAGAAAGCTAAAGGTGGGTTTCATTAACTTGAATGAATTCCCTTCAACGACTAGCCATTGCTTTTCCGAAAAAAAATTTATTCTTTCTGTCACATGAATTTGAAAATTCAACAAAAAAAGGTCTTTTTGTGGTGTTTTCGGAATACGAGCGCTGGATCGAAAATATTGTGGGAACAGAAAATGTTGAGTGTGCAATTTACAGTTCAATAAGTCCACAAAAATCTCACAAAGAGCCAAATCAATCCAGCCAACCGTTTTCGTGTTTCACCCGATCAAATTTCTGAAAAAATTGAAGGATCGCGTTTCCTCTCTGAAAAGCTCAAAACCTTTATTATCTCGGAAAAACAAGAAAAAAAAATTCACGACCCTTTTCAACGATTTCATTGCAGAAAGATAATGAACTTTCAAAATAGAAAAAAAATCCTCGACAAAATCGAAAAAAAATTCCTACTGTTCCAAAAAAATATGAGGAGAATTTTTTTTTTATTTTTATTTTTTTTGAGAAATTCTTTTTTCTTTTTTGAAAGATCAATAACTTTCTGTAATGAAATTGTAGAGAAAAATTGGTGAACTTTTTTTTTCTCGTTTTTTCAAGATTATAAAGGTGATGAGTTTTTCAGCGCAAGAAACGTGATCCTTTAATTTTTTCAGAAATTCGATCGAGTGAAACTCGAAAATGGTTGGCTGGATTAATTTGGCTCTTTGTGAGATTTTTGTGGACTTATTGAACTGTAAATTGCACACTTAACATTTTCTGTTCCTACAATATTTTCGATCCAGCGCTCGTATTCCGAAAACACCACAAAAAGACCTTTTTTTGTAGCATTTTCAAATTCATGTGACAGAAAGAAGAATTTTTTTTTCGGAAAAGCAATGGCTAGTCGTTGAAGGGAATTCATTCAAGTTAATGAAACCCACCTTTAGCTTTCTGTGCAATCATTGGTTGCCGAGGTATCGATATTCAAAGGCAAAAGGATCCTTTTTCATTTGAAGGCCGATATCTTGACAAGAAGTGGATATACCAAAATCTATAGAATATGAGATTAAAACAGAATGAAGAAACTATCCAATCCTCATAGTGATTGAGCAAAAAAAAATTTTTCCAAGCCCGTAGACCAAGGAAAAAACTGAAAAAAATTTCAAATTTTTTTTGATGATGGTCTCTTCAAGATTACTCAACAACCGATGACACCAAAACATTTTGAAGTTTTAATCCAAAAACTAGACACTTAGAGCTACAATTTACTTTTTTTAAATTCCTTGTACGACCATTCCTCTCAAAGTTACGGCATGTTGAAAATTGCCGAAAAATTTGGATTTTTTTTTTGATCCTTTAATTTTTTCCAGTAGTGTATGTCAAAACATAATATGTTCCATATATCGGCCATTATGATCCATACATAGATTATCTTTTCCTTATTTCATTATACCTACTCAAGTTACTCTGGTCAAAATATTAGAGTTCACTTATTATATTATAAGTTACTTATAATGAACTAAGGAAAAGATATAATTTATGTATGGATCATAATGGGCGCTGTATAGAACATATAATTTGACATGTATCGTTCGTAAAAAAAATGTTTATTGTTATAAGATATAATATTTGATGATTATAATGATTGAGCAAAAGTTTGCTACAAAGTCTCTTTGATTTTGAGAAACACAATCATATATATGTCTCTAAATCAAGGTATACTTTCACAATACAGAAAAAAATAAATGGAATAGAATAAACATAAAACACACTGCAGGTCGCTAACGGTAGGAAATAGAAAAAAATGGTATTCAAAAGAAATATTCAGAATAGAATTATCTTTCGAATGACATAATAAAAAAGCTTTGTTCCTGGAGAAAAATTTTTTGATAGCGCCGCGACGCCTGGCGTCTTAATTTTTTTTTAGACTTCTATGCACATCTCGAGTCAACATTGACTTGTACCAAATACCGTCAACAGAATAAAAAAATATCCGTCCCTTATCGAGTAAAATCAGGTTACCAAGATAAGTGAATCATCCTGTACAGAGATTCTGAAAAGAAAATGTTTTGATTCGCATTTAGGAGAAAATGTTTTTTGTACAAAATTCGATCTGAAATGGTTGACCTTTTCTGCATATTTCGTTGGAAATTGCCAGTTCTTTAATGATTTCGAAAACGTAGAATACATGTGATAATTAGCTTCTGAAAATATATTTAAATGTTTTTCATTTCTGTAAAAAACTGATTTTTTCACCTTTTTCACAATATCCTTCATTATACACACCCCGCTGAAATAATCAAACAATTCATCAACAAAATGTTATTGAGGTGCCGATTCTTTTACTGAGTTAATATTAGATACTTTTAATGTGCCTTTCTTTCAAATAAAATAAATATCTCTAAAACTGTTACCGTGGGTTTCACAAAGCTTGATTGGGCAATCAAAAAGTTGATTTTGAATTAAGTCGATTGTTTATGTCAAAAATGAACTGAAAATTGTACAGAAATGATGACATTTCAATAATCAAGGTGATTGGATTTTTGTGAAACCCGGCTTTAGACTATCATATAAACGAATTTTCACATCGAGTAGAACACATTCTGATCAACATTCCGTTTTCGTTCGACGTGGTGTCCGCACCGAAGGGCCCTTTTATTCATCAATAGTATTATCGAAAAATTTGGTTGCACCATAGACAACTTGGTCAGCAAGAGTTGCTGTCAAACTTGACAGTTTTGAAAAAAATAGCTCAGAACATAGTAAATTTTCGAAAAATGAGAAAAAAAGATTTATTCAGAATCACATTTTAAAAGTCAATATGCAAAATATCCGATGGAAATTCGGTACCTAGTCTGAAAGTTGCCCTCATTTCGAAACACTTATTATTTGAATTTTTCGTGATGTTACAAGTTCAAACTTCTCAAAAATGATTCTTAGCAAATTTTTCGTAGTTCGTTCATTCATTTTCCTTCTACTCAATATTTTCTAATCTCGAAATGCGGTCTGCGATATATATGCAAACTTGTTGAACTGAAGCAATTTGGTTGAATAAACAATTTCAGATATTTTAACTGCTGTTTCAAGGTCTTCCACTTGCAGAATATAAAATCACCGAATGATCTTATGAATTTTGGAAAAAACTGTGCCCTTTTTTTCAATTGCTACAGATTTACAAGTTTCCAAAAAACTGGTTTCATACCGCAGATTAAATTTCGAGATAAAGCAGAACTCATTTCCAGAAAAATTCTCGAAAATATCAATAGGAGATTCTTAACTTTTTTTCTAAAAACGTCCTAACACAGATTGGAAAAATTGAAAATTACTACTATTAATAAATAATACTTATTTACATAGAATTTTCAGAGGATAAAATATTGTCTTTTTATCTTTGTTAAATGATCAATGACAATTCTCATTGTATGTAGGTTGCTGAAAATTGCTAGTCCGTACCTGTTATTTTCTCATAATCAATTAGTGCTAGCTGATTATGAGGCTTCATCCTTTTGAATGGAAATGAGCATCCGATAATTGATATGAATGAAAAACAAAATATTTTAATGTGTTAATTCTCGCTATTCATTAAGCTCAGCGTGTATCTTTGGAGCAACAAAAAACAAAGGAAGGCTTTAACACATAATCAAAATAAATACTGAATAAACATGTTTTTTTTGTTCGAGTCTGACAGCTCACAGTCTTACGGCAATTGTTTTAAAGTATCATGTTTCTATTGTCTTCAATTCTCGACTGTTATGTGTGTACGCAGAATAAATAATGAAATTAGATGATTTAATAGTGAATTCAATTTTATATTCTACTTGCTGAAATTGCATATTTGAATTATAAAGGATCCGGCAAACTTTTGAATATTAGCTAAGTATGTCGAGAAAAAAAGAATCTTAATAGAATATTATGCTGGAAAGAAGATTATTTTCATTTCGTCACTGGCATAGTATGATTTATAGTTCATTATTATTTTTCAAGGAACTGAAGGACCAAGGTCGATTACCTATTGCAGTCGCTATATATTGCTGTTATTATTATTATCATCTTTTTTAAAGTTAAATTTTTAGTTAACGCACAAAAGGGTATGGATTTTCTCAATGAAATTTTGATTCGTGTTCATGCAGAAGTAGTTGCTGGTTTCAGTCTTCCTAGGAAAATTTGGTGAAGTTCACATCGATTACGAACAGGACATGGTCAGTCTTTTATTTCAAAAAATCTCTCTCAAAAGCACCCGGGTTGAATGTAGTGCAAATGAGAAAATAATAGGTCGTTTGATACGTATAGTTGCTCAATTTTTGAATTTTGGGTTAATAGGTATCCTGAATAAATATGAAGTTTAAGTGAAGTTCAGGCTATGAGCCATAGGCGAGTGGCCCAAATCACCGAGTGAATAACAGTCATTATTCGCGAGTAGCGTACTATACTTTTTCCAAGACTACTGAATGTATTTCTTAAAGATTTTAATATTTAACAAGATCCTTTTATTACAAGTGTGGAGAAAGTCATATTGACACATGAGAAATTTGACATTGTATATTTTGTAATAAAAATTTCTTTAAGGTATTACCACATTCGTTAGTTGAAGTACTTTAGAATACTGAAGAAATATCAATTTAAAGAATTAATATTAAAGTTGAATATATTTAGTATCTGACAGCAGTGAATAATAACTCATTGTCAATTTGTGATTAATGAGTATTATTATTGCCAAGAAAACAGACGTAAAATGGGTGAATTATACAAGAGTCATGGATAATAGTTATTTATTATACAAGGGAAAAAGGATTTGATTTTAGCTCGAGGTTATGTTGCCTCCCGAGACGAAGCGGAGAGAGAAAAAAAAACCGAGGGCTAAAATCTAATATTTATCCCGCCCCTATATAAAGAGTGTCCCTAAAACAATGGATAAAATTTCTGGGATTCAGACATTTTAAATGTTTTTGTATTCTTAGAAAATTTCCAAGTGCCATTTATACTAATGAAGAGGTATTCCGATATATATTTCTTTCAATTTCACATCAGATATTTCAGCTATCGGAAAAAATCGATCCCCCTAATGTTGAACAGAGTTGGCAAATTCTCAAAGCAGTTGGCAAATTTTAGAAACAGTTTAAAAGTTTGTCAAAGCAGTTGAAAAAATTTCGAAGCGGTTTGAAAGATTTCAACACAGGGACGGGCCTAATGTTGATCAGAGTTGGCAATTTTTCAAAGCAGTTGGTAGTTTTTCGGAGCAGTTAGCAAAACTTCGAAGCGGTTGGAAAAATTCTGGAAGCAAATTGAAAAATTTCAAAACAGGTAGTGAAATTGTGAAGCAGTGGGACCAATGTCAACGGAGTTGGTCTAGGGAGGTGCCCAATATTGATCAGAGTTGGCAAATTTTCGAAACAGTTGGAAAAATTGTTAAAGCAGTCGGAAAAATTTAAAATTAGTTTGAAGAATTTCAATGGAGTTGATACAGGGACGATCCAAATGTTGATCAGAGTTGGCAATTTTTCAAAGCAGTTGATAGTTTTTCGAAGCAGTTGACCAAATTTCGAAGCAGTTGGAAACATTTCAGAGCAGTTGGAAAAATTTAGAAACAATTGGTAAGCTTTTTAAGCAGTTGGACAGATGTCAATGGAGTTGGTCTAGGGGCGTGCTCAATATCGATCAGCGTTGACAAATTCTCGAAGCAGTTGAGATATTTTCGCAACAGTTGACAAAATTTTAAGGCAGACGGAAAAATTTTGGGAGCATTTTGTGAAATTTCAGAACAGTTGGAGAAATTTCAATTGTTATAGATGTTTTCAAAAAATTGTCAAGAAATATGAATGCATTTGACTTCTTTTTGCGTGGGGAAACTAGGTCAGCGACGAGCATATTTGTCCTACATTTCGTCAGAATCGAATCATCAAAAGATAAAAAAAACCTCTTGCCAGTATTGGTGGTCTGGAATTAAACAAACGCACATAATGAAGAAAAGAGTTTGAACGTTCAAATTTTCAGCATAGGTGTGGGACCTGAATATCTCATTCGAATTCTTCAGCGGGCCAGAACGAGGGTTCCGAAGTTTTGAACTGGAATATTCTCCTTATTTCAATAACTTCTTATCCCAGGAATATGAAAATCAGAATTTAAATGCGAATTCATGAGGTGCTCACGTCTGCTAAATTTCATGAAACTAGAATAATTTTACGATTTTTAAAAATTATTTGTTGGTAGATTACTTATCCAAACTTATAAATAATAATTCAAAAACTTACTTTGACAGTGTTCTGTGGAGATGATATTATTCGTTGACATCTCTGAATAAATTTCTGTTGTAGTCATCATACGAGTCAAGCGCCTTCTCATATCACTTTTATTCGTTTTGAAAGAACCATAATATTTTTTTCGGAATCTTTATTAATTATGAGTAAATTTGTCAATAAATCGTGTAATAATTCGATTTTCAGGAAATTCTGTAGATATGCGCACATCATATACAAATCATAGCAAATGCCGTGCAATTCTGAAAAGTGTGTTGATTTGGCAATGCAGAATTAAAAGAGTATCACCACAGAATTTTCAATTATTTTCAATGATCTCGGGAAAAGAACATTGAATCACAAAATACCACCCCCCTTCCACAATCGGTTTTCTAAACCTTCAATGCACAGTTGGCAAATATTCGTTACTTGGTCCCCCCCAAAAATTTTGCTTCGGCCCGTCCCTGTTCGGTTGTATTCGATGTCAGTTTTCAGCACATAAAGCGAGTTGTGATATTGGGACTATTTCGAGCAAATGCAGGGACATCCAATTTATCAGTTTGAACGTGCAAAAACAGTAGCCCAACATCAAGAAGGTCCCTGAATATATAAGAACCGCCCGCGTTGACTGCCGCCCCTGCTGATTGCCGCCTGCGTGCGGGGCACGCGCTGGCACCCCTGGTAGAAGCAGCCCTGATCCTGAAAAATGGAGAAGAAGGATCACAGAACAAATTCTCAATAAAAATAAGTCATCAACCAAAACACAACAATAAATCTTCTGGGGTTATTTCAAAATAAAAGCCATTTCACTACGAACGAAATTTTGCAACATCTCGTTGCAGTCTTCCAATTATCTCAATTACAAACAATGAATTCCAATTATTTCTCTATAATGAAAAAAAACGAACTACTTGCAGAACATTGTGAGAAAATACGATTGTTGCTCGAATAAAATAAATGTAGCTATGTAATTCGGGCAAACTGTTAATTCTTTATCTGGTTCAATTGGCATAAGTAGAGAGGTTCTGCCCATTGTTGATGAACAAGTGATCAAGGAGCACACCAAGTTTTCAATAATTATGAAATTCTCGACTGCGGCTGATTATTTCGAACGGAAATGTAATTAGAAGTCTTGTTCGGAGGTTTGACCTTCATCGCTGGAATAAATAATTGGCGTTGAAGATTGCTGGAAAAATATATCTGGTTGAATGAGTATGCTGGAACTAGATAAATCGTGCTTCGCGATTATGGTCATTTTAATTTATTATTTGCCCGAATGGTAATAATCGATTAAGTAGCAAGGAGTTTCTTCATAAACCTTCAGTAAATCCAATGGTGTCATACACTGCTAGAAATTCCATTGTACATAATGTGCTGTAATTTTACATTTCTACTTAGTGAAATTACACCAGAAGCCTGAATTTTCCATTTGAAAATACATGATTTTTCATGTAGATTTCATGATTGAATTTACAGAATTTTATGTATTTTTACATCTTATTTTCACACAAGTATTGAAATATTCCATGTAAATTTTACTCAGAAATAGCACCTCATTTCAGCTTGTCTATAATACAGGGTATCTACTTTTGAAGTGGACAAACTTCGGGGGTGATTATACAGGTGATTTGCAACACAAAGTAAATCTAATTCGCTTTCATATTCGGAATGATCTCATCAACAGAATAAAATTGTGTTTTGCAGAAATGCGCAAGAAAGGCTATGAACTTCGTAGAGTTGTAGATTCAGTACGAAAATTATGTGTCAAATGTATTGAAGAAGCAGGTCCATTTCTTCGTTATTATTTCGATTCAAGATGAATTGATGATTTTCTTAAAACGACATTAAAATTCGATCACGAAGAGCTTCGAAATAGAGCAAATTTAGGTTCGGCATTTTTAGACTCTTTCGTTGTTATCAGGTTAGCCATGATATTATAGCGGAGAATGAGGAGCTAGCACAAGAGTTGATATGTCATTCGAAAGAATACTAAATGAGGTATTTTTCACTGAAGAGAAAGCTTGTGCATAATTATTAATATTTCATCGAAAAAACCATTCGAAAAATAGGACTGATTTAGTTAACTTCAGAATCGTGATTTTCTTCTCTTTACCACGCCTGCAATAAGATTGTTTTCTGTTTTCTGAGTCACAGACTCTCTTATCTTGTACGAATTTATTGCATTTTCCGAATATAATATTATGGTCAAATTTGATGAGACTACAAGAAAAACTGAATAATGTTCATTTTAGAGAAAAAACTTGGGATTTTTCGAGAAATCAAGAAATGTTGAAATGAACAATATCTGTCAACATTTCGACCATGTGTTATATTACATTTTTTGTTGCCAATCACTTGTATAATCACCCCCCGAAGTTTGTACACTTTAAAAGTAGACACCCTGTATACACAACATTTGGTTCGTCAATTACGTTTTGACTACATCAGGGGAGTACGACGTCGTCGTACTCCCAATGAAGTCGACATATAATTGACGAACTAACTGTTATGTATAGATAAATATAAACTGAAAAAAAGTGTTTTTTTTTTATTATACTTACAAAATAAAAATTATTTCGTAATAATTATGAGTAAAATAATAATTATTATTTATGTTTTGTCAAGAGACAAGGGATATAGCAAATGATGTCATCAATCGAGAATGTATCGTATAAAAAAAATTTTAACTTTATTCGAAATCTATTCTGAATACAAATTATGTATAATTCATATATCTTCATCTTAATGGTTCCTCAACGTGTTTAGTAATGGCTCCCCTGCTCTACCCTTCTTCGTTGATTTTGTAATGACTCTCCTGCTCTATCCTTCTTTGTTGATTTTTGATCTTGCGTCAGGATGAATCTGAAATGATTATCACCTGAAAAAAAACTTTATGGAGACACTTTTTTTATTGGAACCCAGTATCTTAATATTATTTTTGATGAGGGATCTCCTTCCTGATTTATTAGATGAAAATTTGTTTTCACCTAAAAATAATAACCGTTCTTTTATCGTTTCAAAAATAAATAACATGTCATATATCGCTCATAGGTCAGTGGTGGCGATTGGGGGGCAAGGGTTGGCACGGACCCCCCTAAATTTTTATGGCCCATGCTCAAAAAAATTGTTCCAATTCATTCATCACTACCCTCACTGAAAATTCTCTATCTCTTAGGGTTAAAAAGTTGTAGTTCAGGGATCACCAATTCTGGCCACCTTGTACATTTCATTTCGTGAGATCATAAAAACTTCTAATAATAACGTTTTGTTGTATCTCTTCCTATGACAAACTTGAAGGGAATGAAATTAGATTGAATACTCAGGCATCATTACAACTGAAGTTCGTTTACGCTCTATGGAACAGAAAACACATAAATGGCATTTCCTCCCACCCAGTTTTGAATTATGCAACTGTTGTGGATTGTATAGGGGAGAAAATTTGCATTCACCTATACCTAAATAGATATTAATGGGAAAATGCTCAATTATAACGAAATATTAGTCAATAACCTTTTCTTTTTCTCCATTCTTACATTGTGAGAAATTGGGAAAATCTCTCTTTTTCGTTACTTCAGTAGGTACATAAAGAAATCTCTCATTTTGGTGTTGAAAGATGAACAATGGTATAGCGTTGTCGTGCTTTCCTTGAGCCTATTTCAAACTTAGGAGTTATTAATGGCTGTACTGCCACACGAATTGAAACTGAATTCAGAATGAGTTCAAAAATCCATAATCTTATGATAATGATGATGAGGTAAACTTAGATATACGGAGTATTCCAAAATGTTTCATTCAGTCAATACCTCGGCTCTCAAATGAGGTAGAAAGTTCAAACAAAAAGTTCTCTTAATGGCTTCGAAAATTCTATCAGAGTCCGTTGTAAAATTCAATAATTCATTCTTAAACGGATGAAATTAAGACCTAGAACTTTTAAAGATAGCGGTTAAGTTCGTTAAAGAGCTAAATCAGACAACTTTAAAAAGAGCGGATTTTGAACCAATCAGAGGCAGTAGGGATTTTTAAATTCGACAGACATTTTCGTCAGATGTGAAATTGACATTTGAAGACATTCCGGTTTTTTCTTATTTTACAGTTATTTCTCAATTAAAACTCAAGTAAGAGGAGATTATTGTACGCATTTTTGTTAGATGGAATTATTTCATTTTCGATGATGATTTGAAAATTGGCAGTAATGACAAAGGTAACTTTATCCTTAATTTTCATTATTGAGATCTCTTCGAGTATTGATATTATTTCAGGTTTAATCTTATCCAGCAAACCAGGGAAAATGTGCCTTCAATAAGGAGCCCGAATAATGACTTTCAAAAAGAAAAGAACATGCACACGAATCAATTGATATTTTTTTATCTGTCTACATAAGATAGACTTCATTCAGCATCTATTATTACAATTGTTTTAATTTTATCTTGAATTTTTCAGTTAGTTATTAAAAAAAATCAAGATATAGTGAAGTTTCTCTACTACAGAACTACTTATTATAACAGAAAAATATTATGCCATCAATTGTTATCTATATTTCCTCCTGCTTTATAATGATTCCAATAATAATTACTAGTTTTGTCCTATATCAGTGTACCTTGTTTTATTTTCTATTTGTTTCAGTGAAGTCCTTCAGCAATAGTACCTTAAATCGTATTCAGAAATTCTTCACTAGTTAAACACATTGTACTTCCCAACATTTATATTTTCAACAATCGAGGGCACTGAAAGATTATAATACAAAAAAATTATTGTTTACATTTGAATTGTACAAAAATCAACTTTGACTAATCAAAGAATGGTTAGTATCTAACTTAAGTCCCATGTTAAACGCAGACTCAGAATCAGGTTTATAGAATTTACACTTTTCTGAAACAATTATGCTCAACTTGTTTTGGATTAAAATGAAAATATTGTTATCGACTTTGATTCACTTTCCGAAAAGAATATCCAAATATCTGGTACCTGTTCATCAAGATCCCAGGCCAAATTCAATAGAAGCATTGATAACAGGCACTCAAGGTAATCATTCATTAAATATTTCAATATGAATAATTAATTCCTAATATTCCTGTTCAGTTGTGGGAGTGATTGAAACACATAAAGGACAAGAAAATGAATTTTAAAAGTAAACAGTATCACTTCAATTTCATTCATTATTCAAATTCACTTTCTTTTTGAATAACAATAAGATAGTGGTTCAAATAATGTGTTTTTTCGTTTTCATACATCAGTTTTCTCGTTCATTCATTTCAATTAACCCCCATAGAAATTTTAAACATCTTCAATCGTAATCAGCAATCGTTCTCTTATTCTATGAAAATAAATTCTATTCACATTAATACTCTCCGGTCGACATCTAAAGACACAACAACCTAAGTGCATACATTATACCCAATTCAGTTAAAATCAACTACAAACAAATCCATCGTCGCAACTTATTCATATCTTGTGAGATCAGCATATGATTAGATATCACAAGTTAACTGGTTACTTTTTATTCTAGACAAAGAGTGAAAATCAAGTTAATTGAATTTCCACTATATTATACTTTTACACATACTGAAAAAAACTAGACATATCAAATGCTTAACTTCTTTTTATAATAACACAACGATTTAATTTATTCTCATCAAACTTGAATAATGATACCAATCATTTATTGACCGAGTTAAATGACCATACACCGAAGTTCTTCAGCCCTCATCGAACTATTTTCTTTATTTTTGAATCATGTAGATGCAGGTCCCTCAATTAAATTTTGTCTTGATACATTGATTTATCTCATTCTTTATTGGCAATTGGAATATAAGAATACATTTTCAAACCAATTTGATGGCTCAAACAAGTTTCAAAGTACATAACTCCATTATTTTAAATTTGTATTGATGGCACATTTTTCCTGGCATACTGGACAAATAAGATGAAATCTGAAAATGAAATCAATACTTGAAAAAAATATCAATAATTGATATTAGGGATAAAGTTACCTTCGAACAGCAAAGTCATCATTGCTCATTTTCAATTTATATTCATACCATTATCGAAAGCGAAATAATTCGAACCACGGCAAATGGGTACAACGATCTCCTCTTACTTGAGTTTCATTTGAAAATTCTATAATTTCAACCTCCAAATAACTGTGAAATAAGTAAAAACCTGAATGTTTCCAAATGTTAATCTGACATCCTATCTTTATGTCTGACATCTGACGAAAATGTAAACAGATTTTTGCTCAGTTGCAGGAACGTCCATTAAAATTTAAAGGTCCATCAAACCCTTAATCCTCCATTAGTTCCTTGTAATAATGGAGGATTAAGAGTTTAATGGACCTTTAAATTTTAATGGACGTTCCTGCAACTGACACTTTGTCTGTCAAATATAAAATTCCCTATTATATATTATATTGCTCTCTGATAGGTTCAAAATCCGCTCCTTTTAATGTAGTCTGGCTAAATCAGTCCAGTAGTTTCGGATGTATTGACTCGCTCAATATTTTTGTACCCACATATCTGATCAATTCGAAATAAGGTATTCAAAAAAAGACTTATGACGTTCAAACTCGTTAGAATCGTTCCATTAAGAAATTCAAAGAGAAATATTCAGTCAATGGAAAGCGATTTAGGCATAAAAATTTTGACGGTAGATTTCAGACTATGCTTTAGTGAGAAGGCAAATATGAACGAAATCACAAATTCGATGAATGTCAACTTAGTTAAAACTAATAGCGTTTTCCATTTGAAGAACTGGTGCGCACCAGAATTACCCCAGCGCAATTTTTTGCGTTCCATTGGTACAAATACATATCGATGCGTTTTTACCGGAAACCGTTGGTCCTAGCGACTTCAACAAATTTCACTTTTTTGGAGGAAAAAACATAGAGGAATCACTTTTTCTTGTCCAGAATGACATACAATGTAAGGGAAAAAAGTTAGGGTTGATTTAAATGTGGAAGAATCCCTCTATTAGTAATCTAAAAACTGATATTTGGGTTCTGCTATTAAAAAACAAATAAAAAAATAAACTTAACACCCTGTATTTTTTATAGGAAGCAGTCTCGGAAATATATCTATGAAGCCATTTTTTCATATTTTATGGTCCTCTATCGCGTGGCACTATGCATGGTACTTTTTTCTTGTCACCATGTAGAATTTTCATTTGACGGATATTTTGTTTTGAAAATATTTGAATATTTTAATTCTCCTCAACTCATGAATCATGGCCTATTAGCAAACCCAAACGAGATATGCCAATTCTCTAGCTCATTTCGTTGCAGGGTTAATTTTTCGAAAATTTCTATTTTTCCGACTCACCCCTGAGTCATTTCACAGTTCTATCTGCTCACAATTTATAAATAACAAGCATTCGGGTGAGAAACGATGAGTGGAATGCATGCTTAAGACTTCAACTGTAAGGGTCCCTACTAATTTTCATTGTGTATTAATTTTATATGGACTCTGTTAAGCTTTCAATGCAGTTTTTCTAACGAAAAACATGTAAAGACAACTCTCTCTTTCGTTTCAATGTCACTGAGCACCGCACAGATACCTAAACCAAATCGAATAGAAGTACTGGAATATTCATAGACAAATTTTCTCTACAATAATTGTCTGACGTCGGAATCAATATCTAATTATTATTACGCTCTGTATATTCCAGTAAGAATCATCATTAATCATGGCAATCTTCTCGATACCCGTCGATAAAGTATTCATTGGTATCTCTTTCATTCTGCAATCAGAACAAATGTAGATATGCAAGAAAGTTGGGTTATTAATTTCAATTGGTGGTTTCGCGGGATGCTAATCATATTTGGTTCGATGGAAATATATGCCAGAACTCGATATTCGAGATCTATGTAAAGTAGGAATTCTTCTCTATAATTTTCGATTTCTTATTTATTGCATCAAGTGTTCAGTTTTACCATTACAAGATTTCTAGAATGGATTACGCAAAAATACGTATTTAAAAAGGAGTTTTGCGCACTTCATCTCAAAGGAACACAGTGCTATTGTTTCTCCGAAATGTTTGTATGTTTCAACCGTCTCGAAACTGAGTTAAACTCAGTGACGAAGGCGCCCGGTCGTCCCAAAACACTTTAATCAAGACTTTTTTAACGAAACTCAGGACGAATGTGCACATCGTTGTCTTAGTTCCAAATATCGATTGTAATATAATCTGAGAGGATTCTGTATTTCTAGAAAAAATTTTAGGTTTTCACTCCAAGTCTCCGAAACAAAAATAATTAAAATAAATTGAATTCATATGAAATGTTCCTGCGTAAATCCCTGCACTAATTTGTCAGGAGCAAATTGGTTTTAAGAAAATTGTAGCCTAACAGTATAATTAAAGAAGGAAATAAATGAAAAGGATAATGTAACGTTTCGGTGTCTATATAAGACTCCTTCTTCAGACAAACTTGTAAAATCTTTGGAATTCTGTATTTTTTCGTTTGCAGTCTAATTGTCAAGTTTGATATTGGTTGGATCTGTATTTTCACTAAAATCAAAAAATCAATGAGAAGTTTAATTTATAGTAATTTACATACTGATCGACCGATTTTGCCATTTTATAAAGGCATACAAATGTGCAAGTCTCAAATCTACCTTGTGAATTCCGAGTTCGTAGCTCTTTTCGTTCGAAAGTTACAGAGATCAGAAATTTGTATGTTCACATCGAACAGACAACATTTTTATCTAATTTCAGCATTATCTTCACGAGAATTCGCTGGAATTTGTACGCCACATTTTCCT
This sequence comes from Propylea japonica, assembly GCA_013421045.1. Classification (NCBI taxonomy): domain Eukaryota; kingdom Metazoa; phylum Arthropoda; class Insecta; order Coleoptera; family Coccinellidae; genus Propylea; species Propylea japonica. Next base: position 91,147,019 of record CM024240.1, read on the forward strand.
TCAAAATACCAAATTTCAAATTGATGGATAGGATGTGTGGTTTCGAATATCGAAGAATTAATGAAGAAATTCAAATATCGATATCTCCTATACGACTTGAGTGATTTGAACCGGCATTCGGTACCCGAATCCACTCTTTAAATTTCAGAACCCTAAGGTCATCCGACATCGTGTTCACGGTCTGACGAACGGAATCATTTTTGACCTCGGATTCTTCATGAGTCGAAAATCAGCTCAAAATTCGAAAATTACATTCGGCAAAACTATATCACGCTTTAGGAACAAGCGCGCGAAAATGAGAGAATCGCCCTTTAATTATAAATCAAGTGAAAATATTTGAATTTCGGTGACCAGCAGATATTGTATTCTTTGAGTCTTCCTGAACAACATTAGTAAAACCAACAGGAGGCGGTCTGTGTTTGTGTAGAAAATATGGACCCCCAAATTTCCAAAAATGTTCCATCGTCACGTCACTTTTTTCACTATAAAAACAGACTGCTCCAATTTAGTCCATAAATCACCTTCTAACATTCAAATAACTATTCGATTAGTTTTACTTCAAGTATATTCAATAATTAATGCAGAAACATCGAAATTCTAGAGGCACCACATATCCACAATTTCCATTAAATTGGAGCAGTGACTTTGTGGTTTCATAGTGAGAAATGAGCTTTTGAGCGCTCTTTCATTGGTGGAGCAATAAGACTATTACCTCAAATTTTTATATGGGCCTCGATATTGATACCAAATATACAGGGTGTTTCCTAAACATGCGGCAAGAATTCAGGGGATTGTTCCTTGGACTATTCTAAGAATATTTTGTCCTTTGATGATTTTTGAAAAACCTCTTTGTTTCGAAGATACCGGGGAAACAAAATTTTAGATAATAACATTTTATTATGAAAAATTACATGAAAATTTAACTTAACCTACAAAAACTGTTGAAAATGACCACCTCTAGCCAGCATACAAGCATCCAATCTTCATCTCATAATAGTCAAAGATAAAATGTTAATTGCTAATACATCACAAAACGAATTCAAATGAAAACCGTGTTTAATCTGTATTCCTTTACCATCTGAACTTATCAATTTTAAGTCAAAAAAACTGGCCGTTTTTAGTAATTGGAATGTTGTTAAACAAATTTAAAAATAAATTGTACCTACTTAGTAAACACAGTGCGGTACGCATTTTTATTTAAACTATTATTAATTTTAAAAATATGAAAAATGTTGTTCGCCCTGTATCTTCGAAACAAAGAGGTTTTTCAAAAATCATCAAAGGACAAAACATGCTTAAAATAGTCCAAGGAACAACACCCTGAATTTTTGCCGCATGTTTAGGAAACACCCTGTATAATTGCAGAATCTCAGCACAATCGGAATTATATTATGGAAATTATTCAGAAAATGAAAGATGTAAAAAATTAATTATTAAAAAAATTAAATTCTATGGTTCTGATGATGCGATTCCGTTGAAATTTTGCTTGAACATTCAGAATAGTAGTTTTAATTCTCAAAATAAATTTCACTTGAATCAGATATTCTGTTATGAAAATATAAAGATTCTTTTTTCAATGATCCAATTGAATTTTCTTCGGTTCTGTTAACACTATGACCACAAAATTTTGCATGACGCTTGTTATCAGCATCTTGCATTTGGCCGTAACATTTCATTCCGATTGGTTTCGAATTTTCTGAGATATTGAGGAACAAAAATTTTGAATGTCCATATTTTATGGAACACCCTGAACGATTTGGCTGCTTAAGGAACTCAACCGAGGCATTTGGGACCTCAAGTCTCTAGGCCCCACGGACAGAATTTAATTTGATCACGATTTCGTCATCAGGGAGTCTAACTAGGGTTGCCAACCGTCCTTTATTTCAAAGGACAGTCCTTTATTCTGAACCTATGTCCTTTGCCCTTTTAAAAGGTGTCAAAGGACTGCAAATGTCCTTTATAATCCATTTTATAATACGAAAATATGAATAATAACATTCAAGTAACCACAATACCACAAACGAAATTTCAAAAATTCCCATATACCATCCAAAACATTAATAATAAACTTAAATAGCAAATTGTTTAGTTTATTTTTGAGTTGAAATGTTTAACATTATTAATCTATTTCATATTTGTTTTCAATGACTATGATTTTTTATATTTTTTGAATAAAGTTTTCAGCAAAACTTTGTTTCATCTTGGAGAAACTAAGTAAACCAATTTTTCATACAGAAAGCCTGACCTAACCTAAATGATAACTCATATTTCAAAGCTTTTTATTCACCCATATAATTTTCTACTTTTTTGCTAATCCTTTCTCCGTTCCCGGTTCTCGAATCGTTGATGTCCTTTATTTCAACAAGTCAGAGTTGCAACTCTAAGTCTAACCCTATCGTATGAAACCATTTTCGGCTCGCCATTTGTAAATTACAGACATTTGGGCAAAACGATATAGCACTCGTTTAAGTAGAACGAGCGCTTAAAAACCGACGTGAAGATGGAACATTTTTGGAACTTTGGGGCCTATATTTTCTGAACTAAGACAGACCGCCACCTGTTGGTTCCACTAAAGTTGTTCAGGAAGACTCAATGAATACAATGGACCCAAAATCTGATCGGTATCTGCTGGTCACCGAAATTCGATATTTATTAAATCAAGTACTTGCTTCGGTTTGTAGTTTTTGGAGAAAATATTGTTAATACAATAACAAACTTCCTGTGTTACGGTGTTCCGTAATATTTTATCAGAAAAGTCGGTCGTATTTTGTTTCTAATGAAACAGTATGTCGTGTGCGATGACGCCTTGAAATTAATAGTACGAAATGATGATGATACGATACTTATTCAATTTTCTCTGAAATTAAATTTTTTTCCTTCAAATTGGAAAGGAAGTTGTCACCAAGGTTGTTGATCTCGACCTTCTCATTGATGATAGGTCATACAGTCAAGTTCAAATTGAAAAGTAGTACTCTTTCAATATCCAACAAAAGTCTGTTAAGCTATGTGGGAGAATTCAGAAATGGAGCACACATACTTTTAATTTTGGGGGAAAAACTGTCTCCAACAAATAGGTTGAAATACTTGAAGAACTGAGCCCTAGTTATTCCTTTCTTGTTTTATAGGTTATGTTCAATGTCTCATATAATTTTCAAAATATCAATCCGATGAGAAATTCCAGGAGAGTTGTAATCATGAACAGAAGGAATGAGAACCAGATTTTTCAAGATATGATAATTAATCCAATATGGGCAAGCGCAGAGAAGCTTTTCAATAAAAAAACCGGGATTTATTTCTTGTCGACACGACGCTCTACAGAGTGTCTACTTTTAAAGTGTACAAACTTCGAGAGGTGATTACACAAGTGATTTGCAACAAAAAATGTCATATAACACATGGTCGAAATGTTGACGGTTATTCTTCAATTCAACATTTCTTGATTTCACGACAAACTTCTAGTTTTTTCTCCAAAAAGATCATTATTCAGTTTTCCTTGTAGTCTCATCAAATTTGACCACATATTAGGAAGGGGCAATAAATTTGCTACAAGATCAGAGAGCCATATCAACAATACAATAGTATTTGCATAATACCTAATGCAAATCTCAGCACGATGTTTCATTAACGGTCAGTTACGAGAAAGTCCAGTATAATTTGATGAAATCTATGCCCAATTATACAGGGTCTTACATAATAGCATGTCACAACTTGAGGAGGTGAATCTACATGTAATTTAAAGAACAAAAGTTCATATAAACATGGGTCCGTAAAAGCTTCATTACGAAGCTGCAGGGTGGCTTTTCCGGAATCATGTCTCCTTTTTCCCTCTCAAACTTTTTTGCGGTATGCCATTGATCAGCGTAAAATCAATTTTTGATATATTCGTTCAATTTAAAAACTTTTTTGACTTCTGTAATTTTTTTCGTATCTCTAACCGTTTTCGAGCCAAAAAATTATTGAACGATTGTATGTTATTCGCTAAATAATAGAAATACTCGATAGGTATGCCCAAAATTTGCTTTTATTTGGATAGATCGTCATCTGAGACTCAACTTAAGCTTATTTAATATCAAATACAATCGTTCAATAATGTTTTACTTGAAAACGGTTATAGATACGAAAAAGTTACAGGAGTCAAAAAAATTTCTAAATTGAGAGGGAAAAGGGGACATGGCTCCGGAAAAGAAAACACCTTGTAGATTCTAGTTAAGATTCAGGACGTGCAATGATGGAGACTGTTGAAAATAGCTCGTGTTCTAAATTTGGACTGAACCTCCCAAAAACTGCAGGAGTTATGAAGAAAAAAACATTTTTTTTGGAAATTTCAACACCCTGTAGCTCCGTTACGAAGCTTTTGCGGACCCATGTTCTTGTAGTATGATTTTGGTCGTATTAAAGAAGCTGAAGGTTACTCTCTGGGGTGACTATTAGCCTCCTCATTTTTCCTGATTCCCGAGAGTCCGTGAATCCATACTAAGAAGATTAGGTATGTTATTCTTGCCTAGGCCATTCAAATACCACATAGACCATCTCTGAACTAATGGAGCCGGAAGTCAATCTTTTCACTTTTCCTGGCATCACAACAATAGTCGGACAAACCCACACACAAATTATTAATGATCAAGGATCATCTTTCTAACATGAGAATTCTAATTTGTTTTCGTTAAAGATGGTACATTATATCGTATTGCTGTCATTATCAAAGCAAATCTGAAATTAACTGACCTTCACTGGCTATCTGCTTAGGTGAGCGTGATGATAATAACAATTACACCGCTAGTAATATGATCATAACTCTTGAAACTCTTCTTCAATAACAACCATATACAGCCAATACAGAATGTTCTTTTTTCTGCCATTAACGGAAAAGAAATGCTAATCGAGTAGACTCGAGTATAACATTTTCCATGGTTTATTGGATGAAAGCAACAAACTCTCAGTAACGTGCAATCGACGTAGAATTATAAACATTGAGAGAGATTTATTGGAGATTAATAGATAATAATAATAGATAATAGATGTATCACAAAACATTATGAATTTCATCTAGAAAAAGTTGCAACTTTCAATAGATATACAGGGTCCGAAGTGTAACCTATTCAAACGGACATAAATTCGGGTAGGAAAATTATTGCGTATCTTTTCTGACGATATGTGTTTTGTATTTATCGTGGAAACCTTATTTGAATCCCCATTGTACAATCAAATATTCAGTTAAATAGTTATTATATCCTGATAACTCTTATGTTCATTCTATTCATATACAGGATGTCCCGTAATTAGACCGACAAACTTCTAGTGGAAATTATAAATCGTATTTTAGACAGATTCGACCCAAATCATATAATGCAAAATTGCTTCGTCAAGGAGCTAGTGGCCTTTGAAGATGACGTCCTGTTCACACTTTTTGCCCCATATTCGCAAAATGTAGTCACATAAGGTGCTGAAAGTTTACACATTGGCTAATATAAAAATAGGCATCGATTAGATTGAATGCAATTCTTCCATGTCAAGCACAATCATATCATTTGGGGGGGGGGGCGAAGGGTATTTTTAGTTGAAACTTTTTTAACTTTCATTATTTCGCAACATTTACATCATATTCATAAACTCTGATGTTTTTTCTCGAAAAAAGATGCTCTTGTATTATAACGCCCAGATGCACCATTTCTGAGAAAAATAGATTTGAAATTTTCTCTCTTTTCACTAAGTACTCAATGTTCACTTTTGTTTTGAATTTAATCTGGGCGTTATTATACAAGAGCATCTTTTTTCAAGAAAAAAAAACAGAGTTTTTGAATATGATGTAAATCTAGCGAAATAATGAAAGTTAAAAAATAAAATACCCTTCGCCCCCCTCCAAATGATACGATTGTGCTTGACATGGAAGAATTGCATTCAATCTAATCGATGCGTATTTTTCATATTAGCCAATGTGTTAACTTTCAGCACTTTATGTGACTCCGTTTTGCGAATATATGGCAAAAAGTGTGAACAGAACGTCATCTTCAAAGGCCACTAGCTCCTTAACGAAGCAATTTTGCATTATATGGTTTGGGTCGAATCTGTCTAAAATACGATCTATAATGTCCACTAGAAGTTTGTCGGTCTAATTACTGGACACCCTGTATATGGGTTCATTTTTTTCACTTTTTCGAGTTTCTTCGCAGCTGCTGAGTTCCTTAAACTTTGGTTTCAAAATATTTATAAATCTTTAGCATAAAATATACACTTTCCATTACTAGGATAAATACCCATCATTTCCCAAAGACACGCATATCCTAGTTCTCAAATCTTCGTGACAAGAAAATGAAGACATCATTAATACACTCAAGAAATTCTATTCAATGTTTCTATTTCTCACATTATCCGTTACAATTATATTCGGTACAGAAGAATTTTTCCTCATTCCTCTAGAATTGTAACAGCAAATGATATATCCAGTAAAATAATAATTGTATAAACAATGTTATCTCGTGGAATCTGCTAATATCCAAATAACAAAGAGTAGTTTGAAATTATATGAGTGAATTGCCATGCAAGTATGCTCTGTAGGAATGTTTATACTCTCGTGAAAATGACACATTACTCAGTTTGAAAAATTTAATAGATGAATTGAAAAAAGCAACGGTTAGCTCCTCGTTTTATTTTAGTAGTAGGTAATAGTTCACAATTAACCTTGGCAGAACCACATACTTTCAGATATTATTCGGAATTACAACTTTTCAGTTTAGAAAGTATGAGCACCAAATTAGAAATATTTCAAAAAGTTCCATTTAACTCCATTTTGATTGGAAAAATATAAATCCCATAGGTAAATTTTCAGCAATAGACGGAGAAGTTGTTATTGAGTTTTGAGAGATGTATTTATCCCAATAGTGGACTACTAGATTATAAATAAATAATTTTTGAGCTTGCTTACACTAAGCTTCACATTAGTATTTCAGATCTGGGGTATGTTCGATTTAATTGTCGAATAACATCTTGGTGTTTATTTCTTATGGTTTATTTTCGGTATATCAATGTGATTTGCAATTGTATGTATTATTCGTTTTTTTCATTATTTTATTTGATCTTATACAATATGTTTCAATTTTTTTCATTTGTTTTTAAACTGAATAATCCTCATTGGCCTAAAAATGCAGGTGTTCATATATTTGCCCCTCATTTTTCATTGACGTTCTATTTTTTATGTTCCTTGTTTTGAAATAAATAGACAACCAAACAGCGTTCAGTGTAATAATGTCTCAGACTTAACTCTGCCTCGACTTGGTGTTTTTTTATCCTACATCATTACATTACATGTCTATTTTGTATGATATTCTGAGAGGGGAAAATAAAGGCGATTTTTATTATTATCATAACAAACGCAAAAGACACTTCTGACGTCACGTCCATGAGTTTTTTTCGATATACCTGAAAACATAACATAGCAGGTTATTGCGGAAAACTCCGTATATATAAAGATTTGAAAAAATTAGAATGCCCTGAGCAGGTGCTTTTGAGCGCCCGTTCATTGGTGAAGCAATGAAGCTATTACCTCAAAACTTTTTATAGGACTTGAGATTGATACTAAATATACTATAAATACAAAATCTCAGCATGATCGGAATGATATTTTGGAAATTATTCAAAAACTGAAAACTGTAAAAACTAGACAATGGAAAGAATTGAAGTCTATATTGGTTCTGAAGACGCGATTCTTCTTGAAATTTCGCATGAACATCCAGTATATCAATCTTCCTACACATAATAAATTTCACTGGAATCGGATGTCTCCTTATGGAAATTCTTATTTTCAATATTCCAATGGAATTTTCTATGGTTCAGATTATGCGATCTTCTTCAAATTTCGCATGAACAATCAGTATAGTGATTTTCATTCACAAAATGAATTTCACTCGAATCGGAGTTCTTTTTATAGAAAAATGAAGTTTCTTGTTTTCAATATTACAATTTAATGGTTCTTCACTATGACCACAAAATTTTGCATGAGGTTTACTAGAAGCATTCTGCATGTCGTCGCATAACTCATCCTAAAAATTTCAAGTCTCTAGGACTATCCCTTCGAAAGTAATCGTGCTAACGGCCAGCTGGCCCCACGGATAGAATTGAATTTGACTACGAATTCGTCATCAGGGAGTCGAACCTTATCGTGTGAGATCATTTTCGGTCCAAAATACGAAAATAACAGACATTTGGCTAAACGATATAGCACTCGTTTAAGTAGAACGAGCGCTCAAAGGGTCTTTTCTCGACATGAGATAATTAATTTCATTATCACTCGAATTTCTGGCTGAACTTTGTTATCGTGGTACAATTAACAAAAAGTTCTGGTGACAAATACCTGTTTAATTTGTTTGGAAGGTTGTATAACGACCAGTTATTTTTGAAGCGTGAACAATCGTGTATTGACCTCAATATTCTTATATGTTATACGATACCCCTATGTTTAGTATATTGCTTATTGGCATTAGATTAAGATTCGATTATATTGTGTTCGTTTGACATTATTACAATTTATCTGCACCAGTTGAGTATTTTGCGCGTAAACATACTTCAGCTACTTCTTACAATTTCACCAAAAGATTCACTTCTCCGTTGAAAATTTTTAAGAAGACTTCACAAACTAAATAACAATTCTGTCAATATCATGGGCAACTATGGTTTCCATATTATGAGGATGCTTCTTTTTCATTTTCCTGGCTTCTACGTTGTATGCGTGTGTTGTAGATCTGAATTTGAATGTTTAAATTTGTTTTACTCCTCTTATTTATGTTCCATCAAATTTCTATCTGTTTTCCTCATTCAATATTCAACATAAAATACCCCATCTCCTTATTTCATTTCCATTATTTTGATCATCTGCTTTGTTTGTTTGTGAACAATTCTCTTCCTAATTCTCAACTTTCATTTCGCTTGGTATGAACTACCGTGTAGTTGTCAAGTACTCTTCTTGTATTATTCAACGTGTTTGTTAAAGTTGGATTTTTCATCCAAAATATTTCTCAGTTATTGTGCCTTGCTTTCCAGTTTTCATTTTGTTTCATAACATTTGTTCCTTCTCTGCCGTTAAAACATTCTGCTCTCGTCTCCTTTGCATTTTTTTCCATTTTACACTTCTTGAAATGGATCATAGAAAATTATAACTTTCACCGATGTAATGAGGGATTTCTTCACAGTTATTATCCTGAAAACGGCATCATTAGATATTTGCCGTGAGATTTTGCAGTAGTGTCAATAAGGGTAGGTATATGTTAGAGTTTACTTAAGGATAGCGATTGCATATAATTGCGTATCTATATTTCCCGATTTTTTATGTTAAATATTCGTGAGTTGTGTATTGTTAAGAAAGATCCAAGGAATTTCTAATTGATGTAAGTAAACCTTTCAATGAATAATATATTAAGTTTAAACCATGTGTTAATAATATTTCATCGAACAGTGATTGACATAGGCTTAAACCTCAATATATAAATCAAGCTGAAGGGTTTACTTACATCAAATAAATATTCCTTGGAACCTTCCAACCAATTGAAAACTTCTAACGAATATAAAACAGAACAAAATAGGAAAATATACGCAATTATGTGCAATCTCGCGCCAAATATCTAATGATGCCATTTTCAGAATGATAACCTGAGGACTCAAATAGAAATAAAACGTTTTGAAATATGGGGACACAGATGAATAACCATAGACACCACCAGTAGTTTATTACATCGGTTTATACAGGGTGTCCCGTAATTAGACCGACAAACTTCTACTGGACATTATAGATCGTATTTTAGACCGATTCGACCCAAATCATATAAGGCCAAATTGATTCGTTAAGGAGCTAGTGCCCTTTGAAATGACGTCCTGTCCACACTTTTTGCCACATATTCTCAAAACGGAGTCACATAAAGTGCTGAAAATTTACACATTGGCTAATATCAGAAGTACGCATCGATTAGATTGAGTGCATTTCTTTCATGTCAAGCACAATCGTATCATTGGGGGGGGGGCGAAGGGTATTTTTAGTTGAAACTTTCTTAACTTTCATTATTTCGCGAGATTTACATCATATTCATAAACTCTGATGTTTTTTCTTGAAAAAAGATGCTCTTGTATAATAACGCCCAGATGCACCATTTCTGAAAAAAATAGATTTGAAATTCTCTCTTTTCACTAAGTACTCAATGTACACTTTAGTTTTGAATTTATTTTCACTTGCTTAGGCATCTTTTTTCAAGAAAAAAAATCAGAGTTAATCAATATGATGTATATCTTGCGAAATAAGGAAAGTTAAAAGTTTCAACTAAAAATACCCTTCACCCCCTTTCCAAATGATACGATTGTGCTTGACATGAAAGAAATGCACTCAATCTAATCGTTGCGTATTTTTGATATTAGCCAATGTGTAAACTTTCAGCAATTTATGTGACTCCGTTTTGCGAATATGTGGCAAAAAGTGTGGACAGGACGTCATCTTCAAAGGGCTCTAGCTCCTTAACGAAGCAATTTTGCATTATATGATTTGGGTCGAATCTGTCTAAAATATCCTCTATAATGTCCACTAGAAGTTTGTCGGTCTAATTACGGGACACCCTGTATGTGAAGATCACTCATACTTTTTTTATTTCTTCTTCTTTCTATTGTCTAAACCTTCTTATTTCTCTATTATTTTTAGTATGAATGACCCAATGACCGGTATAATGAGAATGTATGAGAAAAAGCAGAATGATATCAAAACCAAAATTGATGCAAAAGGGAGATGAAATTATATTATGACTATCATATCATACTGGTTGTCAATTACTATCCAAGTATGTCAACGACTATCAAATAATAATGAAATTTCGAATAAATTGGTGTCTACTCGAATATTCAATCGATATATATTGAAAGTTTGGAGGTAATACCAAAATAGCAAAATTCAACTATAGTTCCGTAATAATAATCATAGTGTTACAATAAAATAAGGAACGAATTCGCCTACTGAAAGTATACATGCCCTTAAAGTGTCAATCACTATAGCTTTTACCCTACCTATAATTGAATGATTTAGATCAATATTTCATCGATCAATTCAGTCAAAATCCTCAACGCTACAACGCGAAATTACCTTTTATGAACAATAGAGAATATCGATTCGAATCGACAAATCATTATTGCAAACTGACAAACATTACAACAAATCCAATAACTACTCTATGTTCCTTTGCAGGCCTGGAACTTCATTCGATTGTTCACCAATTAAACTGCAAGTCGACGATTCAGATGATGTGAAGAATAATTAATGCGACAAATACATCCGTGACTGAATAGAAATGCCGTAACTTCCTATTAAAGATGTTGGCTGCCAATGTGTTGTGTCTCAAAAGAAAGAAGAAGAGGAAGGGGGATTATATCTTGAATCTTCCTAGTACCATAATAATCAACGATGGCAAAGGCAAAGGGTGAGTTACTATTCAGATTATTCTCCAGCATAAACTTGAAATATTGCTTTTTTAAGAAATGAATACTTGTTCCCTATTACTCAGGATCATAGACTAACTAAACGGTTTGTCTATGCTCAGGATCTACTTCTACCTTATGAACTGATGTAACTTTAGGTTGGGTCTTATGGTAACCAAATCATTTGGTACATATATTTTATTTGAACGAGCTTTTTAAATAGAAACAGGATTTTCCTTTTAAGTTGGCCTATTAAAGGTTTTTGAAAAACTAGTGAATATTTCGTTATGAAATTTTAGGTGAAGCTTTGAGGATGAAGGAATCCTTCGCCTAAAATGTTTTCATGTCGTCAGTGTTGCCACATCTAACTCAAACGCATATCTACTTTCTTATTTCAATTGGACCTACCTATATTTTTATTTATGTATCGATGCAATACCAAATTTTCAGAAAAACCTACCAAAAAAAATTTCTCTGCCATGCATTGTTATCAAGTTATGCACACATTCTTGAAATCTTTGACATCTGCCTTGCAAGCTTGGAAATGCAATATCTCGATTATTTTGTTTGCGAAAGGAACCAAATTCAGCAGTCTTACAGTAGAGAATCCATGCATACATGTGATATATTCAGTATTTCGTTACATCGTAAGGTTCTTCGAAAATTTTGATCCGAAAATGTGGAACTCAAAATTGAAATATTTCGAGATTTTCAAATGGCAACCCCATATACAGGGTGTTTCATCATAAACTGGACAAACATATATTTTCGTGTAGAGGACATCGGGAGAATCATTTTTGCCTTATACAATATATCCCGTTTTCGAAGCATAAGCGAGATACAGGGTGTCAAACGTCATTTTTGAGCAAGATTCTTATGAGTGTGGTCAGTTATGTATAACACTTGGTGTAACGGTTTTTGGTCAAATCTCAGTATTTTTGGGTCCTCTATCCAGAAAAGTTGACGAACTCCGAAAAAATTTTTACAAAATGGCGGAAAACCTGCAATGTTCCAAATTTTTTTTGCGGTTGTCAAATTGACCTTTGTTTTCTGAATGAACACAATTTTCTAAGACTTTCTTCGAAAAATTTTTTTCAAAAATCGAACAAATTTTTTTTTACATGTCTACAGCGACGAAAAATTTCACTCGAAATGGATGAAATTTTGTACAATTGTACTTCTTGAATTATCAATCGCGAATATGAAAACAGAATCGTAAAATATCGAACGGTTTCGTTACTACAGTCATTCAAATGTTTCGTTCGGACCTCTGAAATATTGAAAATAAAATTGTTTTGGGTTCTAGAATCAAAATGATTAAATTATTGGCATGTCTAAACATTTTAGACGAATTTAAACGAAAAAAATCAGTGAAACTTAGTTGGGACTCGAAACGACGTAGGTATTAAATAGGGAAATGGCACTGTTCTAAGGATATTAATATTCGTTGCCAGGCAACAGTAGTTCGTAGTTCATAGAGTTGGACTGGTATTTTAATTTCAGTGAATATAATTTAGCCAGTAGTCAAACTCTATGAACTACAGACTACCGTTGCCTGGCAACGAATATTAATATCCTTAGAACAGTGCCATTTCCCTATTTAATACCTACGTCGTTTCGAGTCCCAACTAAGTTTCACTGATTTTTTTCGTTTAAATTCATCTAAAATGTGTAGACATGCCAATAATTTAATCATTTTGATTCTAGAACCCAAAACAATATATTTTCAATATTTCAGAGGTCCGAACGAAACATTTGAATGACTGTAGTAACGAAACCGTTCGATATTTTACGATTCTGTTTTCATATTCGCGATTGATAATTCAAGAAGTACAATTGTACAAAATTTCATCCATTTCGAGTGAAATTTTTTCGTCGCTGTAGACATGTAAAAAAAAATTTGTTCGATTTTTGAAAAAAATTTTTCACAGAAAGTCTTAGAAAATTGTGTTCATTCAGAAAACAAAAGTCACTTTGACAACCGCAAAAAAAATTTGGAACATTGCAGGTTTTCCGCCATTTTGTAAAAATTTTTTCGGAGTTCGTCAACTTTTCTGGATAGAGGACCCAAAAATACTGAGATTTGACCAAAAACCGTTACACCAAGTGTTATACATAACTGACCACACTCATAAGAATCTTGCTCAAAAATGACGTTTGACACCCTGTATCTCGCTTATGCTTCGAAAACGGGATATATTGTATAAGGCAAAAATGATTCTCCCGATGTCCTCTACACGAAAATATATGTTTGTCCAGTTTATGATGAAACACCCTGTATATTTTTTGGCATTCGATTCGAAATGAAGAATGAATGGCAGTTTCTTTTACACTAATTATTCGTTTTGAATAGTTTTCGAATGAGATGAAAAATACAAGAGGAGGTAATATTTTATCGAATGAAGACGAATATGGAGTATAATAAAGTATTACAATTATTTAATTATTAGTCATTCTATTCTGCAGCTTGCGTAAAATTCGAGTGCAACTCGACGGATTCTTGTGGTACGTAATTATGAAGAACGCAACAGTCATTTCGACTTGACCTTGGTGCATTCCATTTCCTTGTTATTAAAAGTGGCACTCCTTCGTAGAATACAAAATCAGAAAGTGAATGAATACTGAAAAGCTGTACGTGAATTTTTACATCATTTTCTATTACGTATTTTCTTTATGAGTAATGTCGATTATGCGATTATTGAACGTCGAGGTATAACATTCGAGGATTTTCCTTTAAAATAGCTTTATTTTTTCCATGTTGAAAATCATCTGAAGACACAGCTACGACAATTTTGTGTTCGCTAGGTAATATAAAGTAACCATATTAATTGGAATTCATTTAATAATCGTAATTCGAAAAATTTAAACCGGTTGAATTTGCTGGGTTTCATTAGAGTTTTCAATCAATCCAGGAGCTCTTGAGCGCTTGTTCTTTGATGGAGCAATGATACTATTACCTCAGAATTTTATATGGGAATTGAGATTGATACCAAATATATAAACGCAGAATCTCAGTCTTGATTCACAAAATATATTTCACTTGAATCGGTAATCCTGTTAAGGAAATATACAGATTCTTCTTTTCAATATCAAAATCGAATTTTCTGTGGTTCTGTCCACAAAATTCTGCATGAAAATTCAGTATATCAGTCTTCATTCACAAAAGAAATTTCACCCGAATTGGATATACAGTTATGGAAATATAGAGATTCTTCTTTTCAATATGTATTCCAATTGAATTTTCTATAGTTTTGTTAACCCTATGGCCACAAAATTTTGCATGAACATTCAATTTATCAATCTCAATAAATAATAAGTTTCATTCGAAACGGATATTTTTTGTGGAAAAATGAAATTTCTTCTTTTAAATATTCCAATTGAATTTTCTATGGTTTTGTTTTCTAATACTACTCGTTGGCGGAGAATAAAAATATAAAAAATGATATGTCACCCCACCCACTTATTTTCCTATTCATCATATTGACGCAGTCAACAGGGGTAGCTAGGTATTAACGCAAAGGTGAAATATTTGATGATAAAAGGGTAGACTACGTTCCCTTCGAAACAAAAGTCGATCTGACCAATCCTGACTTCATTCACAATTTGTAAATACCGCAAACTCGCATGATAAATTATGAAATTATGAATGATAGGTTACTTGTAAGCTACGATTTCCTAGGAAAGCGGTGTCGTAATATGACGGTATTAGCAGATGAATTTGCGGTGCCGCTTTTCGACAATCTTTCACCAACACCATTGGTTTGCAGTGTTTGCACATACAACAACGTTTTACTGACGTCATGCACCGGTATATGACGGTGGTTAAATTGCGGCACCGCATTCCTAGATAATCCTAGCTTAACATGGTTTAAGGATGCCTTCATATAAGTATTTGAATTCAACGGATTAATGAGTTGCCAGAACTGGTAGCGACATCTATCGCAAGATAGCTGAAACTGCTCATCACCGGCAACCCAACATACAGCGATGAGTAACTCAGACAGGTGTTATCATTCACAGGAATTCAGGTAAATTAAGCTACCGTTAAACCGGAACCGGCTGACGGTTACCGAATGCCTCTGGGTTTTAGTTCAGTGACGTCGGAATCCTGTCAAGAAGTACCATGAATTGAATTGAGAGCGTAGGACGAGAGCTACAAGGATGAAATTAATTAATTCAGAACATTTTACACGATATTGTTTATTACATGAACGTTCGCAATTTTGGGACTTCGCGCAGTATCATGTTTAAAAGATTGTGACTGTTTTTGTGTATGGTTTGGAGTGAAAGATAGGCTGAAAATGATTGTTCGTTGTTGAAATGATATTTTAGAGGTCAGTTTAGTTGTTTTTGTAGTTGCTATTGTATGAATCGATTGTTATAGCTTTTTTATTAGACGCGTTCCATTTGATATTAATAAGTACTAGAACGGTCAAAAGAGTTCAGTCCAATTCAGTATTTTTTATGAATCAATGTAGGTATTTCCTATTTTGGAACATTTATATTATGGATCATTGTGTGGAGTAAACACTGTTGGAAGATTCATTCGAAAAGTTTTCAAATACATATCTATGCGGAACTCGGAGTGAAAAGTAAAAAAAAAGTTTTTTTCTTACTCTGAGATTCTGAGTGAATGACTGAAAAATGTTTTGAAAAAATCAACTGTGGTAGAATTGCTATCAAAATATTATAGGTACATCCTACTTCCAAACAGAACAACTTTAAAATGTGAAGGTTTTAATATTCAAGATTCTGACAGAAAGGTTGAATTAGAAAATTACATGAAAGAATTGAAACGAAAGCCCCAGGGTCGGTATCAAATTCGAAAAAACTTGCAAAAGCTTCTGATATTGTTACTGTTTGTGACAGTAAAAATTAATTGCATCAGAATATTGTCATAGAGAATTGGGATTTATCGAACTGTCATCTGAAATTTCTGCCGATTGGTGAATATATTCCTGGTAAAACAAAGAATTCTGCGTAAATTTTGATTCAATTCATTCTTCCTTCCGAAATGTATTATTACGCATTAAGTGCGAATAATAGATTAAGAACATTAAAGGGCGACTTTCCATTTTCCGACTGAATGTATAGCATTTCCGAATTCACAAAGCCAGAATACTTACTCTTTATTATACTGTACCATCTTCATATAATTCGAAATTGTTGATTCTTTAACGAAGAAATTCCGCTTTACATGTATCCTGAAAATTTCAAGTCTCCACATACACGGTGGTCCAGATCGTAACCAAGAAATTTTAACCACGTATTCTTCATCAAAAATAAGCCCTAGTTTGTCGTATAAACATAAGTCGAGAAATGTTTCCTGTTCGAGATACGGGGTGTTAAAATTATAGAAGAAAAAATGTTTTTTATTAATAACTTTCACACTGCTTGAAATATTTTTATGAAATTTGAGACACAGGTTCTGATCGTCAAGGAGCACTTTTTGCATAATATCCTTTCTTTTTAATTCTAACAGTGGCGTCCGTACTACAGTGAGACTGAATATTTTCAGATAAAAAATGATACGCCACTGGTTTTCCGACAATAAAAATTACTTAATTCAAATCCTTATCCATTTTGGATCAAATTAGGTGTCTTGACTTTTTGCTGTACGAGGCACAATTTCCGGTTAAAAAAATAAAACACATTCCCATGCATGAAGAAATCGCCAAAATTTCACACACAAAAATAGTCTTATTATTGCGAGTATGTTGTACCTCACTTATCAAATTTTGGCGATTTCTTCATGTGTTTTATTTTTTCAACCGGAAACGGTGCCTCGTACAGCAAGAAGTCAAGAGACCGAATTTGCACCAAATTAAATAAGGAATTCAATAGTAATTTTTATTATAGAAAAAACCAGTGTCGTATCATTTTTTTATCTGATAATAGTCAGTCTCGCTGCAGTACGTACGCCACTGGTGAAATAGAGAAGATATGATATTATGCATAAAATGCCCCTGATGCTCAAAACCTATGTCTCAAATTTAATAGAAATATTTTTAGCAGTGTGAAAGTTATTAATAAAAAACATTTTTCTTCTATAATCTTGACGTATTTCGGATAGGAAACATTTCTCGACATATGTTTATATGACAAACTAGGGCTTATTTTTGATGTAGAATACGTGGTTAAAATTTCTTGGTTACGATCTGGACCACCCTGTATATGAAGACTCAACTTTTTGACGGAATTTCAATTTAAAGGAATCCAACAAGAGTTTGCACAAATCTTCGTATTTTCAGTAAGCTTGATATTTGGACTATGGCACACTGTTTTCCTAGGAACCACATAAAAGTTATTCTTTTCTCAGGACCATGTCCACAATACAGATCGAATCTCCATCTTCACTATCTAATGAACAAATGTTTAACATACACTACTGGAAAAAATTAAAGGATCAAAAAAAAATTCCAAATTTTTCGGCAATTTTCAACATGCCGTAACTTTGAGAGGAATGGTCGTACAAAGAATTTAAAAACAGGAAATTATAGCTCCAAGTGTCTAGTTTTTGTATTATAACTTTAAAAAATTTAAGTTTCAGTGGTTTTCGAGTAATGATAGAAAAATCAGCAACAAAAAAATTCTCAAAATTTTACCACTTTTTTTTCCTGTCTACGAGCTTGAAATTTTTATTTTTGCATAATCGTTATTAATGATAGGATACTTTGTTAATTCAGCTTCAATTTATTTCTTTATTGACCCCAATACGTCCACTTTTCGCCGAGATATCGGTCTTCAAATGGAAAAGGATCCATTTGTCTTTGATTATCGATTTTTCAGCAACCAATGATCGCACAAAAAATTGAAGGAAGATTTCGAGACCTTAAATGAACTCCCATTAATGAACAATCATTGCTTATTCATAGAAATTTTTTTTCTTTATGTTGCATCCATATAAAAATTTAACAAAAAAAGGGCTTTTGGTGGTTTCTTGGAAAATATACCGCTGGATCGAAAATGTTGAGGAAACCAATAATGTTAAGTGTGACTTTCACAGTTCAATATGTTGATAAAAACCTCACGAAGAGCCAACTCAATCCAACGAGCCGTTTTTTTTGTTTGACTCGATTGAATTTTTGAAAAAAAATAAGGATCACGTTTTTTGCTCGGAGAAGCTCATAATCTTCAAAAAAGGCAAAAAAGAATTTTCTAGAGCTTTTTCCACATTTTAATTGCAAATAGTAAATAAATGTAAAAAAAAGAAAAATAAAATAAACTAACAAAAAAACGTTTTATTAATTCAATAATTGGTTGCTCAGAAATCGATAATCAAAGACAAATGGATCCTTTTCCATTTGAAGACCGATATCTCGGCTAGAAGTGGACGTATTGAGGACAATAAAAAAATGAATTAAAGCTGAATTACCAAAGTATACCATCATTATAACGATTATGCAAAAATAAAATTTCCACGCTCGTAGACAAGAAAAGTGGTAAAATTTTGAGAATTTTTTTGTTGCTGATTTTTCTATCATTACTCGAAAACCACTGAAAATAAAAATTTTTAAAGTTATAATCCAAAAACTAGACACTTGGAGCTACACTTTCCTTTTTTTTAAATTCCTTGTACGACCATTCCTCTCAAAGTTACGGCATGTTGAAAATTGCCGAAAAATTTTGAATTTTTTTTGATCCTTTAATTTTTTCCAGTAGTGTATTATCTAGTCCGTGGTTTGTCAATCAATCATTATCTGATATGGCGTAGGTGTTCAGAATGCTACTTACGGTTGAATTATGGCACATAATCGTAACCACGAAAATGTGAAAGAACATTATTGACCGGATATTGCAAGGTCAGATTGCTACTGCTTTTACGCTGCCAAAGACATATTGTACAGCACTTAATAAATTAATTGGCTTCTATAAGTTCTATACCATATCGGTATCCGCATTAAATCATTTTTTTAATTCCTGGCTATGGTGATAGAAACTTGAATACTTATAATAATTATAGATAATTATAATGTATCAAATTAGATCGAAATTTCTGAGTGTCGCTTTTTTCCGAGCGTGATCTCAAATGACTATTTAGACTCACTGATAAAGAATCTGAGGTACAGAACAATTCTGTTTATTAGGAAAATTTTCAAAACTGCAGTGAAACTTCCCCATAAAGAAATCGCTAAATCCGAAAAAAAATTTCGTTGTACAGAATTTTTTTTTAACAAAAACAAGCAATTGCATTCTTCATTGTGAATTCATGTACATACAATACATAGTTATTTTTTGGGCAAATAATTCGTAATTTTTGTCTGGGTGGTTCAATTGAAAAACATTTTATTCTCATGAAGAAACTCCGCATTTTCTCAAAGATTCAAAAATATTTTCCGGAATCCCTTCAATGGACTGGAAAGCGAGACGACACTTTTTGAAGACTTGAAGTACCTCTTCACGATTTGGTTTTTCGGCCGGTTGCCCCCCCAAATCGATATATTGAAATGCTATTTCTATACTCGTGAGTTCAAACTTCTCCCCATGATGACGTACAAGCAAGCATAATTGGCGGATATGACCATTCAGAACAAAATGGCCAGTTGGCATCGTTGTAAACTGAGATTTAGCATTCAACCAATGAAATGAATGCTTACGAGGACGTAACAATGAACCGCAAATTCTGATCGTTCGGATTTGCTAGCTTATTTCAGCAAATTCAATAATTTTTCCTGCAAACTGACAAAGAACTGGAAAACGAATAATCACTTTGATTTTCTAAGAGTCAATTTCTTTTAGAATGATTATTTCTGGAAATCACTAGAAATGACCATTCTCATCACCTGAAAATAGAGTTCTCTTCCCAACAAGGTGCTGCTCGACCCCTTTACCCTATTCAAAAACGAGAGCTGTTAGGGGTTCTGGCTAGAGGGGCAGTGATATCAAACTCATATGAGCACCCTTTTTTATCCCCCTTTCAACAAAATTTGACCTGTTCGAGCGTTTTTTCGTTATTCCATAGCAAAAGTCAAAATTCGGGTTGGAAAGTTAGAGATGGCCCACTTTGTATAGCGTCAAGCAGAGTTGAGTTCCAAAACATCAGTACCTAAATGGTTTACCTTTTTCTACTTTTTAAATGGACTGTGATATTCAGCCACAATCTCGGCCACAATACCCTGTTGCTCTGACATTTTTTGTTTTGGTGATGTTAAGAGCAACCATATTATTGAATGTTTCTATCCGCAGCACAATACAATGTAAGTAGGAAAATGACTTCGCGTTAATAACACTTTTTGTTTGTCGTCTTCAGGTATTGGTTTTACGGTATCAAAACGTGACTTTTCGATCGTCCAAATCGTTATATTAATATCGAGCTTCTTTTATTACCAATAACAGTATTTTGCGGTTGAAATAACCGCTATGAAACAAGTGACAAATATCCTGAATGATTTCGCTGTTGATCGTGATACTGAAATTAAAAAAGTTCGTAAGATTTCAGCGTGAACATCTCCACATAATGTCATATGTCTTGTCTCTATTATTTCAGTTTTTCATTCTCATTTATTTTCCGTTCGGGACAACATTTCATTCTTTGAAAATCTTTGTTATTTTCGAAAGTTTTCGGAAAACTTTGATCTTTATTTGACGTCTCCTTTTTTAGGCTGGAACTCAATAGTGGAGACTAGATGTTTTTGATATCAACAGAAGGTTGACTGATGAGCTTTCTGTGATTGACATGAAAGCTGCTTTCTTAAATTTTTTACGGTTCAGTTTTTCCATATTAGGGATTATATCGAAAGAAAAAACCTTAAGGGAAGAAAATTAAAGGGAGCAGCCGACTGTATAGAATCCTATGGTCTATACAGGGTGTCTACTTTCAAAGTAGACACACTTCAAGAGGTGATTATACGAGTGATTTGCAACGAGAAATGTCAAATACACATGGTCGAAATGTTGACGGTTATTCTTCAATTTAACATTTTTTTTCACGAAAAATTTCAAATTTTTCTCTAAAAAGATCATTATTCAGTTTTTCTTGTAGTCTCACCGAATTTGACCACATATTCGGAAAGGAGAGTCTATGTGCTTTTTGCACACGCTTTCTCTTCAGTAAAAATACCCCATTTAGAGTACTTCGGAATGACATATCAACGTTTGTGCAAGCTGCTCATTCTCCGCCATAATATCATGGCTAACATGATAACAACGAAAAAGTCTAAAAATTCCGAACCTAAATTTGCTCTATTTTGAAGCTCTTCGTGATTGAATCTTAATGTAATTTTATGGAAATCATTAATTCAACAGTTATCTCAGACTAGACTCACATTTTGTAGTTGGTACCAGAATAATTCAGGAGAGTGGGGGCCATAGGAAATGAGGTCTGATGTGGCCACTTTCACGAAATCAAGTGTGATTAATTTATGAAACAACCATGTATGGCAGAGAAAAAACCCTCATGCGACTATTGTTTCTCATTTACAACATGAGTGAACATGAGGTTGGCAGTCATCAGAGGAGAACTTTTCGGACCAGTTATACTTACCGATTACTTTGTTTCTTAATTATTCATCAGATTAATCCAGAGCAACTTGACAGACATATTCGATAAAATGCACCTATTTAATAGATAAAATGTCTATATGTCTATAATAAAATTTTAAATGAACAAAATTCCATGAAGTTCCCTAGAACAGAAAAAGTTGTTAACTACATGTCTGAAACATGAAAGGAACAAAGACAGTTTCAGTGAAATCTGGCGTGAAAACATATAAATCCATAGTTTTCTCACAAAAAAATTGGATTTATCTGAGTCGGAAATGATACATTTGGTTGAATATGCAACAGGATTTCTCTAATAGACATATAGATTTATAATTAGTATCAGTCCAGTAAACGGAGGTCTGAAATCACAATTTCTCGGAAAGAGCTACATTTTTGATATGAGGATTATTATAAAGATATAAATATATGGTGAAAAATGTAGATCTCAAAATCTTCAGGAACTTGCCGAAATTTGACAAAATATCCGAAAAATTGCAGTTTTTTCCAAAATTCTCAAAAACGAGAGGTTTTATCAAGAACAATTCAAACAGAGAGCGGAAATTTCTAGATTGAATACATCCTCCGGATATTCTTGACCGATTAACAACTCATTCTGCATTAGCAGGCTGGTAAGGAATTTTAAATTTGGCGTTCATGGTAAAAGGTAACACAGGTCTGCAAAAAAAATTCAAAAAATGTTTGAAATTTGATAACTGACTTCTACGGAGTTTTCAGCTCTGATTTCAAAAATGCAATCGTTTTTTTTTCTATCACGTCCGGTTTTCTTACAAAAAAGGAATATTTTTGGATATAATAACATAAACCATTTTTCCAAATTCATAGGTAACTTTCTATTTTATTTATAAATCAGGTTCTAATCCACGTTTCCAGTACACTCGTTGAGGATCATCTCTTTTCAACATCCACCAGCAGTCCGCTATCATGTTGACGTTCCAGCTTCTTTGGTATCTTCTTTCCAATTCCTTCATGTCTTCGTGGAATCTTTCACCCTGCTCTTCACTTACATCTCCAAGGTTTGTAGGGAAATAGTGGCGAAAATGAACTTTAATGCTCATATTACAACCAAGTTTCCTAAAGTTGTCGAGCATGTCTGCGACGATTGTCTCGTATAGTTTGGATCTTTTTTGTTTGCTGTCCCATTCACAGAGAAAGTAAGGAAATTTTGTATAGCCACTTTGTTGACCAAGCAGCAAAGACAAGCACTGTCATGAAAATACTACTGGTTTCTCCTAATTCCCATTTATTTTACGTATAACTCATGTAGTATAAATTGCTATGCAACTGAAAATGCATTATAGTTTTTTGAATAAGTTTTAAAAGTACTTTAGGTGAAATAACAGTTATTGTAAATCCAAAATACCAAAATTCAAACTCACTAGATTACGGAAATATGTATGAAAATATCGAAAAAAGCTAAAACTATACAATGAGTTTGTGAAATAACTGTACGTGATGGAATTTTTCTAAATTTATACTGAAATCAGCGCTGAAAACAATATAAAAATCACTTATTGAATTTGAAACAATTTTTATGTCGGAGACATGTAATCGTTAGATTGATTCGAACTCTATGTGATAATTGAAAAATATCGACTATATGGCTCGAAGAACCATGAAGAATTACATGAAAAATATCGATTCTGAGGACCATGAAAAATATCTTAGCTCGAGGATTATGAAAGTTATCTCGACTATTTCGATCCGTCTTCAGGGACCTTTGAAATAGAAGATATGCAATTGTGATACCTTAACTTTTTAATGCACTGATTTTTAAAGATAATTCTCTGTTTGAGAATGTGTTCACGTTTCGACTTTTACCAATGCACGCCTGACCTGTTACAACAGGACAATCAGACCCTTTCAAGTACCACTTGAACTAGGGGATGTTGCTAGGCAGTTTTAAAACACATCTCCCTGTGGAATTCCGGGATATTTCTAAATATAAATCTAGAATATTTGTTCACATTTATAGTCGAACGAAATATTCAAGACCATTTAAAATTATACAATAATATTCATTGACATAAACCGTTTGAATTTATATTGCGAACAATACCACACAACTCAGAATTGTTGGCACTCTTGTTCATATTTGCATGGTGATGAATTCTCTTTCCAATAAGAAACAAAAAGTCAGGGTTTTCTTCAATTTTTTTGCGTAATTTTAAAATGTTTCAATGCATAATTCGGATATTAAATGTGTTATGTAATCCACTCTGTAGTGGTCATCATATCCAGTGAACGTAATAATTTTTTTCCAAGATCGTTAAATCGCACTTGACTGGTTTCGTTTCATTCTCGAATTGCATCAAGTAGTGTTAAAAGTAAGAGGAGTATCAATGAGCGAATGATACTAGAATGAAAATTGAAAGTTCTATCTTCACTTCTGGTAACTCAAGAATTTTTTAATGGGAACGATAATGCTAATTGAAGAAGGAAGCAATTAATTCAGAAACGTCTCAAAATGCTCATTTCCATATAATAAATGAAGTGAAATTTTGCAATAAAGAAAGGCTAATTGTTAAATAGTTTAGTTCAATGAAGATAATACATAATTATTAGACAATAGGTGGAATAAATTGGTGGATACTTTGCCGCTTATCTCCATGATTGAAAGTTCAATTTACTACCGAAGTTCACATGTCTTGAATTAAGTAACCCATCTACTATTGAGTTGTCTGGTGAGTATCTCCATTAATGCTCAGTTTGATGGATTCACACATTTATCGAGAAGTGTGATGAAATAAAATTATTTTTAAAAATCATCTAAGCGCGAGAAAGCGCTTCTGCATAATGAGATCGATTATTTTGCCGGTAATTGTATATTGAATTGAAATTTTATTGTTTGATATTTCCAAAATTAGAAATCTGATCGGCAAGAATTTCTATTTTTTTTAAGCATGCAAGAAAAATTTCAATAAATTTCAAATGTTCGATGAAGTCGTTCGAATTCACTCATAGTGCTTAGGTTTTTTCAGACTCATCCCTCATGAGTCCAGACAAACTGTTGATAACTTAGGGATGATAAAAGTCCTCCTCTGCTCAAATGCCATTCTAACTGCGCTAATGCAAAAATGACCAAAGCTACATTGTCCCACTAACTAATAGCCATCATTCAGAAAATTACATAGTAGTCAAATCAGAAATCTTTACGGAGTACCTACACAAATCATGTTGATTTGTATTAAGCACAAAATAACTGTACTAGGCAACGCTCTGTTATTCCTTCATAATTCTACATCATAGCGCTTATATATAGTTGTATTAACAGTTCTGCAGGATTGTATTATTTATGTCTAATTTATTTTGAATAGAACAGTGTTGATTATGCTTCAATAGTGAATAGAATTAAAGATATAAAATTTATTTTGAAGAAAATTTCAATAGAAACGGTATACTTTCAGATAGATAATTTTCCCTTTTGATCCATTTCTGTTGAAGATTTGAGTATTTTATATCAAGTATCTATTATTCTGTGTTTGCACAGACACAGCGGTCTTTCAATTAGATTTAGTAGATGAATAGTATATTATACAACGAGCGTATAATGATAGCTATTATTCACGAGGTGATGTTTAGGCCACGAGCCTTAGGCCAGTGGCCCAAATCAACGAGTGAATAACCGCCATTATACGCGAGTAGCATTCTATACTTTATTCACGACAACTGAATATATTTCTTGAAGATTTTAACATTTGGCGACCGCGACAGGACTCTTCAATGACAAGCGTGAAAAAAAACAAGTTGACACATGAAAAATAGTAGTAAAAGTAGATTTGGCCCTCAATTGACAAGGTATACCCATATTTGTTAGTTAGAGTATTTTAGAATACTGGAGGAATAAAAATTTAAGGAATATTATATCAAGGCTTAATCTATGAATGATCTGACACCAGTGATTAATATCTCATTATTCCCTTCTGATTATTGGGTATTTTTATGGCCGAGCACAACGAGGTACAATGGACGGATTTTACAATAGTCGTGGATAAATCTCAATATTTTCAGCCAACCAGGTTTAGAATTTGTGATGTACAAGATCAGGAAATAGTTTAAACCACCAGCCGATATCTACTAAAATTTGAAACAAAAATGCCCAAATATTTGATATTAGTTTTAATTTGATAACAATTTTAATATGTGAATTGTTTCCCTTCTAATCAAGAATTATACGAGGTTGTAATGAAATTACAATTCTGAGAAATCAGGAAGGAAGAGCCCTAAAATATATTTTAGGGCTCGAAGTCTTGATAAGTTTTTAGTTCCTTCTTTGCTGTCACAGCCCACTATAACACAAAACACCACAGAAATCCGGATTATGGGTATGATTTCAGGCCATTAACAAGGGAAATGGATAAAAAATAATGTAATAAAGCAATCGTTCGATATCTCTAAAACATTAAAACAAGAAATCGATTCGTGACAAACAGATCGATAATCCAAAATCAGGTACCTATGTTTCCTTGTATAAGTAACAACAAAACTAATGTTCACGTTTTGTTTTGGATAATTGCTTGTGGTGGGTCGTCGACATCGTGGTGATCCTCTAGCATGTCATCAGCTTGAGTAGGAAGCGGAGGAATAGCAAAAGATAAATTGCGGGCGTTCTATTCTTTCTTTGCGAGCTCGGGCAAGGCCATGGACGTTCGTTAACCCGACCATCTAAACGTAACATTTACTCTGATGATCTATGAGTTGAATGAATTCATTTTTCCCCGAGATCAAAGATAGTATTTTCTTTCTCGAGTTGATGATAGGGAAGATTTTATTGGATTCGAATAGTTAAATAGAATGTAGGAATTTCGATTATACAGGGTGTTTCAGAATAACGTCATCAAACGCTAAATTTTTTCAGCTTATATTAAGAAAAAAAATTCATGTAAACATGGGTTCGTTATGGCTTTATTTCCATACGGGATGTCGAAAATTCTAAAATTTTTTTTTCATTTCAAAATTGACCATTGCTATTTGCATTGCAGGACAGAAAAGGTGATTCCTACATTGCTATTTGATTTAAATTATTCAATCTTTCAGTTGTGCCATGTCTTCGTTCATTCTTTTGAGGAATATTATTATTATCAGTTTATTCAATTCAAAAAATTACTCCATAAATCTATCATTTATGTTCTTCAATGTGAGTGTGTATTTCTTGAGAAAGTTTGGAGATCAAATTGGACTAGTATAGTCCGTTCACAAAAGTTTGAGCCGTCGGTTGGCCATGGAAATTTGGCATATTCCACTGTGTATATTGAAATTTTAGGTTATGTTGTTTATTTTCTTGTCAGATTGATACGCAATGTTGTCAATATTGCATAGAGTTCTCTGAGAATTCGCAAGCTCGTCGGACGAAGCCGGGTACTTTCGACAACGTTTACTTTATTTTACGTTATTACAATAAATACTGTCTATTTCAGATAAATAAACAAACGCCTACAATGCGCTCAAACTTTCGTGAACGGACTATAGATACTATTCGTTAAAAACATACTAGATTTTCATTTGTGCTATTGAATATACAAAACAGATATCCCGTTAAGAAGAACTGATGAAATTCCACAAGGAAACCATCAAATTTATGACCCTGAACATTTTTGTCATTTTCACAGAGTACTTCGTTTAGAGTTCACCATATTGAATTTGATTGCAACATTCAATTATAAAATATTAAAAAAAAATTTTTTTTTTGGACTTTCACATCTCGTATCTCGGTAACCAAGCCATTTCGGACCCATGTTTCTTCTTGAAATGAGCTGCAAAATCTCTCTTTGGCGTTGGATGACGTTATTCTTAAACACCCTGTATACAGGCTATCGCATAATCAGACCGGCAAGCTTCTAGTGAATATTCAATACATCATTACATATTCGTCCCAAAGAATATAATGCAAAAATGCTTCGTTGGAGCTAGAGCCTTCTGAAGTTGTCGTCCAGGCAACAACTGTTGTAACGTCTCTTCAAAACGACTTTATTTATAGTGTTGACATTTAACACTTTGATGGCTGATATCCAAAATATGCACCACATATATTTATTTCAAACGTAAGCTTATCATTTTGGATTGAAATATTTTCAGTGCTTCAACCTTTCTTTATTTTAAGGCTTCACATCAAATTCATAAACTCAGAAATTTTGTGCCATATCGCCCAGTATCAACAGTGTTCAGAAAAATCTATTTAATTTTTTCTATCCCTTTGCTACTCCATTCTCGCTATCTTGAGAAAAATAAAATAGTAAGTGGAATATATTCCTGGCACTAGATTTCAATTATTTTATGGAAGCTTTACATCAGAAAAGAAAATTCAGAAAATCTTTCAATATACTTAAATATTTTTTTCTAATAACTAGGTACTAATAAAGCAACAAGACACGAGACCATGAAATAACATAAACAAATCAAATACAATAAAAATATGGAAAATTCTGTTTTACTTAACCACCGTTATTTCGAATGCACGAATTAATTCTTTCATGAAACAAATCGATATTTCTCTAACTTTATCATAATTTTTACATAACAAGCATTGAGGAGTGACCGAAGAGAAAATTTTACTCAAATTTTTCTCAAAACCAGTGCAGTACATTTTCTCAAGAAAAAATATCCTAATTTATGAATTTGATACAAACATTGTGAAATAAAAAAGGGAAAAGAGTTGTCAGGAATATAAAATACCCTTTGCCCCCCCATTGTAATATGCTTATGTATGAAAACATGCACTCAAACCATTCGGTACATATTTTTGATATGAATCAACGTGCTGAATTTCTGTCTATCTCATTGCACTAATTTCTGAATTCAAGTCTTCTACAGGGTCTTTATAAATGATTGTAACAGCGCAGTTGGCTTTGGATTACATAATACCAATCTCTAACCAATCAGAACATAGCATGATCACAGAATTCTGTGGGTTGCATAGGAAGCGGCAAAATGAAAATAATCCAAAGCCAACTGCACTGTTACAATCATTTATAGAGACCGTGTATTTAAGATGTGAAATTATAAGTGAAAATTCGAAGTTTTTGAAATTAATATTCGAATGATCGTTTCCCTAATATAAACAAGCGCGCAAAAGCTTGAAACCCCACATCATTCTTTTTATCAATATTTTCTTATCCTGTTATCATTGTTATTATCGTCGAAATAGAATAATAAATAACTGCATTTTAGGCCTCATATGAGATAAATAAATAATAAAATTTTCCGCCGACTTCGAAATAAACGGTGATTTTTATGTGTACGAAATTGAACATTAATGATCCATTTTAATGCTCAATTTATGCTATACTTTAATGTGCAATCCTCATGGCAACCGTACACAAAGTATTCAGAAGCACTACAAGAAATTTCGAAACTCTACTGGAACATAGAAATTTCATTATGTCCAATGTATGTCTTGTGCAAAATGACAATGTATTTTAATCAAGAATGTATACACAATTGATGTAGAGATCGTCGGAAAAATCTTGTAATCAACACGATTATTAATCAAGCGACTAATGGTCTTGAACTATCAACGCGTGAGCGATGCTCACGCGTTAAAATATCATGCCCATTAGTCGCTGTCTTTAATAACCTAGTTGATTAAATAACTATTTATGTGTACGAATTTCAACAGTAATGATCAATTTTAATTCTCAATTTGTGCTATATTTCAATGTGCAATCCTGATGGCAACCGTACGTAAAGTATTCAGAAGCACAACGAGAAATGTCAAAATTCTACTGGAACATCGAAACAGAAATTCCCTTATGTCAAATGTATTTCTTGTGCAAAATGAGAATGTATTTCAATCAAGAATTTATACACAATTCATGTTGAGATCGTCAGAAAAATCTTGTAATCAATTCGGTTATTAATCGAGCGACTAATGGTCTCGAACTATTAACGCTTCGCTTGCGCGTTAAAATATCTTGTCCATTAGTCGCTGCCTTTAACAACCTAGTTGATTAAATAACTATTTCGACTTAAACTGAACCATAATTACCATCGGCACACAACATTTCCCTAGATATTTGACCTGTTGGTATTTTCTCCGTTTTTCAGTTCAGGCAGATTCCTTTCTCTTGCACTCACACTATATGGGATAAGTACATAAATATTGATTATTTGTTTATGTTGAAGTTATCACATCAGGGTAATATAAAGGAACACAATCGGTTGTGTAATGTGAGTATTTGAAGAACGCTATTAATAATCACGATTCTTGCTTTCAGTTCGTTGGGAAAACACTTCAGGGTAATTTCACCGATATGTCAACGTAAGTGAAAGCAATAGTCAATAGCAGTAACAAATAAATATCCGATCGTATGAGCTGTACCCATAAAATCCACTCACTTGGAGTAATCTCGATGAGAAACATTAAATGTTATTTGTGAAAATAGTCCATCAAAATTTCGAAACATTTTATTATTTTCGAAACTATTCTGTTCTCTTGATATTCTAAACATAAAAATCTTCATGATCGTCGTATTCGTATTTTAATTATTGTAAATGCAAAAATTTCATTTCCAGAAGTTGAATATTTAAGTATGAAAAATCGCACTTATATCTAATTAAACATTTAGCGAATAAGTGAATAGTTGTCGGCGATTTGTTGATATTATGTGAATATGATTGATTAAGAGGTCCAGTAATGGTAGTGAAAGCAGGATTTTTGAGCCGAAAATTCGTGGTTCGCAGTTTTTAATTTTTTTTTGGAGTCCTAAAAAATACTGAGTCATATAACTAAATATAATATGATTCATCAAGGTGATGTTACACAATTACTTTGATCCTATAACTTTATTATTAGGGGTTGAAAATAACAACTCGTTATGATTTTCCTTCAAAAATTGTTTTCGTGGGATAGATTTTCGAAAAATAAAATTCCCTTAGGATTTTCCATTCAATTCTGGAGAAAAAAGTCTTCTGCGAAATTTCGATACAGTCGATACTTTTCACGAAAAAAAAAATAAAAACACACAAAAAGTTATGATCACTGTTCATGCCATTTCATCTTATGTTCCATAGAATGAATATTCTAAGACATTGTTTATGCCCAAAATTTGTCAATTGTGCTTATTAAACGGAGGAAAGTTCTATTTGTGAAATTAAAGTATTACGGATATAATTTTCTTCCGGAAATTAGTAATTAAACCTTTCGAAAGATTTATAGAACATCTTCATTTATTGTCATAGACATACAATATCTTAGAATATTAATTCTGTGGAACACGATGAAAGGGAATGAGTAGTGATCATAACTGTTTGTAAGTTTTTATTTTTTCCGAGAAAAGTATAATTTAGCAGGAGACTTTTTTTCTCCATAATTGAATGGAAAACCATAAGATAATTTTATTTTTCGAAAATCTATCCCATGAAAAAAATTTTTTAAAGCAAATCATAGGGTTATTTTCAAATTCTAATAATAAAGTTCTGAGATCTAAAAAAATTGTGAGGGTAACATCTACTTAGTATATCATATTATGTATAGATTTATGACTCAGTGTTTTTAAGAAGCCGTAAAAAAAATTCGAAACTGTCAACTCGTCAGCGCGTTCCAAAGGCTTTATCTTGGAAGGGGGGTCGAATTCGAAAAAAAATTATATGAACTACCCCTGCTTATTTTCATCGAGGAATCATCTCCCAAAGTACCTCGCATTTGTGAGCCGCTTGTATATTAATTTTTCAATGTTAAAAATTCATACCCATACATGTTGACCCAGATTTTAACCATAAAATTTTAACCACTTCTTCACGTCCAAAATAAGGCTTAGTTGAAAAAATTATAGACATCGATTTGAAATATATGTTTAATAAAATGGTTTATACCTTGAACATTTGCTTTAAATTTGTATTTGATCATAGCTGTTAATGCTACTTTTTCTTTTAATTACACGTTTCGTTTACAAATATACCTTATCTCATTATTATGTACCATATCAAGTTTAAGCGATTTCTTCGTGCATTAGAATATATTTTATTTTTTTAATGGGAAACGTACTTCAAAAACGCAAGATCACGAATTTGCTGCATAGTAGAAAAAATCTTCAGTGATTTTTATAGTTGTGATATATCATTTTTCGTCTGAAAATATTGATCGAAAATTTTTTAACACCGGAGGAAAAGCATTTCTTGATCTATGTTTATACGACAAACTAGGACTTATTGCCGGCGAAGAATGCGTAGTAGAAAATTCTTGGTTATGATCTGGACCACCTTATTTATCTGATCTAGAAAAAGTATCCATATGCCATCATCATAATATGTTCGGTAACCTATGATTTCAGGGATTTTCTCGAGGAAAGCGACTGTTCGAATTTCACCATATACAGATATTGTTGTGAATCTATATCTATACTAATATTATAAAGAGGAAAGATTTGTATGTTTGTGTGTTTGTGTGTTTGTGTGTTTGTGGCGTTGATACGAGTTAACTCATAAGCTACTTGACCGATTTCAATAATTCTTTCACCCTTAGAATGCTACACTATCCTTGAGTAACATAGGCTATACTTTTCACCCGAGAAAATTGAGGAAACCTACTATAACTTCAATGATACCTAATAAATATGAGTACCAAAATCAGCTATTTTCAGGTGCGCTGCGAAAACCGTAAGACGTACATGGAAACAATGTATGACGGAAATGTACCTCTTCAATAGTTCTACAAAAAAGTCCGCGATAGCATATATCTATCTTTCAAGGTTTACTCGGTATCACCTTTTAAAGGTATCCGAATGTTTCTCAAAATTATGCATTATTTGGGAGTATTTTTTTATGAATACGCTATTGATCTTTATCCAATTAAATACGTCCTTCATACCCAGTATTTAATATAGAACGAAATTGCCTTTTACATCATTCAATTATGATGAATACATCAAAAGATATGGCAGGTTGAAGATGAAATCGCACCAAAATCGAATTGCGTCTCCGAGCACGATATACACAAACACGCCCATCGAGATGTGACGTCACAGCGGAGAATTTCCATTGCATTTGCGGGATGGAAGTGTTAGAAGAACTCGAGGGAATGATTGGATTAATGCAATTAATCGCAAGTTTCATTGAAAATGCAATCAACTAACTATTTCAAATGAAATTTCTTCGATGTCTTTGTTTGTTGTTCCTGGAATATATCAATGAAGTTGTATAAATATGGATGTTAGTGCTAAGTATTTACGAGTATTTGTTAATAGAGAATAAATTATTCAAGTTTCATTTAAAAACTTCGAATAAATGAAAATATTTTTATCATATTCAGGAAATTTCTATGAATGTCATTTATAATTCGTGAATTTGGAAAGTTTTTTGTTTTCTTCATATTCTGAAAACTGATCTTATTCAGATCCCGGTGTCTTAAGTTGGTACGGATTCTACTCAAAACGGTAGGTTTTAGAAAAAAGTGGTCAATAGGGCGTTTGTAGAGAATAAATTAACCTATAAAATGAGGTATCAATCGTCCTGATCGAATGAGCACAGACCGATTTATTTTCATTAGAAGATGAAAAAATGTAATTTTTCATCTCCTCCCAACTTTATTCGAGATATTTTCAAAACGATAGGTTATAGAAAAAAGTGGTCAATAGGGCGTTTGTAGAGAATTGATCTATATCTTTACTAATATTATACTTATACTTATATTATAAAGAGGAAAGATTTGTATATTTGTGGGTTTGAGGGTTTGATACGAGTTTACTCATAAGCTATACAGATATTTCAATAGTTATTTCACCCTTAGAATGCTACACTATCCCTGAGTAACATGGGCTATACTTTTAACCCGAGAAATTTGAGGAAACCTACTATAACTTCAATGATAATAAATATGAGCACCAAAATCAGCCATGATCAGCTATTTTCAGGTGCGCTGCAAAAACCGTAAGACATACATGGAAACAAAGTATGACGGAAATTTACCTCTTCAATAGTTCTACAAAAAAGTCCGGGATAGCATATATCTATCTTTCAAGGTTTACTCTGTATTACCTTTTAAAGGTATCCGAATGTTTCTCAAAATTATGCATTATTTGTGAGTATTTTTTTATGAATACGCTATTGATCCTTATCCAATTGAATACGTCGTTCATACCCAGTATTTAATTTAGAACGAAATTGCCCTTTACATCATTCAATTATGATGAATACATCAAAAGATATGGCAGGTTGAAGATGAAATCGCATCAAAATGTCTCCGAGGTAGGCACAAGGCGGCTAGGAGAAGGTACCGAAGTGTGAGGGATGTTTTGTATGAATGTATTTTGGATTGCCTATGCCCGTATGTTTATGACCACACATCAGATCAACAGATGGCGCTGAAGTCGTTATTCAGGTTATTCATCTACTCTGCAACTAAACGGCTCGATCGAATTGAATGAATTTTTGTGTATACAGAACAACGTCTGTTGGGTCTGCTAGTATGTTATAAATTTTGACAGATATTCTTGCTGTCGATCTCCATTTGAAATATTATTTGTTTCACTCAAGACTACTTCCTATGAAATGACCTGGTAGTGTCACATCGAAATACTAGAAACGAAGGAAGTAGTTTATTTCAGAAATGCATCTATTACGTTTCAACAAATTAGCGGTTACGCCGGTTATCCACTTTTCCAATATACCTAACTTTATATTTATACTTGCAGCAGGCGATACTGTTTATCCTTATTCACTTCACTTCCTTCTAGAAATAATCTACATTCTTTACAAATTCTTCAATACTTGAAGTATGAATCTGACTTTCTCTTAGGTTTAATTTCAAGCCATTTTAGTAAACAACATAATTTTATAATAATGTCATTTGATGTAGCCGGACTAGTAATCGAAATGTTGCGTATTCGATCTCCTACCAGGAAAGAAATTTTGATTTTCTAATCGGTAACAGCCACAATTCACTGTTGTAACGAAGTCTGTTGAAGTTAGATTAATAGATCTTTTCTATTTAAAATAATAAATATTGAACTCGTGTATATGACAGACTTTTTATTCAATCAATATATTTTTTTCAAACTACTGTGATGAAATAAGATTTCTGTTGACAAATAAATATTCAATGTCTAAAAGACTTCAGGCTTCAACACCTTCCCTCATTGAATTATTCTTGTCAGCTTTTGGTGGTTCACCATCTGCCTTCCATTTCAGACATTGTTTTATTTTAAGTCCAAGCGATTTACAGTATTTACCAAATAAATTGCTTCTTTTGCTTACCATATACAAAACTTCTTGTTTAGTCTCAATTTTGCTTGATACCTAATGCTTTTTCATAAGCAACTAATTGATTTATCAAGTTATCTATTGTTCTTTCTTTGTTTGATATGAGCATCCAACTTGACTTGAACGAGAAGTCATCAGAAGGTAGAGTTTCGAATATTTGAGAAATAAGTAAAAGTTCAGAAAAATTCAGGGATTATAAAACAAGTCTGTGCTGTTTTATCTCATAATTACATTGTGTTCTTGGTTGTATTTACTAATTATTTACTAGTACTGGTCTTATGTCATATATTGAGTCTCTCATCTATCAATTCTGGGTCATTTATTAATGTTCAAATCGTGTACAAGAAATAACAAATAACAATACCCACACATCGCGTATAGTTTCATTGGAATAAATGGAAATTGTCTAAATAAAAACATATACATAACTAGAAAAACCTTTGTGATCAAATCTCAGCTCATCGAATGGTAAAGAAGAAGGTGTTTTATAAAATGTGATTCAACAAAGCGGTATCATTACATCTGAGAGCTACTTTCGTTACTCTTACATTTTCAGATAGCGACGAAAGTACCTTTTCTGAAAGTTACAAGACTTATGTCGCATTGACATTCAGAATGGAAATTTTCACCTTCAGAATAAATGTCACTCGAATCGGATATTCTGTTGTGAAAATATAAGTAAAGGATTTTTTTCAATATTCCGATTGAATTATCTATGGTTCTGTTGAAAGTATGGCTACAAAATTTCCTATAAGGCTTTTTTTGAATATCCTGCATGTCTCATCATGATTTGTTCGGGATAATCTTAACAAAAATTTTAAATGGTCATATTTTATGGAACATCACTTACGATTTTGCTGGTTAACGAACTTAACAGCGATATTTAAGAACCGAACCTACCCTGAAAATTTGAAGCCTCCAGGACAATTCCGAACCCTGGTTGAATGAAACAATAAGTCTAATTGCTGACCAATGCATACATATACAGGGTGTCCCATTACTCGACGTCAACCCGGAACCGGGTGAAAAGGCAAGTAATGCTGGTTGTCAGAAAAATAAAAAAAAAATCTAAGTTGCATGATTTTAAAATAATGCGCATTTGAAAAAACACGCAAAATTCCACACCCTGTGACAGTCTTTTCGCTCCTGTTGCCACAAATATCAACTTTTTCCAACTTTTTTCTTTGCTGTTTAACCTTGAATAATGCTTGTCTAAACTGTAATCAAAATTTTGACACCAGCTGCTCTAGGTTCCATAAAAATAAGCCTTACTTCGCAGAAAAGAAATTCAAAATAAACAATTGCCTAGTTTCAACTGACTGTATTGAAAAAAAAATGTACTACGTAGGTTTGGCATGTTTTTTCAAAAGTTGGCGCATTTAGTAAGGATTCCAAAATGGTATAATACTTGGTAATTTGTAGCTACCGTAGTTCAAATTTATTTTCGATTGCCTTTGAATACACTATTTCGTTAACTGCTTCCCAGTTAAAAAGTCCAATGGATTCAAGTCCGGTGAACGGGCCGGTCACAAGATTGGACCAGAACGTCCGATCCATCTTCCGGGAAAAAATGTTACCAGAAAAAAAAATTTCAGAGGAATTTCTCCGGAAAAAAATTTTCTGGAAAAATTATTTTCTCTGGAAATTTTTTTTTCTGATAACATTTTTTCCCGGAAGATGGATCAGACGTTCTGGTCCAATCTCGTGGCCGGCCCGTTCACCGGACTTGAATCCATTGGACTTTTTAACTGGGAAGCAGTTAACGAAAAAGTGTATTCAAAGGCAATCGAAAATAAATTTGAACTACGGCAGCTATAATTAAACAAATATTACACCATTTTGGAATCCTTACTAAATGCGCCAACTTTTGAAAAAACATGCCAAACCTACGTAGTACATTTTTTTTTCAATACAGTCAGTTGAAACTAGGCAATTGTTTATTTAGAATTTTTTTCTGAGAAGTAAGCCCTATTTTTATGAAACCTAGAGCAGCTGGTATCAAAATTTTGATTACAGATTAGACAAGCATTATTCAAGGTTACACAGCAAAGAAAAAAATTGGAAAAAGTTGATATTTGTGGCAACAGGAGCGAAAAGACTGTCACAGGGTGTGGAATTTTGCGTGTTTTTTCAAATGCGCATTATTTTAAAATCATGCAACTTAGATTTTTTTTTATATTTTTCTGACAACCAGCATTACTTGCCTTTTCACCCGGTTCCGGATTGACGTCGAGTAATGGGACACCCTGTATAGCCCGTTCACGAAAGTTTGAGCGCATAGTAGGCGTTTGTTTATTTTTCTGAAGTTGGCAGTATTTGCTGTCATAACGTAAAATAAAGTCAACGTTGCCGAATGAATCCGGCCTCGTCCGACGAGCTTCCGAGTTATCAGAGAACTCTATGCAATATTGACGCTTTTCGAACTGAAATATGTCAACCAATGTCCACAGTATGTATACTCTGCATCTTGGTCAAGTTTCAAATACGAACTAGAAACCACAATACTTGCAACAAACAATATACAAATCTTTACGGTCCAATACACCAATGAATATTAAGAAATATAAAAAAAAACATCTGTATGTAGGTGACTTTGATATAAACGGTTCACCAACCTTAAACTTGAGGACCATGAACCTAAATCATGCAATAGACAAATACAATAGCAAATCGAAACAATGAACACGATGTCCTTTCTATAGAAACATTCGAAGTCGAAGTAGATCTCATTCAGACACCACTATAGGTGTGTTTCGACCTGTATCCTAAGACATTCCCAGATCACGATCATCTACCGTTACATTAATAATTCAGTGCGAATAATGAGATGAAAATGCGAACGCAGAGCATTCATGCTTTCGAACACCACCGTGCTACGGATGAACGGAGGGATCTGAAC
The DNA here is from genome assembly GCA_013421045.1 of Propylea japonica. Taxonomy (NCBI): domain Eukaryota; kingdom Metazoa; phylum Arthropoda; class Insecta; order Coleoptera; family Coccinellidae; genus Propylea; species Propylea japonica. The sequence goes on from CM024240.1 coordinate 91,185,051, forward strand.
AACAATCATGAATTAAGTTCTTGTAGACCAGTTACACCTGTTTAACTGTTACGTTTTGTATGTGACGTGGTGATCTCATTTCACTATTTTATGAATTTAAAAATTTGATTATGTTTTTATTTGTAACAAGACAGGAAAACAAACGGAATACCTAATGACAGCAAACTTAATGATATCAATTTGATTCATACCTTCGAAGGAAATAATTGAAGAGAGTCCTAACGTGAATTCAAATGTTGTTACGCGATTACGTGTTTGGAAAATTCAAATCAAATTTGAATATCCCGATAGCTATCCGTATTATTCTATTCATTCATGAATTCAACCCTGCATGCGGAACCTGAATCTTTCTCTAGAATTTCATTTCAGAATTCTTACTTCATCCCCTCGATAGTTATCATGTTCACGGCACGGATCATTTTGTCCTCGGATTTCTCATAAGCGAATCCAGCTGAGTCGTTTGTGGTCACTTCCGTCCCAAAATTTGAGAATTACAGTCATTTAGGCGACAAGAAGGCTGTCCCACCCAGGGACAATCGCGCAAAAACTTCAAAGTATGAAGGTGTGATATATGATTAAATTATTTCGAAACAAGTTCACCTGTTAATCCAGTAAATTTGGTCTCAAAAGAATCCCTGGAAGGAAAGTCTTGGGGTAGTTCTATGCATTCCGTGACTAGGTGAATGGGGGTTTCTTCCTCCTACCCGGAGAACCTACACTCGTCAGTGTTCGATAATCCTATCCTCAACAGGTGCTTCCTGAGGCGACATTGTCCTGTAAGGAAGCCAGTGAGGAGGTGTAATGGTTTTTTACTAAGATCCAGATATCTCTTGGATCTTGCTGTTCAAAGGTCCGAATGTTTTCCTTCTCGGAGTTCTCGGTTTTCTTCTTCTCCAGATACTCCTCCTTATAGGTACATTTACCATATATAGGTACCACAGAAGGAAGCTTTATGAAACCAGTGATGATTTTTCAATACTTCAGATATTCAAGGAACTGTCTGCAGCCCCATAATATTTGATTATCCTCTCCCATAGATTTAAACAGCAATATTTCGCCCTGAATATCAAATTCTAATTGAAGTGGTAAACTGGAGAACTGATTATTCCCGATTGTTAAGATCAAGATTGCCGCGGGCTGTCCCACTTTCAGTAAACGTCGTTTTTCTGAGGTATCCCCGAAATTATGGGTAACAGAACCAACACGAGAACGGTCACGAATTCCAAGAAACGATCCGGACATGCCGCAGTTGAAAAGTAATCCGAGAAGGCGGACAATTCCCCGTTGAGTTCAACTTTGGATTCTCACCATCATGATAGGCCAAGAATATCGCCATGTGGTCCACCAACGTCGATTGGGATCTAATTGAATGGACAACGGTGTGAATTGCTGTGATGATATTTGCTGTTATCGGGTTATTTGTTGAAATATTATTTGGGCTGTTTCCATTATCTTGGGTTGTTCTATCCAACATTTCGGCAAGCATTCGCCAGCCGTCTTCAGGGTAATCGTAAAATTGAACTTAAAATTCAGCAAAATTAATGCGACTATCTTCTGACATTATCTGTCAGAAAATTGAATTTTTACAAACTCTGTGTTAGAGGTCACAGACATGATTTCTCAACTGATATGATATAGTCCGTTCACGAAAGTTTGAGCGCATAGTAGGCGTTTGTTTATTTATCTGAAGTTGGCAGTATTTCCTGTCATAATGTAAAATAAAGTCAACGTTGCCGAATGTACCCGGCCTTGTCCGACAAGCTTGCTAGTTATGAGAGAACTCTATGCAATATTGACAACATTGCGTATTAATGTGACAAGAAAATAAACAACATAACCTAAAATTTCAATATACACAGTGGAATATGCCAAATTTCCATGGCCAACCGACGGCTCAACCTTTCGTGAACGGACTATATGTGTAGTAGTAAAATTAGGTTGGTACTTCCCTGCTTCGAGTTCGTCCTCCTAAATTCAGAACGTATTATTGGTCTCTAAACATCCTTTATTTCAATGGAGTGCGCACTGATTGGGTTGGCAGTTATAGTCATGAAGGCTGCTTCCTTCGATTTCCTCCTTTTCCATCTTTCTTCCTTTGATATTATGGAAGCCTCGTTCCATCTGATATTGTGGTCTTCGATCATAGCATGTTGGAAACAACCCAAATAACCTTTCAACTAATGAGCCATTATCAAGAATTTCCAGTTCACAACGGGTTATTATTTGTCTTCGTTATTTTTTGGAAATCTTTGTTTCATCACATTACATCTGAAAATCAAACTCTATCTTTTTTGAAAAAGAAAATGAAGTATATTTTTGAGATGATATTGCGTTTGTAAAATTGCCACAAACATTTTGGAGTTCAAGGTTGACCCTACAGATATCATCTTGAGCAGGAACAAACATAAATCTTGACCATTTGAACTTATTCATTTCAAGGTTTAATGACTGGGTGGACCTCATCTGGAAAAAAATGATACTTTAACCATTTTTCCTCCACTTAAATAGTTCTTCAAAATGAAAATGCACAAGGAATTGGCGAGTTCTTGACAGAAGCAGTGTATAAGTATTGAACAGAATTGAAATTATAAGAATGTTTCCATAATCGGAAAACAGAGTTGAGTATCCATTCAATTGATTCTCTGCTCTGATAAAAGTTGTTGATACAAACCCCACCAGAAGAAGCAAATTTTTATTTGAGGCTTCGGCTCTGTATTGACTTATTACTTACAAATGATTATGTAGATCAGCGCTCATATTGTGTGAAATTGTCAATTCTCAACACTTGAGGTGTTTGTATCATCCCAGAGATCATGGAGCAAACACTTAGGCACTTAATTAAAAAATTAATTGATGAATCATGGAATTAACTGAACATTCGTTAATGAAATCAGAGCCATAGTATGACGAAGTAACCTTCTAATGAGGTCTTTAGAGATAGAAACATTGTATTGTCATCGTTATTAACTCCAAATGAATTTCTCATATCCCTGAGATTGAACCTTTTGTTGCCATTCGATTTATTGCAGGAAAGGGGAATTTATAATTGAATAAAATGAAACAGATAGCTCTGACGATATGGAATTTTGAATTAATGTTTTTTCTACATTAACGAGCAAGAAGAACTGATGGATGATATTGTTAATTTGGATTAATCGAATTTTGGACGATTTGCACCTACCTAATTATATTCCTAGTAAAATTTAAGTTTCTACATGAATCATCAATATAATTCAAAATTTATTCATTTTTGAGCCCTCGTTCTACTTAAACGAGTGCTATATCGTTTTGCCCAAATGTCTGTAATTTTCGAATTTTGAGCCGAAAATGGTTTCAAACGATAGGGTCGGACTCCCTGATGACGAATTCGTGGTCAAATTCAATTCCGGCCGTTAGCACAATAACTTTCGAAAGGATTGTCTAAGAGACTTGAAATTTTCAGGATGAGTTCGGGTCCCAAATGCCTCGGTTAAGTGCGTTTACCAGCCAAATAGTACATAGTGTTCCATAACATATGGCCATTCAAAATATTTGTTCCTCAATATCTCCGAAAATACGAAACCTTTCGAACCGAAATCGTACGGCCAAATGCAAGATGCTGATAACACGCCTCATGCAAAATTTTGTGGCCATAGTGTGAACAGAGTCATAGAAAATTCAATTGGAATATTGAAAAAAAGAAACTTTATGTTTCCATAAAAAGACATTCGATTTGAGTGAAATTTTCCTTGTAAATGGATCTCGATATTCTGGATGTTCATCCAAAATTTCGTGGTCATAGTTTCAACAGAACCATGGAAAATTCAATTGGAATATTAAAAAGAAGAATCTCTATATTTCCATAACAAAATAACCGATTCAAGTGAAATTTTTTTGTGAATCAAAATTGATATACTGAATGTTCATGCAAAATTTTGTGAGGATCATCAGAACCATAGAATTAAATTTTTGTAATTATTTATTTTTCACATATTTCATTTTTTTCAATAATTTCCCTAATATAATTGTGATTGTGCTGAGATTATGCATTTACATAGTTGGTATCAATCTCAAATCCCATATAAAATTTCGAGGTAATAGTCCTATTACTCCACCAAAGAACGAGCGCTCAAAAGCTTCTGCTCAGGGCTTTTCATAATTGTTTTATCGATATATACTTTTGTTCAGTTTCACCAAATCTACAGCATTTGCGAATAGAAAAACCTGAATATTTTTGGATTGTTGAATTTTTGTACTCCTTCTACTTCATCGCTCTGTATGTTTAATCTCAATTTGAGAGGTTTACATATATCGAACAGTTATTGAGGAAGGTATCGACTGTTTTTCTTAGTATTGGGGAATATTTCTCATTCTGCTGTGGAGCCTTGAATCGTTATTGGCAGCCTTATAAATTCAAACTCGATTGGATTTATAATTTCAAGAATATGAAAAAAAATAAAATTTAAAATTTCTATAACTTAAAACTTTTATTCTATTTGGCTAGTTTACTAACTTAGCCGAGATGGACTGAACATTTCAAATTCATGTGCTCAATTATTACTATTTGGTGAATTGAGTAAATCAATATGCAGAATTTCTGATCAAAATTCGTCATTTCAAAATTAAGCCCTCTTTGGTGATTGTATTTTAATTTTTCGTTGACAATTCGAATCACATGTGTCATAAAACCAATTCATTTCAATTCGAGAAGTCATTTTTTTTAGTGAATTTTTTTCTTTCCCAAAGTACGGACTGCAATAAGAGTTAAGTGCACTTGTCATTCTGAAGTAACTTCAAAAAGGAGTGCATAGTTTTTTTCGAAGTTATGAGATCATTCATGAATTTGGGAAAAACAGATACCCATTCTTCTTCAGAATAACCATTGAATGAAAGGAAAGTAAATAATTTGAACAGAATGAACTGATTTCTTTACACATCTGTTTAGAACAACTTCAGACATTTTCAATATGTATCGAAAATATTATAAAACACACTATATATGATTATTGTATAAATGTATATAGAACATGTATTTATGTGGGTGAGAGTATGCAACCTACTGTCTTTGAATTAACATGAAAAAAAAATATTTAAAGTGGTATTATATTGTCAGAATTGTTTAAAAGGCAGTCAATTTTTTTTATTGGTATATCATTTCTTGTAGGAATGTCAACTGAATATGGAACTGTAGGATATGTGGAAACTATGATATCCAATACATTATTCAAAGGTGGTGTATTGGTGGCGGAAAGTTTTTGAAATTTGACATTCACTTGTTGTTCTTTAGGAATTTATGAGTTTGAAAATGCTCCTCTTGTTAAATTTTATGTTATCGTTGAGTAAAAATTGGTCGACATTATCTTTCGGGCTAGTTTTTTCCAAATTGTCATGTTTAACAGCATTTGAGCTACTCCTGGTGACCAAATTCATAACTGTCTCAAAACAGAACTTTTCTTCAGTAAATGCAGCACCTCATATCTTAGTTGGCTCTCCTCCAACGCAAGTACAGAATCTGTAACGGTTCCTTATCGCTATGTCATCAGAAGAGATTGAAGTGATTATGCAAGTTCCTACGTTGCCAGAATTTCCTTAAATCCAATTCACAACATAATCTCAAGCAGGAAACCGCTTGACATTCTTGGAAGTCTTAGTTGCCCACCTCAAGAAACACGAAGTTGATTCAACCACAGTTTGTTTACTTCCATTCCATGGAGCGGCTCTGAACGTCTTTGAAAGGACGTTTCTCGAGATCTAATCGTCTGTGGTTCAAGGTGCACTAGAATAGTACGGGTAAATGAATTATCGCCCAACGATTTCTCATAATAGAAAGTTGTAAGTGTTCAAACACCATCAGTTTGTTTCTCTTTCATCACCAGACGTACGATTGAATGGTTCATACGGTCCTATTCATGTTGCGCTCGATCGTTTGCGTCTCTCAATTACTTATTTGATGCAAAAAAGGAAAAGCGAGGTTTTATGGGTAGAATGTAGTCGATGATCTTCATTTTATATCTCTATTTTACTGTTTATTATTTTCTACACAATTATCTTCGTAGTGGTGATTATATTACTAAACAATTCTGAAGTGAACATATGCCGAGGCAGATTAACTTTTCATATTTTTTCAAATTCTCCATTGCCAAGATCTTGACTGAAATATTTTACAAGTCATTGCAAGAAACTTCCAATAAAACTTAAAATTAACGCACCTTATCGAAATCTCAAATTTATTCTACAACTGAAAGTGTTCTCAATGATAATTATTTTTATCAGAATTATGCATGCATATGTTATCCACTTTCGACGTTTTTCTTCAATACAGATTTTTTTCCCAGCAGAAATAAAAAAAGATGAGATTATCAGATTTTGAATGCATTGGCTCCATTCTGAAATCAGTTGTTCTCGATCAATTCTAGTGATCAATAGTTTTTCTTTCGTTTGATTTTCTACACTCGATCGCTATGCAACGCGAAACACGCAATTTGACCCAAGAGGAATGTGCCCAAGCTGTAGTTTTGCGAGAAGAAGGGTGGACATACGCAAGAATTGCAGAAAGGTTTGGAGTTTCCCATACAAGTATGTCCAGAATGTTGCAGCGATTCAGGGAGACAGGTATGAATGTCCGAATACCAGGACAGGGTAGACCACGGGTAACAACTGCCATTCAAGAACGTTACTTGAGAGTTTCTTCGTTGAGACAACGGTTTGCAACCGCTCGCCTCCTTCAAAATCAGCTTGAGCAAACTCATGGGGTGCAAATTAGCACTCAGACAATAAGAAATCGCCTCAGAGAATATCATTTAAGGCCTCGTGTCGCGGCAAGAGGCCCAGCTTTTACCCCAGCCCATCGAAGGGCGCGTTTGGATTTTGCGAGAGAGCATATCCATTGGGAAGAGGCTCATTGGGAAAGAGTTCTCTTCACAGATGAGTCTAGATTCTGCCTCTACCATTGTGATCGACGTTCCCTTGTATACAGACGTCCACACGAAAGATATGCTCAGTGCAATTTCCTGAATACTACTGGTTTCGGGGGAGGATCGATTATGGTATGGGGTGGAATATCTTTGACTACTCGCACAGACCTAGTGGTCGTCGATAATGGAGCTATGAATGCTGATAGGTATATAAGGAACATTCTTGAAGAGCATGTAGTGCCATTTGCCCCATACATTGGTGAAAATTTCATTTTTATGGACGATAATGCCAGACCCCATCGTGCGCGCATCGTTCAGGAGTACCTTAAAGAGGTTGAAGTCTCTCGAATGGAATGGCCAGCAAGTAGTCCAGATCTCACTCCGATTGAAAAGGTTTGGGACAACCTCAATAGAAAGCTGAGAAGTTCAAAAAATCATCCAGCTACTCTTAATGACTTAGGAATCCAACTCAGAGAAATCTGGGAAGGATTAGATCAGAACATTTTAAGATCACTCATTTTGAGTATGAACCGTCGTTGCCGAGCTGTAATTAACGCAAGGGGTGGAAATACCAAGTATCAAATCACTTATCAGCATTCCAGTATCTTGAAAATTGTTTATTTCTCTCCTTTCGCATAAGATTCGGTGAAATCCTGAATTTTTCTTCCATTTAATGTGTCTTGTTTCGTTCAAAACCTTCCCGAGAGAACATAAAGAATAAGTTATAAAGTCAATGTAGAGTTAACATTCATTAAAATTGAGATTTTCAGAATGTGCGTTAATTTTTTTGTGCAGTGTATTACAAAAGTGTCAAATTCATATAACTTCTTTCCATTTTGACCTGTTAACACACCTAATCGAGATTTTTGGAGCACACACCTACCCTGAAATTTTCGAATCTGTGGCTCCTCCTGTTTGGATATTCATGTTTTCATATTTGAGCCCTCGTTCTACTTAAAAGAGTGTTATATCGTTTTGTCCAAATGTCTATAATTTTTCGAATTTTGAGCCGAAAATAGTCGATAGGGTTAGAATCCCTTATGACGAATTCGTGATAAAATTCAATTCTGTCCTTAGGGCCGTCCGTTAGCACAATAACTTTCGAAGGGATTGTCCTAGAGACTTGAAATTTTCAGGATGGGTTCGAGTCCCAAATGGCTCGGTTGAGTTCGTTAACCAGCCAAATCGTACAGGGTGTTCAAAAAAATATGGTCATTCAACATTTTTGGTCCTCAATATCTCAAAAATACGAAACCAATCAGAATGAAATGTTACTGCAAATGCAAGATGCTGATTACAAGCCGCATGCAAAATTTTGTGGCCACAGAGTGAACAGAACCATAGAAAATTCATTTAGAATATTTAAAAAAAGAAACTTCATATTTCCATAAAGAGATATACGATTCGAGTGAATTTTTGTTCGTGAATGGATATTCTGAATGTTCATACAAAATTTCGTGACCATAGTTTTAACAGAACCATAGAAAATTCAATCAGAATATTGAAAAGAAAAATCTTTATATTTCCATAACAAAATATTCGATTCGAGTGAAATTTATTTTGAGCATGAAAATTACAATACTCAATGTTCGTGCAGAATTTCAAGGGGATCACATCATCAGAACCATACAATTTACTTTCTATAATTATTTATTTTTTAAATAATTCATTTTTTGAATTATTTTCAGAATATAATGCCGATTGTGCTGAGATTCTGCATTTATATATTTGGTATCAATCTCAAATCCAATATGAAATTTTGAGGTAATAGTATAATTGCTCCACCAAAGAACGAGCGCTCAAAAGTTCTTGCTAAGGGCTTTTCTTTTTTTTTCAATTTCACGTTATTGATCAGTTAATCATAAAATTTTGATTTGTTTGTTTTCCTCGCTTTGAAAATATTCAAAAAATGAAATGTGTAATCTAAATTACAAGTGAAATATTTTCGCATCTTGGTCTATCAACAATTCAAGCTGACGAAAAAAACCCCAAAGCAACTATGCAAATCTGTTTCGAGGCTCATGCATAGACTTATAAAAGAATGGACAGGACGTGTGAGAGATAATATTGACTTCAGACAAGGATAGAATAATATTAGTGCGAAGCACAGAACATATAATAAAAACATTGGATCGTATTAGATATTTTTATGTTCTGTCAGTTTTCCAACATTATGAGACAGAGATACTGTGAAGGATGGAGTAATATTAGTTTAGTTTAGTCTATGCACCACACTAATATTACTCCATCCTTCACAGTATCTCTCTCTCTTATGTTGGGATCACGAAACTTAGTGCGAAAGTCACGTGACGCCCTGTCCATCCTTTCTATGTATATGGGCTCACGTCGTTCGTAATCTGAAGTAACGGAAAGACGGACAGAATTACTGTTCACCCAAGAATCTTCATCAGTGAGTAAAATCCTACCGTCCTGCCGGCAGTGAGCACGATAACTTTCGAAGGGATTGTCCTAGAGACTTGAGATTTTCAGGGGTAGTTCAGTTCCAAACTGCCGCGGGATCGTTAACCAGCCTAATCGTATCGGGTGTTCCATATAATATGGTCATTCAAAATTTTTGTTCCTGAATATCTCAGACGAAACGAAAACAATCGAAATTAAATTTTGCGGCCACATGCAAAATGCTCATAATAAGCCTCTTGCAGAATTTTTTGGCCATAGTGTTAACAGAACCATAGATTATTCAATTGGAATATTCAAAAGAAGAATCTTCATATTTCCATAACTAGATATCCAATTCAAGTGAAATTCATTTTGTGAATGAAGATTGATATACTGAATGTTTATTTAAAATTTCAACAGATTCACATCATCAGAACCATAGAATAAATTTTTTGTAATTATTGATTTTTTACATATTTCATTTTTTTAATAATTTCCAAAATATTATTCCGATTATGCTGAGATTTTGTTTCCATATACTTAGCATAAATCTCAAGTCCTATACAAATTTTCGAGGTTGTAGCATTATTGCTCCACCAATATGATGAATTTTCAATCTGGACCTGCAGACGAATTAACAACTCTTTTTCTGCCGGCTATTCCACACCCAACATTCATCTCTTTCAAAAAATCGTTGTTTACATTTGTAATTACTATGAAACACAGTAAAAGATTTCTCTATCGATGTGACACTTTCGAATAGTAAGATATCCTTGTATAGGAAACAATGAGTCGGCCAGTCTCTATCATTTCTACACATAGAAAAAATTACGATTATTTCCAATCGATAGGAAAAGTAAAGTGTTATAATTCATTGTGAGAATGTGAATTGCTTTGAAAGTTCCAGAACGCTTTAATAACGAAGACTTGCCGATTGAGGTGACTCATGATCAATTAATACTTCTGCTCAATTTGATAGTTATTATCTTGTGGTAATTCAATACAAGTGATACGAACAAATTGTCGATCTGTGTCATTGAACGACAATGAAAGACGTTGTCCGGTTAGTGTTTTGAGTATTATGATCCACCAGCAAGTTTTGGACGACTATACTGATACAATACAAATAATTTTCACTGATAAATTATTGTATTATGATGAAAACTCTATTAGCTGTATGAAAATTTTTACGTTGCTATCTAAATCCAAAAAAATCGAGAAAGCCCTGATCAGGTGCTTTCGCCGAGTGCTCGTTCATTGGTGAAGCAACCTCAAAATCTTGTATAGGACCTGAAATTGAAACTAAATTATTATATGAATGAAAATCTCAACACGGTCGGAATAATATTCTGGCAATTATTCAAAACTGAAATATGTGAAAATGAAAAAAATTTAATTCTATGGTTTTAATGATGAGATCCTCTTGAAATTTTGCATGAACATTCTGTATATCAATCTTTATACACAAAATAAATTTCAGTCGAATCAGATATCTTCTTATGGAAATATGAAGTTTCTTCTTTTCGATATTCCAATTGAATTTTCTATAGTTCTGTTTACACTATGCCCACAAAATTTTGTATGGAGCTCATTATGAGCATCTTGCATGTGACCGCGATTTCATTTGAATTGGTCTCGGTTTGTCTGAGATATTAAGGAACAAAATTTCGAGTGGTCATATTTTATAGAACGACCGCATTTGGGAACTGAACTCACCCTGAAAATTTAAATTCTCTAAGATAATCTCTTCGAAAGTTATCGCGCTAAAGGACAGACGGCCCCACGGACAGAACTGAATTTGATCCCGAATTCGTCATCAGGGAGTCGAACCCTATTGTTTGGGACCATTTATGGCTGAAAATCCGAAAATTGCAGACATTTGGGCAAAACGATATAGCACTCGTTTATGTTGAACGAGCGTTCAAAGATTGAGGTGATATTTTAATATGTGGAACTTGAAGGATTTATAAATTGAACTTTTTCAAGTATTGGTATCTCATTCACTGTATCATATGACTTTTTAGTTAGCTAGCATTGAGTAGTCAACAGGGATAAAATTGCAAATCAATTTTTCTGAAAACATTTCTGAGCTTCATGAATTTATGTATGAGTTGTCATTGAAAATACTTTTCGCCCACACAATGATAGGCTTATGTTCCACATGAAAAAAATGCACTCAAACCATCGGTTGTGTATTACGGATTTAAGTCAATATGTGAAATGAAAGGGGTGATTCTTCAGATCATTTCATGATAAAAACTTCTCATAAATGTAGGTACGTGAAAAGCATTGTTACCAAGATACCGAATGTTGAAGTTTCACTCAAAAACTGACTAAAAAAGTGGTACGCCACTGAAAAATTTCAAACACAGATTTTTTTTAATTCTTCGTTCAGTTTAGGACGAAAAATCTCTTCTGCTTTTTTTCTTGTAGGGCGCCGTTTTTATGTAAAAATTAAAACATCTTAATGCAGCGCCTTCACTACATAATGTGTCAAAGATGTTTATTTTATTTTCTTACATAAAGACGGCGCCCCACACGGAAAGAAGGCATGAGAGATTTTTAGTCCTAAATTGAACGAAGAATTAAAAAAAAAATGTCAGTTTAAAATATCTCTGTCGCGTACCACTTGTTCAGTCAGGTTTTCGTGAAACGTCGACACCCTGTATCTTGGAAACAATGCATTTCTGGACCTATATTCATCAAAAGTTTTCCTCATTGAATGATCTGAGGAATCATCCCTTTCATTTTTTCGGTGTTATTCTGTATCTCTGTTTATTAAACCATAGAAGTAACCCCAATTTTTTTCTTCCGGAATTCGAATTTTACGTCACTACATATTGTTACTCGAAGATGCGATTTACTGAAGTTCGCTGTATATGTATATGTACTTTAATACAGGGTATTTCAGATTAACGTTTCAAACTCCAAATGAAGATTCCACAGCTCATCTCAAGATAAAAAGTTCATATAAACCAAACGGTATTTGGGAAAAGAAGCCGTTTCGGACCCATATTTATATGAACTTTTTCCCATAAAATAAGCTGGTAAATCTACCCTTGGCGTTTGATGACGTCATTCTGGAACACCCTGTATAATAAAGTTTACATATGTATGTGTATATCTCACCAATATTATGAATTAAATAACATTGAAAAAATCGTTTTATTGGTATAGTTCAATCAATGCTGTGAATATTTTGATAATAACAACACGTATTTTTTTCTGCTTATGGTGAACTCTTTTCATTTTATTTCAAATGACATAACTTGCCTTTTTGCATAATTTTAAAGATTTAGATGAACTTTTACTCATCCGTTCGATATCCTGTTCATTTATATCATTCTCTTCATCAATTTTTATTTAAAATTGCATAAAACACTAAAATGACGAATATATCATTTCATCGATAAATTCGTCCTTACCTTGAATTATAACTCGAATTAATCATAAGCTAATGAACAATAAATACATGCCAGAAAAAAAGACAATAAATTGTTATTACCAGCACGACGCATCAGTTTCTTATGTCATGATTATTGTTATTACATCTCCATTTTGCAATAAATCCTCATGTGTGGAGGAGATATTCAGGTTCATCTGATCCATCCTGTTTGCTGGTAAAAACTGGAACTTTCATTTTTGACCAAAATGAATGATGTGTTTTCTTTATTAAGTAGAAAAAGGCGATAGTTACTGTCATTATGTGTTTGCTCAGATTGTGACAACTTTCGAACACGCGAGCTTGTAGTGTGGTGTTTATGATTAATTGAAAGCGAAGAAGTTTTCAATATTTAGGGTGTTTACCTAAGCATTTCACTCAACTTGCATAAATTTTTAATATTCATCAGAAAACGTTTTTGAATTCCAACATACTTAATATGATATTTTGGGCTCTTATATGTATAGAGGGTGTCTGTAAACAAATGCGAGGGACTTTGGGAGATGATTTCTCGGTGAAAATAAGCAGAGGTAGTTCATATAATATAAATTTTTTTCGAAATCGACCTCCCTTCCAAGATACAGCCTTTTGAAGGCGATGACGAGTTGACTGTTTTCAATTTTTTTACGGCTTCTGAAAAACACATGAAACTATACATAATATGAAGCACTTAGTAGATGTTACTCACACAAATGTTTAAGATCTCATAACAGTCATAACTTTATTATTAGGCGTTCATAATAACAACCCTCAATGATTTTCCTTCAAAAATTGTTTTCGTGGGAAAATTTTTCGAAAAATAAAATCTTCCTAAGGTTTCCCATTCAATTCTGGAGAAAAAAAGTCTCCTGCAAAATTTCCATACAGTCCATACTTTTCTCGGAAAAAATAAAAACTTACAAGCAGTTATGATCACTGTTCATTCCATTTCATCGTATGTTTCATAGAATGAATATTCTAAGATAGTGTTTATGCTCAAAATTGGTTTTGACAGAATGAACAGTGATCATAACTGCTTGTAAGTTTTTATTTTTTCCGAGAAAAGTTCCGACTGTAGAGAAATTTTGCAGGAGACTTTTTTTGTCCAGAATTGAATGGAAAACCACGAGAGATTTTTATTTTTCGAAATTCTATCCCACGACAAAAATTTTTGAACGAAAATCATAGGGGGTTGTTATTTTCAACCCCTAATAATAAAGTTATGACTGTTATGAGATCTTAAAAATTTGTGTGAGTAACATCTACTCAGTGCTTCATATTATGTATAGTTTTATGACTCAGTGTTTTTGAGAAGCCGTAAAAAATAAAAAACTATCAACTCGTCATCCCCTTCCAAAGGCTGTATTTTGGAAGGAAGTCGATTTTGAAAAAAAATTGTATAAACTTCCCCTACTTATTTTCATCGAAGAATCATCTCCCAAAGTCCTTCGCATTTGTTCACAGACACCCTGTATACACTGGTGCATTTAGCCTCAGTCTTCAGTGTGGTCCCTGATATACATTGATATCGCATTTTCAGATTACTTCTGAATCTTCCATAAAAAAACATTCCTTTACATTGTATTTTTGCCTTATGCAAAATAAACTCGAATGTTTCCATTGATATGAAAACTTGCTTTAAATTTGAAATCCCAAAATTTGGGTATAGGAACCATGTATATGATTAAAAAACGTTTTCTCATTTCCGTAAATAATACACAGGATATTGTTAACGTGCACGGAAAAAAGGTACATCAGAAGGGGTCTGACCCCTCTGACCCCCCCCCCTGTCCCCTCTCTAAATACACCAGAGGGGATATACCGAACACATTCTAAAACATTAAAAAAAAATCAAACCTCTAATCAAAATCTTCAAAAGTATAAGACTGGTTCTACCCATTGACGGATCAAAACGGAGTTAGTAACAAAAATGTCTGTTACACTGTTTACGGTCTTCCGGACAGAATCGCTGACCTTGGATTCTGTGTCACTGGACCAACCGCCATTTCAGCAAGATGATATCACCTTGTCATCAGAAAAAAGTAAAAATGTGAGAAATTGAAAGAAAATGAGATTCTGAAGCATGGGTATCAACTCAATCAATTATTCCACAGTGATCTTAGCCGAAAACGAAAAATCTATCCCACGAAAATCATAGGGGTTGTTATTTTCACTGCCTAATAATGAAGTTATGACTGTTATGAGATCTTAAAAATTAGTGAGTAAAATCTACTTAGTGCTTCATAATATGTATAGTTTTACGACTCAGTGTTTTTAAGATGCCGTAGAAAAATTAAAAACTGTCAACTTGTCATCGCCTTCCAAAGGCTGTATCTTGAAAGGGAGGCCGATTTAAAAAGAAATTTTAGAAATTACCCTTGTTTATTTTCATCGAGCAATCATCTCCAAAAGTCCTTCGCATTTGTTTACAGACACCCTGTATACACTGGTGCATTCAGCCTCATTCTTCAGGGTAGCCCCTGATATACATTGATATCACATTTTCAGATTACTCCTGAATTTTTTATGAAAGAAACATTTTTTTACAATGTATAAATGCCTTATGCATAATAAACTCGAATGTTCTCATTGATATGATAACTTGCTTCAAATTGGAAATCCCACAATTTGGATATAGGGACAATGTATGATTCAAAAACGTTTTCTATTTTCCGTAAATAATACACAAGATATTGTTAACGTACACTGGAAAGTTCAGCAAAAAAAAGGTACATTAGAAGGGGTCTGGTCCCTCTGCTCCCCTCCTGACCCCTCTATAAATACACCAGTGGTGATATACAGAACACATTCTGAAGCATTAATAGTTATTTAATCAACTAGGTTATTAAAGACAGCGAGTAATGGTCAAGATATTTTAACGCGTGAGCGGATCGAACTTTAATAGTTCGAGACCATTAGTCGCTCGATTAATAACCGAGTTGATAACAAGATTTTTCTGACGATCTCAATTGTGTATGAATTCTTGATTGAAATACATTCTCATTTTGCAAGACTTACATTTGACATAATAAAATTTCTATAATATGTATCTACTAGCGACCCGCCCCGGCTTCGCACGGACATCACATTAGAAACCTCAAAAATAACAGTACTTCTCCACTATTTAATGGATGTTATTATACATATAAACCTTCCTCTTGAATCACTCTATCTATTAAAAAAAACGCATCAAAATCCGTTGAGTATTTTCAAAGATTTAAGCATACAAAGGGACATAGGGACAGAGAAAGCGACTTTGTTTTATACTATGTAGTGATGTTCCAGTAGAGTTTTGACATTTTTCGTAGTGTTTCTGAATACTGTGTGTACGGTTTCCATGAGGATTGCACATTAAAATAACAGAAATTGAGCATTAAAATGGGTCATTTGTGATCAATTTCGTACACATTAAAATCGCCTTTTATTTTGAGATCGACGGAAAAAAAAATTTAACCTCTAGCCAATTCTTTTTCAAAGGCTGAATAATATTATTTTTTAACCCCGATTCTTCAAAAGTGAAAAAATCAAAATTTTTGAAAGTATAAGACTGGTTCTACCCACTAACGCGGCGAAACGGAGTTAGTAACCAAAATGTCTGAAGTTACTCTGTTTACGGTCTCCCGGACAGAATATATGACCTTGGATTCTGTGTCACTGGACCAACCGCCATTTCAGCATGATGTTATCAGAAAAAAGGACAAATGTGAGAAATTGCGATTCTGAAGCATAGGTATCAACTCAATTATTCCAGAGTGGCCTTAGCCGAAAACGAGAAATTGCTATAAACCTAGATATAGAATCTAGCAACGTAGAGCGTTCGACTTCGAACGGGAGCCCCACTTCGCGCGATCGAGACCGCGGGCGACGAGCACCAGCTCGCTAACATCAGTGAGCTGTCAAGATGGCGAGGTAACAGGTGCTACACGATACCGCGCGATTCGCAAAAGAACTGTGCGTTCTCGGTTTCACCAATCGAGGTTTGTGTATGTGCCAGTGGAAAATAAACATTATTTGTGATTTTTCCCCATTTTGGATTACGGTGACAAGAAGTAGAAACTGAAAAAAGTGAGTACTCATGTAGGTCCAACAAGAAAAAAATGTTCCATGACCGGGTCGGCCGTCCTCATTCTTGTAAATATTGTGAAGGTAACGGGGTTTAACCGGTTCCTTAATGTGCCAATCGGTTAATATTTTCTTCAAATAATGCTTTCGATGATGGGCATCTTCTTCGAAGTTATTTTTGATGGTGAGGTTTGCTTGGTAGCGGTGTTAGTTGCGGATATATCTATTTTTTTGAATCGAGCGCCGTTTAACATCGACATTAGTTTTTATGGCTTCGAACATCTTCAACGTTTAATATGTCAACATGGTAATCACTCTGGTCATATTTTTGTATGAATTTTCTCTTTTTTGAAAAAACCCTCGAAAAAACCTCAAGTCTCACGAAACAGCTCTGACCTTACAGAACTTCAATCTTGTAGCAGTGGTGATTGGTAGGTTCGCTGAAAACTAGTCTAGATTTTTATACCCCTACTGGCATATAGCAGTGTATAGATATGAAAATATTTTAAATAAGCCCCGACTCGTAGAATGTTGTTTACAATATAAATTGATTTGGATAACATAAACATGTATATAAACGTCATAGAACATTATCATAAAGAATTTGAATTAATCGAACTGCCACCTAAATAATATACAGGGTGATTTTTTTAAGTGTTTCATTAGACGTTTTCGAGGAAGGAATTGTAATACAGATTCAAGATTTTGGATTTTCGTTTTAGAGTACATGAACTTTGAATTTTGATTGTAAAATATTTTCAAGAGGAATCTACTTCCGGTTTCACCGGAAACGAATGTAACTTCGTTATTTCAAATGCAACACCCTGTATATTTATACATATTCCAATACTTCGTTCAATTCTACACTGATTTGATGTATGATATGTGCAACCACTCAAGTGGTTCTTGAATTATAGCCTGATTATCAAATTTTTTGAAAAAAAGGTTGTCACAAATTAGTGTCCATATCTTCAAAATCCCTCATTACAAGAGTTTTTTTTTGCGAAAGTGGAACAAAAGAAAGTACGCTGATACTGTTTCTTGTTTAACTTATGAGGAAATATTATACAGGGTGTCTGAAAAAGGGCCTCAAAGTGAGCCTCAATAAAACAATGAAATCTCACTTTTTTCAAATGGCAACCCTATAATTTTGTAATTCCAATCGATTGCTCGTCAAAAACCAGTTATGGTGTCCCGAACATTTCATGCCTCTAAAATCAGTATTTTTGCCGTTATTCAATAAAATTCGAATTTCACGATTAAAGACAGGTTTCGCACAGTTTGTAAGCTTGCATTTTTGAAGTAGGCTATGTTAGGAACTGTCATTCTTACTTTTTCTTACAGATCAAGCACTAATCAAAACATGCAATAATAATTTCACTGGAATGATTAATCAAGGGTATGTTCTTTATTTGAGGCAAATGTAACAAATTCCTAGAAAAGGTAATTAGAAATTCAACGAACGAAATTCACATTTACTGACTTTTTTTGTTAAAGGTGGTAAATGTGGATTGCTTCCGTTAAAAGTTCTGACTGCCCTTCCTAAAATTTTGTTACATTCACCATAAATGAAGAACATATTCAATACATCACTGTTACTGTGATTCATATTTTGCATAGTGCCCGATTTATCAAAAAAGTATAAATGACAGTTCTCTAAAATGCATTATAAATCAACAGACATAGCCTTCTTGAAAACTTCTATCCTAATAAATCTATGGTTAGACTAAAAAACCTTGATTCAATCCTGAAATTCGAATTTTATTCAATAACGGCAAAACTACTGATTTTAGAGGCATGAAATGTTTGGGACACCCTAACTGGTTTTTGACGAGCCATCGATTGGAATTACAAAATTATAGGGTTGCCATTTGAAAAAAGTGAGATTTCATAGTTTTATTGAGGCTCACTTTGGGGCCCTTTTTCAGACACCTTTATTATATTTCCTCATAAGTTATACAAGAAACAGTATCAGCGTACTTTCTTTTGTTCCACTTTCGCAAAAAAAACTCTTGTAATGAGGGATTCTGAAGATATGGACACTAATTTGTGACAACCTTTTTTTCAAAAAATTTGATAATCAGGCTATAATTCAAGAACCGCTTGAGTGGTTGCACATATCATACATCAAATCAGTGTAGAATTAAACGAAGAATTGGAATATGTATAAATATACAGGGTGTTGCATTTGAAATAACGAAGTTACATTCGTTTCCGGTGAAACCGGAAGTAGATTCCTCTTGAAAATATTTTACAATCAAAGTTCATGTACTCTAAAACGAAAATCCAAAATCTTGAATCTGTATTACAATTCCTTCCTCGAAAACGTCTAATGAAACACTTAAAAAAATCACCCTGTATAATACAAAAGCTCGACAAAAAGCTTGATGTTTGAATTTTTTATGCCTGATTAAATCGACGCCCTTTAAATGTAGACAAAATATCGAACTCTTGATTTTTTAAATTCTTTGTATAATTATTGAATTTTTTTTTCATTCTATCAACTACTTGTTCTGAAAATATTCAATAAATAAAATTCCGAAAGTCCAGAATTAAAAGAAACTAAACTTTTTTTAGTTTTTAGCCAAGATACTCCTATAACACATATTCTCTTAAAAGAGATTTTTTCACAATTACACACCATCTATATGTTAATCAACATTGGACACCAAAAAATAAAAATTAGAACCAATCGCATTTCTAATTTTGAAAATCTTCCAGAGAAAATTTGAAATCATCATAACTCGGAAATCCAACCTGAAAATCGAAACTTACAGATATTTGGGCAAAACGTATTTCCTAAGAATAAGCACGACTAAATAAAAATTAACCAACTTCTGTTAGTCATGAATTATAATATCTTAAAGTAAATGGATATCTACTTTCAACTCAGTTTTGGGTAAAAGAACAAAATGTGTATAGAAATCCTTATTTTGAAGGTTATTAGAATATAGATATATGACATTTTGCAATTTTTTATGGCATAAGGTGTCTGGAATGAAAGCAAAATATCGCCATATATTCAAAATCATCCTAAGATTATCTTAAGAATCGGGGTAATTACCCCCCCTAAAACCGCCAGAGTCTTACGATAATTTTGAATACTACCCCATCTAAGAATTTTTCTATAGGTCAATTATTTTTATTCTTCGATGAAAATTATTTAACTTTTGGAATTAAACTATTAAACTATCATATTTTTTAGAATTACCCCCTCTAAGCCCAATGTCTGTAAACGCCCCTGTCTTGAGATAAGTTTGTGATTGTGAAGAATAAGACAACATATATTGTAAATTTATTTTGATGTAAAAATTAATCTGATAAAATTCATTTAAAATCAATAACTCTGAGTTATGAATCTATTTTCACATATTAATTAGGAATACAATTTGTATTAATTGTTTAAAAATTCACAACAATTTAAAACATGATCTTATATCGTTACTTTTCGAGTGTTAGAGTTCACAAGATGAGTTATTAAGTGATGAGTGATTAAGAGTGTATCAGTAAGTGAATTTCTTAGCGACATTCTTTTGGCCCTCAGAAAGTCTATTATACTATATAAGTACGTATACAGTGTGAAACAGCCAAATGGAATAAATTGGACAACGAATAAATTAGAGCGTGTTGGGAAAAACGCTTGGACACGTCGATTTGTATTTTTAGATGCGGAGTTTAAAAAAAAATATATTGGGTGTGTCATGTGACAGTAGCCAATTCCAACTTTCTTATTTTAAAAACAACCCTCTGTATATTATTAGTTTTTTGGATTTTTCAAAAAATTTTAGACATAATTCATAGGTATACAATGTCCCACACTTATCTTCAACTGTTTCTGAAATTTTCAGATGTATCACAAAAATTAACATTGATAAAAGAAAATTATTTTATTTTACAAATAATGTAAAAAAAACATTAATTTCAATGTGAGATATGTTCTAATGAGTATTGAGTGTAGTGTAGCGAATTTGTGAAATAAAATAATATACTTTTTTTAATGTTAATTTTTGTAATACATCTGAAAACACTTTATATTTCCAAAACAGTTGGCGATAGGTGTAAGACATTGTGCATGAATTATGTCAAAAATTTTCTGAAGAAACCAAAAAACTAATAATATGTAGGAGGTTGTATTTATAATAAGAAAGTTGGTATCGGCCACTGTCACATGACACACCCTATATAATTATCTTTAAAAAAAAATGGGCATCTTAAAATACAAATCGACGTGTCCAAGCGTTTTTCCCAACACGCTCTCATTTATTCGTTATCGAATTTATACCATTTATGCTCGAGACTATGTTACAGATACTGCTCAAACCGAGGCTCAAACTCAGCGTTGCTATAGAAGTCAGCTGACTTATTTTTCAATAGGTTCATCCTTGAAAGTATTTAGATTTTAATTTTTTTGAAATACTTACTCCTCCTGGTGATTGGAGGATTATTTTTTCCCTCTCTAAATACATCGAGAAATACTCTCCCTCTAATATTATCCTTCGGTCGTTGTGATTTATTTAAACACAAAAGATTTCCCTGTTTTGACTCCAACTAAACATATTCACGAGTCTGTACATGTTCTGCATTTTTTTATCATGTGAATACCTTTCCATTCACTTTGAGTCTATTCAGATTGCACGATGTTCGTGATATTGTTATCTTTTTATTTGTATACGCGACAACTGTACAGGCATTAAAAACACGTTATTGAAGATAGGTATGCGATTACATTTAATCTAACTGAGCAATAATCGAGATTTAGATAACTCTGTCATTTCTATATATAAATATAATTTTTTTAACGTGGTGAAACACGTGTTATGAAAATAAAAGACAACAGCAGCATTTTCTGAAGCTTAATTGCCTGCTATTGACGAGTGAAGAAATGACATCACTTAAGTGAGAGTACACATCAATTTAATAATAAACAGAGTGTTGTGAAAAAGGACCACCCCTGATTTTTATCATAATAACTCGTAACTTAATTAATACCGAAATGGATGATTTCAAATTAAATGAAAATTTGGCGTTTACTGCATCTTTATACATAAAATTTATAAATGTTTTGAGGATTGTCAATATATTTTCAATTGAGATATTATTACTCAGTCGCTATGATCTTGAAAAATTCGTGAGTAATAGCAATACAAATAGGTTGGAAATTATGGACCAGAACTGCCATTCAGATCTGAAATTTATCACTGTTTCTGAAGAAATAAGTAAAAAATTGCAGAAATATAATCGAATTGTGAAATCTCCAGATCTTCTAAAAGAAACGAATATATTGCAGTAGGTTAAAGTCGTAAGAATCAAGTGATTTGACACGTTTCTCTGACTGTTTTAATTTCTAATTGAAATTTAACTGTTGAATGATAATTTTTTGTAACGATAGAAACACCGATACACTATCAGTTGTACTTACATGAGTAGAAAAGTATGCTAGCCGACTTCAAAACATTAAACCGCTTATTGCCTTTTACCTGAGTCAAATCATAAAAAATGGCTCGAAAAATGGCCATTAAAATTGGTCAATTCGATAAGTCATATCTGGATACTATTTATAAACAAAGTGAAGATGCACTGTTCTTATATGCTCAATGAAGAATGATTTTTTTGATGTGAAAATATTGAAACATGCTGTGCATTTTTGTCTGGTCTTGGGTTCAATAACTTTCAATATAATGACGTAGCAAATATTTTTTCGAGTGAATTTGGTGCTTTCATCGTTCAAAATTGTTATGGAAAAAATCGACTTCATAGTTTTGAAGTTGAATATTTCTGATTGGATATCGAAAATCGCGAATGAATGGAATGGAATTGAACATAATTTCATGCTGAATCATAGTATTGAACATCATTGTGAAGAACTTGAATGGAATTGAACATCTACTGAGGGGTTCCTTACTTTGGACTTTTGTTGTACTTACAAAATATGGAATTGTGATTGAATCACATGGAAAAAAATGGAAATGAACGTTATTCAAAAGTAATTGAGAGGAATTATAATGAAATGAATTGAATTGTGGTGAAGTAAATGGATTTGTGGTGAATTGGAAAAAATGTTGGTGAATTAAACGTAATTTTGGGAATTCATTGGAATGATTTGTCAAATTGGAATTTGAAAAAATCATTGCACTGAGTCCCACAAATGTCACAAGAATGGAATTATAATGAAATGAATGGAATTTTGGACACTAAGGGGATTTGTGGTTAATTAAAAGAATTGTGGTGATTTAAATGGAATTTTAATTATTCGATGGAATAAATTTTGAAATTGTCATTTGAAATTTATCCACGAGTGTCACAAGAATGAAATTGAACGGAATTTAATAGGAATTGAATGGAATTTTAATGAATTGAATGAAATTGTGGTGAATTAAGCAGAATTTTGGGAATTTAATGGAATATATTGTCAAATTGTAATTTGAATAAATTATCGCACTGAATGCCACAAATGTTAAACTTCAAGATATAGTTGTCAGTTTCCAAATTAAACCAGGGTTGTCCAATCCCGAAATATAAAAGGCAACGATAGTAGAATACTCAATATGGAATTGTTGCATGTATCGACTACTTTGATTGATTGATACTTTGGAATAAACAACCTGTTCTTGTGATTGAAACACTTATATCAAGACTGACCTCTTGAATTTAATTTTAAGGCACAGTCTCCACCGTTCATTATATAATAGAGAACCTGTTTCTAGAATCAATTTTATATAAAATCATACAATTATCCTAAACGGCAATAACATTCGTAATTTATACTTTCGCGTATTACAAAGTTCGGGATCCAAATTACATTGCATAAAATGCCAGCATTCCTGCAATCAACCGTTGTGCAGAATTCGGCCAGCTATCTGGTGTGATGTTATATAATTAGGTATTGAATTCATCATGTGTAGAACGTTCATAACACATTTGAGAAATGAACTAATTTCACCTTCTTCGTCATTGATGGATGGCTCTGATTTCATTTCTAAGAAAAATCTTTGTTGGTTTCTTCATGGGTGATTGATTGAGATATGAATCATCATTCGTTCAGTTTGGTGGTGTTTTCGATTAGTTGGCTGTAATTGTATAGATTTCACATTTGTATGTATAACAATCAAACAAAAATAAAAAAATTAAGATATTTTAGAAAATCCTGAAAACTATTTGCATCATTGTACCTAACCAACTTATTCATAAATAAAACTTTCTCAACGCTCGCCTAAAATTTTGGCATTATTTTTCACGCATATACAGGGTGGAGCAAAGAACTTGCTGATTTGGAAATTTAATTTAACGAAAATTATTATTATTTCCCTTTCTGATGTTACGAGTACGTGGCACTACTTTGTCATTATTATTATTTTTTTTATTACAATAATATCAGAAGAGGCCGGAGTTTAAGGATACTAAAGCGTGAATACTACGAAAAATTTTTCGAATATTGTAAAAACTGAAAATCTGATGAGGATTTTATATACATATTCAACTTTCAATAACAATACCATGCTTTTTTAATTTATTGCAAATACAAACACCATACAACCAACAATTTTGAATGGACATATTTTATGAAACACCCTGTACGATTTGGCTGGTTAACGAACTCAACTGAGCCATTTGGGAACCGACCTCACCAAGAAAATTTCAAGTTTCTAAGAAAACCTCTTCGAAAGTTATTGTGCTAACGGCCGGACGGCCCCACGGACAGAATTGAATTTGACCACGAATTCGTCATCAGGAAGTGGAACCTTATTGTTTGAGACCATTTTTTGTTCAAAATTTGAACAGTTTGGGCAAAACGATATAGCACTCGTTTAAGGAGAACGAGGGCTCCAAAAAAGGAAGTTTTCACCAAAATCGTGAAAAAATAATTTGGAAGAGATAAAAACTTATACCAAAAACATCGCTCTTTGAACTTTTTGCATGGATTTTGAGACTTTGTAGAAATGTGTTATAACAGAAGTGTTGGTTCTTAATATTACCCTCCATAGTACCCAAAACTTTGCCCTTCAACTTTTTTATAAAGGAACTGCCAAAAATCTAAATAAAACCTTTTTTACCCTTTCAAAATCAACCCCTATCACTTTCCAACCTAAGATCGCAGATAAATTATTTTTCTTTTAATTTCAATTGTTCTTTTTTCGCCCTTTCCTTCAATTTCTCAAATTAAAAATAAAATGGGAACATTTTGACCGAGCTTTATACACGGAAGAGAAAGGTAAATGGAATTTTAATTACAATTGATATAAAGGACAAAAGTTCACGTGAACTTATTAAAGAAGTAGATACTTCAATTAAGCTGCTGTTCTTCATTGACAATAATACTCATCTACATTTATGTGGAACAATAACGTTGGGATTGATATTACGGAGTCGGTTAATAAACACTGATTATTAGGTCTTTATATTACCCTCGATAACACTCAAAACTTTGCCCTTCAACTTGTTTATATAGGACCTGTAGTTTTGCCAAAAATCGAAATAAATAGTTTTTTACCCTTTCAAAATCAACCCCTATCACTTTTCAACCTCAGATCGCTCATAAATTATTTTTCTTTTGATTTCAGTTGCTCTTCTTTTCGCTCCCTTCCTTCAATTTCTCAAATTAAAAATGAAATGTTTACTTTTTGACTTCGAACCGAGCTTCAAACACGGAAGAGAAAGGTAGCTGGAATTTTAATTAAAAAAATTAAACATTCAGTATATCAGTCTTGATTTACAGAATAAATTTTATTCGAATTGGTTTTTCTGTTATGGAAATATAGATATTCCGAGAGATATTCTTCTTTTCAATATCCCAAATGAATTTTTTATGGTTCTGTTGACACCATGGTCACAAAATTTTGCATGAAAATTCATTAAAACAGTCTTCATTCACAAAAAAAAAATTTCACTTGAATCGAATATCCTGTTGTGGAAATATTCAGGTTCTTTTTTTTAATATTCCAATTGAATTGTTTTCGGTTATTTTTTTACTATGGCCACAAAATTCTTCATGAAAATTCAGTGTATTAATCTCTATTCATAAAATAAATTTTATTCGAATCGGATATTTTTTCATGGAAATATGAAGTTCCTTTTTTTCAATATTCCATTTCAAGTCTTTAGGATAATCCCTTCGAAAGTTACTGTACTAACGGCCGGACGTCCTCACGGACGGAATTGAATTTGACCACGAATTCGTCATCAGGGAGTCGAACCCTATCGTTTGAGATCATTTTAGGCTCAAAAATCAGAAAATTACAGACATTTGGGAAAAAACGATATACCCAGCACTCGTTAATGGAGAACGAGCTTTCAAAAAAAAAAGTTTTCACCAAAATCGTGAAAAAAATAATTTGGAAGAGATAAAAACAAAAAACCAGGCTCTTTGGACTTTTCGCATTGATTTTGAGATTTTGTAGAATTGTGTGATAACAGAAGTGTTAGGTCGTTTTTCACCATTTCAAAAACAACCCCTATCACTTTCCAACATCAGATCGCCCAAAAATTCTTTTTCTTTTAAATTCAGTTGTTCTTTTCTTCGCTCTTTCCTTCAATTTCTCAAATTAAAAATGAAATGTTCACTTTTTGACTTCAAACACGGAAGAGAAAGGTAGCTGGTATTTTAATTACAATTGATATGAAGGACAAGAGTTCACGTGAACTTATTAAAGAAGTACTTCAATTAAGCTGTTGTTCATTGACAATAATATACTCACCTACATTTATGTGGAATAATAGCGTTGGGATTGATATTACGGAGTCGGTTAATAAACACTGATTAAATTTTATACGAAATGATGGCGAGGCAATTCTACATTGCAGATGAGGTATTATACAACATAACATTAATTTAAAACAAACATTCTAACTTCGAGGCAGGTACTGTTTTCTTGGCCTAGCAGTGCTAACGGTCTGATAGATTGAGGCGTATGATCAGCATAATCGAGTCCATAAAAGCAATCGATTTGCATAGATACACTCACCTAGAGTTCATTCGGGTTCTCCGAAATATATTCTGAACGGTTATTCGCTGAAGAAAAAGGCCAGTGTTTTTAGACACCTTTCAGAAATGGGGAAATTTACTAATTCATTCAACTTTGTTTCATTTTAGATCAAATTAATGTTAATTTAGAATTTGGAGCCGAAAATGGTGTCTAATATTCGAATTCAATTCACTGATGAAAAATTGGAGTTGGTTTTGGGCAGCATCGATCGGGGTGTCAATTCTCGTAATCACTCGTTCGGCGAACGTATACGGTCGTGAAATTTTGAGCGTAGATTTTTGGAAATTGTAATAATTAAATGCGTTCGAAATGAACGTACATTTTCGTCGGAACGATTATTTGACGATATGCTCGAGAATATCGAATATAATTATTACAATTTTTTAAAATCTACGCTCAAAATATCACGAACGTATACGTTCGTCGAACGAGATGAACCCGAGAATTGAAACCCGGAATAGTTCATTTTTGGAATATACTATCACTTTTCCATCATTTTCACAACTTACTTCTGAATTTTTTGCCCGTGATGCAATCAATCGAAAATTTTCTCAGGGTATCAGCGATTTTGTAAGAGTTGTGGATTTTATTCGTTGAGATTTCTTTTTTCTCACAGTATAAAAAAGTAACATTACTATGGTACATAATTTCAGAAAATGCAAGGAACTTTGCTGCAGCTTAGAAACTGGATAACATTTTGAAAAAAAACATGGTTTGAAAAGCACAAATGTACGCTCACATTGTTGACATTTTCAGTATTGATTTGTTCACATTACTCCACGTTTTTGGCATCCAATTTTCAAAATGTTACATCCAGTTTCACAGCTGCTGCAGTGAAACTGGTTCTTCTCAATTTCTCAGAATATTTACCATAGTAATGTAATTTCACACATACTTACAAAAGTTGTGGGCCTTTTTATCACCTAATATTCCGTTCAGGAAAGGTTGAGCCGTCGGTTGGTCATGGAAATTTGGCATATTCCACTGTGTATATTAGAATTTTAGGTTATGTTGTTTATTTTCTTGTCAGATTGATACTCAATGTTGTCAATATTGTTCTTTGTTAACTAGCAAGCTCGTCGGACGAGGCCGGATACATTCGGCAACGTTTACTTTATTTTACGTTATGACAGCAAATACTGCCAACTTCAGATAAATAAACAAACGCCTACTATGCGCTCAAACTTTCGCGAACGGACTATACACCTATGCCGTCTTACTTTCTTCCATTGGACTTGTAGTTCTTTGTAATTTCTGAGAACATCAACTTTTTGATCAGAAATTGTGGTTTCAATTTGAGTTGAAAACATTTATATTTTGAAAAAAAAAATAATCCGAAAGCAATGAACTTCTCTACGGTTCTTCTACTTTTTGACCTCAACCACGATCTCAACGAAGTTTGTGGTTTTCAACTTATTTTTTCTGTCGAAAGGCAAAAATGATTCTCACTATGTGGTATGAACGCTTTTTTCGTTTGTCCAGTTCATAATGAAACATCCTGTATTTAGCTATGTCCTGAGGTACAAACTAAACCTTCAAATTAAAAGACACAGTGAAAATTTCAGGTTGATTATTTTATTGATGGGTGAAGCAAGAGTTAATCTAAAAATACTATAAAACTATAAATTCTGCTTCTTTAGACTTTCAAGCCATTATCTTTGAATGCAACAATTCACTAATGGTTTTCTGTCTCAATAACAACCTGAAGCTAAATAAATCCTAATAAATCAGGTCGAACGAAAGGCTCATGTTAGATATGACCGAAAGTAGTTGAATATTGTTAAATGCAGTAAGGAGAGGCAGGTTATCCTTTCTTCTTTGGACAAATCCTTTTCCTTCAGTGAAAGCTCATCGTGAAGATCTTGTCTCAAATATCGTCGTCGGCTAATACAGCTTGTAGCATCGGATAACAATTTAATTCATTGTACACGAAAACAAAACTTAATACCTGCTGAATTGATGTCTAACCCACATTTCATCCTTACGTAACGCATGTATGTGAGGAGATGTTTAACTGTATTGAATTTTGAGTTTATATCTCTATTTGCCAATGAACGTTAATAACCAAGAAATGTGGATCTGTTTTGTTGCAGAGAATTTAATGAAGATTAAAACATGAGGATTTATTTAAATTCATTTTAGAGCAAGAGCCCGTGAACCCCAGACCTTCGTTATTTTATAAAAGCTGAAAACTTGTCTACGCATGCTCCCAACACAGGTAGGAACGATGGACCATTATGAAGTTTGGGTTACCCTGGCTTTGGCAGGTAAACGGTATTAAAGGGGTGTAAAATACTGATTTATATTCGTCAAATAATAAAGTGTGATTTTTTTATATAACCTTCAGAATATCATTAAAAATCACGTCATTAATTGCCAGACACTTAATATCGTGGCAACCCCTTGCCAGACACCCTTATTGTTCATTAAATTATATGTAATTCTACTTACGTTATAGTATAAAAGTTGATTTTTATATATAATACTTGGCTAATAATTAGATAATGTTTCCTCATTAGCCAGACATTTTTGATAGTTCCAACTCTTTGCCAGACAAGCATGTAGTTTAGCTGCAGGTGCGAGGGCGAGACAGTATATATGAGTGATTGCGAGTGAGACGGCATGATTATAATGACTTATGCAAATAAATTTTTTTGATACAGATTTATATAATTAATAATTTTAGTGAATCTCAAAAACATCTGAAGAAAAAACATTCGATGCTAACTAAATTAAATTGTTAATAGAATAAATTAAAATTTTTATCAATTTTATTTAGTTGTAGCATCGAATGTCTTTTCTTCAGATGTTTTTGAGATTTACTTAAATGATTAGTTATATAAATCTGTACCAAAAAAATTATTTGCATAAGTCATTATAATCATGCCGTCTCACTCGCACCCACTCATATATACTGTCTCGCGCTCGCACCTGCAGCTAAACTACATGCTTGTCTGGCAAAGGGTTGGAACTATCAAAAATGTCTGGCTAATAAGGAAACATTATCTGATTATTACCCAAGTATTATATATAAAAATTAGCTTTTATACCATAACGTAAGTAGTATTACATATAATTTAATGAACATTAAGGGTGCCTAGCAAGGGGTTGCCACGATATTAAGTGTCTGGCAATTAATGACAAGTTTTGTAATGATATTCTGAAGGTAATACCAAAAAATCATCTTTTATTATTCGATGAATTCAGATCAGTATTTTATACCCCTTTAATACCACAGAACATAAAATATTTTAATAACGTTCACCTGCCAAAGCCAGGGTAACCCAAACTTCATAATGGTCCATCGTTCTTACCTGTGTTGGGAGCATGCGTAGAAAAGTTTTCAGCTTTTATAAAATAACGAAGGTCTGGGGTTCACGGGCTCTTAGACTATTTTGAATTATGTTGCAAAAAGTAATAATTTCAAATTCTAAAGTATATCAGTATCGCTTATTATTATTTATTATTTGAACTGGGGTTGTTTTGGCTTGGTTATAGCATTCCAGGAACTGCGTCTTTGTAGATCGTTCGTTCTCTACCATACTCATTCATGGAAACCCAAGGAGGCCGTCAATGGCGTTGATAAAACCGACAACCTTCTTTGGAGCCTTGGCTGTTACCTCTTGGGTGTCCAGGGCCGGTTTCTTTCCCATATGAATTGATCTTAGGCCAGCAAACTCTGGATACTTGTACACCATGTCTTCAGATATTTCTGCTTCTGATTCACAAAGCCTACAAATCTCATCTGTCGACTTTCCCATACCGACAGCTTCAGAAGCTTTTAGAGCAAGAGCCCGTGAACCCCAGACCTTCGTTATTTTATAAAAACTGAAAACTTGTCTACGCATGCTCCCAAAACAGGTAAGAACGATGGACCATTATGAAGTTTGGGTTACCCTGGCTTTGGCAGGTAAACGGTATTAAAGGGGTGTAAAATACTGATCTAAATTCGTCAAATAATAATGTGTGATTTTTTGGTATAACCTTCAGAATATCATTAAAAATCACGTCATTAATTGCCAGACACTTAATATAGTGGCAGCAACCCCTTGCCAGACACCCTTAATGTTCATTAAATTATATGTAATTCTACTTACGTTATAGTATAAAAGCTGATTGTTATGTATAATACTTGGGTAATAATTAGATAATGTTTCCTCATTAGCCAGACATTTTTGATAGTGCCAACCCTTTGCCAGACAAGCATGTAGTTTAGCTGCAGGTGCGAGCGCGAGACAGTATAATATAAGTGAGTGCGAGTGAGACGGCATGATTATAATGAAATTTTTAAAAATTTTATTTAGTTGTAGCATCAAATTTCTTTTCTTCAGATGTTTTTGAGATTCACTTATATGATTAGTTATATAAATCTGTACCAAAAAATTTATTTGCATAAGTCATTATAATCATTGCTAGACTGCTTCCTCATATTGGCCTTTTCCAAACCCACAGAAAGGCTCAGGTCCAGCTAGTGTTAACCTTGATCCTAACAAGTCAGGTCGAACGAAAGGCTTATATTAGATATGACCGAAAGTAGTTTAATATTGTTGAACACAGTAAGGAGAGACAGGTTATTCTTTTTTCGGACAAATACTTTTTCTCCAGTGAAAGCTCATCGTGAAGATCTTGTCTCAAATATCGTCGTCGGCTAATACAGCTTGTAGCATCGGATAACAATTTAATTCATTGTACACGAAAACAAAACTTAATACCTGCTGAATTGATGTCTAACCCACATTTCATCCTTACGTAACGCATGTATGTGAGGAGAGTATTATTACATGTTCAACTGTATTGAATTGTAAATTTATCTCTCTACTTGCTAACGAACTTTAATAACCAGGAAATGT
This sequence comes from Propylea japonica, assembly GCA_013421045.1. NCBI lineage: Eukaryota > Metazoa > Arthropoda > Insecta > Coleoptera > Coccinellidae > Propylea > Propylea japonica. The sequence continues at coordinate 91,216,657 of CM024240.1, forward strand.
GGATCTGTTTTGTTGTAGAGAATCTAATGAAGATTAAAACATGAGGATGAATTTAGATTGTTTGTGAATTCGGTTACAGAAAGTGATAGTATCAAATTGTAAATATATGTAGTATCGCGTAACATCTTCTTTGAACAAATTAAGCAGTAGCAATCACGAGCCCCTTCAAATTGTTCAATGTATTCTCAATAATATGTCATCTAAATATCAGATTGTGGCTTATTTTTAATTATAGGTTATATTGTGGTTTACGGGCATCGTGTCAACCTATGAAGTATTTTGTGCGTTACTTTATTAGGGTATTTTGCCCAGGAATGTGATCTTCTTCGCGAATTCGATTATTTCCTTGAGGGACTTCGCTCTTTATTGAACAAACGAAGAATAAGTCCCATTTTACCACAATTTTTATTGAAATGGTTAAAAATTGACGACTAGTTTCGGAACTTTATGTACTCCCATTATCAAGTCAAAGCTACAAAATTAGTATCATAAGTAATTAAAACAACACAATATACAGTGTGTTTGGTCACGAGTTAGCGATAATTTTAGGTAATCAAATATACCTAATATTATCGACAAAAACACCCAAACTTGGAAGTTTACCCCCTTAGTTTTGGAGTAGCCCCCATTTTAAATTTACGTTTTTATTTTCGTTGACCCTTCCAAATAATATCGATTTCTTTGGACATAAAGGTCCTACAGATGCGAAAAAAATGTTTTTTGAAAGATGATACTACCGCCTTTCATTGAAGTATAACAATATAAAAACATTCAAATTGATAACGCCATAAAAAAATTCTTTGAAAAAGTTCATAGTGAAAATATGTACTGATTTTCTCAGTAAATCTACAATAGTAGAAGAACTAGCACATTGAAGTATAATTTTTTTTCAATGATTTAACACGCAAGGACACAAGCTACAAAACAACACTCACATCATTTCTGTAAGTTACATAATTTGAGGGTTATTGCTGTTCGAACATGACCCTTATGAAAATTGGTAAAATAAAAAAAACCGCAGTACTGTACTTTCGATAATTTTCAATGATCAAACCGAGGATCAAACCAACAAATTAATCATAAAAATTGCTCAAAATGGCCGCCTCTGCTCTGTAGACAGGCAGTGGCCTTCATGACGACCTGTCTTGTGTCTTTTGCTCGCGTAGTGATCATGTTCGAACCGCAATAACTCTCAAATTATGTAACTTACAGATATGATGTGAGTGTTGTTTTGTAGCTAATACCCTTGCATGTTAAATAATTGAAAAAAAATTATACTTCAATGTGCTAGTTCTTGTACTATTGCGGATTTACTAAGAAAATCAGTACATATTTTTACTATGAACTTTTTTAAAGAATTTTTTTATGGCGTTTTCAAGTTGAATGTTTTTATATTGTTATACTTCAATGAAAGGTGGTAGTGTCATCTTTCAAAAAACATTTTTTTCACATCTGTAGGATCTTTATGTCCAAAGAAATCGATATCATTTGGAAGGGTCAACGAAAATAAAAGAGTAAATTTAAAATGGGGGCTACTCCAAAACAAAGTGGGTAAACTTCCAAGTTTGGGTGTTTTTGTCGATAATATTAGGTATATTTGATGACCTTAAATTATCGCTAACTTGTGACCAAACACACTGTATACACGGACTATTTACATACACGCTAAAAATTACTGAATGCCAAAAAATTTCTATGAAAATTCAAAGATATATAAATATAATCATAGGAGAATTATTTTTGAATTTTTATAGAAATTTTTCTACATTCAGTAATTTTTAGCGTGTATGTGAGTAGTCCATGTATATTTTGTGTTATTTTAATTATTTATGATACTAATTTTGTAGCTTTGACTTGACAATGGGCAATTGGGCTCCCAGGACCTTGTAAATTTTACAAACAATAAAACTCATTTCAAATGGAATCAGCTGTATGGAATATGCGTTTATTTTTTCTTACAATCGATGAAAAAATACACGTGTTTACTAACACGAACAGGTAGATAAACAAATATCTACCTTGATAAGATGTTTCCTTGGCGTTTGAATTTTACTGTTTAGCTTCCAAGTCGCAGTGATATTATCATTTATTTCCATTCGTACATCTAAGAAACTGCGCCTTTGTCTAGGTCACAGCTGAGCTACTCTTAAAGGTCTCCTTGTGGTACTGATTGAGACTATTCTTCTATTGATCTTCAAAATAACTTCGAAGGGCTGTTACCTCAGAGTAAGAAATATACGTACAGGTTTGGAAATTCACATCTGAAACATACGATATACAATGCATCAGACAGAGAATTCTTCCGTCCAGTTGCCCAGATGAATAGTCGAGACAATCACTTGCTGTAACACACTGAGTTCAGTTGTCTTACTTCTTTATTCTAGTCTTGTCTCTCTCTTATCGTTTAGAGGAGCGTAATTCTTTAGTATGGTAGGCAACAGTAAATACTTGAATCGAGTTTTACGGGCAGCCTGACAAATTAAAAATTCTATACGTGTAGTTCGGGTTCCCTACCATACTGCGATAAGAGAGAGACGAGACTAGATTATTGCAGTGAGACAGTTGAATTCATTCAGTTATCGCACTTCATTATCTCGCCTATTCATCTGTGCAACTGCAGGGAAGAATTCTCTGTCTGATGCCTTGTATATAGTATGTTCTCGATGTGAATTTCCAAATCGGTAGAAATGCCCATACGCGTGAATAGTACTGCATTGTAATCAACCAAGCATTAGAGTGAGATGGAAAGCATTTCACTGCCACAATGGGGTGAAGTAAACAATTGGTTAGATTTGCATTTCTCCAATTCCTGAATATAATACAACATTTTCTTAATTTTGCCCTAACTATAATTAACGTCATAGCCTTAAGCAACAATAAACCGCCGAATCATTTAAATAATTCAGTTTATGAACGTGAAATCGAAATGAAAATGTAAACACATCGCATCAAGAAACTAAACACTAACAGAAAATGTTGCCAAACTGACAGAATTATCTGTAACAAACGTAAGCCGTTAGTATCAGAGTAGGGGAGTGGTAAATCAATTATCCCAATACGAAATAAACATAAGGCACGATTTCCCAACGCCGGAAGTTTGTTCGCGCTTATAAACAGATTCTACTTGGCTGCATAACAAATGCGTGAAGGCAACTCTAGGTTTACTTTTTACTATGAGGCTGTTACAGATACGTTCGATTCCTTCGAGCAATTTTTGGGAAATTATGGTCTTCTCTTGCTGATGTTACTCTGGGTCGACCGCCTATTTCCAGGAAAAGATAGTGAAGATTTCACACACGAAAATATGTCATGTTACATTCTCCATTAGAACATTTTGATTGACGAATATCCACCAATATTCCGACCATGCTTTACTTGTTTGTTGATATAACGATTATGCTTGTAGCTATCCCAAAATCCGAATTTTCATAAAAATGGAGTTAGCAGGTTTACGCATTTTCTATTTTGAATATCTTGTCTTCTAAAGGAGATATCCTGAATAAATTCAAGTTTCAGCGAAATGTGCGAAAAATTCTTACGAAGTACTCAAATTACAATCATCATTTTTGAACGCTCGTTCTACTTAAACGAGTACTATATCGTTTTTCCCAAATGTATGTAATTTTCGAATTTGAGCCGAAAATGGACTCAAACGATAGGGTTCGACTCTCTGCTGACGAATTCGTAGCCAAATTAATTCTGTCCGTGGGGCCGTCCGGCCGTTAGCACAATAACTTTCGAAGAGATTGTCTTAGAGACTTGAAATTTCGTTGAAAGTTCGTTAAACAGCCAAATCGTACAGGATATTCTTTAAAATCAATGAATATCTCAGAAAATATGCAACCAATCGGAATCAAATGTTAAGGCCAAATGCGAGATGCTGATAACAATCCTCATGCAAAATTTAGTGGCCATAGTGTGAGCAGAACTATGGAAAATTCGATTGGAATATTGAAAAAAAGATACTTCTTTTTGTCATAAAAAGATATCCGATTCGAGTGATTTTTTTTTCATGACTGGAGATCAATATCCTGAATAATCATCCAAAATTTCGTGGCCATAATTTCAACAGAACCATAGAAAATTCAATTGGAATATTGAAAAGAAAAATCTTTATATTTCCATAACAGGATATCCGATTCGAGTGAAATTTATTTTGAGACTGAAAACTACTATACTGAATGTTCATGCAAAATTTCAAGGGGATCGCATCATCAGAATCAAAGAATTTAATTTTTGTAATTATTTAGTTTTTACACATTCCATTTTTTGAATAATTTCTAGAATATATTTTCCATTGTGCTGAGATTCTGCATTCATATATTCGGTATCAATCTCAAATCTCATATAAAATTTCGTGGTAATAGTCTTATTGCTCCACCAAAGAACGAGCGCTCAAAAGCTCCTGTTCAGGGCTTTTCTTAAATTTTTCAAATATGAACTTGCTTCTGAATTTACATCATTTCTTTCACTTGCATTTTTAACCTTGCTTCTCTCCTCGCCATTCTCAACAATTTGCCATTCTGTTGTATGGCAAAGATACCATCATCAAAAAATCAAACATTTCTCATTCTTTTCAGCCAGATAAAATCGCATGTGGAAACAGCAACAGTAAACGACCTGTGTTAAGTGAACAGTTTGAAAGTGAGACCATTCACATGGTGAATTCTGATTGATTTCGTCATGACCGGAATTCCCTTTTCAGTTGTTTCACACGGTGAATTTTAATTGTTCAAAACGACGCCAAATACAATGTTAGGTGGTTTATTGCCTCTTCATTGGAACGATCGTTACGTAACACCTTTCAGAATGGATTCAACTGTGAAAAAATGTTGAGGAAGTCCCGCTTCATTTCTTGGTAGTAAGATTGGAAATTTCTCAATGGAATGTAGATCCTTCTCGATATAGAGCTTTCTAAACATTATTGGAATGTATCATTGTAGGAATTCTGCAAAAATGTTTCGTGATATGATGTCATATTCGTTCGATTATGTACTTGAATTGCCAATTTTCATTAATTTCATTGAAAAATGTGTGCAATCCTTTTTTAAAGGTGATCAAAATTTGCGATTTCATCAGTTAACTCGAAATGATGTCTTATTCGTTCAGATGAGTTTTTTTAAGAATTTATAATCCTTCTAAAAATCTCAATTTTTTTCTACTTATTCCCTATGTAGTTGTTCGAATGTTCTTATGTTCACTTCATTTGGTTCTGATGATTCAGTTTTTGTGTTAATATCATCTTCTGAGGTTGAGCTAAGGCAGATTCCGCCCAACGTAAATATTCTTATCAAGTAAACAAAATGCTTTGACAAATTCAAGTTTAGTTTACCTTCATTACCTTTATGTAAAATTTTTGTTTTGTTAAAATCTATTAAGTGGTTAAGGGTAGATAATCTGATCATATATTCAGCGATTTGGCCAGAAGTAAAAACCAATCGAAATTAAATTTGCTCATAATAAGCCTGATTCAAAATTTTGTGGCAGTAGTGTTAACAGTACCATAGATAATTCATTTGGAATATTGGAAAGAAGAATCTCTATATTTTCATTACAGGATATCCGATTCGATTGGAATTTATGTTGTGAATGAAGATTGATATACTGAATGTATAAATATAAAATTAAGCAACAATAAATTGCCAACAAATCATTGAAATAATTCAGTTTATGAACGTCAAATCGAAATGAAAATGTAAACACATTGCATCAAGAAACTAAACACTAACAGACAATGTTGCCAAACTGACAGAATTATCTGTAACAGACGCAAGCCGTTAGTATCAGAGTAGGGGCACGGTTTCGCAACGCCGGAAGCTTTTTCGCGCATATAAACAGATTCTACTTGGCTGCATAACAAATGCAAGAAGGCAACTATAGGTTTACTTTTTACTGTGAGCATTCAACCCACCTCTTATGTTAGTGTCTACAGAAAAAAATTATAATTTTTTACGTATCCTTGATCTGGTAGAATCATAAACAGTAATTTTCAATGAATGAGAGTAATTTTTGGTTGAAATTAATCACCTCAAAACTCCACTCGATGCATATTCCGATGAATCCAATGAAAAAACACACCTTCTTCTACAGGGTGTTTCACGAATGATTGTACAGGCTTTGAGGGTAGATGCAGTACATTTTGGTGAATCTGAATCAGTGTTAGGAATATCTCCTAACAATATTCGTTTAAGAAATACAGGATGTATCATGTATTTCTACAGAAATTTTCAATTGGCATAACTCTTGAATGCCTGCATGGATCATCATGAAAATTTCAGGGAATGAGTATGGGTCATTGGCAAATATGCGCACATGCTTGCTGATAGCGCAGGCCTGGACTGAGAAAAATATATTTTTATTCTACATCTTATAAAACACCCTGTACATCAAATTTTCGAAAAGCAAAATTTTCTTCAGAATTTACAATAAACACTCTTTCCAACAAGCCTTTCAAGATCAATGGTACACTTCGCATCATCATATTATGAACCATTAATTATTTGGAATTTTTAATTTATAGTAACACGGATCTTTAAATTTCCGAATAATGCGTTAATTCATATTGAATGCATTTAATTTTCCAGTATCATGACTTAAGGCAACGTTTCTACACCTGTGGGGTGCACATGTATTGGAATGAATAAGGTGCAGAAGAATACCTACGTCATGTTACTCAGGATGTCAATCGAATTAATTGTAAATTAATTCATTATTCGGAGATTTACAGGTCCGTGTTTACTTTAAATGGAAAATTCCAAATATTCAATAGTTCATAATATGATGATGCGAGGTGTGCCATTGATCCTGATAGGCTTGTTCGAAAGAGTATTTATTGTAGATTCTGAGAACACTTTTGTCTCTCGAGAGTAGAGAAACAAAGAGAGTTCTGGACCGGATGTGACGTCACACGACGTAGAGGTGCTGGGTCGTCGGCGTGGGGACGTGGAAGTGTGGTCTGGGGGGTTTGGTGGGGTCATGGGCTGGGGGCTCATGGACGGGTCCACTGGCGGAGAGCAGGGACCGGAATATAGATGTTAGTTTGTAATCATCGACGAGAGAAGTCCACTATGATCTGTATTATATCATTCCTATTAATTATTATTGTGTCATTCATCATATTCGAGCAATGGAACTGATATAGCAAAAGCCTATTTAATGAAATATGGATATTTTCAACAATCTAATAATTCAGATATTGAATTGAATACATGCGGTTAAAAAATTTCAAGAGTACTTCAAACTGAGCGAGTAGACAGGGGTTCTGAATGATGAAACGTTAAAGTTGATGTTGAGACCAAGATGTGGTGAACAAGATTTTCCACATCCTTTCAGAGTTGTAGAAAAATGGTCTAAAAATCAACTTGGATGGAAATTTCTGAGGGGTACCACTGAAGATGAGTATATAGCTTTTCATGCATTTCAAATTTGGGAAAATAATTCAGGATTGTCATTTCACAAAAATGATAGTAACCCTGATAATCTCATTAAATATAAAACTGGAAAACATAATTTAACTATTGATTGTGGTGGAAATAAGGATTGCATATCAGAGTTGGATGGTTCTGGTATGGTCTTAGGACATGGGCATTTTCCGAATAATAACAAATGTATTGAAATAAATTTGGATAAATTGGAAAAATGGGTCAAAAAACTTGAAAAACCAACATCAGGTTTCACCTCTCTCTATACAACATTAGTTCATGAGATAGGTCATTCGTTAGGACCTGCACATTCTGCAGATGAAAATGCTGTGATGTATCCATATTACACAGAAGAAATAACTCAATTACCTCAAGATGATATTAATGCAATCCAATCGTTATATGGTGTTCATGTTCAACCACCACCACCAACAACAACAACAACAACAACCCACTCAACAATCGATTCTACACCCCATTGGACAAAAAAAAGTATAGTTGAAGAAATCATTAAACCCAATTTATGTGAAATTAAGCATAAAATTGAAAGAATCGTTATTATAAACAATCATATTTATATCTTCTATAAGACCTGGGTGTGGGTTATTTCATTAGTAGATAAAATTATTCATCCTCCAGTGAGACTTTTAAAATATATACCAATCGGAAATATAGATTCATCAAGCATTCATTTATATCAAAGACCTAATAATGAAATTGGCTTAATTCATAATAATGTTTTCTATAGAATGGATTCAAACAGTTTTGCTGTACTTGAGAGAAGAAGTATTTTTAAACTCATAGATTCTTAAAAAACAACAATAAATAAAATTCAAGAAATTCCCGCCACCAATAGACCACCGATAATAACATATTAGATATCACATTTCGCACATATCCTATAGTTTCAGATTCAGTTGACATTCCCACAAGAAAGATATATCGATAATAAAGGTTGACTAAAATTCAAAAAATTTTAACAATTCTGACAGAGGAGAACCATTTTTAATATTTTTAATGTTTTTAAACAGTTTCTGTTCATTTTAATTCAAGACAGTAAGTTGCATACTCTCACCTAAATAAATACATGTTCTACATTTGTATACTTTCAGCTGGCCTGATGATGGAATAATTCCGAAATCGATAGCCGAAGATTTTAATAAACAATAATAGTGTGTTTTATTTTATTTTACATTTCTTGATCTCGAGAGAACATACTATGGAAGAATTCATTTGTATAATATATCATCGGTATTCAGATATACTGATGGAATTATTTACTTCATTAAAGATGATATGGTATATGAATTCGATGAATTTCGTAACAGACTAGTTTCATCATACAAGTTAGAACTTGAAAAATTACTTCAGATTCCATGTTATTCTGATGGATTATTGAAACAATTAAAAAATCTTCTGGAAATGATAATAACAAATCAAATAATTATTAGTAATAATAATTGAATCTTAGAGTGGGAGCAAACATATAAATCTTCAATTTTTGACACACTTCACTTATTACTTTATTGCAGAAATGGAAGTTTACGAGTTTAATAAGGCTAGGAAGTTTTATAACCCTGCGATGTTAATACCAAAAATGAGCAAACTTTATTGAAAATTAAATATAATCGTATAAAGATTGCCAAAAAAGGAAAATTGAAAGTAAATGATATGGTTCGAATTAGTAAAGCTAAACATATATTTTCGAAGGGTTATTCACCTAACTGGACTACAGAAATTTTCAAAGTAGTCAAAGTTCAATTAACCAATCCTGTCACATATCTTCTAGCTAGAGGACATGAATAATCAACCAATAAAAGGTGGTTTTTATGAAGCAGAACTACAGAAAGTGATGTATCCAGATGTTTATTTAGTTGATAACATTCTTCGACGTAAAGGAAACAAAGTCCCTGTTCATTGGCTCGGATTCGATAACACACATAATTCATGGATTGATACTTCGAATAAACTCTAAAATGTATAAGAATAATTTCAATAAAAGAGTGATGAAATGAGTTTTTTTTTACTTATTACCCAAACGATCATTAATACAAACTCCTCATCAATTAAATATCTCTCAAATTTCAATATTATACGATTACAAACTAACATCTATATTCCGGTCCCTGCTCCCCGCCAGTGAACCCGCCCATGACCCCACCAAACCCCCCAGACCACACCTTCACGTCCCCACGCCGACGACCCAGCACCTCTACGTCGTGTGACGTCACATCCGGTCCAGAACTCTCTTTGTTTCTCTACTCTCGAGAACTTGATGTACAGGGTGTTCTATAAGATGTGAAATGAAAAATATAATTTTCTCAGTCCGGGCCTGCGCTATCAACTGGCCTATACTCATTCACTGAAATTTTCATGAAGATCCAAGCAGGCGTTCGAAAGTTATGCCAACTGAAAATTTCTGTAGAAATACATAAAACATCCTATATCTCTAAAACGAATATTGTTAGGACATATTTCTAACACTTATTCAGACTCAGCAAAATGTCCTGCGTCTACCCTGAAAGCCTGTACAATCATTCGTGAAAGATCCTGTAGAATCCAAAGAAACACATTCGATTAAACATCTCCGAGATTTAATGAAACTCTTCATAAGTAGCAAATTGCAGGTGTTCCACTTCAAACTCGCCGGGTACATGTCTGCAACTTTTTATCGGAACGAAATCCAGCATTCATAATTGGTTTGATTCACGGCGAATCGCTAATTCGCCGATGAGGCAAGTTCCGAAAGTAGGTGTTCTTCGGTCTTATCTACCGAGTCATCGAGAACGCAGATAACGGCAACATTTAATTGAAGAAAATCTCTGAATGTGACGAGAGTATCTAACGTAATCGGAAGTTATATGTATGAATATTTAGATGTTGAGATGTAAATGAGGTGTCGACATATCCTTAGTTATCTTCGAAATTGGAATACAAGTCTAGGTGCAGATCGAAGTGCAGCTTTTTTTCTAGAACCTAGATATGAATGGTGGCAAAGAAAAGGGTGAATCCTTGTCAAAATCTATTTTTGGTGTTTTTCTATGATAACAAGTGGTTAAACAAAACTGGTTTCCATATTCATATATCTCAATAGAATAAATAATCATTTTAGATAGCTTTATCCTTTCTTCAAAAATAAGATCTCTTGTAGTTTTTTTTTAAATTAACGATTTTTGAGAAAAACCATAATTTATCATATTGATGGCGTGAGTCGAAAAGTATGTCAACTTGACATCCGCTTGATGGAAAAAATCTAGTTCAAAAATAATAATTCCACATCTAAGGGCAGTATTCATAATTCGCCCTTGAAGGTGAGTGAAGTTGAGATCAACCTTTAAGGCTAAGGGCGATACAAACTCTCACTCACGCTCTAGGTCGAACTATGAATACGAGCTCACGCTATCAAGATGATGAATTATTTTTTTTCAAATCTATCCAAAATTAATTTTTTTGTGAAATATGAATATGGGTGGTTTTTGCCACCACTTGCAATCAAAGAGAAAAAGCACATTAAATTTTGAATGCCTTTTCGCTCGCATAAAATATCTACTTGATAGTGTTTTGATTTTCGAGAAAAAGTTAAACTCATTTTCAGGCGCCATGTTTAGGGGGCTGTAACTATAAGCAGGGGTACTTAAAAAAAAGTTGATATGAAAGGAGATCCAGGCTATTTTTCAACAAGGAAAAACCCCCAAAATGTTTTGGCAAATATTCATATATGGTGTTGAATGAGCCATTTCATCAAAGCAGATAAATGAAATTTTTGAGCTCCAAAATATGCTTCATTCTCATTCACGATTACAGTATGCTAGCAGTTTGTTATTTTTCATTCTGGTTGTAACCTGAATTTTTGAAAATACGTTATACAGTCATACTTTAAATGTAATTATAACAAGGAAATTGAGTTTATTTAACTCACAATTGTAGAGAAATAAAAAGATATGGAACTATAAAGACTTTCAAAGAACTACAATAATTTTTGAATCGATGATAGTATATTCTAATGTTTAACTCTAAGTGAAGGAAGGCTAAATGATGAAGATTACAGCAATAGAAGGCAAAGGCAATTGGAATCGGACAATATCTTTAGGATGTTTTAACCCGAATAAATATATATAACTCTAAGTGGCTTTTGGGTTCACAATTCGGGGATATATGTATTATTGAAACAAAAAGAAAAACTTTGTTGAAATGTTCATCAAATGAGTAAATGGATCGGTATAACCGTGATATAATACATAATAAAACAGAAATAAAATTTGAAGAATTCATTCAAAACACAAGGAATTCTGATACAACAATTGCACTATAACTCAATATGCAATATAACACAATATAAACAATTAAGTAAACGAGTAAAATTCAAAAAGAATTACCATTTATATGTACTTAATTATTGAAAATGGCATGTCCTGAATGAATGAATTTCCACGAAAAATTTATATTTTAATCCATAAGATTCGATTTCATTTATAATTCAACACAGTAATTTATGATTACTCATCTCTTTTTAGTGCACTTTATTTTATGATCAAATTCGAGCAAGAAATAAAATTTGTGCCAAACTTACTAGGTTTTTCACTTGGGCTTTTTAATGTGAAAAATAGCTCTCCCGTTAAGAATGAGAGGTGAAAATCCACTAAGACACTCCCAAATTCTACGCTCCTGTCTCGAAATTTTCAATCTTTTCTCAATTTTTGCAGAGCACTTCAGATGGCCTTCAGATACCAAACTTCAATTCAATAGCAATATTTGAAATAAAATTTTTTTGTTGACCATGTTCATATGAAATTTTCTTCTTGAAATAAGCTGGAGAATCTCCTTTTGGCGGTTAATGACGTTGGATCACCCTATGCATGGAAACCACACTGAGAATAATCAAATAACTACGAATAATCAGTAGGTATTAGAAATGGTTCTTATAGAGCGATATTAGTTCTTTATAGATTATCGGATTTATTTAAATGGCTTCCTATAAAATTGTATCTCTCGGATGAGGTTACAATCGGAAGTGACAACTGAGTTCAATCACTCGGATCTATTATAGCCAATCCAGATTCCATTCAATTTCCGTTCAATCGAGGCACGTATACCGGAAGTTCCTGCATTAAAGTGATCAGAGACCTAAATGGCTGATAGAAATTCTAAGCTGTATTCTCCATTTTTCATGAAATAATAGCATATTATGAGTGTTTATCGTTTCATGGAACGATCGTTTCTGATAGATCCATTTTAAATTCGCGGTTTCTATTGTTTTCTACCCGAAGGCGAGCTATTTGTTTTTTTCTGAGAATAGCACTAATGAAAAATGTCATGTCTTTGATTAAATCGATAAAAAATATTATTCATATTATTATACTCAAGATTTCAATATATTCATCATTATAGATGATACTAAGTCTAAATGAACACAATAAATGGCGAATATAGCTGCCACTTTTTTGAAAAATTGCAGTAACATCAACTCTCGTTCACTAGTTTATCAATGTCGTACATTTTCAATAGCTCAGGACGAAAAATAGTCAGAAGTTATCGAATGTTTAAACTCTCATTATAGATCAAAACCAAACATAATGGGAACAACATTCTGATATATATTCGTGTTATTTCCAACGCAAATTTTTGAATCGAAATTATTATTGAATAGGCTATCACTAACTTACTTTAGATTATTTAATCATTACTCTTTTTCTTAAAATGATCTTATCACTGGTAAAACTAATAGTAACTAATAGTTCTACGAAATTTTGAATACTATTTTCAATTTATAAATAATTTTCCTTCAGATATATTCCGAAAACTTTATATTTACCCTCGATGCTTTTTATTGATTATAGTTATTCCACAATTGAATTAAAATTCAATAATATAAGTTTAACCTTCTCTTCTTTCAATCGACTGCCCAAAACGCCTAGGCATCCAACGGATCAAGTCATATCGTTCCCTTCTTCCTGAAGGGCTGAATTTCTGAAAAGTTGAAGGTGGATTTTGGGGGTTGGATATGGCTCTCCTCAAATAACCCCCTACGTGCTCAATTGAATTAATGTCTGCGTGTGCAGTTTGGTGAGGCGTTATCCTCCTGATAAATGGAACTTTTAATACACATGTATTCTCCCGAACGAGCAACAGTTTTTGCTGGAATTTTGGTTTCATTCAAGTGAACAGTTTCTAGAAAACCTTTTAGGTTTTCACTTCCAGTCTCTGAAACAGAAATAATTGAAAAAATTTTGATTAAAATGAAATGCTCCTGCGTAAATCCTTGCACCAATTTGTCAGGAGCAAATTGGTTTTGACAGGAAATAAATGAAAAGGATAATGTAACGTTTCGGTGTCTATATGGGACAAACTTGTAAATTCTTTGGAATTGTGTATTTTTTCGTTTGCAATTCCAAAGATTTCACAAGTTTATCTGAAGAAGGAGTCTGATATAGACATCGAAACGTTACATTATCCTTTTCATTCATTTCCTTTTTCAGTTTTACTGTTAGGCAACCTTTTTTTCAAAACCAATTTGCTCCTGACAAATTAGTGCAAAGGTTCACGAAGGAGCTTTTCATCTTAATTAAAAAATGTTTAATTATTTTTGTTTCAGAGACTGAGAGTTAAAACCTTAAATGTTTTCTTGAAATGCAGAATCCTCCCAGATTATATTTCAATCGATACATTCAATAAGTTGAGAGTAGATCGGGGCAAGACTTTTTGCTATAAGTGTATGTTGTCGTTCTATGCAAAAAAATTTTAAACAAGATTTCTGAATGAATGAAAACTTGAAAAATCAATAAAACAGAATGTTGTTATTACTGACCACTTAAAAAAATCATAGGATTATGTTCTACTTGGCGATCTTCTGACTCAAGCTTATAGGTATTTGATTATGCTCCAAATAATACGTTTTCAATCGTTATTATACGTTTCATGCTGATTATGCATACCTGCATAAATTTGAATTTTGCGTAGGTTAATTGCATAATATCCAAGCCTACCTTGCATATTACGATCGCCTTGCACCTGGTCGTTTAGTATGTTGATTTACTGAAATTGGAATACTAGGCCTTGTGGAATGTTTCTTCTCCTAGAACGATCTTTGCTCGTGGCGAAATGCTTTGTCAAGTTTATAGCTGGTTAAAATTACTATTATCGATTAAACTCAGATTATAGATAAGTAGTAGTCGACATCGTTGATATTCAATTTTTTCTGGATGTTGGAAAAACAAAGAATGCACTTTTTCATTCGTCTCTTGAGGATAGGTTCAGTAAGTACAGTAGAGACTCGATAATCCGGATCAATTAATGCAAGGGATGATCCGGATTAATGAGGAATCCGGAATACCGCGTCTTACAATTTAGTAATGATGCAATTTAAAAAACGGTTGAAATAAATATAGGCTTTTATTATCGAAATCATAAAACAAATATATTATAATATTTGGAATAATAAGATATTTTACGTTTTCTACTGTAAGGGAAAAAGAATGCTGAACAATAGCTTTCTCCTGTATATCTTTCAGAAGCTGAATATCAGTAATTGCCATGAGAATAAACAGACTGCATCGAATTGATCTATGCTCTAAATGCATTTGCTAACATTATCCCCGTCTTCGAGGATCGAAAAAATATGTGCTAAAAGGCCTTTTCGGTATTTCAGTTTTGTCAATTTAATATCATTATAATCCATATGCTGTATCAAAGCTGTGTGGTTCGGAGGTAGAAACATTCCATTTCACTAATTAATTATTCTTGTCTGACTTTTTTTGTCGATCGGAAATTCGGATTATTGAGTCTTGCAATCCGGATTATAAGGACATAATACAATCTTGACGTCAATCCGGACTAGTAAATATCCGGATTATCGTTCTCCGGATTATCGAATCTCTACTGTATGCATAATTTCTGATTCATGTTTATTAGTTTCGTCTGTCTTTTTCGAAATGCATTACATATTTACTCGAAGAAATAGAAATCAAATGCAAGGTATTTCTGATGGCAAGACTCATTTCGTGAAAATTTCATTTCAAGTATGGGTTCTTAACAGAATACTCAAATCCAAGAAAACTTGAAAATACTGACGTGCTTTCAACCATAACTTTGGTGTAGGTGAGTGGCCTATAAGATTATTATGGAAACTATTGATGGTACATATTTCAAATTTTGTGGATCGAGATTTGGCCATGTAAAGTACATTTTTGAAATAATTTCAAATTTCCAGTGTTTCCGGATGTACCACAATTTGGCGATAACTTTGTTATTTTAAAAGGGACATCCGGTATTTCTTTTTTTATGATGCCCCATAAAATATTAAATCTATTCATTCTAATTTTCATACCTATCTTTAACGGTTTTTCGGTTATTAATCATTTTTAGATCAAATTGGCGTGTTACGAAAATGCCTCTAGTCTGCTTTATACAGGGTGTTTCCTAAACATGCGGCATGTTTTGTCCTTTGATGATTTTTGAAAAACCTCTTTGTTTCGAAGATACAGGGGAAACAAAATTTTAGATAATAACATTTTATTATGAAAAATTACATGAAAATTTAACTTAACCTACAAAAACTGTTGAAAATGACCACCTATAGCCAGCATACAAGCATTCAATCTTCTCCTCATTGACTGCCGAACCCTTTCAAAAACACCAGGATCATTTCTTATTAAGTTACACCCAGTAATGATCCGATTTCGCAAGTCTTCCACATTTAAAAATAAATTGTACGTACTTAGTAAACACAGTGCGGTACGCATTTTTATTTAAACTATTATTAATTTTAAAAATATGAAAAATGTTGTTCGCCCTGTATCTTCGAAACAAAGAGGTTTTTCAAAAATCATCAAAGGACAAAACATGCTTAAAATAGTCCAAGGAACAACCCCCTGAATTTTTGCCGCATGTTTAGGAAACACCCTGTATATAAGATTTAAGCCAGACCTTCAGCAAGTCAAGTTAGATATTGATATGATCTATGTCACTGCTCTCGAATTATAGTTGTCAGTTATACAGGATGGACCAAAAAATCGACATTTACCAAGTTACAAAATTTCAAGAGGGTCGCATCATCAGAACCATAAAGGTTGTTTTTTTCAATTGTCAAGTTTTTAGATATTTCAGTTTTCAAAAATAATTTTTAGAATATAATCACGATCGTGCTGAGATTTTGTATTCATATATTCAGTATCAATCTCAAGTCCTATACAAAATTTTGAGGTAATAGCCTTATTGCTCCACCACTCTGATGTCGACAAATTGACAGTGGAACCGAAATAATTATTTTGCACTTGATTTAACATGATATTTTGCTTATATGTATATTACTCGCACTGTAATGTGGATAGAAAACAATGGTTTCCAATTATAATCATACAGTATTCGATCGATTTTCTCCTTAGAAATGAAATACACTTTATGCACATTATTCACGATTTCAATTTTATACGTCTATAAAATTAATTACTCGCCATTTAGTTCGCAATAATCTTTCCTAAAGAACGGTTTATTAACATTTTCATTCCTTGATAACTTCACTATGTCGACTCACGTCTTGAAAGCTAAAGAAACCAGACGGATGTTAACTGGACTCATTACGTCTGCATGATTCACAATCTCATCTCACGAAGCTCTGCAGACGAGGTCACAGTCCGTACTAGATTTTCGAATTTGTCAAACGGAATTTCTTCATTTGCATGAAGTATACGATGAGGAATTTCCGTTGCTGGAATTTCTTTCAACTTGATACCAGAACCTTGAAACTGTTTGCATTCCTGATAAAAGTCATTTTTTGCCAGGAAATGTCCGACTTTTCAAGGATGTTGTGTGGAAAAATATAATGAAAATTTATCACATATGTATAGGGTGAGCGGTTCAGTTGACACCCCGATAATGATTGACTCTGTATCCATATATACTGATGTAATAAACCATTGGTGCTATCTAGAGTTTTTTCATCTGTCTCCACATATTTCAGAATGATTTATTTTCATTTGGATCAAGTTCAATTTCCTCAAGTTAGAATTGTGAAGACGCCATCATTAGATATTTGGCGCGTGAGTTTGAAGTAGAGTCAATAAGTGTATATAAAGGGTTTTCCAATAAGAGGTTTATTTTGAATAGCCCGCTATTTCGTTAGATGCCACGTTTGAAGCTGGCATTTTTTGACATTTGACAAGTAGAAACTACGCCATTAACAAAAAATGAACGATACACGCTTCAAGAACGCATTGAAATCATTAAAATTCACCAAAAAAATGGTGAAAATTTCGCACTCCATCACTCGGAAAAACTTGCATGAAGGCCCTGATGTAGGACCACTGCTAACATCTCAAAGAGTGAAGAGGGAGTGCTTTCAGCATGCGATCTATGATGATTGAACTTTGACACTACTCACTACTAGATGTCACTATCTGTAAGATACTACTCGATAGAGTCTTACAAGTAGTCTTAAATGAAAAAGTTTTTCAATAGGATGTTGTCTCTGAGGGATATGGGACACTGACGAGGCCTAATGAGGCCGAAACCGGTCTGTCTCTTCCCTCATTGACAACATCTTGAATAAATCATCCCAGTCCGCATGAAGAAGGCTCTGTGAGCCTATTATTTGAAGATTTTATTCATTTCGATGATTACTATTTTCAATTTATCTATGTTTTGATTTGAAATATTCCTCAAAAAAATGAAGTTCTTTGTTGTATTTCGATTGACGTATTCGTGAATCTTCTCATAATTAATTTTCTAATGAAAAACCATTCAATGTAGAATATTTTTTTCGATCAAACGTTTTTGAAATAATTTACAATTCTTTTGAATAGTTCTACAGGAAATTCCCAACAAGTTTCTTGGACTCGTCAAACCAAGGTAATCATCTCGATTAGTGAAATTTTTTTCATTGTATTCTAACAATCATCACTCGTCTTCCCATTAAAAATAAATAAAAGCGACCGTTCGCTAAAATGAAGCTATAATAATCAAGTTACGTACAATTCGATTGGAAATTTCGCAAATGGAATATTAACATTGTTGGCAAACAAATCCTACGTTGAATGTATATTTTATATGCACCTAGAACATATTCTATGCAATGTCAAACTCACCTTGAAAATATTAATTGAATTATAATTTCAAGGTAGGTGAAGCTTATTAGGCTTCCGAGTAATTGAATGTTCCACACATCGTGTATTGTTTTAATTGATGATTTGTTTTGATTTAGTCTCAGGCTCTCTACGTTTTATTTCTAGGATTTAAATGACCTCTCCTCGCTATCTCTACCGAATCAACGATATTTGCTATTTTTCAACTTCTTGGCAAGATAAACTGAAAATTCTAGTATTACCATTAAAAATTTTTGAAGCCAATAGCGTCCAAAAATATTGAAGAAAAGCCGATACTCTTGAAATTTCAGTGAATCATTCTTCATTCACGAAAAATTTCACTCGAATCGGATATCTTGTTATGGAAATATAAAGAGTTTTTTTCCAATATTCCAATTGAAGTTTTTATGGTTTTGTTGACACTATGGCCACAAAATTTTGCATAAAAATTAGGTATATCAGTCTTCATACACAAAAGAAATTTCACCCGTATCGGATATCCTTTTATGGAAGTATAAAGATTCTTATTTTCAATACTCCAATTAAATTTTCTATGGTTCTGTTAACACTACGGCCACAAAATTTCGCAACATTCAGTATGTATATCAATCTCCATACACAAAATAGGCATTTGATAGTCGAACTCACCCAGAAAATCTCAATTCTCTGGGACAATTCCTTCGAAAGTTATCGTGCTAACGACCGGCCGGATGGACGGCCCTACGGGCAGAATTGAATTTAACCATAATTTCGTCATCAGGGCGTTGAACCCTATCGTTTGAGACCATTTTCGACTCAAAATTCGAAAATCACAGACATTTGGACAAAACGATATAGACTCGTTTGAGTGAACGAGCGCTCAAAAATCGAAAATAGAGATATTCAAAGTTTTTATAAACCTAGGAATGTCAACAAACCATTAGCTTTAAAAATTGCAGCAGTGTAGTAAATTTATTTTTTGTGATTCAGATGAAGCCTTCAACAAAGTGGTACTTCTTACGAAATGTTCCAAATTTTGAACAGACCGTTAACACGATATCTTATGGAAGAAATGCCTTCGAAACTTCAAATTTGGTCCAAACTTTGGAAGGGAAAGTTGAAGTGGAAAATAAAAGAATGAAACTGAACCTGTAAGGATATTCGAATTTGATTGATCGTTTTCCCAATATGCGTGCCAGAAATTCCGATTTCAATTTTTTCATCAATATGAAAATAAAACTTTTAATTAAAAACCTAATACATTTATGTATAAATGGATGGTCAGAATTATGTTATCAAGTTTTCACACCTTGAATTCTCTGTAACTTCAGTTCTTTTTCTTTCTTCTCCTGTGAAGAGATTCTTTTAACTAACAACTTTGAGTTTAATCTCAATCATTCCGCATCATTTCTGAATAATTTTAATAAAATACTCAAAAGTCTTCTCGAATAGTTCAAAAGTGAAGTATTTATTAACACAAGATAAATGCATACAGGAAAATATACATGCTAACTAACATATTCCATACTGGAATAAAAAATCCTTGTTGATCAACAAGCATTCTTAGACTTTAATTCGGCAGGCACGCAAATAATGGCATAATATACCAAAAAATTATCAGAAAAAATTATCCGAAACATATTAACTGGTTAGGCAATTCGTCGTGAGAACGTGAAATTGTATACAAATCTATGTATAGAGTTCGTCTCTCTTTCAATACCACCTCAGTGGTTATAGTGATCGAAAATACAACTACGAAGCTGTATGCCCGATTTCTGGTATGGATGTTCGTTTTGAAGATGAAAATTTTCTAAGAATTAGTCTGAATGAGTGAGAAAGTGAGTGTATATGAAATTTAAGACATAAAAAGTAATTATTTTTGAGGCTGGGTTTATAACTAAAGGTTGAGCCCAATAAAAGAGAATCAATGAATCAATTATTTTTCAGTGAATTCTAACCATAATTTTAAACGAAATGTCATCAATGTCAAAGTGACAAGAAGTCAGTTCAAAACTTTCAAATTAATCATGACCGACCAAACATCTACTAAGGAAGAACTAGAAAAGCTACTGTCTCCATTCCATGCAAAAATGCAAAAATTAATACCCCACCATAAAGAGACCCTTGAGAAATACAAATTCAAAGTAAACAAGCTCATAACTCAAGGCTACATCAACGAGCTCCATAGAGACACGAAAGAAAAACTGGAGAAAATAAAAGAACTAGAGTCCTTCAAGCAAGAACTCAACCATTTACGCAGCAAAGTTTCCAAAACCAACGATCGCATTCTCGACGTTGAATTCGAGAAACACAGAACTTCAATCAACGAGATACTCGAAGGTTATTCGGAGCACATGGATATTGTTAACGATATCCTGGAGTCCAAGAGAGTAAGCGAGAGCGAACAGGTGAAAGCTGAACTGGAACATACATCCTCTACTTCCCTTGATCGGTTCCCGAAAACGATTTCCGAGTTTGACAAATACAAGGATGAATTCTTGAAATATGACGCTCTTCACGATTACGTTGATGACGATTTCCTGTACGAAGTTATGAAGGATTTGGTTGCAGGCAAAGAGGAGTCTACAGAGAGAAGTGAAATCATTGAGGGTAGTCGAATTGGTGGATCATTTTCTGGTTATGAAACTGATTCGAATCATGTAAACCCTCGTATGATGTCTGAAGCATCTGCTCCATTAGTTGAAAATTTGAATGATGAGATTTGAATATCTGATTAAATATATTCATTTACAAAACCTTCTTTGGAAAGCCTATAAAATAGAACGTTCAAGCTATTAATTCTACACACATTCTGATCTATGTAACTCGTACATTTTTTTAGACGATATTAACCATAGTTTAAAATGAATACATATTTGTTTCCAATCAACGTAGAAGTAGAATAAAGAATTCTTGGTTTATCATTAAATATCTTTAAGATGATATTTTCTGATAATTTATTGGCCTTTAATGCTGCCTTTCTTTTCTCTAATCCGAATAGTGGTAGAAGAAAGCTTTTGGGTTGATTATTTTGATTTCTCATCCCTTACACACTATCATCTAGATATTTCATCCTGAAGATTGCTGAGTATATTATAATGAATTCACGTGGAATGTTCATGGTGAAGCCTAGAAACCTCAATTCCAGGGATCTTTTAACTGGGGAGAAATTCCTTCTGGAAGTCTTTCATTCTACTAACGATGGTTATGAAGCATTTTTGCTTATCGCATCTGGTGCCTAGCTAGAGTTTCTAAAAGTTTACTGTTTGCTACCGCAGCTGGTGTTTTGAGAGGAAGAAGACGAAAAAGAAACCTTAATTTCACTACGGCTATGAATGAACCAACTTCCCATGAAGAAGAAATAGATAAACTAATACCACCATTCCATCCAAAAAAGCATCAATTCCTCACCATAAGAAAACCCTCGAAAACTACAAAATCAAAGTAAACAAAGGTATCTTCTGGTTATATTAACGAGCTCTATAGAGTAACGGAGGAAAACTGGAAAATGTAAGAGAGCTAAAGGTCTCCATGCAAGACCTCAACAACTCAACGAATTCGAGATACACAGAACTTCAATCAACAAGATACTGGAAGGTTATTCTGAGCACATGGACATTGTTAACGATAGCCTGGAGTCCAAGAGAATGAGCGAGAGCGAACAGGTGAAAGCTGAACTGGAACATACATCCTCTACTTCCCTTGATCGGTTCCCGAAAACGATTTCCGAATTTGACAAATACAAGGATGAATTCTTGAAATATGACGCTCTCCACGATTACGTTGATGACGATTTCCTGTACGAAGTCATGAAGGAATTGGTTGCAGTCAAAGAGGAGGTTAGAGAGAAGAGTGAGATTATTGAGGGTGGTCAAATTGGAGGATCATTTTCCGGTTATGAAACTGATTCGAATAATGTAAACAATCGTATGATGTCTGAAGCATCTGCTCCATTCGTTGAAAATTTGAATGATCAGATCTGAACAATGAGTATTTATTCGATTTCATGTCTATTGATCATATTAAGCTTTATGAAGTTGAACCCTAGTTTTGTGTCATCTGATGAGAAAACTTCAGAGAAGTCAGAATCCAATTTGATGCGATTGTTCATAGTGTAGATTGTAGATTGCTGAGGAGGTTACATTACACTGCGACCTTATGATCTATTGTGTCCTCCATCAGCACTGTTTTTCGCAACTGCTATTCTACAGCTCACTTTCCAGTTCCAGAGCCGTAAGGAACTCTTATATCTGAGAGGGTTTAAAAGGAGGCACTTCTTCCATAATTCTTTTCCTTCTTTTTCCTCCTCCTTACCACAGAATCTACACCAGTTTGTTTCTGCTAGGCCAATGTGCATTTGCCCATATCACAGAAAAATTTTGAGCCAGTAAGTGGCGTTTGTGCTCCTTTCCTGGCTAGTGTATTAGCCTCTATATTGTTTACAGTGGAAAAACGATTTTCAAATTCGAGTATCCTATTTCATTATTCTTCAAATTTATGGATTTCGCTTCTATATTCAAATATTAAGATTATCTTGACAGTTTGAGTTTATTTAATTTGTACTCACTAATAGTTGCTGAAATACAAAGAGGGTGAAAAAGATGTAAAAATGATTCTACAATCACCCACACAAAAAAGATTATTATCAATATTACTGCATTATATAAATTTGATCTATAAGGAATCGCCTTAAAGTAACTCTCAAATGATTATGAAAAAAGGTACAGTGTTTTTCATTACTTCGGTCAAACTTTCAGTGTTTACGTTAGGTTGAATAACATTGACTTCAGCAGAACAGATTCTGTCAAGAGAATGAGAAAATGTTTTCATTAATTTGAATAAAGTGTGCTGTCTGATAGAATCTTGTGATATACAGTGGAACTTCCCTATAACGAAAGGGCAAAATCCGCAAAAAAAAATTCGTTATAAAGAAATTTCGTTATACAGAAAATTTGTTTTTATAGTCGGCAATGTCGCGGTCGACTTCACTGATAAATTTAAGTTTATCATTCAAACTTAAGCACTTACTTTTAGACATTTTCGCACAACTTTCACACTAGCCTAATGGTTAAATTGAAACCAAACATCCAGGGGTGTATTTAAAACTGTTTCAGAAGGATCTCTCTGTCCGCGTAATGATTGAGTTTAAGGTCAGGATTTATAACGTACGTCCGGAAAATTTTCGAAAAAAACCCACCCTTATACCTTCTTACCAATGCCCATTCGAAGAGTGATGTTCTTTGAGTATTTCGTTATAGAAAGAATTTACTTCGTTTTAGAGGGTGTTTTTAACATGGAATTTGGATTCAAGGTGCAATGTCTTGTAAGAAATTCGTTCTGCAGAAAAATTCGTTATACAGAAGTTCGTTATAGGGAAGTTCCACTGTATTTGGACTTTTGATCAGCTCCTGCTTGTATATTATTTTGAAGCTTTTTCCAGACTTTTTCCTTGGCACTATGTTTTAGGAAGATCCAGCTATTTGGTCGCGCTTGTAGTTAATTTGAAAACCGAAAATCACTTATCTTCAAAATA
This sequence comes from Propylea japonica, assembly GCA_013421045.1. NCBI lineage: Eukaryota > Metazoa > Arthropoda > Insecta > Coleoptera > Coccinellidae > Propylea > Propylea japonica. The sequence continues at coordinate 91,240,665 of CM024240.1, forward strand.
ACTTATTATCTTCAAAATAACTCATTTGGGGACCCATATTTGTGTAATTTTCTCATTTATTTTGAGGTCTCCAATCAATTCTAAAAATATTGAATCTTTGTTTTCCAACACACATTATATCTGCTCAATATCGATACGATAGTTTGAAAATAAGAAAATCGATACCTTGGTAGTAAAGTTTGTATAACATTGAGGAAACATCGATTCATTCCAAACCAATTTTTTACAGGATGTTTCTTAATTCAAAAATTTTAGGGTGTGATTCCTGAGATGATTTTATGAAAATAGTTGTTCAGAGATGCATCGTTTCCGAGAAACAGGGTGTTAAAATTTCTCTTGAAAACTGACTCAAAAAACTGGTACGCAACTGAGATATTTTGAACTAACAATAATTTTTGAATTGTTTAGGCAATTTGTGACAAAAAATTATTTTGTCAAATAAGGTAACGACAAATACTTGTTTATTATTTTATTCTTCCATAAAACGGTGGTGATCACACAAAGAAAAGGCAGAAGGAATTTTTGGTCACAAAGTAGGAGTTAAAAAATTGATTGTTAGTTCTCCTAGCGGTGTACCACTATTTTATTCTGTTTTCAAGTGAAACTTCATCACCCTGTATCTTGAAAACAAGGCATTTGCGGACCTTCATTTATGAAAACCTTCAATCTTTCGAATCAATTCAGGAACATCCTGTATAGCGAGGTACAAACTTTCCAAAACTCTCACATAATTGCTTGAAAGTGTATTTTATCGACAACAAAAATTGTATACCGAGTATGTTCAAAGTATGCATACCAACATTCTTCATCAGCTCATTACAGATTATCATTTTTGTAGAAATATGTTAATGAAGACTTGATACAGTTCTCTAGTCTTTTGACAATTGTTATTAAACATTCAACTAACGATTCTTGATAACACATAACGTTCAAATAATGTGAATAATTACTTCGACTTTCATAGGTTATCTATCTCAACATTTAACCAAGCATATCTCCTTTTCAAAACCATTCATACGTTGAGATTATGATACTCAACATGAACGCGGATAGTATTATTACTTAAACCGCACTGACTAATCTCAAATACATTCTCAATCTGCAACAAAGATCAATTAAGTGCGTAATACATATGCATAGTTGCAATTATAGTCATCAAATCGAATAAAAATTAATCATTTGATTGCTAGAAATTGAGAAAGTGAATTGCCGTTTCTTTCGGTTTTCTTCTAGTTGTTTCGCTTGATGAAATATAAGATAATCACTTCTCTTGTATTTATTTTATGTTGAGATTGAGCAACCGGAATTGTGAGATCTTTTTCGGCGCAATCTTCACCCAATAAAGATAGGAAATAATGATTATTATTGCGTTGGTAAAATGGAATCTGATACGATAGAGAATGTATAGATATACTTTCGATCACGTCAATTTAGGAAATTAGGCCCACAAAAGTTTCGAAATGGTGATACGTTCACTGGACGAAATACCTTCTAATGTTCATATTACATTTCTTTCATTCTTACATGCCATTAAGGTGAACTTCCAAAACCTTAGTTTAATTATTACACTTTCTTAAATAGCTGTGGGCCGCTTTGAAACTTAAACCAGCAATCAATGGTACCTATAATCTCAGTCCAAAAAATTATCTAGGAAATATGATATTGTCCGATTACTAGGTTATAAATGAAATTCAAAATGTTATATTCCTGGTGAACTTTTCCAATTTATTAAGGCATAACAGGGTGACTTACGGCGATGGTATCATAAACATTTATACGGAGAATGGAAAAAACGAAGTTATTGCAGATTTGGTTTCTTGGATATGAACTACTTACTACTCTATCTGAATAATAATCAGTGCTGATTTTACTCTAAAGTACTAAAAACTCGCAAATCTAATGTAAGACATCCTGTGTGTTACAGCATTTTTGGATAACTTATATCTTCCTGAATATTTTTTGTTATACATTTCATACCTTTCCTTGGGTGTTTTTGAGCCATTAATTGATTTCCTCCTTTTTCGTACAAAATATACCCTCAATTCATAACCTTGGTAGTGAATATCCCGTTTTTTGTGTAAGGTGCCGTTTTTTGTAAGAAAAGAAAATCTTAATGTGAATTTTTTATCGTTACTTCAACCCATTATGTTGTAAGAGACGCTAAGTTAAGATGTTTCAATGGGCGTACTAGATTTTAAGGCCGTTTTTAAGTGAAACTTCAACACCCTGTATCTTGGAAACAATGCATTTCCGGACCTTCATTTATGAGAACTTTTTTTCATAAAATGATCTGATTAACATCCTGTATATCCATTACTTTATTGCTGTTGAGGCTTCGATGAAATTTTGCATATTGTTTGAAACACATTTGCTTCAGATTCAAACTGGCTTTTTTGAATCTAGAATATCAAAAGAATCCAATAAATTAGAGAAAGAAAACCTTTATTTTAATATATTTATGTTTTCATTTTCCTCTTCGATTTTCGGCTCTATCTAAGATATAATTTGATTCTTGCCAAGTGATTCAAGACATCCTTGCACTATCATACCTGACAAAGTTGAAGTTCGAGACTAAGACGCCATAACTTTATGGTAGGTATTGTGGGATCACATTGCTTGTAGACCCTTTAGAAAATTAATTGGAATCATCTCTCGATTGCTTGAATTGACCCTTGAAAGACTTTGGGATAAGATCCGGGTTCAGGAGGTTTTCGAACCATTATAAAGAGTTTCCAATAAGAGGTGTTATTTTGAATAGCCCGCTATGTCGGTAGATGTCACCATTGAAGCTGTCATTTTTTGACATTTGACAAGTAGAAAATACGCCATTATTAAAACTGGAACGATACACGCTTCAAGAACGCATTGAAATTATTAAAATTCACCATAAAAATGGTGAAAATTTGGCAGAGGCGGTTCGTGAAACTCGAACATTTTTGGGTCGTCGTGTAGCACCTTGTCGGACCGCAATAAAGAAATTGGTGAAAAAATTCGAGCTGTTGGAACAAGTTAGTGATGTGAAGAATAAATTCCGTGCACGTCGCTCAAGAACAGCCGAGAATATTGCTGCTATAGCCGAAGGTGTTGAAGAAAACCCAGGTGAATGGATTGCGCTATCGAGAGATGGAATTCGTGGGGCTATCGAGGACATAGCCACTTTGCGATTTGGTTATGAAAAATTTCATCAAAATGATATGGTCCTGTAAGCGTGGTCGTGGTGGTCATTTGCCTGATGTTTGTTTCCACTATTAACGGCATAACTTCTTCTTTATAATGAAATAAACATCCGATCATTTATATTGAAAAATGGCATTTTTCTTTGAGTATCAAAATAACACCTCTTATTGCAAAACCTTTCATTATAAAGATTTACTTACCGTTATTTTATAAAGATTTACTTTTATAGTCTGTATTTCTGTCAGAAGATGTGGTTTAGTATCGAAAAATACATCTTTGGTGATTTGACCACTGAAATACTAATTCTTTAAGACATTTGTTGTCTCATAATGCAAAAAATAAAAACATTCGAACATAACAGTAAGACCATTTCCATTTCAGGAAAAACAACGCGCAAAATTAATTAATTTTATCACCGAATCTGCCAAACGAAGACACAAATATTGCCATGATATAAATCAACACCAGCGAACCTAGATTCGAGAAAAGGAGGTTCAAGGTCTTGAACCTTCAATTTGTGTTAATTTATGTATATGAAAGATGTATATCCGTTAGACATATTTACATTGATCTGATAATCGTTATGACACTGTTTCAACATCGTGTATTTTTGGAATGTCCATCTGAATAATTGATGAAAACCGTCTCGAAGCATCCATTAGATTACCATAAATTGTAATGTTGTATTCGTCGTTTCCAGATGGCCTTTCAGGAATGTTCGTTCTCTCATCGTTCTAGTGACGCAGAATAGGGTATACCTATGCATGATTTTTGAAAATACGTTAATATGATAGCTTAGCTTCTGAAAATATTATAGGCATTACTCTATTTTTTATAACAGCTCATTATCATTCAAAAAATAACATTCTTTTAGGATCAATTATTTTGGTTATTCAAACACACCATATTTTCCATATACCTATAAAATTCTATACTGCTAACGTGAAATAAAAGTTGAAGCAATCTAGTGACCATTTCCGATGGCCCCTTCAATCATCTGCGCACGTGCAAACTCAAAATTTGACAAGACGTGAAAAAATGAGGTTATGATTTTCAGTCATTTTCATTGGACAAGTAATAATTTAAACTATTCGAGGTTATGTTTTAGCGCCTGCGCAGTGAATTCGTCGGGGGCCATTGTACCACGTGATCGCTGCTTCAATTTGTCATAGAGAAGCGGATACATGTTAGCGGTATAGAAGTTTATAAGTATATGATATTTTCGCGGGCGTTCATGATGTCACGTTACATATTTACTCATAGAGAATAGAGAAATACACAATGTCTATGACGTGTTTTGTGATTACGTTGTCCATAACCTTAGAAATCTCATAACATAACCATAGATTTAATGAACTGGACATGTAATTCTGACGTCATATAATATACGCCACCAATAGCCTTTCGTTTGAGTGTTTTGAACATGAACTTCGCGGGTATTTTTTTGCATTTTCTTTCAATTATTTCTAATTAGGGAACAAATATTTCAGAGCAACGACTATTTACTTGTCAAGTAGTAACAAAGTAGATTTAAAAAAATAACACTGGAACTGAAAATAAATTTTATGCATATACCCTATTGTTATTCCTCATACAAGTGCAAAAAGCATTGTCATTCTAACACGGGTTCGAAACTCAGAGGCTACAAAAAATCTCTTGAAATTGTCCAACATCATTGAATTTGAACTGTTGATTCTGCTAAATAATAATCTAACAAGTACAGTATTGTCGGATCTCATTGACCTTGTAGGAATATTACCAATATTTATAAAACCTTTGTATTCGCTTAAATACTAGAAAACTGATGAAGAAGAGATCATTGAAATTCTTCGAGATATCAAAAAATAAATACCTATGGTTTTCAAGAAACAATTTCTACTGTAGGTGCAGCAATGTAAAGGGTTTTCCAATAAGATGTGTTATTTTGATATTGAAAGAAAAATGCCATTTTTCAATATAAATGATCGGATGTTTATTTCATTATAAAGAAGAAGCGTTGCCGTTAATAGTGGAAAATAACATCCGGCAAATGACTACCACGACCACGTTTACAGGACCATATCCTTTCAATGAAATGTTCCATAACCAAATCGCAAAGTGGCTGCCCTATGTCCTCGATAGCCTCACGAATTCTACTTTGAGGTCTTGATTCGGCGCTGGGCTATTGGCGTAGACCTTCTCTTTCACGTGGCCCCAAAGGAAGAAGTCGCAAGGTGGTAAATCACAAGATCTCGGTAGCCAATTGTGATATTGTTGAAGAAATCTTATTACTCTGTTAGAGAATATCTTAACGATAACGAATTAAAATTATAGCAAGGTCGAATTGATGTTGCTGGATTCAGTTCGTTAAACTTTTCTTGTTTTGTATTTTTTTTATCATGACTTGTCCTATACTTCATTGTCCAAAAGGATCAATAAATATTATTATTATTATTATTATTATTACCTCTTTGAAAGATAACACGGTCCGGAAACTTTTTGAACGTAAACGTTGTCCAGATCAATTCTATCCTATTTCGGCCATAAAGATCATTAATCATCTCTCGATAGCGCAATCCATTCACCGTAACTGTTGCTCTAGCCTCTTTTTTGAAAAAGTAAGGTCCAATGACTCCGCCGGACCACAAACAGCACCAAAACAGTCACACGTTGAAGATAGAGAGGCTTTACAACTCTTGGATTTTCCGAGCCCGAGATGCGACAATTTTGCTAACTGACGAAGCCACCGAGGTGGAAATGGACCTCATCATTCAAGATGATTTTTCGATGGAATTCGGTATCATTTTCATGCATTTCAATTTCCCAATCAGCAAAGACACGACGTTGTTGATGATCGACCGGCTTGAGTTCTTGTGTTAAATGAACATTATAAGCCTTAAGACCGGAATCTTTATTCGACAAACCTGGGTTTTCTTCAACACTTTCTGCTACAGCAGCAATATTCTCGGCTGTTTTTGAGCGATGTGCACGGGATTCATTCTTCACATCACTAACTTGTCCCAACAATTCGAATGTTTCCACCAATTTGTTTATTGCGGTCCACAAAGGTGCTTCACGACTACCCAAAAATGTTCGACTTTTACGAACCGTCTCTGTCAATTTTTCACCATTTTTATAGTGAATTTTAATAATTTCAATGCGTTCTTGAAGCGTGTATCGTTCCATTTTTATTAATGGCGTAGTTCCTACTTGTCAAATGTCGAAAAATGACAGCCTCAAACTTAGCATCTACCGAAATAGCGGGCTATTCAAAATAACACCTCTTATTATAAAAAATCGAATAAATCCAGGCATCTTTATTTTCTTTTTCTTACTGGATTACTGCGTAGGAGTGCAGCTCCTGCAACGTGTTGTACACTAGATATCTGCAAATTATTGCTTTACTAGGGATTGATCATACTCTGTGCTATATTCTACCATCAGAATGGGCAGTCAATAGTCATTAACGTGCTTTTTCAGTCGATTTCATCACCTTATTCCATCAATCTCGAAAACGAAGTTGACCTCATGGGCATTTCGACTGAGTCACATCTTCTAAGAATATTTCAGTATTGGAAACATTCCCCAGATAATTTCTATAGTTCCTAGTAATGAACTAGAAACTAACATTCCACGTGTTGGGTGTCCTTCTGTGATTGTACTGTGCGTGTTTTGAATGGAGGTAGAAATTTCAAGATGATAAATACCTCGCAAAACATATCCCTTTATCGCAATGATTAAATTTTTATTTTGAGAATTCAGAATGAATTTGACCAATGATAATACAATAACCATCGCAGCAATCGAAAGAGAATTACTCTGCGGGAACCTTCCGGGAATGGATCATTTCTAAAAGTTCGGAACTTTATAAATGCAAAACTTTAAAGGGAATTAGTGGGTAAATATTTGAATTTCGGTGACCAGCAGATATCGACCAGATTTTGGTGCCATTGTATTCAATGAGTCTTCCTGAACAACATTAGTGAAACCAACAGGTGGCGGTCTGTCTTAGTTTAGAAAATATGGACCCCCAATGTTCCAAAAATGTTTCATCTTCACGTCCATTTTTTCACTATAAAAACACAAATTCACTGCTCCAATTTTGTCCATAAATCACCTTCGAACATTCAAATAAATACTTGAATAGTTTTATTTCAGGTATATTCAATAATTAATGCAGAAACATCTAAAATCTAGAGGCACTACATATCCACAAATTCTAAAGAAAGCCCGCCGTTTTTGATGGTAGATTTGGCACTGCCGCAGATTCATTGGCGCGAATATGATACAATGCCTTCTCGTATTTCCTGCCATCATTTGATATTTCACTCGCCGAAGGACGGAGCAGTGGTGCCTAACCAACAATGAAGAACGGCAGGCTTTCTTTAGAATTTGTGGATATGTGATAGCTCCAGAATTTCGATTTTTCTGCAATAATTATTGAATACATTCAAACCTGTGTAAGTGACAACTGGGTAAGCGAGAAAACTCTTTAAGTGAGTGTAATTGCCTGGTTCCGTCATTTTTAGCCCCTAAAACCTCTATGTATGAGAAATAGACGCCTCTATAAGGGAAAGTCGTGAACCACCAGTTATATTTTTGCTACCCGTGGTGCGGCCTCTATAAGTAAAGCCTGGTTCTCAGAGCTTCGACGTGGAGCTCGCGACAGTTATTCCACCAATCAGAGTGAGAACCAGGCTTAAGACTGCTATTTATCTATAACTCTATAAGCGAGAGTCAAGCATGGAGGTAGTTCCCCGAAAATATAGACATATGTTTTCGGGGAATTACCTAACATTGTCTCTCCGGGCATTTGTCCCTTACTTTCGATACAGTCGATGTTTTTTCTCACCGCAGTTGATATCAAAAGCGAAAAAAGCTTCGGTCTAGCGCCTTGTCAAAAAAAAATCCAAGTTTTATCTCTGAGTGAAAAACTTAAAATCGTGAATGCGTTTGAGTGTGGAAAATCGCGTAATGAAATTCAGAGTGAGTTTGGTTTACCAGAATCCACTTATTATAAAATTATCAAGTCAAAAGACACTATAAATTCTCAGTGCTCTGAAGGACAAGGAAATATTAAGAGGGGTCAACATTCCGAGTTATTAATAATTATATTAATATTTTAAGCATTCATCAGGAGTTGCTACAATGGAAATAAATAATAAATGACGATTTATTGCTATTACTTTTCACAGTCGACTATCCTTATAAATTCATTTCCATATATATATATACATGTGTTACGTTTTTTTATTCGACCTCTATGAGTGATAATGATAATTTCGGAACCTTCATAAGCTAGAAACTCGGGTTAGTGAAAAACCTCCATAAGCGACAAAAACATTGCGGTCCCTTTAACTCTCCCTTATCCAGGTTCGACTGTATACCTGAAATGAAACTATTCGAATAGTTATTTTAATATTCAAAGGTGATTTATAGACTAAATTGGAGCAGTGAACTTGTGGTTTTATAGTGAACAAAGCGACGTGAAGATGGAACGTTTTTGGAACTTTGGTGGCCCATATTTTCTAAACCAAGACGGTCTGCCACCTTTTGGTTTCACTAATGTTGTTCTGGAAGACTCAATTAATACAATGACACAAAAATCTGTTCAATATCTGATGTTCGCCGAAATTCGATATTTACCGAAGTGGCTCAGCAGAAAGTGACGATTGTAGATTTTGTAGGGAAGGGAAGGAAACTCCTGTTCACTAATATAGTATTCGTTTTGAAGAGTTTCGTGCTCCTGAGCTGTTCCAGTGCTTGTGCGCAACCAATGGCAACCCGTATTTCGAGCGTTTGAGTTACTCAGGAGCACGAAACTCTTCAAAACGAATAGGCTATAAGTAACGGAATGCCTCACTATTGCGAGCCTGCGCAAAGAGTCTCTTGAACAGGAGAATTACAGGAGAAAAGCTGATTTCGCCTCCTTAAAGTCCTCCTCAAATACAGAAGTTCTTCGAAACTCTGGAACTGAAGGATGAAAAGTAGATGGGCATAATAGACTCTAAGGTCGCAGTAGAACGTAACCCTGACAATCTACAATCTTGGGATTCACAAACGTGAAATATTTGAATTGAAAAAACGTTACCCATATTTGTTGATTTTCCTCAGAGATTTATTCACGAAAAACTAATAAATACATGAGACATAATTATGATGTCGCTCAGTCATCAGACAGGAAAATTATTGTCAATTCACATTTGCCTAGCCAACTGAGGACAATTGCGACAACTCGTCGGCATCAAGAATTTCGACAGGCTTTCCAAATGGCCGATTTCCGGTTCCATCCAAACGTAAATGCATAACATTAAACTAGCGTTATATATCGTTAAAATACCCCATTATCAGTATTCGAAAACCGTCTAACTCGTCCATTAGTATTTTTATCTTGCCAATTTTAAGTTCAATACATTATCGATTTGGCCAACGACGATTTACACTGTCAATTAACACGTCAGTTAAAATGTTCGTGTCCAGCTGAACGTTTTCCGTTCTTTTTCACCAGGAGCATATTTTATGTTAATCGATTCAATCAATATCAATTCGAAATTCAATGCCATGCTGAGGTCAGAAAGAGAGTCGAATGTTAATTCATCTAATCCGCGAACACTGCATTGGGTTACCTTTAAGGGGATTATGATGTAATCCACGATGAAAAGCGAAATTCGGACTTGTCGTGAATGATTATTTTTTTATTATAGCAGCGGTGACAATGTCCAAGGATTTCAACGCTATGGTGTTCTGTCTTGGAAAACAGGTAAAGGGTTTTCCAATAAGAGGTGTTTTTTTGAATAGCCCGATATTTCGGTGGATGTCACGTTTGAAGCTGTCATTTTCTGACATGTGACAAGTAGAAACTACGCCATTAATAAAAATGGAACGCTACATGCTTCAAGAACGCATTTAAATTATTTAAATTCACTATAAAAATGATGAAATTTGGGCAGAGACGGTTCGTAAAACTCGAACATTTTTGCGTCGTCGTGAAGCACCTTGTCGGACCGCAGTAAAGAAATGGGTGGAAAAATTCGAGCTATTGGGACAAGTTAGTGATGCGAAGAATAAAACCTGTGCACGTCGCTTAAGGACAGCCGAGAATATTACTGCTGTAGCCGAAATTGTTGAAGAAAACCCAGGTTTGTCCTTTCCTCGTCGTTCTTTGGAATAAGGCATTCCACAAATGTCATTACACCGTATTTTGCATAAAGATTTGGGTCTTAAGGCTTATAAAGTTCAGTTAACACAAGAACTCAAGCCGTCCGATCATCAACAACGTCGTGTCTTTGCTGATTGGGTCGTTGAAATGTATGAAAATGATCCGTAATTCCATCGAAAAATCATTTTGAGTGATGAGGCCCATTTCCACCTCGGTGGCTTCGTCAACAAGCAAAATTGTAGCATCTGGGGCTCGGAAAACCCAATAGTTATTGTTGAAAAGCCTCTCTATCCTCAAGGTGTGACTGTGAATGGATTGCGCTATCGAGCGATGGTAGTCATTTGCCTGATGTTATTTTCCACTATTAACGGCATAGCTTCTTCTTTATGATGAAATAAACTTTCGATCATTGGATCATTTATATTGAAAATGACATTTTTCTTTGAATATCAAAATAACACCCCTTATTGGAAAATCCTTTATATAGCTTGTTCATTTGGATACCAATACAATGTTTACCGTTGGCTATTGTATTTCGTATAAAGTTTAGTTTATTATGTCATTGGGGTATATGGCCCTAAACTGAAAATCTCTAAAGCCCCAAGTGGAATCTGTTTATACACGCGAACAATATTCCGTCGTTGCGACCTCGTGCCGTATGTTTATTTCGTTATGGGATAATTGAATTACAGCTTCCCTTTTCTGATACTAACGGGTTGAGTCGGTTACAGACAATTCTGTCAGTTTGGAACATCAGCTGTTAGTGTTTAGTTTCTGGATGCGATGTGTTTAAATTTTCATTTCGATTTAACGGTCATAAACTGAATTATTTTACTGATTTGGTGGCAATTCATTGTTGCTTAGGCTATTTCGGTAATTATAGCTAAGACAAAATTACGAACATGTTGTATTATATTCGGGGAGGTTTCAGAAGGTTCAATTCACAAATAATTAAATAGACGATCGGAAAGCAGGATAAAGTTTTACATCTTTTTGCCGTGTTTCATTCATGTGAAGTAAATAATGACATGTGATGCTTTTTTGGAATCAGCAGAAATTTTGTTGCACTACATGAACCATAGTATATCGAAATTCGCCTATATCCGAGTTCAAACATGCGTCATTCATGTTATTATTGAAAATGGCAATTTTTCAATTTTCATTCATATCTCAAAATTTGAAAGATAGGATGAATTTGATTACGTGTGAGGGTAAGTTAGGAAAAAAAAAGCAAAGGAATGTGTTATCTGTTTTCTTCAAGCTGCTATAGTTCTCGATATCCCTTCAGTATATAACGAGTTTTGCTAGTTTCGTCCCAAAATTCGTAAATTATAGGTATTTCGATATTTCCATAGCATTCTGTTCACCAACCAAACAAAAAACAGTAATGGTAAATTTCTGGTTCAAAATTTGATTCTTGTTCGTCATGAAGACAAATAAGAAGATCGAGTTCGTGATATAGTAAAGCAGTGTGTTCGAGACAGAAATGCAATCCACTACTGCTGTGTAGGTCCCATAATACTTGTCTCGTACAACAGACGACCTTTCAATGCCATCGGTAGATGTATGCTGAAAACCTGTTCAATACCTTCTCTGTAGGTAGGTTGTTGTTGCTACATTCATTGCATCGACAATAATTCGTTTAACTATATCACTTTGGGAGAAAATAACGAATACTGATTGAATTTTCAACTGGCTATAAAAGTTGCACTATCTGTTGATATATTTGGATCCCTTGAATACAAAAACCTCTTCAAATCTACGAGGGGTAATTATTTTGATGTCATGGACCACCCACGTTCTAGGATTGATGTATATAAGTGGTTTTTGAGTTGAGTCTTCTTTTTTACAGGTAATGAAGCTCATCAAAATATGTCATGATAAAATAATTGTTTATATTGAAAATATTAACACTTTTCCACAAGAAATACCTTGAAGTAACTGGCCGGATATGAGGTCTAATTATTAAAGTCCATATTTTGAAATATTATTTGGGCTATTTCAATCCTACTTCCTTTTTGTATTCAACGTTTCGGCCATCATTTGCCAACCGTTGTCCTCAAATGTTCAAATCAAGGAACATGAAAAATTTGTTCAACAGGGTGATACTAATGAGTCAAAGCTTTTTCGACATGCTTGAAATGAAGAACATAGTCAACCGGAACCTGAGTTCCCGGCCATTCGGGAATCAAAGGAAACGAAGAGGCCAATACACTTGCACGAATGTCACTCATTGGCCGTGAACCCTTCTGTGGTATCGGTAAATGTACCTATTAGAAGGAGTTTCTGGAGAAGGCGAAAGCCGAGAAGGAAACACTGGCGGAATTTCCCAGGGATGGATCATCACACTAAGTTCCTTCGGAACTTTGGAACAACAAGATCCAAAAGATATTTGGATCTTGGTAAGAAACAATTACACCTCCTCAGTGGCTTTCTTACAGGACACTGTCGCCTTAGGAAGCACCTATTGATGATGGGATTGTCGGACACCGAAGAGTATAGGTTCTGTGGGGAGGAGGAAGAAACCCCATTCACCTAGTCATGGAATGCTTTGGCTTTGCCATCCTAAGGAGAAAATGCTTTGGGCGGGGAACTTGTAAAAGTGAGGAACTAGCCTCGTTGAAGCCTTCAATATTGAATTTTATCAGATCTCTGGAACTGGAAGGCAAGCTGTGAAGGATATAGTCAGAACGGGAGCACAACAGATTTTGGGGTCGCAGTGTGTAACCCCTTCTTAAACTATCAACTATCTGTTGGTAGCGAACCAGTCTAGGCTTCAATAATAAGATCGAGCTTCAAAAAGATTAAGTAAATTGTTGTATATCGGATTTAATAAAAAAATAGATCAAAGTCATCGATGATTGTTTTCTGAGAACTGTCAAAAATGACGAATATTTTCAAAGAGGGCCAAAGGTTGCTTTCCTGAGAGTTGTCATATGGCCTTTGGAAAAATTAGTAAAACATTGGACTGATCGAATGGACTATGTAACTCGTAGCTTTGAAATTATATATTTGAATGAAGAATTCATTACAACAATATTTCTCAAAAAATTCCCCTTACAATAAACTTCTGGAAACGAATTGAATTAAGATATAAAGAGATAACCTCATTTAGTTAATTGAGAGCTTTTCCTTCTGAATATTCTAGGATATTCTGGCGAAATCCAGAATCGCAGAAATCACCGAGGAAAACACCGTTGTCTTTGGGGAATAAATTATGAAGTATATTCAACATTCTTTGAAACGGATTTAAGTTTAACGTCTGCAGACGGAATAAAAAGAGTAATTATTCCTAATACAACATAATGAAGTTTCGGAATTTGATGCACAAAGATGCAACGTCAACTTTCCTCGCATAACTCATAACCATAAAATCTGTCGTTTCCTTATCACAGTGCAAATCTCACTTCTTCGCCAAATATGGTTTTATGACTCATAAAACACGTAGGTATTCATTTTTTTACAAACAAAGAATGTTTTGATTAGAAAGGCAAAGAAATGTCATAAAATTCTACAGTTAATTATTCAACATCTATGTGTGAAGTGAAGTATTCCAAATTGGAATAATTTGTTTTTCTGAGTTTTTTTCTGAATCCTATCGCAGAGGAACTTGCTGGTTTAGGTATTCAATTAAAAAAGATTATGCAAATATTGATTTAATCATTTTGTCATCAAGTACAACATTTGAAATTTATGTTGAGACAGTTTTAAAGATGATATCGGGCAAATGGTGGTTATTATTGTAATACACAGCGTTAATCGATTTAAGAAATGTCGGACATGAGAAAAATTTCTGCAAAATGGATACCCATAATATGTTTGAATGTTGACTAAAAGCATTCAAGGGTATAAGCATCGCGTTCGATCTGTGCTCGATCTGAAAACGATGTAGACTTCTCAAACCGAATTGTTACTATGAATGAGCCTTAGATACATTTCTACGATCCAAAAACAAAGCACAAATCGATGTAATAGTGACACTCTGGTTCTCCAAGACCCAAGAAATTTCGATATTCAATTATTCAAGTTCAAATGGTCCTAAATTTTCGTCCAACAAGAAGGTGATAAAACCTGTGGAGGTATGGTTTGCAGAGCAAGAAGAAACATTCTTCTGAAAGGTCTAGAAACGTTGCAGGTTCGCTGTAATAAATGTATCCAATTAAGGGGAGAATATGTTGGGTAATAAAATATTTTGACATTGAAATTTTTTTTGGCCATATAGTAGGCTTAGAATTTTTCAATATATCCACGTATATGTTAAAGCCATTGAAAATGATGCATTCACAGGCAGCCATTTCTATTAATGACTCCATGGTACTTCAACTTATTAAGATCTTCGAATTGTTCAAGAATAGTTATTTAATCAACTAGGTTATTGTAGACAGCGACTAATGGTTAAGATATTTTAACGTGTTAATAGTTCGAGACCATTAGTCGCTAGATTAATAACCGAGTTGCATACAAGATTTTTCCGATGATCTCAACATGAGTTGTGAATAAATTCTTGATTGAAATACATTCCCATTTTGCATAAGACATACATTTGACATAATGGAATTTCTATGTTCCAGTGGAGTTTTGACATTTCTCGAAGTGCTTCTGAATACTTTGTGTACGGTTGCCATGAGGATTGCACATTAAAATAGCAAAAAAATTGAGCATTAAAATGGGTCATTAATGCACAATTGCGTACACATTAAAATCACTTTTTATTTCGAGATCGGCGGAAAAATTACTTGAATTTTTGCCAAAACCATTTCGTCTTGTTCACTTATAAAGTTGCAAGGAGAGAAAACACTATACAACCTTCATGCTCCAGAATTCGATAATACCCACTCCCATCTCGTATAAAACCAAACTGCATTCCATTAGAAAAAACTAAGTATTCCAATTTGTTCCAGACAAAAAAGCGGCAACATGCTACACATCACGGAGGACACTCCTGCGGACATGTTGTCTGGGGCCATGGACCTTACCATTCATTTGCCATCAGGCAAGGCAGTCAAGATGTGTGTCGAGAGAAGGTAGGTCACGTGCAGCGATGTTCTAGGTGTTACAATTGTAACATTCGTGTTACATTTCAGACGTTCAATTCTAAAATCAGGAAAAGTGTTACAATATTCGTTCCAGCAGTTCTGACTGAATTAAACATAGGAAAAATGTATTTCCTTAACAAATTACCTCAAAATTTCACAAAGAACTTGATATTGATACTAAATATATTAATGCAAAATCACAGCTAGATCATAAATTTCTAAAACGGAAAATATTGAAATGCTATGATTCTGATTTCACAATCCTATCGAAAAGTTGCTTATTGTCGGATTTTTTCGAAAAATATCGAAAAAAACACGTTGCCAAGTAATATTTTGACAAAAAGCATGAGTGCTTGTAGCAACAAAAATCGGAGTCGAAGACGAGAATTTTTCCACTGCACGAATGTTTTTTTAAACAAATATTACTTTGCATTGTGTTTTTCACAGAAAAAATTGTATGTCCGAATGGTATTTGACAAGACGATTTACTGAGTTACAGTTTATTCAGCACGCATTATGTATATAGTCCGTTCACAAAAGGTTGAGCCGTCGGTTGGCCATGGAAATTTGGCATATTCCACTGTGTATATTAAAATTTTAGGTTATGTTTTTTATTTTCTTGTCTGATTGATACACAATGTTGTCGATATTGCATAGAGTTCTCTGATAACTAGCAAGCTCGTCGTACGAAGCCGGGTACATTTGGCAACGTTGACTTTGTTCATCGTTATAGTCCGTTCACGAAAGGTTGAGCGCATAGTAGGCGTTTCTTTATTTATCTGAAGTTCTCAGTATTTGCTGTCATAACGTAAAATAAAATCAACGTTGCCGAATGTACCCGGCCTCGTTCGACGAGCTTTCGAGTTATCAGACAACTCTATGCAACATTGCGTATCAATCTGACAAGGAAATAAAGAACATAACCTAAAATTTTAATATACACAGTGGAATATGCCAAATTTCCATGGCCAACCGATGGCTCAACCTTTCGTGAATGGACTATAGGTATTAATTTGACAACAACTGACAAGTATTGCCGCGGGTAAACTCGAAAGAACTGCTGACAGCGGCTGCTAAACAGTTTTTTCATCTAGAAACCATTTTTTATTCTAAAATGCCCCTTTCTGATTGTCGGAAATCAAGACGAAGGAAATAGTCATGGAAATATTAGAATTTTCTTTCGAAATCACGATAGGTAGATAGACAGATATATGGTTTTATTAACGCAACCCCCACAGCTTTGCGTAGTATTTTGAATTGATATTGAACATGTTACTGAAAAATTTAAGCACGATCGAATCGACAAATTCTGAGTTCGGAAAAATGGATAATTTAAAAACAAATAATTCCATGCTTTAGATTATGAGTTCATATTGCACTTTCACATGAACGTTCAGTTCACTGGAATCGGATATTTTGTTGTGTAAAGAAACTTTTTTCTTTTCGATATTCCGAATTCCGATTGAATTTTTTATGATTCTTTTAACACTATGACCACAAAGTATCAGGCTTCTTATGAGTATCTTGCATGATGCTGGAAAATTTCATTTCGATCGGTTGTGTTCTGTCTGAGATATAGAGGAACAAAAATTTTGAATGCCCATATTTTATGGAACACATTTTGCTAGTTAACGTGAGCCGTTTATTCGTTATTTTGCATAAAAATTTTGTATATCAGTCTTCATGCACGAAAGAAATTTCACTCGAATCAGATGTCCTGTTATAAAAATATGAAGATTCTTATTTTCAATATCCCAATTGAATTGTCTATGGTTCTGTTGGAACTATGACCACAAAATTCTTCATGAACATTCAGTATATCAATTTTCATTCACATAATAAATTTCACTCGAATCGGATATCTTTTCATGAAAATATGAAGTTTCTTCTTTTCAAAATTCCAATTGAATTTTCTATGCTTCTGTGTACACTATGGCCACAAAATTTTGCATGAGGCTTATCATGAGCATCTTGAATGTAACCGCAATATTTAATTTTGATTGGTTTCGTTTTGTCTAAGATATTGGGGAGCAAACAGTTTGAATGGCTATATTTTATGGAACACCCTGTCGATTTGGCTGCTTAACGAACTCAACCGAGCCATTTGGGAACCGAAAACACCCTGACAATCTCAAGTCTTTAGGACAATCCCCTCGAAAGTTATCGTGCTAACGGACGGCCGGCCCCACGGACAGAGTTGAGTTTGACCATGGATTCGTCATCAGGGAGTCGAACCCTATTGTTTGAGACCATTTTCGGCTCGAAACTGGGAAATTACTGACATTTGGGCAAAAGGATATAGCACCCATTTAAGTAGAACGAGCGCAGGTCTTCACAACTGATCATGGGTCAGTTTTATTGATGTTACGAAATGTTACAATTCACAATTTTGGTGTGTTACAATTTATGGGAGGCCAGAAACTACGCTGGTCACGTGGCTTCATCTCCATCCGAGATTTAGCCGTTCTAACGGATCGAAAATTGTTATTCATGCTGAGTTACATAAACTTTATGGGTCGTTAAATGATAGATATTAGATATTCTCCTCGGACCTGTAGGGAGTAGGTAAGTTGCTTGGTGATGCGCTTGGATGTTCGGTAACATCGGTGTGGCAAGTTTGCCGAAGGCTTCTTGGTATAGTTATTGGTGTTCGGAAATGGTTATTAGTTATTACCGATGATAGAGCTCTGGAATTCTTTGTCGGGTAATAGTAATACGCTATATCATGTTTCATCACTTTTTTCTCACATAGGATGATGAAAAATTAAAAAACTTCCAAATGTTATCTATCATAAAATTCTAACATCTAAATAGAACACATTCTCCCTAAAAGTTGTTCCTTTCAGGCATCGAATGTACAGAGTGACTAAAATTCGTTTTCGAACGGAAAACTATAGCAGCAAGAAAAAAACGAATGACACAATCTACAATGAGGAATAATTAATTTGTATTACTCCGTCTTCGAAATCTATTTGTATTCTCTTTAGACACTTTTTCATACGTGGTTACTATATTATGGACATTAATTTCTGATTTTTAATAAAAACGAAAGTGCTTTTTTCTTGAAGCAATTTACATACATTCAAACAGATATTATTCAAATCATAGCAAAAACTCTATCAGAATCCGTCTTTAAAATTTGGTTTCCCCGCGAAACTACCCCGGATCTAACTATGTACTGCCTTAATTTTTCCTTTAAACACATCCCTGATGAAAAAATTCGGCAAACAATTTTTTATCACCAGTTCACTCAGAGCTTGAAAATAATAATAAAGTATAAATTGTGGTATATCCACTTTTTGTTATTTTGACACCATATTTAATTCAATTGTTTCAATTATTTAGTTGTTTTATTACGTTTCAAGATGTTTTTTGGGTTGATATTTCGTTCATTGTCCCTTGGGACATAAATCGCAAAATGGTGAATGTGTCACAATTTGAAGCAATTATTTTCAAAGGTTGAATTCATGTGAAAAGGTAAAAAAATTGTTCAAAGGAAAAAACATATTAATAACAATGTCTTCATTGTGGGCAAAATGACAAAATATCGCTTGAGGCAAAATTAAGTAGGTAGA
Source organism: Propylea japonica (assembly GCA_013421045.1). NCBI lineage: Eukaryota > Metazoa > Arthropoda > Insecta > Coleoptera > Coccinellidae > Propylea > Propylea japonica. Next base: position 91,259,591 of record CM024240.1, read on the forward strand.
GGTATTTCCTACTTAACCTTAGTATTAACACTGAAGTTGACTCAAGCAAGAAAAAATAAAGTATTATTGAAATCACTACTTTTGATTACTCCGAGATCATTCAAGAAATCTAAGGTAAAAAACAGAAAGAAAAAAAGAGAAACTAAAAAGTGCCTACAGCCATTAAAACAAACAAATAATCTTCACTATTGACAACTTAAACATGATGCCGACCAGCAAAACAACACAACAAATGACCGGGATCAATCAATTTCTGAAGGTGCAATAAAAAAATTATCCGTTTGAGTTTTAGTAGTAACACCAAATTAGAATCAAAATTTTAACGACGGATTCTGATGGAGCTCTGGTGTCAATGAAAATACTTTTTGTTTGATCTTTCCACCTTGTCTGAGAGCGGACATTTTGGCTGAATGGAACAGCACGTATTTAGCATGTCGTATTTTCGAAATTTGAAATATTTCTGTGCTTACTTCGCTCAAGTTTCAATTGAAAATTTGGAGCCGATGAGATATTTAATTTTAAAAATTTTCAGAAAATTTCAAATCATATTGGCTGCGTTCACAAACTTACTCCGAGCATGCTCCGCTTACTTCAACGCTCTCAGAAACTCACTTTTAGTAAGTTCCATGTACCCTGCTTTTTTGCAGAGTATTCGGTACTCTGGCAGTTATTTGCATTCAAAGCGTTATGCATTCTTTGTTATTCATACGAGAAAAATAGTTCTGGTTTCAGATTAAAGCTTTTTTCGTCGTTCGTTAACCTTTCTCAGTTGATATCTCTATTTTCTTACGATAAACTGAAAATTTAGGAATTTTATGGATTGGCAGTAATACCCATGAATATTCAAAAATAAATGAAGGCATGGGCGTATTTACGGGGGGGGTACTGGGGGTAATTACCCCCCCCCCAGAAGAAAATTTGCAATACCGCTACTAGAAGAACACCCGCTAAAACTTTCCACTACCCCCCCCCCAGAAGAAAATTTGCAATACCCCTCCTAGAAGAACACTCTCTAAAACTTTCCACTACCCCCCCCCCCAGACTCGCTCTCTGGATACGCCCCTGAATGAAGGTATACATTATATCTATAACTCTTGCAATTGTAATGTGAAAATATTCGTATTTGAGAATCTATTCATCGTTTTTATTCATTTTGGGTGAATATTTCGGATTTCACACGAATAACCGAGAATTTTGGTATACTCTCAACCAACTAAATCAAATACTTCCATACTTAAAAATGAGAGAGTATAGGCCTGTATTATAATTCCATTAAGAATATTATTTTTACATCTGTTGAAATTCTGTCGATATTCCCAGTTAGAGATTCTTAGAAGGCGTAGGTACCAGGGAGCCATTTGGCATCCTTGAATGGCCGTTAAAAAATTCCATGTATAACTGTCTATATGAAGAAAATAGCAATGTTTTGATCTTTATTTAAGTTTTTCTGTCCAATTCTGTTATTAATAGTTTGCAATCAATATGCAGAGTTGATCATATTTACTGATTGAATAATTAGCAATCTCTGAAGAGCCCTGAATAATATAAGAGATCATATTAACTGTCTGCAATAAACCGAAAGCTAGTAAAAAGGTAAAAGTAACCGATCATAGAAAGTTCATCTTAATCTTACTCAACCTAACATATGTCTCGCGAATTACATATGTCAGAGTAGAGTTTCTGAACGACGACCAAACTGCATTTACTCCTTCATACTTCGCCATACTCTTACTCTACTCTCAGAGTAAGTTTGTGAACGCACCCATGAAGTCGAGAAGTAGTCGACCCATTGATGAACTTAACCTAGCTTTTCCGATCCAGCATCTTCCCTGAAATGCTTTAAGCCTCTATCTCCTTCGGTTCAGAAATCAGAATGTTTCGAGTATTTGCTGTTAAAAACGCTTCGACATTGCTAGGATATATCTAGTAGCAAGTGTAAGATCATTGGGTCCATTGCCCCAGCGCTAATGCCCCCTTGGTAAACTGCCTCACCAGTAGCGTGAGAAATGCATCCGTTTCACTGCCCACATCCTGAAGGAAGGTACCCGGAGTAGAAGCTTCGAGAGGGCTCCGTCTGTCCATTGAACTCTGTGAACGACTGTGATAGAAGAGAGGAGTCATCAACATAAATTAATTCACCAATAGTATAAAACCATCACCAGATGAGAATTATCAATTCCTGAGATCATATAGCTTGCCTGAAATTAATCTAATAACCATTGGAATAATTTACATGATGTTTTGTAAATTTTGTTGAGCTGTACATGAAATAAGAATGCTAGAGCTAACATATAAAAATATGTGGTAGCCAAAAGCAGACTTGTTTATATCCTTCAGGTGTTCTCATAGCTTTTTTTTTAAGGGGCTGCCTAGTTCTCCTGATGTACAGGGTGGGCAAAATTCGTTGTCTACTGAAGGGATCTCGAGAACCATAGCAACTAGAAGAAAACGCATTTTCGGGCTCTTTTTAACTGACTAACTCAAATCTGAAAACAGATCTAATTTATCTTTCAAGATTTTGAGTTATGAACGTAAATTGAGAATTTGTCATTTTCATTGATGCTGAATAACTTGTTTGAACTCGTATTCGAAATCCGTTGTTACATTCTACAGGGGTAATTCAATTATGATATGATTTTTTTTAGTCCAGTCATTTTTGAGATCTGTTTTCAGAGGAAAACTCTGGCGGAATCTCCCAGGGATGGATCATTCCACTGAGTTCCTTCGGAACTTTCAGACAGCAGGATCCAGAAGATACCTGGATCTTGGTAAGAAGCAATTTCACCGTACTGACTTTCTTACAGGACATTGTCGCCTCAGGAAGCACCTGTTGAGTATGAGATTATCGGACACTGACGAGTGTAGGTTCTGTGGGGAGGAGGAAGAAACCCCCACTCACCTAGTCACGGAATGCCTTGGCATTGCTTGCCTGAGGAGAGAATGCCTTGGGCGAGAAACTTGGAAGAGTGAGGAACTAGCCTCGTTGAAGCCTTCACAATTATTAGATTTCATTAGATCTCTGGAACTGGAAGGCGAGCTGTGAAAGGTTTGGGCAGAACAGCTCTGTAAGGGGGCACAATAAATCTTAAGGTCGCAGTGAACTCTAACCCCTTTTTAAACTGAACTAACTAACTAAACTTTCAGATTCCAGTAAGTCAGTAAAAAAGAGCCCGAAAATGTGTCATCAGTTTTCTTCTAGCTGCTATGGTTCTCGAGATCCCTTCAGTAGACAACGAACTTTGCCCACCCTGTAAAGGGTTGAGCGAAAGTCTTCAATAAAATTAATATGTTACAAATTAGTGTTTCAGTTTAAATAAAGCTGAAATATGGGAATTGATTTCGAATTAAACGTATTTTGTCAATAAAACGAAATATTTTTTTTCTACCTCTCACCTGCAAACCCATCTAACCTCAAAGGAAAAAGTTTACCTCTGAGCACCTAACTTTTTTTTCTAATACAAACATAGGTATGACTTGTGTTGGCGCGTTGATAAGCTTGTGTTCGATGGAATTTTCTCATACTATTTTTTTAATTTTATATATGTGATTATTAGGAATGAAAAATAAACTCTTTGTGAGTAAAAAAAATATAATATCTTCTTAGTGCTGTTTACGACTGAATTCAATATGGTAGATGCTGAAAATGCCCTTCACTCTATATAATTTGCATGCTTCCAAGCTATGGTTAAACTTGTCTATGGAATTCCGAATGGTTCCAACTGGTCTATCAATTCTTTCCACTCTTATCCTATTTTTTAGATCTTTAATTTTAGCTTGCCTGTTTAGATGAACTTTGCCTTTGAGACATCCTCAGAGAAAGTAATCTAGTGGCGTTAAGTCGGGAAATCTTGGGAGCCATTTAATTGTATCACGTCCTTCAATCCAGGCGTCCTGCAAATAAAGAGTTTTGTGTTATTTCCTTTCATTCACATAAGTAAAATGATAAAGGATTTTATCTGTCAATAGCTCTTCAATCAGCCTTCGCACGACACATGTTCGCATTTGGAAAAAAATACGTGAGGTTGCAGCTGAGGGGTTGAAGAAAAATATTTCATTTTATTCACATCTATCAGCTTCTTCTTGAGTCTCTGATTCTAATGATGATTAATTTCATTAAAAACTTCCGCCTAATCCTGGATGTATGTGTTCCCCACCATTGAAATCTCCACAAAACCTCTAAACACCTTTGGCCAGATTTCAATCGAAAACAAAGGAAAAAAGTACATAGAGTACACAAACTTAACTGCATTAACTGAGATGTCATATACAGGGTGTCCCAAAACTCGACGTCAACCCGGAACCGGGTGAAAAGGCAAGTAATGCTGGTTGTCAGAAAAATATAAAAAAAAATCTAAATTGCATGATTTTAAAATAATGAGCATTTAAAAAAACAAGCAAAATTCCACACCCTGTGAGAGTCTTTTCGCTCCTGTTGCCACAAATATCAACTTTTTCCAACTTTTTTTTTTGCTGTGTAACCTTGAATAATGCTTGTCTAAACTGTAATCAAAATTTGGATACCAGCTGCTCTAGGTTTCATAACAATAGGGCTTGCTTCTCAGAAAAAAATTCAAGATAAACAATTGCCTAGTTTCAACTGACTGTATTGAAAAAAAAATGTACTACGCTAGTTTGGCATGTTTTGTCAAAAGTTGGCGCATGTAGTAAGGATTCCAAAATGGTATAATACTTGTTAAACTGTAGCTGCTGTAGTTCAAATTTATTTTCGATTGCCTCTGAATACACTTTTTTTTCAACTGCTTCCCAGTAAAAAAGTCCAATGGATTCAAGTCCTATGAACGGGCCGGCCACCAGATTGGACCAGAACGTCCGATCCATCTTCCGGGAAAAAATGTTACCAGAAAAAAAAATTTCCAGAGAAAATAATTTTTCCAGAAAAAATTTTTCCTGAGAAATTTCTCTGGAATTTTTTTTTCTGGTAACATTTTTTCCCGGAAGATGGATCGGACGTTCTGGTCCAATCTCGTGGCCAGCCCGTTCACCGGACTTGAATCCATTGGACTTTTTTACTGGGAAGCAGTTTAAGAAAAAGTGTATTCAAAGGCAATCGAAAATAAATTTGAACTACGGCAGCTACAATTTAACAAGTATTATACCATTTTGGAATCCTTACTAAATGCGCCAACTTTTGACAAAACATGCCAAACTAGCGTAGTAAATTTTTTTTTCAATACAGTCAGTTGAAACTAGGCAATTGTTTATTTTGAATTTTTTTCTGAGAAGCAAGCCCTATTTTTATGAAACCTAGAGCAGCTGGTATCCAAATTTTGATTACAGTTTAGACAAGCATTATTCAAGGTTACACAGCAAAAAAAAGTTGATATTTGTGGCAACAGGAGCGAAAAGACTGTCACAGGGTGTGGAATTTTGCGTGTTTTTTTAAATGCCCATTATTTTAAAATCATGCAACTTAGATTTTTTTTTATATTTTTCTGACAACCAGCATTACTTCCTTTTTCGCCCGGTTCCGGGTTGACGTCGAGTTTTGGGACACCCTGTATAGAATACGATATCACCTGAAAACATCTGCTTCAAGCACTCTTTCAGCCCCAAACGAACTCCAAATTTTTTCTGCAGACAGAAATACAAAAAACATACAAAATTTAATTTTCTGATAAGATCTCAATCGTACATGAATTCTCCAGCAGTGGCAATTGTTTCAATATACACACAAACGTTAATTTGAATTGAACTTACACTCCACAGAAAAAATGTTGATCTTGTTTACGGTCGACTGTAGGTCTGCAAAAGCTACTGATCTCGCAAATTTGTATTCCTGAATACCATACTTAACGAGGACTTTTTCTTCTTCAGAATGCCGTTGTCAAACCTTTCAATATGCGACTCCATTTTCAACAAATCCATTTCTTGTCAACCTACATGTTTCACCTCGAAAAATCAATTTTTCGAGGAAATCTTTACCGAGGTTATAGCCCCAGTCACTTCGCTACAAATTGAGACCAATCGAAGCATTTCACAACACCAGCAGACCTACTAAACGAATTGGTTCATTAATCTACAAGCCATAATATGTATCTGTTTTATGAATAAATAAATACTTGAATAAAACCATGCAATAAACAAGTATACGAGTACGATCAAGGTCATTTCACAAGGACGACAATATCCATTTAAAACGTTAAAATTAATCGATTTTCAAGCGTTTCAATTTCACCAAAAATTCGTTATGCTTCGCATTAAATTTTATCGTTGTTGATTAGGATCAATTGCAAATAATAAAATACATTCCAGTGATACAGTTGAATAAATTGAATAATAGCGCGAACAACTCCTCTGATTTGTACACAATGCATTTTCTGCTCCTCGAGTTTATTTAATTCCGCAGATGTTTTCATTTTGTGTAGACTGCTATTAAGGTCAAGTAGATAATGTTGAATGAAATGATGGGTGTTTACAAGGAATTTGTAAAGGCGGTAACAAACCGGTGAACATGATTGAACAATAATCGTTAAAAATAAGAATATGTTTTTCTATTGTGTTCAGAAATATACGAGGTCTGTTCGGAAGAAAGAGTTCATTTTGAAATTTAGCGAGCTGTATAAATTTTATTCTCGATTGTATGTTATATTGGTGTGTTCTTCGATTTCGACTATTGAATATTGTTGAACAAAAAAGTCTACTTAATTTTGCGTTAAAAATGGACCCCCTTGGCACTTGAACTGTTGACTTTGACTTTCCGACCATTACATAGTGTTATTCATGCACAACTTTTAACCCCCCAAGTGAAAAAATAGAATTTGTGATACACTGCGCTTCAGTTATGATCCAGAACGACGGTAGTCATTTTTGAAAATCAATTTAATATATCTTCTGATGCACAATGATCCTGGGTGAAACTTCAAGGCCGAAATAAATTCCCAATGTCACTGAGTCGGGGACCAATATGGCGGAAAGTTCAGGGCTGAATTAAGTTGCCAGTTTTTTCTGATTACAAATTTCACCCAAAAAATACGACGTGTTGGGTCTTTAAGAATTCTATTCAAATAAGGTCAATTGAATATCAAATAAACAATTTTTCTTTAGGCGATAATATACACATATAAAAAGATATCAGATTACCAAGACAGACTAGCAAAAATTTCGATTGCGGATCTGTTCAGTACTCATCCCTACCTGTGATATGTTTTCTCTCTCATTTTCTTCTTATCTGTCTCTTCTCTGCTTGAAGAAAGCCTTACAGTGCACGATACCATTTTATTGTATATTATTAATCAGAAAAAATCACAATTTAACTAAAAATAGACGCAAAAATCACAATTCTTCCAGAAAATTCAACGATTGTCAAATTTGACGTTAGGTGGTAGTAATATGGCGGATCTGATACCACGTTTATTTCAATGATGGCAACTCTATACTATCCTATCTCTATGGGTACCATCGTCTCAAAGTAAATAAGCCATGACAAGGTGCACATACTGAGAACCTCATTCAACTAACTAATTTCTCGAAAAAAAATTTTATTAGAAATTTCTGCACGCCTCTAAAGAAGATATCAAGACCTTGCCAAAAAGGTACCACATAACCCACTTTCCTTTCCCTACTCATAGAATTTAGAGGGTTGATGGGGATGGTACAGGGTGCAACAAAAATCCTTCAAAAAGAACGAAATTTGGTAAAAGTGAAACAAAAATTGACCTGTATCAAGATTTTGTTGCCAAATATTTTTCTTTTGAGATATTGAATTTGTTTCATAATTTTAAAGAGCACTGTATTCTCAAAATTAATTCGTGTTGTCGGTTTCCTTAAGGTTCTAGTAATATTCCTACCTTTTTGTCAACTTCTTTTATCCTAATCTACCTATCTGCGGATTAATACAAAAATAATACCACATGCTTCTCACTGAATCAATAATTTGCTTCATGAATATAAGAATAGTATATTATGCAACGAACGGATAATGATAGCTATTATTCACGAGGTGAAGTTTAGGCCGAAGACGCTATGCAACGCGAAACATGCCATTTGACCCAAGCGGAATGTGCCCAAGCGGCAGTTTTGCGAGAAGAAGGGTGGGCATACACAAGAATTGAAGAAAGGTTTGGAGTTTCCCATACAAGTGTGTCCAGAATGTTGCAGCGATTCAGGGAGACAAGTATGAATGTCCGAAGACCAGGACAGGGTAGACCACGGGTAACAACTGCCATTCAAGAACGTTACTTGAGAGTTTTTTCGTTGAGACAACGGTCTGCAACCGCTCGCCTCCTTCAAAATCAGCTTGAGCAAACTCATGGGGTGCAAATTAGCACTCAGACAATAAGAAATCGCCTCAGAGAATATGATTTAAGGCCTCGTGTCGCGCAAAAGGCCCAGCTCTTACCCCAGCCCATCGAAGGGCGCGTTTGGATTTTGCGAGAGAGCATATCCATTGGGAAGAGGCTGATTGGGAAAGAGTTCTCTTCACAGATGAGTCTAGATTCTACCTCTACCATTGTGATCGACGTTCCCTTGTATACAGACGTTCACATGAAAGATATGCTCAGTGCAATTTTCTGAATACTACTGGTTTCGGGGGAGGATCGATTATGGTATGGGGTGGAATATCTTTGACTGCTCGCACATACCTAGTGGTCGTTGATAAGGGAGCTATGAATGCTGATAGGTATATAAGAAACATTCTTGAAGAGCATGTAGTGCTATTTGCCCCATAAATTGGTGAAAATTTCATTTTTATGGACGATAATGCCAGACCCCATCGTCCAGGAGTACCTTGAAAAGGTTGAAGTCTTTCGAATGGAATGGCCAGCAAGTCCAGATCTCAGTCCGATTGAGCAGGTTTGGGATAACCTCAATAGGAGGCTGAGAAATTCAAAAAATCATCCAGCTACTCTTAATGACTTAGGAATCTAACTCAGAGAAATCTGGGAAGGATTAGATCAGAACATTTTAAGGTCACTCATTTTGAGTTTAAACCATCGTTGCCGAGCTGTAATTAACGCAAGGGGTGTAAATACCAAGTATTAAATCACTTATCAGCATTCCAGTATTTTGAAAACTGTTTATTTCTCTCCTTTCACATAAAATTCGGTGAAATCCTGAATTTTTCTTCCTTTTAATGTGTCTTGTTTCGGTCAAAACCTTCCCGAGAGAACATAAAAAATAAGTTATAAAGTCAATGTAGAGTTAAAATTGAGATTTTCACAATGTGCGTTAATTTTTTTGCGAAGTGTAGATAGATATGACAGCTGTGCTATTTCAAAATTTTCCTTGGCATTTCGATTTCGAATTATATTCAGTCTCACATTCGGGCCAAATATAAAAGAGCCATTTCTTTTTTTTATTTCACATTCTGATTTTCACAACAACTGGCAGAAACTCATTCAAACCAGACCTACCAAGTGGTAAAGAGTACACCAGCATATTATGTCCCATTATTCGCACTTTTTCGTCTCATTAAATTCCTCTCAAAATACCGATACACCATTAACCACCTTTCATCATCAGACTTCAGATTTCTCTGCATTGCAGGACGCCCATGATGGACCTGCTGGTTCAAGTAACGACGAATCACCAGCTCCAAATCACCAATTATACCCTACAGCCTCTGCAGACGTCATCCAGCGACAATTATTCAGAGAAAGTGCTCTCTTATTACCCGAACACTCCGATAGGCGCCCTAGATACTCAACACATCAAGGTTATACCGAAAACAAGGACACTTCCGATCAAGAAGAATGTGCCCCCAGGACCTCAACCTTTTGAGACCACCTTCAGACTGAAGGTGCATCTGCCTAGAAACCAGCTGTACGTCACTAGGGTCAGTAAGCACGTGCACATCGAAGACATCATGAGGAAGGTGTGCGAAGAGAAGAATTTGGATCCCAATAAGTACGAAGTGCGACATCCTGGTGAGTGCTTTCGACGAGATTTTAGTGTCCGCAATTTTATAAACGTGTAGGTTGGGCCTAATGGGGGTTTTCAGTCATTAGCGGCAACTTTAGATCAATGCTCCATTTCTTGAGTGTGTTTTCCGGAAACTTACCATACAGAACGGCATGCTTTCGCTCGAGTTTTTTCGATGTTTTTGCAATAATTATTGAACATATTTTAAATAAAATGTATCAAATCTTCAGGTTGAAATGTTCAGAGATGCTTTAAACTCAATAAAGCGGTAATTCACTGTTTTTGTAGTGAGAAAAGTGACTTTCAGGTGAAATATTTTTCAGACTTTGGGAGCCCATATCTTCCAATCTAAGATAATTGTTTTTTTCACTAATATTGTTCAGGGAGCCAATATGAATACGGTACCAAAATTTGATGGATATCTGCTGAATCCCAAAATTCAAACAGTTTCAATTTTTTTTTCGAAATGTTCCAGCAATTTCAAAAATGTGAAGAAATTCCATGGTATAAAAGACCAAAGAAGACTTTTCTTGTCAAAAAATTGCGGTGAATACTTTTGAAGAACACCGAAAAACAAATGACTATAATTTTATTTTTTTTTCTGAGAATCGATTTTTCAGGAATCATATGTACATATATTCCTTCGATAGCAAAGAATCGAAATCACCATTCAAAAATTTTGGATTTCACAGGAGAAAAAAATGAAATTGGAAGAAGTGTCTTTCACAAAAATCTCAAAAAAGGCTAGAGGTTAAAATCTGAAAAATTGGCAGTATTATTTTCATTCAATGACTAATCGATTTCGGCAATACCTTTGCGTACAACTCTATTACTTGTCAGTTTTTTTCAAACTGATAATTCGATATAATTAAAATTGATATTTCTGTATATTATGTTGGTTTTTTTCAATTGATGTTGAAAAAGTTAAGAAAAGCCCTGAGCAGGTACCTACTTCTAAGCGCTTCTTCATTGATGGAACTAATACCTCAAAATTTTGTATAGATCTTGAGATTCATGCTATGTAGATGAATGCAAAATCTCAGCACTATGGAAATTTTATTCTGGAAATTATTTTA